>JAINUG010000025.1:3799696-4399696 GCA_029706075.1 Aldrovandia affinis | reverse complement strand
AAAGGTACCTCCAAACTCCTGCCCTCATTACGCCGTGTATCGCATCATAAACCTTTTATTTCCTCATTTATAGTCACCGCATCTCATATACGTATCTTTCCGTCCAAAAATCAGACACCTTTTCAGCTTTCAGGACATTGCGTTTAAATGACTCAGAGCGTCCAATAAAGCATTTTATGACAATGTTCTTCACTGTACTTACGCTTTATCCATTTCCATTATGTCGAAAACATCAAGCTTCACTCGACTGTTCTATAGAAATATGATCATTATCAATATAAACCCGATGTCAAATGAAAACATGGACTCCACAGGTCATTTTAATTCCACTTTTCTCAATCTGAATCTCTTTTACAGAACGATGGCCATGTCAAAATATCAATCCTGTTGCTGTACGCAACAATGGGTTCAATAGGGTGTCAATTCGGGTTGTTGGACGAATCCGACGCTCTCTCTTGTGTAAGAATGCAGCACACATGTGTATGTCTGTTTAATGCACGTGGAAGAAAGGCCAAACAGTGGGCGAGTTGGAAAAATGTGATTGCTTTTAGGTATC
This sequence comes from Aldrovandia affinis, assembly GCA_029706075.1. NCBI lineage: Eukaryota > Metazoa > Chordata > Actinopteri > Notacanthiformes > Halosauridae > Aldrovandia > Aldrovandia affinis. Next base: position 4,399,140 of record JAINUG010000025.1, on the reverse strand, counting down.
TGCACCAAAGCACCATATAAAGTTATTTACTTATTTCTTTCATATGTATGTACATTCTGTGTATACCATGAATGTTTGCTCACATATTTCAAGGGTGTGAAACTTCAAGGTCAAAGTGCTTTTAATGCCACACAACAGAGTTGGTGGAATTTTTCTTGATACAGCAACTCACATGTACATACAACAGACAACAGGGAACACAATCAACAACACAAATACAGTACATAGATTCACATATAGCAGCCATGAGTAAATTAAATTAATTTAATAAATGGTTAATGACTGGGTGGTAGCGGTGGCAGTGAGTGTTAATGATTCTTATTGCTGTGGGGAAGAAGCTGTTGTTGAAACAGGAGGATTTCTTGAGACTTGAGACCTTATGGAGTGCAGGTGCCCTTCAAATGCATCCACCATGCCTCTGCAGTGTTTTACTACAAAGTTTTTTATTTATTTACGAGTAGAGCAAACTAGTCAGAATAGCCTTTTTAAGTGCTTGGGGATAAAAGGTTAACATTAAAACTGACTAGAGCACTGGGAGAGGTGGAGGGAGGAGTGGAGAAGACTGCATCTCCCTTTTGGCTGCTGTCAGTTGTTCCTGTTCCCTCCCACAGCCTGGAGAGTACTGCAGGACCTTGGACAGCAGCGGCCTCAGTTACAGGCAGGCTCACCTGAGGCTAATGAGCAATCAACTCAGGTGTTGGCCATTGTCTTCGTTAGGCCTTTATAAAAGCACAGCCTGCCATGCCTGAGGAAGAGTTTTGGGGGCATGGAGGTGTTGTTTTTATTTGTTGCTGTTAACCCTCTAACAAATGGTGCTTCATTTAACTTTGTTTTCGTGTTTTATTATATTTGTTAAAGGATAAAGATAATAAACTGGCCATTGGCCTGTTTGTTTTCTGCCCACTCACTGCCTGGCAGAGTGGCCACCCCTGCCACCTTGCTACAAACACACTCACTAGAACAAGAGTTGAATTAACCCCGAGTGTCAATTCACTGCACACTTTTCACATTCTCTAAGCTAAAATAAATATTGCTTCAATACTGTGGTCCCAGAATCAGCAGTGAAATATCCAATAATACCGCATGTACAGTCTCTGAGGCCAACTGCTCATTATGCTTACTCCCTGGGTAATGTGCACAACTGTCACACCTCCAAATAGGAAGCCCATAATGCCGGCTGACACAACTGCCAGGGAATGGCACAGCTGCAGTGTCTAGGAATATCACATTTGTCATTGGTTACTGAACGAGCCCTTAATTCAGAGGTGCCCAGTCCAGCTCCCGAGACTCATATTCCAAGGGGATTCTCTTCCATCTGAGTACTTACGCAATTCATTCCACTTATTACTGCCCAATAGAATCAGGTTAACCATTCCTCCCATTTCTGAGATTGCCAGCCATTGAAAACGAGCCGGACAAATAGCTGCACTGTAGTACTCCATGACCAGAACAGTGAGCACATGCGTTAATAAGGATCTATAAAATGGGACGAATTTGAAATGACAGATATATGCTGCCTACTATAGCCAGAGAAAGTACACAGCCCTGCATTGTCCAAAGGGATCATCTGTGTGAGAGTGGGTTACATGTTATATTGTCTGACTTCATAAGGCTTTCATAACTCATACAGAGCGCCTTTCTGGCCACCTTCATTCCTGATTTAGAAAGGGCTTCATGAAAGCTGACAGTGCAATGTTTTATAGAAAAAACGAAACCACGTAGGTGAAAGTGTTGTATATCATTCTGTGATGAAACATGTTTTCTTACAGCTACTACATAAAGCAGTAATACCACGAAGGTGCTATGTTTTATGAAGGCAGTAAGGAGTTACACCTCATATAAGATGGGGCCAGAGTCAGTTCATTATGATACCACTGACCCCATTTTTTCCTGCCCCAATTTAACAATACCAGTATACGGATATTCTGTGGATACGCAATGTGATTTTCTTTATTTCTTTGGTAGCCAGGTGGAATTATTACAGATAATTCACTAGTACAGTTTGATATTTTCTGAAGAAAGGTATCTTGGGGATTTAGCTGCGTATAACAGCCATATTATCCCCGTGACAAACCTGAAACCTTTAGGCATTTAGCAGATACTCTTATCCAGAACGACTTACGATAAGTGCATTTAAAATGGCAAGAATAATCACAGCTAGAGCAAGAGATCAGAACAGCAACAATACAAAAGATGCCATCATAGACAGATGCACACCAGACCTATTAAATAGGGAGAGAAAAGTTGGTACTTTTTTAAAAATATATTCAGTGGAAGTATAGTCTGAAGAGGTGGGTTTTCAGTCTCTTGTGGAAGATGGACAGGAATTCTGTGGTCTTGACCGAGTGTGGAAGGTCATTCCACCACCAGGGCAGAGAAGGGGCGAGGCCGCGAGGAGCGGCTGTCGGGTGCCCAAAAGGACAGGGCAGCCAATTGGCCAGAGGAGGCAGAGGGGAGAGGTCTAGCTGGGGTATATGGTGTGATCAGTGTCTGGAGGTAGAAGGGAGCAGTACCCCTTGCAGCCTGGTATGCCAGCATTAGGGATTTGAATTGGGGCTGCTATAGGGAGCCAGTGGAGTGCAGTGAGTAGTAGAGTGACATGTACATGACTGAAACCTTCTGTCCAGTTCCTTACCCTGTACACTACACTGCCACCCAGTTAATTGGGAAAACCACAGGATGTGAAATGTGTAAAAGCAACCTGTCAAACCTTTTCTGGAAGCCAGTGTGGTTATGCAGGTTTTTTGTTAGTTTTTATTGGGGGGGGCTTTGTTATAATGAATTCCTGGGGTTTAATTGGTCCAATTAGTTATTTAGTCATTTATACCTATGTATTTACAAAAATATTAAAGTAGTATACTTCTTGGAAGTTTCTGTAAAAAAAAACCTTTTAGCTGTGACTTTTAATTTCGGAAACTGCATTAATTATTGGACTAAGAAAGCCATTACAAACAGAGTAAGGAGCAAATCACACTCGATTGATCCCTAAGGTAACCTACAAAGCTGATTTATGATAAATCACTCAAGTACACCACTTAGTTTGAGCTTTTTATTCTGTATAATAAAAGACATGACGACAGAACAGACGGTACTCTTCTCCCTCACTCTCTCTCAGCGTACCAGCTTTTCAACATAGTAATAGGAAGGCAGCAGTTACGTCTAACAGCAGACACGAAGAAAAACGTATACAAAATCTCACAACTGGTTGAAAGATGCTAACCATATTTCCATATTTACACCTTACATTTGTGCTTCACCCATAAATAACAGTTCTTCTACACACAATACTGTAGTTTACAGTTAATAGCTATTTGTTTTTCATAATTCCCACCTATTTTCCCCTTCCTCTAAATAACAGTTTATAACTTCGAAAGGCATGGAGTACACATCCAAGACTGTACTGGACTGTAGACTATGCAGAAAAACACCAGTATTTTAATATAGATTATTTTTTCAAAACACTGTAATTTCCAGTACACATCTTATTTAGTTGCTAACGGAAAGACACCGACTTGTCTGCAGAGTCCTTAGGATGCCAGTAACGACTGGAAGAACTATACTGAAGGAACAAAGCACTCCACTCGTGTGCCAGATGAGTCTCTGTAAAGTGGGTATGAACGGTCCCCAAACCTCTCAAAAACATTCCACTCATCTCCCTACCACGTCCATGAAGGCTGTGCCTATAACACATAGGCCTGCACGATGAGCATTAAGGCGTTCACACCAAGAACAATAGTGTTATGGTGCACATGAAAATCAAAAGCTAACGTTTCTATTTGCGATGAGAAGGAGCTGCCTGCAGTAAGTAGTTAGAGGGGTAGTGGTAGTGGATGTCTTTTGCCAGGACCTGCTAACAATGAGGAACCAGTAACGTGAATGGAAATGAAGGCTCAATGTTTGTAATGAAGTTTTTTTCCCCACCTCATTGACTAGACATGCACAATACACATATTGTCATTTCAGTTAGTTTAACTTCACTTTGTTCTTTTACAATCCGAGTTATGGTTGTAGTGATCGGTTGCAGTTTGAACAGTCCTTTAGTGCCGATTTAGCCCTACATTAATCTCCTGTATTACAGTAACTCCCCCGGCCTAAGAGTTTGTCATAGGCATGTATTTTTCTTCAGGATGATAACTGGTAGAAAACTGGAAAAGTGTCACCTCCCCAGCCTATTTGTGATACACAGTACTCATTAGCTATTGGACAAGGATTTTCCCTCAATCTCAAGGATTTGGTTACGCAAATAAAGAGCAGATACATGTGGCTAAAACCAATGTTTTAACTGTGTTTTCATACAGCCTTATTTTACATTAAGTTATCTAAGTCATCAAACTGGCCATTTTTTTAACTTTGCTTTCAAGGCAATAATCATCATTTCTTTCTTTTTTTTAACATGAACTGAAATATACAGTGATGCTTGAAAGTTTGTGAACCCCTTGTGCAATCATAGAAATCTAGACGTTTTACCACAAAATCCTTATTTAATCAGAACCAGTCTTTTCTTAACTGAAATAAAGGGTCTATATTTACCAATTTCATACATTTTTAGAGGAAATTGTGCATAGAGTAGAAATATGGAAAAAATAATTAGTGAAGGTGCAAAAATAAGTGAACCTCCTTTTGCCTTAATTAAATCAAGTAGGTAAGTAGAATCAGGTGGGTATATAATTGGGTACTAATTTAACCAAATGGAGAGCGTTTAACACGACAGTGACTCTGCCTAGAAGTGGGCGTCCTTCTAAAATATCACCAAGCGCCACAAGAAAAATAATAAATCAAGTAAAAAGCAGCCAGGGATCTACAAGCCTCTCACACTACACCTGATGTCATTGCACATCCATCAACAATAAGAAGAATGCTGAATAGAACCGCCATTCAGGGGTAGCCAGGAAGAAGCCTCTGCTGTCTAAAAAGAACCAAGCTGTCCGTCTTAAGTTTGCCAGAGATCACCTGGACAAACCTGAAGGTTTCTGGAAGTCTGTTCTCTGGACAAATGAGTCCAAAATTTAAGTTTTTGGTCACGATCAAAAATACCATGTCTGACGAAAACACAACACTGCCCACCACCAAAATAACCTTATCCCTACGGGTAAGCTTATTGGCAGGAGTGTCATGATCTGGGGCTGCTTTCCTTACTCTGGGCCTGGACAGCACAACATCATTAACCCATTTAGACCTAAAATGCCTGCTAAAAACGCCTATTAAAACCTAAGTCTATGACCTCTTAAAACCTGAGGGTTTTCTGGAAAAATTTCAAAAAAAAAAGCTTTCATTTCCCCACTCTGCGAATCACAGCGCATTTCATGGCAAAATCAGCTCAACGTCACTCCAGGTCTTAATGGGTTAAGGGAACCAGAATTCTGAGGGATATCAAAGAATTCTTGAACAGGACGTCAGGCCATCAGTCCGAGAGCTCAAACTTGGCCAAAAGTGGGGGTTCCAACAAGACAATGATCCGAAGCATTCAAGCAAATCTACCAAATAATGGCTCAGGAGAAAGACGTTTTGTGTTTTGGATTGGCAAAGTCAAAGTCCTGACCTAAATCCAATCGAGATGCTGTGGCAGGACCTGAAGTGGGCTGTTCATGCCAGACAGCCCTCAAACCTCACTGAGTTGGCTGGGTTCTGTAAGGAGGAGTGTGCAAGAATCCCTCGAAGAAAATGCCAGAGTCTGATCAGTGGCTATAGGAGATGTTTGCTTCACATTTACATTTTACATTTTAGTCATTTAGCAGATGCTCTTATCCAGAGCGACTTACACAGTTTACATTTCTTTACATACAATCCATTTATACAGCTGGATATTTTTTTACTGAAGCAATTCAGGTTAAGTACCTTGCTCAAGGGTACAACGGCAGTGCTCCACGTGGGAATTGAACCAGCAACCTCTGAGTTACAAGTCCAGCTCCCTAACCATTACACTACACTGCCGCCTGATGCTTCAAGTTATCGCAGCTAAAGGAGGTGCCACAAGTTATTGATTGAAGGGGTTCACATATTTTTGCACACAAGTATATCTGAGTATTTGTTAAATAAACAAGTTTTGTTAAATTCACAATTTATATATCATATTTCTTTGTGTGTGTCCTTTATTTGGATATTTTCATTAAGAATTTAGGTTTAGATAAAGATTTTATAGGGTTCTTTTTCTACAATATATGAAAATAACAACCACCCCCTGCAGGGTTCACAAACTTTCAAGCATCACTGTACTTTGATTTGGGAAAAAACAATTAGGTTAAGGCTATCTTTTGGTGTATATTCTGTATTCTATTTGTATTTTATGAACTAAGCACAGCATGGAATAGCAAATAAGAACTGGACTACCTTGGGGGGGGTGCTTGTTGTTGTTTTGTTTAGGCTACTGAAGATAACTGCCAGTAATTGATACCATTGTAGTAGAGCTTACTTTGTAAGTTTGATAATTATATGGGACCTGGTATTCTGCTAAATAGGCTTGAGGCAGGTAAAGCTGCTGGATCTGCCAGGGATCGTGGGAGCATCCCGTTAAGCACGACTGGTATTATTACTGCCAACAGTTCTAACAGGAAAACTCCTTTATACAGTACAAACATCACTTTTCACAAAACACTAACTAATAGGGGTGTAACGGTACACAAAAGTCACGGTTTAGTACATACCTCAGTTTTGAAGTCACGGTTCGGTACGTTTTCGGTACAGCGGGGAGAAAAAGAAATGCGAAACATAAAATTGCTTTTAATTTATTATGAACTTTGTAAACAGTGGCTAATTGGCCATAATTTACTGAGCAAAGTACTGAAATCCGGACGAGGGAACTTCGTAGCAGGGCTCAATCACTTTCAACATATGTTGAAAACCTGTGTTCACGACAACGGAGTATTGTCGCAGATCCGTTGCTATAAAAACACCTACGGCGTTTGTTATAGCTTTGCTCCGGTCTGAATTATCAGCGAGGGGCTGCATAAATGCTGGGTTTGCACTCCACTCTCACTGTTTTTTCCTTGTACCAGTGATATTAAAAGCCAGCGACATACCCGATCTCAGTTGAACGGGCCGGCATGCTGCTTTCGTCCGATCCTCCTGTCTTTGTCCGTTGCTACTGTAGGTCACTGGGAAACCGTAACGTTCCCAAACAGGAAATTCAAGCTCTGGCTTCTCATTTGCTTCTCATTTGCATTCGTCATACTTACTACGAAGTGGGGCTGTGCTAAATTAATCTCTCTGGTTCAGTGGTGTGCCATAGACATGGGGGAGACTGAGTTTTTAATGAAGTTCCGCACACAAAAAAAGTGCGTTAGTGGTTAAAGCAAGATTACATTCGTTCGGTTCACAGCGCGTACCGAACCGAAAGTCCTGTACCAAACGGTTCGGTACGAATACGTGTACCGTTACACCCCTACTAACTAACACAAATCGTTTACTGCGACTCATCTGATAGTCTAAAGAAAGCGCAACCAACGAGCATGAGTTGAACTGCTTGAGACTTAGTTAGGGTGACATACATTACATAGCATCGATACTGGCATGGTTTCCGAAATTAAAATGATTCTGCATCAAAGTGCAGCGCCAAAGCGTTCATTACCAACTCGTACACCTCCAAGCACGGCAAGGAGGTAAAATGAGCTTGCTCAGTGTACATCATTTGACTAAGGGGACCATAACATGCCACTTACTGGACCAGTGAACTCGCATAATATGGCAACCGGAAAAATAAAATTCATAAAACGTTTTTGGTTTTTTAAAAACACTCCTCTCTGTATTAAGGTTGGACAGAGCTGTTCCTGCACAGCCAGTATACTGAAGAATCCCCAGGGCTCGTAAAACCACTGAATACTTTGCACACATGGTCATTTGAGCTACTGACTGAACTGGCCATGCAATCGATGGTTTGGACAAAACAAATAAAATGTGACAACACACAACGGTTCTTGAGGACCAAGGTCTGCAACCCCTGCTCTGTTTGTACTATCAAAATGTCAACGCAACTCCCTCTAGATCTCTGGACCCTGACCTTTCTCCCCCACCCACGCATGTCTGTCTCTCGGAAAGGCCTCCAAGCAACACGCTAGTGCCCCTGGTGTAGCGCCATCTGTTGGCCGTCCTTCTGCAGCTGTAGCCTCTCCTTCTCCACCTGGAAGCGCTCCTTCTCGATCTGCAGGCGGCCCGACTCGAACTTGAAGAACTGCAGGCGCTCTTTCTCCAGCTGCAGCCGCTCTTTCTCCAGCTTCAGCTTCTCCGCCTCCAGGTCCACGGCAGGCGCCCACGGCTTCCTCTCCTTTTCACAGTCCAAGGAGGAGGGGGGCGGCGGCCGCTCCGCCTGGAACATGAGCAGCCGGAGCCGCTCCCGCTCCACCTGCAGCCGCTCCTTCTCCAGCTGCAGCCGCTCGTGCTCCACGTCCACCTGCCGCAGCTTGTCCTTCTCCACTAGGAGGCGCTCCTTCTCCACCTGCAGTCGCTCCGTCTCAACCTGCAACCGGTGCTTCTCGAGGTCCAGGCGCTGCTTCTCCAGGGCGATCAGCAGCCCCGTGCTATCGGCCCCGGCCACGCCCAGCCCCACCCCGGCCACGCCCAGCCCCACGCCCAGCCCCAGGTCCCGGCTGCCAGCGGCCTTGGTGGAGCTCAGCACGCCGAACTCGTCGATGTGGCGAACACCTCCGGGACGCGGCCCTCACGCTCAATGTCCGGCAGGATGGATGGGAAGCCATCTTCGTCCTCCTCCTCCTCACCCTCCCCTTCTCCCTCTCCGACCTTCGCCCTCCAGCTGCAAGGCAGAGAAAACACCACATTTCAGTGACCTTGAAATCACAGGGAAGAACGTTATTAGGTCCTGTACCGTACGACGTACACACCTGTAACAAGTCAGACACATGCCTGGACAAGACAGAATAAAAATGTGGTACCCTGTAGCCGTTGGCCTCCTCATCCTCCATCTTAATGCCAGAGGAGGTGTGGCTGCTGGGCTCGCCCAGGTCAGAGAGATCCTGCCAGTCACAGGCCGAGTCCTTGGGGAACCCACTCAGGTCCAGAGACTGGTCCCCACTCAATGAGTTCTCGTTGTCCGGGGATGAGGGGTCGTACTCGGTTTTGAGTCCCGACAGCTCAGCTCGGATCTGCTTCCTTTTCATTAGTGCCCTCCAGTCCAGGTACCTCCTCTTGACCTCGGCCGCCGTGCGCAGCTCGCCCTCCCCCAGCGCGTTAACGCAGTCCGCCACCTCGTCCCAGGCACGCCGCTTCAGCTCATTGATGGCGGTGTTCTGCTGCCTGGAAAAGAGGATGTCCTTGCGCTTGTGTATCTCCCGGATAAGAGTCTGCGTCTCCTTCACGCTGTAGTTGCTCTTCCGCTTGCGCTTCAGGTGTTTCATCTGCAGGAAATCCAGCTTGGCGACTGTGTGTGGACTCAACACTGAGGAGAGCCTGGATCCAGAAGTTGCTGCGCTGCTCACGCAGGTGACTGGAGTGGCACAGGTTAAGGGGGGGGTCAGAGGTGCTCAAAACCGTTGTTCGCCAGGCCACTGGCGTGGATGCTCAAGGTGTGCGGAGTCTGCAATGGATGAAAGGTAAAGGTAGCTGACGTTAGCTAATACTTCATAAAGGAGGATTACACTTTAAAACAGTAAAAACTGTTTTAGGACGACATCGGAGAACCAAGCCAATGGTATAATCAAATTCATATAAGCTACATGTGGAGGAAAACTTTAAAAACGGAGCAAACTTTTTTAAAAACTGTGTTTTTCAGAGATATAATGGCACACTAGCTAGTTAGAATTATGAAGCAAAAATGGAAAAATCTAAAATGCTAATATCAGAAAAAATACAAAGGGACAATACAGTAGCTACCAAGCTAACGGCAATTAACTAAATTAAAACACACAGTTTAAAACTAAATCTTGAATCGGCTTCGTTAGCTAACTAGCAAGAACGCGTTGACATGGCACTGATCTAGCTAGCGACTATGGCTAATGTTAACTAACGTGAGCAAACTGCTAATAGCGTTTGTTTATCAACAAGCGAGAGTAAATTCCTTGTCAGCAAGCATCACAATTGAACTGGAATTTCTAACTAGCATTTCCAGTTCAACCAGCCACCGTTAACGTTATTTGTGAACCAGAGAGCACGATCACCATTCAGACTGGTATCGCTAGAACGCCCAGTTAGCTACCTGTCAATGCAATATTTTGTTTTCCCTAGTGCTGGCTATATCGCTAGCTACAGAGCGGCTTTGTCACATGCCCTTACCGCTAAACAGCTAGTTCGAGTTAAAGCTCCAAAAGGTACCGTGCTACATAGCTAATGTTAGCTTGCTTGTCCTTACCATTAGTTATAGCCTGCCAACTAACTAGGTAGCTACAATATGTTAATAACGAAGAAAGCATTCTTCAAATACTGTATCCTATAAATTAACATTTCCAATCCAAAATACAAACAATTTACCGGGATAGTGTAAAGGATAAATCTCATCAGTTAAGCATCATCCTTCTCATCATCATCATCATCATCGCATCATCAAACACAAAATTGTATCGGAAGAACCCCGAGTACAGTCGAGTAAATGTTCATTGCTATTGGTCCAACATGTGTCACTCAACACCCATGACGAATTATAATCTTTCTTGCCCCGCCTCTACTGGAGTTCTTCCGGTAGATTCTGTTTCCGTGTGTACAGGTATTATGCGGCTGCTCGGTTTTAGTGGCATTTTAAATAGTAGTTACCGAGTTTGTTGGCTTTATGACTAGCTAACCAACCCCACGAGAGACAGTCGTACATTAAATCACTCTATTCGTGGCTGTGTTTTGTTATTTACTATGTGCTAGCAAACGCATGACCATTATGGAGAGTGTGCGCTGGGCATTTCGGTGCGGCGCGTGGACTCCAAGTCGCACTGAGTGGTTATTCGCAGCGCGCTGTGTGCAGGCAGAGGAGAGAGAGCGCATTGGACAGTTCGTCTTTGCCAAAGATGCAAAATCAGCAATGGTATGTTCTGGTAAAAAATGAAGACATGTCGATTCCATTGAACCAGAATCCCGCAGCGGCGAATGCACAATTGCGTGTCATGTCATGCATTCCAATATGATTAATTAACTACAGTGCAGCCCCTCACGAATATTGATTCATTTAGGAAGGTCCTCTTGCTAGCATTTCTGCTATCTTGCATAGCTCGATATTTTATTTTTATTAGGTCATGGTTTCATCATTGCACACATAGTTGGACAAATTAGTCACTGCAAAACAATAGCGTCTTTAACATCCTAACATCCCTAATGAATAAATAAAGAGATTAACAAGAGGCCCGACATTGACAATTTCTTGACAATATCCATTACGTATCTAATAAGGCCACCAATTACATACTCCTTAACCATGTACCTTCTCCAGTTGCTGGAGGGAGGATATTACCGGCCTTGTTGATGCTGAAGCCAAGAAAATTATCTTCCAGCACTCGTACAGGTCCGCATAGGTCAAATCCTTAATTGTCTGTTTAACTTGAGAGAGATAACGTTGCTCGCTAATCTGGAACACTTTCCCGTGGAATAATCACTGGTAATGTATTCGTTTGTTGTATGAGGGCTGTTTCTGCCTCCCTCTCCTTCTGAGAGATTGTGTATTTCGGACTTGTGATAAGACTTGATTGAACTTTGGAGTATAGAAGGAAAAAAGAACAACCTTTGACCTCTTGCATATGTATATTTTCTACTCGCACACAGCTGCAGAAAGTATGGCTCATGCCTACCTATTAGATACTTTGTGTAATGTACTTTGTGTTTGGCACTAGAAGTTTGACATAACAAGTAACCTGTCCGTCTTTCTGTCCTTTTCAGGCTGGCCGTCTGCTTATGAGAAAGCTCATCTCTGAGCGGGTGGGGATCCCTTGGGATCAGATCCATCTGGAGAGGACGGCCAAAGGGAAGCCCTTCCTGGCCGACCCGCCCTGCTCCAGTGCGGGCCACAGATGGAGCTTCAATGTCTCCCATCAGGGTGGCTTTGCAGTCTTGGCTGCAGAGCAGGGAAGGCAGGTGGGGGTGGATGTGATGAAGACCACCATGCCAGGTTAGGGCTCGCCCGGATGGTTGTTAATTATTTTTTTTGCCCAATGTTTGGAACTTGAAAAATGTTCTGAAAGAATAAAATATGAAAGGGTTATTTTTCCTCTTCTCCTAGTTAGGATTAGGATTCGGATTCACCCAGTTCCTGGACTTTTTAAGCATAATGTTAATATTAATATTACACAAATATTGTGCAAAATTGTACGTGGATGTGTGGTGTGCAGCCTGTGTCTTAAAGAGCGTTGCTGCTGGTCTGCCTTTGGCATGAAAGAGTATTCCAGTGCAGTCAGATGGGTGGATTTACTTGGAGTATATCAAACAAACTAGCTTGTCCTCCAAAAGTTGAAGCTATAAAAAAAAAATACCAGTAAAAGCTATTTTGCAAACCTCAACATATTAATCTTTAAATAACCCTGTCATCTTTCTAAAATCACCAAATCCTTCTTGAATAATAGACCCAGCACTGTTACAAGTGGAAAAACTGATATATTTTGCTCGTTCCTGGAAGGAAATTCTGAGGCAAGAAATAAAGACACTGCAATGTTCGCACGTCCTCCATTGTCATTAAACAATTGTTCATTTAAGGAAGTAATTTTTTACATAATTCCATATTGAATGCATCCAGCAGGCACAGTGAAGATATAGGACAGCATTTCCTCTGTAATTTTGTATTTCTACATCTGGCCACAAGGTGGCTCTGTTGCTCTACAGTTCCTTGATAATGCTATGGAGATTACAGATAATCAAGCTAACCTGTTTTCGGGAGACAGAAAATGTTCTAGACTATGAATTTAGAGAGAAGAGATCAATCAGACTTGCAAACATGTTTTTTCTTTCGATTGGGGTGTTGCAGGCAGTAGCACCATATCTGAGTTTTTTCGGATCATGAGAAGACAGTTCACTGATCATGAGTGGATGACCATCAGGGCATCGGGGCCGGAGTGGACGCAGCTGGACATGTTCCACCGACACTGGGTAACCATGGAGATGTTAATGTCTTACATGGTCGCTGCCTTGTTAACAAAACCATACGATGTAAATGTTAATAGTTCTCTTGCCTGGCCACTGTTTAAGATGTGTATTGGGAAAACTGAAACGTGGCACAGAATCGGGCAATAACAGAGATTATCAGAGTTAATCAGTTTTGGTGTTTCAGTTTCCATAGCAATTGCCTATGAATGAAATTGTTGTACGCAGTTGCTTTTTTGTATACCTACATACAGGGAGGCTTCAACTGCTTTACCTGTTTTAACTGTTCAACAGCTAACTGTTGTTGGAGCCTTTTCTAATGACCTGAACCCATTTATACAGCAGGGTTTTAAATAGTGCTATTTTTGCTTCATTTGTTTATTAGATATCCCCATCCCCCAGTATTTAAATCCATAGGCTGCTTAGCCATGACCACTGCTCTCTGCTGGGGTCACATTACTGTGTGGATTGAATAGGGCCAGTTTATCCAGTCTGTGGGACCCAAGTCCACATTTTTAATGGGGCACTGGGAGGTCCTGGGAAATGCTATGTTTTGCACCATAAGAAGAATGTTGTTTATAATGCTTAATTTACAATGTAAATGTAACTCCAGCAGCACTCGGGATAACAAGCTTTCTTTGAGCTAAAGGCCCCTGTGCTATTTTAACATTAGCAGCAGGAAAACTTTGATCATTCCACATTTTGTCACATATGAGATGGTAAACATTTTGGACGAGGTATACTGGTGGCCGCAGGCTGTTTGCTTAAACCAGACGCAAATGGACAGGTCATCTCCTCTTGTACCTGCAGGCGCTGAAGGAGAGTTTCATCAAGGCCATCGGGACAGGACTCGGGTTCGACCTGCAGAGGGTGGAGTTCCACATCTTGCCCGCGCAGATGCAGGAAGGTCAGGTGTACAGAGGGACCAGGATGCACCTGGATTCTGAAGAGGAAGAGGACTGGGTGTTTGAGGTGAATAGAGTCTCACATTTTGGGACTGCCCTGTTTTAGGATTAGGACTCTCCAAGGCAGCTATAAGGTAGTGGGGCACAGTGGTGCGCTGTGGTGATCACCGTGAGTGGATGGAGGTGAGCACCTCAGGTGAGCATGCCTGTGTGTGAGGCCACTGCTGTCCAAGGTCCTGTAGGATCTCCGGCTGGGGGAGGGAGCAGGAACAACAGACAGCAGCCACAGAGGAGAGGCAGCCCTCTCTTCTCCTTCCTCCACCCCTCCCGGTGTCACAGGTAGTTCATGCGTATGAATCGAAGATAGTGGCGAAGGTGTCCAAGTCCGTTCCCATTTCGAGCCAAGACACGGTAGCGCCCCTGCGACACAGTTGTAAAAGAGCTCGGTTTAAGAAGAATACATTACCTGAGGGTTTGGTTTCATCGTGGCCTATCAGATCATCGGCTTTTTCCCCTTTAATAGTGCAATGTCGAACTGGCAATTTTGTCATGTATGATGAAGAGCAAGTTATGAGACTTGCTTTTAATATAATAAAATGGAGTACATTGGATGCCATATCAATACTCAATTAATACTAAATTAAACTAACGTGTGTATCAGTTTCCTACTTGCTTTCTCTTGTTACTTCTCCCTTCGTTATTTTGATCAGTACCACATTTTAAATTGATAAAATAAATAATGTACAAACTTTTGTGGATATAAAAGCTTAACTTGTAGACTGCATCCAACCAAAACATTATCCTTGGTGTGAATTAATTAATAGAAAAGCCCTAGGTGTCCTTGTAGATAGTTTGTAGAATTCATCATCCTTTTTCATAAGCAAGCCTTGCAGGGAGTGACTCAGATCCTGCCTTTGTTTTTATCCTTTCCACTAACCATAACAACCTAGCAAAGCTATATAAACTTGATGCTAATGCAGTCTAAATTATGGCCATAGTACATGCCACATAACCCCCCCCCAATGAATAGCTTCCCAGGATTTCATTCAATCCAGCTGATAGTGGCTGCCATACTGATCTGAGATCTGTGTCCTGATGCAGCTGGCAGCTGTCGCACTGTGGAAGGGGGTTATCTCCTCATGATCAATTCCAAATCCTCAGGCCCTCACCTTGAAAGCTTCGGCAAAGTCACTTGGAAGTGCAGATTGTACCTTAGACACAAAATTCATGACCGAAATACCAAAAACCTTCTCTCTTTGTGTGGGGGTAGGGCGGAGAGTGGAGGGAGTTGGATTAGAAAGAGGCACGGAGACCTCATTCCGTATTCGTTTGAATGGGGTGAACAAAGCTGCGGGCGTCTAAGGGCAGGCACTGCGGTGTTCAATTAAACCCGGTTGTCAGATTCATTTAAGAGCTGATGAACAGGCATTTTGTTTTCCGAGGCTTGTTGGGTTTGCTTTTTTTGGGGGGAGGGTTTGGGTTGAGCACATTTCAAAGAGATGACCTTCTCAAGTGGAACAACTTGAGGGATTGGTTGAGAGTCCACAGACGGGGGTTAAACAACCATGCCCTTGTTATTAAAAAGACAAGAGTTTTGCTATTATTGCTACTATTATTTAGTAGTTCAGTTGTCTCCGGTCTAGTACTGAGGGGGAAAAGGTCAGAAGTGTCTGTGTCTGTCCCCTGAGTGGGGGTTACACCTGACTCATTGTGGATCTCAGTATGGTAATGAGAGGTTGGAGTTACAGATGGGCGTAGCAGAGCATTATCCCACTGACATAGAGGTCATGCCACTGACAGCACTGTACTTTAGTAGAGTGACACGGAAAGGGCAGAAATAAGACATTGTGCTTAATTGCAGGTCAGGTTTTAATGACCTCCACAGCAGTCAGCAGACAGGAACTCCTGCAGGACTGGACTGGAGGGGTTATGGTGGAACATGGAGCACGTCTGTCCAACCACAACAGTCATGTCACCAAGAATAATGAGCTGTTGTGCCCCTGCAGGGTCTTTTGCTCAGAGTGTTACTGATCACACCCTACACCCCAGCCAGACCCCTCAGCTCTGCCTCCTCTGGCAAACTGTCCCACTGTCCCATCCCTCCGGGCGCCCGGCAGCCGCTCCTCGCGGTCTCGCCTCTTCTCTGTCCTGACCCCCTCCTGTCCCCTCGCTGTATTACTGCTGATCTCTTGTATTATTGTTCACTGATTAATATAATATAATATAATATATGATTTAGCTCCTTTTATCCATGTAATGAATGCATACATTTTTCAGTATAGTGGTCCCAGCTAAGCGTGGATAAGAGCCACAGAGAACCACACATAATGCACATATTGTAAGTCGCTCTGGATAAAATGTGAATGTAAAATGTAAATGTAAAATAAGCGTTAACATAATCTTTCATGTAGGTAGTATTTTAATGCAAGTATGGTCAATGTGTGCTATAATTGTGAATGGTTGTTAAAAAAATTTTTTTTGTGTGAACAATATTATTTTATTGTAGTTGCATTTTTTAGGCATTTACAAGGCCTATGCAACAACCAGAACAACACAAACTACCAAAGGCAAAAACTATAATCAATGAAACGAAATACGATGCACATATTTTTCAATTCTGGACAGGGCCAATTTCTCAATATTTCTTATTGATTTTGGCAATGAATGGCTAATGCCACG
Organism: Aldrovandia affinis; assembly: GCA_029706075.1. Lineage (NCBI taxonomy): Eukaryota > Metazoa > Chordata > Actinopteri > Notacanthiformes > Halosauridae > Aldrovandia > Aldrovandia affinis. Next base: position 4,382,563 of record JAINUG010000025.1, on the reverse strand, counting down.
CTTTGACTAATGTGCCCTACTCACATTGTTTGCAGTGAGTGCCGCATTGTGTCAGCAGTGGTCACCTCTATGTCGATGGCTCTCTGGAAAAGGCCTGGGCTGATGTATGTTTCTGAGCAGCGCGGTTCTGAGAAACGGTTGCCGCCGTGTGCTCTCGTTGCGTCCCTGTGAGTCAGTCCATCTTCACGCACCACATTCCCACTCTCCTACGTGCGCTCTGCCGCATCGCCGCAGGGAGGAAAATGGAAACAATTTTGAGTGCTACGTGTTGCCCCCCCCCCCCAGCTCTTCTCATGCGAGGCCATTATCAAGTCCAAAATAGAACTCTCACCGTAAAATTTCAGACCCAGCGATTTGGAGCGCCGGTTTTTACATCCATTAAAAGCACATTTTAATAATTATCAACGAAATGGGAGTCGGTCATTGAGGACAGACACCACCCCAGAAAAGCTTGTCAGGGGGGGGAAGAAGGGGAATTAATTCAGCACATTCGACTATATTGGTGGCCAAATTTTGGGTTAGCCTTATACGTGAGGCCACCAGAAACAACGCGAGGTCACAGTCAGTGGGGGTTTGGGGGTCAGTCAAAAGCTTGTTGAAAGAGAGCAGAGCGTGCGTAAACTGTGCCAGTGACTGACCCTGGGACAGGTTCATGGTGGGTGTGGACTGTTTCCTTGCTCTGATCTGCCAGCTGGTGTTGATCTCTCCGCAGGAGTGCCTGCTGGATGCACAGCACCACGTGGCCGTGGCGATGGGGAAGCCAGGCAGCGTCGCGGGTGATGTACGCATATTTATTATCATCTGAAACGGCAGCGTCCGCTTCTGGTCCCGCTGTGCCCTGAAAAGGCCAGATCCTTTGCCGATTGCAGACGGGACAGCACTGGCGCTTCATTCGAAATGCGCTCCGTCTGTAATGAGATGTTAATTGCTTTGAATCGGGCGCTTACGATGCGGTGATGTTCCCTCTAAGGCCACGTTATGTCAGAAATAGATATGTGTGCTACGGAGAAAGAATATTCCACATTCAATTAAAGACTTGCAAATTAATCTGAGCAGTTCTCAGACAGTAAATGCATTCATTTTCATATTCTCATTGGCGTATAATTCATTTTAGAAGGAGGGTAAATTTGCTTGATTGATTGGTTGATTCATGAGACGGGTGGGACATCAGTGTAGTTCTAAATGTTGAAATTGTTCAGAAACAAAGCTACCTCATTTCTGTAGAAATCAGACTACAGAGATGGTATAACCTTATAATAACTGATAACCTGGACTAATAATTGCTCCAGCATGCACAGCACAGCGTAAACCAGTCAAACCGAGACAGCTGATGGAGAGTCTGAAACCCAAGCGGGGTGCGTTTAAGTTGAGCCATGGAGTGGGCTGCTTGCCTACAGCAGTTTATACCTTTCATCGGCTATCTGTGGAAGAGGTTTGGGAGGTGTGTCAGACTACCAAATCCTGTTTGCACTGGGGCCGTGGGTATCTGTGTTGGGGCTGCATATGACAACGATCATTGCCATTCCAAAGAAGCAGGTTAACAGAGTCTTATGTTTCTGAGCTTATTGTGAGGGGGACTGAGAGGAGGCGCATAGTCTTAATCAGGGAATAACTGCTGTATTTTTTTGTGTTTTATGTATTGTGTAAAATGAAATGAATGTAAAAATTATCAATTTATTGATGATAATGATGGCAATCTTCATGAATGTTGTTAAATGCAGCTGTGAGAATATGAACTGAAACGTCTGTACATTTCACATGCCTAGGATGATTGCCCGGCCCTCGCACACACCTTGCCCTCGAAGTTCACGCTGCTGAGCTTCAGTGACCTCGTTTCGGGAGCCGTACCCCTCGCAGAGGTTGATGCCTCATACTGGGAGAGCTTCCGGAAGAAGCAGGAGGCCCCATCCCGCCAGAGCACCCCGTCCCGATGAGTCCAGGCATCGGGCCTGGGAAAGACTGACACAGCCGGCGAATGACATTGGGCCACTCCTTTAACTGCACGTTGAAGTCACTGTGCTTTTTTAACGCTGTCTGGGCAAGGCTCATAGTTCAAAATGGCATGTGTTATTACAGTGTTAATATTTGTAGTTATATTATTATTACTGCAGCAGTGTTCAGGTTGTGAATCAGTGCTCTAACCGTTGCACCCAACTGCTGCTGAGAATGAATGTGATTCAGTTACAATCGGCACAGAACGCAATGGTGATTTACACAATATGAATGTCTCTGTGGGCTAAAGAAGAAAAAAAAACATTAAATTATTTTCTTTTTTTAATGATATTTTCAAGAGGACATTTGATCAGTGCATCTATATGAATGTATAGTGAGTTAATATGCCGTTCATTTTCCATATCAAGAGCATATTCACTCACTGTACGTTCATGTAGAATCATATGCAACCACTTGTGCACTGATAATGAACTCGCAACAATTAAATGCCGTAAAATTCTAGCGATGGTGACACATGCTGTGCATTGCATTTCTGTCACCCAATCAGGAACGCAGAACATGGGGGACACCGTGGAACGGCAATCATTTAGCTTCTGAAAAAATGAAGTTCTGCGTTTGAATTTTCTTCTGCAATGATCAGTTTGTCTTGATGTTGCTTTGATAATAAAAATTCCACCTCCCCCCACCTCTGCTTTGTTCAGGTTGCTGTGTCAGCGTTGCTTTAATGCAAAATCTAATCAGTCAAATCAAATCATTGTGTAATTAATTATTCCTCCTCTCCCTATCTCTGGCCTCCATCTCTCTGTTCATTATTCTCATTTCTCATTTCCTACCCCATCACCCTTTCTCCTTCGTCTTCCACGGCTGTTCTCTCTCTTTTTTCTTTTTGCTTCTTCTCTCCTCCCCCTCCTCAGCCCCCTCAACTCCATTCACTGTCCTCCTTGCACTCCATCTGCCACTGAGGCTATTTTTGTCGGGGAGACATTCCGTGGCCATTAGGCGTTCATACGGGAGGCTCTGCTCTCATCGGACCAGCTCTGCCCTCTCCCGTACGCGGCCACCACCGTTTTCTCCAGCGTCTTCCAAGTGAGGGGGTGACTCCCTCATTTGGTTCTGTACAATAAGAAAGCCCATGAAACGTGTATACTCAATGATTTTCCTTTTGCAGCATCCGGGGACGACAACATTGATTAAAGTCTTTTTGCTGAGCTTTGAGTCGCACTGTGTGCCACCAAACCTCAACACCCTCACCCTCCATAACTCCTCTGCAAAGTCAACCAAAAAAAATCAACAAAAATATGCATCAGTTCTTAATTCCATTTGGTTTTCCAAGGCTTCTGTTGACAGATCAGATAAAGTATGATATCTGTATGAGAATAAGGTGCATATCAATCAATCTTCAATCTTTATTTTTGTATAGCGCCATTTACAAACAGGTTGTCACACAGCGCTTCACAATTGGCATTTTCCAGAGGGAATAAAAAAAACTGAAAACCATTGGAACCAATGTGGGAGACTGGAAAATTATTCCCTGACCCCTTAAAAAGCGGTCGAGATGAACTGGAAAATTGTGGGTTACAGAGAAAAACAAAACAAATAGTCCTTGAGGCTCATGAGACTTAACAGACCACCGGAAGGGCATTCTAAGTGTAGGGGTGGGGTGGACCTCATCCCTCCAGATACCAGGGCAGGGCGGGGGATGGAACCAGCAGCTAGGGTCCGGGCCAGGGGCATCCGGCTAACACATGGCAGGGGTGGGGGGTTGACTCTGGGTGTCACGGCAGGGACCAGAAAACCAGGCGCGGACCCAGAAATGCAGAAACTTCTTTTATTCGGTGAACAGGCAAAGGTCAGGCAGGAGTAATCAGGGCAATGCAGAGATCCAAAGGATGGTCGGGACAGGCAGAGTTCGTTGCGGGCTTCAGGGGTATCAGGGGCAGGCAAGGCGTGGTCAGTGGGCAGGCGAAGGTCGAAAACGAGAAGGCAGTCCAGGGAACACAGGGAGGAGCGGGAACGAGACTGGGGTAATGACGAACACTGGAGCACAAGCACGAACACGAACACGAAGCAACAAAACGCTGGGAAACAGAGATAACGCGGGAGAGTAATGTGAGCATAACGCAAAGCACAAGACAATCTGGCAACGACATGGGAAAACACACAGCTTAAATACATTTAGACATAACGAGAAACAATCAGGAATAAACATGAATGCAGCTGACTGCAATCAGACACATGAGGAATTAAGTGAAAACGATAATACAATAACGAGACAATCAGGAAACGAACATGGGAAACGAACAGCTAACTACATCAGACATAACGAGAAACAATCAGGAATTAACAGGAATGCAGCTAGCTGCAATCAGACACATGAGGAACAGGTGAAAACGATAATACAATGACAAGACTGGGAACAGGTAAGAGAAAGTGAAAACACGGACCAGACAACCAGGAAAACATGGAATAAATGAAAACACTTAATTACGGGGAACACGAACACGAGACGTGACAGTACCCCCCCTAGGGACGCCACCTGGCGGATCACCAACCTGTACCGGATGCCGACGCAGGAATTCCTGGATTAGGGAGGGGTCGACGATATGTCTCTCGGGCACCCAACTGCGTTCCTTCGGGACCGTACCCCTCCCAATCCACCAGAAATTGGCGACCACGGCCCCTGCGTCGGACATCCAGCAGGCGGCGAACGGTGTAGACTGGGCCCCCTTCGATGAGCCGGGGGGGAGGTGGGGTGCGGACAGGAGGGCTAAAACGAGAGACAACATAGGGTTTTAGACGAGACACGTGAAACACAGGATGGATGCGGCGTAGGGGAGGAGGGAGGCGCAACTGTATGGCCGAGGGGTTATAACACGAATAATGGGATAGGGACCAATAAATCTAGGGGATAATTTCTTACAAGAGCCCCGCAAGGGAATGTCTTTGGCAGAGAGCCAAACCTTTTGGCCGACCCTGTAGCGAGGGGCAGGGCGGCGGCGGCGGTCAGCCTGGCTCTTCATAGCCGAGACGTGGCGAAGCAGGGTGGCACGTGCTCTCCGCCAAGTACTCCGGGCTCTACTGATGAAGGCCTTGGCAGATGGCACCTCCACCTCCTTCTCCTCCTCCGGGAACAGAGGAGGTTGGTACCCCAGACAGCATTGGAATGGAGAGATGCCGGTGGAGGAAACGGGAAGGGAATTGTGGGCGTACTCTACCCAGGGCAGGGAGCGTGACCAGGTAGTAGGGGTTTGTTCGGCTAGACAGCGCAGTCCCTTCCCCAACTCCTGGTTGTAACGTTCCGTCTGGCCATTGGTCTCTGGGTGGAAACCGGAAGAGAGGTTAGGTTTGGCGCCGATGAGAGAGCAGAACGCCCTCCAGAACCCGCTGGAAAACTGGGGCCCCCGATCCGAGGTCATCTCCTGCGGCAATCCGTGGAGGCGAAAAACATGTTTGACCATGAGTTCAGCGGTCTCTTTAGCAGAGGGGAGTTTGGGCAGGGGAATGAAATGTACACTTTTAGAAAACTGGTCTACCACCGTAAGGACGACTGTGTTACCTTCTGATGGTGGTAGACCGGTCACGAAGTCTAGGGCGACGTGGGACCATGGGCGTTGTGGAACCGCCAAGGGCTGAAGGAGACCGCTGGGACGAGCGTTGGAGGACTTGGACCGGGCACAGGGCACACAGGCTGTCACAAATTCGACTGTGTGGTTCTTCATAGTGGGCCACCAAAACCTACGCGATAGAAAGGCTAGGGTGCGTGAAACCCCCGGGTGACAGGCCATCGGGGAGGAATGGGCCCACTCCAGCACTTGAGACCGGACGGTCTCAGGAACGAATAGGCGGTTGGCTGGCGTATCCCTGTGAGACCGTGTAGTGTGAAGTGCCTCCTCCACTGTCCGAACAATGTCAAACTTGGCTGCTGCTAACACGCAGCTAGGGGGCAGGATAGGTTCAGGGCTACTCTCCTCTTCTGGAGAGTTGTAGATCCGGGATAAGGCGTCGGGTTTGATATTCTTCGAACCTGGGCGAAAAGACAGAGTAAAAACAAAACGGGCAAAAAATAGGGACCATCTAGCTTGACGAGGGTTAAGCCGTTGAGCTGAGTGGAGATACTCCAGGTTACGATGATCCGTCCAAACCAAGAACGGCACAGTAGCTCCCTCTAACCAGTGTCTCCACTCCTCGAAAGCTAATTTAATGGCTAGGAGTTCTCGATCACCAATCGTATAGTTTCTTTCCGTTGTGGAAAGGCGGTGTGAAAAGAAGGCGCATGGGTGTACCTTATTGTCCTTGGTTCGTTGTGAAAGGATTGCCCCAGTGCCTGAATCGGAGGCATCTACCTCCACAATGAACTGACGTGTGGGATCCGGGAGTGCGAGGATAGGGGCAGATGTAAACCGGGACTTGAGTCTCTCGAAGGCCTCCTGGGCATCGGGGTTCCATCGAAAATAAATCTTGGTGGAAGTGAGAGAGATTAAAGGTGCGGCGACCGTGCTGTAATTCCGTACGAACCGTCTGTAAAAGTTGGCGAATCCTAAAAAGCGTTGTAGTTGTTTACGGTCGGTGGGTACGGGCCATTCCTGTACCGCCTGCACCTTGGTGGGGTCCATCTCCAGATGGCCTCGGGAGATGATAAAACCTAGAAATTGAACAGAGGTTTTATGGAATTCACACTTCTCGGCCTTGATAAATAGTTGGTTCTATAGTCTCTGGATGACTTGACGCACATGCTGTACATGTTCCTCCATAGTCTTAGAAAAGATCAGGATGTCATCCAGGTAGACATACGCAAGCGGGACAGCATGTCCCGGAGTACGTCGTTCACCAATCCCTGAAAGACGGCAGGGGCATTGGTGAGACCGAATGGCATGGCCAGGTATTCATAATGACCTGTGTGGGTGTTGAAGGCCGTCTTCCACTCGTCCCCTCCCGAATCCGGACCAAGTGGTAGGCGTTGCGGAGATCCAATTTGGTGAAGAATTGCCCCTCCTGAAGGTTGTCGAACGCCGATGACATTAATGGGAGTGGGTAGCGGTTCTTAATCGTGATAGCATTGAGCCCCCTGTAGTCAATACAAGGACGCAGGGTTCCATCTTTCTTTTGACAAAAAAAAAAATCCTGCGCCAGCAGGGGATGACGAAGGGCAGATGATACCTGAGGTTAGAGACGTGGAGATGTACTCCTCCATAGCTTTGTTTTCTGGGGCGGACAATGAATACAGGTGGCCTCTGGGTGGAGTAGAACCAGGAAGAAGGTTAATAGGACAGTCGTAGGCGCGATGAGGTGGTAATGTGCAGGCACGGGATTTACTGAATGCCTGGCCGAGATCGTGATATTCGGGGGGCACTAGTGACAGGTCGACTGGTCTCTCCTTAGCCATGGACGAGGGATCCCCAGGGGTGGTAGCGGAACGCAGGCATGACTTCTGGCAGAAAACACTCCACTCCCGGATGTTTCCAGTCGCCCAGTCAATGCTGGGGTTGTGGGTTGCCAGCCAGGGTCCGCCAAGCACTACAGGAGCAAGAGGGGATTCCATGAGGTAGAACGCCAGTCTTTCTCTGTGATTCCCAGAAACTAGCAGATCCAGTGGCTGGGTGATCTCCTGGATCTCGGCTAGGGCGTGCCCATCAGGGTCTTGGTTTGGAGGGGGTCGCTAAACGAGATACTGGGACTCCTATGACGAACCAGGGTAGGGCAGATGAGGTTAGCATCGGACCCCGAGTCAATCAGAGCCTGCACTGGGAACAGTTCTCCTTGCCAGGAGAGAAGGACGTGGAGCATGGGGCGTTGAGGTCGGAAGGTAGAAAACTGAGAGGCGCCCGTCAGAACCTTCCTCTTCACTGACGGGCGCTGTCTTTTACCGGACAGGATAACCGAAATGTCCCTTGCCTCCGCAGTACAGGCAAAGTCCTCCTCCCGGCGGCGCTGGCGTTCGGTCTCGGACAGATGAGTCCGATTCACCTGCATGGGCTCCGCAGTCGCCATGGGTTGAGCGGGGAAGTCGGGTCGTGTAGTTGGGCGGAAACGGGGGAAGCAGGAGACTCCTGACGCCTCTTTCCTCTCCTGCAGACGAGTGTCGATGCGGATAGCCAGGTCCACGAGTCTGTCCAGGTCCTGGGGTAGATCGCACACGGTTAGTTCGTCCAGAACCTGCTCGGAGAGGCCGTGCAAGAAGGCATCGTAGGTGGCCACGGCATTCCATCCTGCTGAGGTCGCCAGGGTCCGGAACTCGATGGAGTAGTCCGAGACGGATTGTCCTCCCTGGCGAAGCTGAAGCAGCTGGACGTGCCGCCGCCCGTCCGACCGAGGACCGAGTCGAAAACCCTTCTCATCTCCTCGCGAAGGATGAGAAGGTTGTGAGAGTAGGGGTGTCCAGACTCCCAGAGAGAGGTTCCCCATAGGCGAGCTTTTCCCCCAAGGAGTGTGAGTACATAGGCGACCCTCGCTCGTTCCGTAGGAAATGAGGAGGGTTGGAGTTCGAACACAAGCGAGCATTGACTCAAAAAAGCGCGACATGAGTTGGGGTCGCCCAGGTAGCTGCCCGGAGGGGGGTAATCGTGGTTCGACCCTCTGATAGCCAGCTTGCGTCTGCACCTGGATAGCTGCGTTCTGTGCAGAACGGGCCGTTTCTGCAGACTCTGAGTGATACGGACCATGGACGAAAAGCTGCTCCGCCAGAGCTTGACGGTCTGCTGCAACGTCCGCAACTCCGCTTCGTGATGCCCAAGGCGAATTCCGTGGTAACGGGCAACGTCGCTGGGCTCGGATCGTCCGCTGGTTCCATCTTGGCCAGATTGTTCTGTCACGGCAGGGACCAGAAAACCAGGCGCGGACCCAGAAATGCAGAAACTTTTTTATTCGTGAACAGGCAAAGGTCAGGCAGGAGTAATCAGGGCAATGCAGAGATCCAAAGGATGGTCGGGGACAGGCAGAGTTCGCTAGGGCTTCAGGGGTATCAGGGGCAGGCAAGGCGTGGTCAGTGGGCAGGCGAAGGTCGAAAACGAGAAGGCAGTCCAGGGAACACAGGGAGAGCGGGAACGAGACTGGGGTAATGACGAACACTGGAGCACAAGCACGAACACGAAGCAACAAAACGCTGGGAAACAGAGATAACGCGGGAGAGTAATGTGAGCATAACGCAAAGCACAAGACAATCTGGCAACGACATGGGAAAACACACAGCTTAAATACATTTAGACATAACGAGAAACAATCAGGAATAAACATGAATGCAGCTGACTGCAATCAGACACATGAGGAATTAAGTGAAAACGATAATACAATAACGAGACAATCAGGAAACGAACATGGGAAACGAACAGCTAACTACATCAGACATAACGAGAAACAATCAGGAATTAACAGGAATGCAGCTAGCTGCAATCAGACACATGAGGAACAGGTGAAAACGATAATACAATGACAAGACTGGGAACAGGTAAGAGAAAGTGAAAACACGGACCAGACAACCAGGAAAACATGGAATAAATGAAAACACTTAATTACGGGGAACACGAACACGAGACGTGACACTGGGGGCAGGTGAGCTCCGGGCAGGCGCCACGAAGCCGGGGAGAAAAGAGGAAAGGTGTAATTATGACTATGATAAATATCACACCGGATCAGGGGAAAGAGTAGAGTGATAACACTTTTGCACCAGCAGAAGTAATCTAGGGCAGCATAACTAATTCGGTGAGTGGCACAGGAGCACGCAGCCATGAGGGCACTCAGAGACCATCCCACCACATCATCAGCAGTCCTGATAGGGCGGATCATCACTTATGATTGGTGACAGTAAGGATAGCTCATTGCACCAAAAGGCTCTATTGCTACGCCCCCTTAACATCTGCACCTAATGACTATAAGAGAGATTAAAGAGATGTGTTTTTAACCTAGTCTTGAAAATTGAGACCGTGTCTGACTCCTTCACAGAGACGGGTAGACTGTTCCACAGTAAAGGAGCTCTATAGGAGAAAGCTCTGCCACCTGCTATATTTTTTGATATTCTAGGGACTACCAAGTTGCCTGCATCTTGTGAACGAAGTGAACATGGGGGATTGTAGGGATGAAGTAGATCCGTCAAATAAGAGGGTGCAAGTCCATGCAACACCTTATAAATTAAGAGAGGTACCTTATAGTCTACACGATAGTTTATAGGAAGCCAGTGAAGTGACGCTAACACAGGACTAATGTGCTCATACTTCTTTGTTCTAGTCAGGATCCTTGCAGCAGCATTCTGTAAGAGTTGTAGGCTCCTGAGTGAGGTATTGGAACAGCCAGATAGTAATGCATTGCAATAATCTAATCTAGATGTAACAAAGGCATGTACCAATTTTTCTGCATCTATTAATGACAGGAAGCCCCTCATTTTGGCAATATTCCTCAAGTGAAAAAAGGCTATTCTGGAAATGTTTTTGATGTGAGTATCAAATGAGAGACCAGGATCTATAGTAACACCAAGGTCTTTTACCACCAAACTTGCAGCAACAGAGCAACCATCCAGATTAAGAGATAAATCAGATAACCCTCTTCTGAGGTTTTTGGGCCCCAAGACCAACATCTCTGTTTTATCAGTATTCAACAATAGAAAACTATCTGACATCCAGTCTTTTATGTCTTTAAAACAGGCCTTAAACTGTTCGAATTGTCCTTCGCCAGGTTTAATTGATAAGTATAATTGTGTGTCATCTGCGTAGCAGTGAAAATGTACGCCATGTTTACGAATGACATCACCAAGTGGCAACATGTAAAGGGAGAACAATAATGGCCCCAAAACAGAACCTTGAGGGACACCATATTCCACCTTGATGAGAACAGAGGGCTCATCATTTAACTGCACAAATTGATACCTATCTGACAGGTAGGATTTAAACCAGGTAGGATTTAAACCAGGAGAGTGCCTGTCCACGCAGTCCAATATGAGGAAGGGGTACAGGAAAGTGGCCATTATAAAACTGCATTGAGAACAAATGATCATTTGAAGTGTTTAGATTATTCTTTATGTTACGGTTATTAGGCAGTAATAAGCCAATGCGACAAGATGCATTGTATTAATACAGTCCCATATAAGTAACTAGAACAAGAAGTCACAAGAAGACACTGAAAAGTAATTGAGCCTCAAGCTGAAAAAACGCTCCAAAGTACAAGCACACATTATCTAATAACTAATCTCAAAACCAACATGTGTACATAATTCTAATGGGAATACAGAGTCTAATATTGATCTATGAGACCAACGCATCTGGAAAGTATTGTGTGAATATGCATGAGTAAATATTTATGGGGAAATGAACAAAATACAGCCTGCTTTCAGGTGTTCTTACAATTGTCACTCAAAAGAGTCGCAATTAAGACTTGCTTTAGTAAATCAGACCAAATATTTACTCGGCTTACCTTTACAAAATCTCCACCCTGTTTTAGCGCATTCACACCATGTATACATATGCATGAACAGATTGAACTGTTTTTACAGGAAAGTCACAGAGTGGCATAACCCCCGCAAATTACATCCTAATAATGATTTAACCATTGTGACCATTTCGTAACTTGTAGATATTGCAATCTTTTACGTTCGGAAAGCAGTCGCAATCTTTTAGTAAATACGGCCCTGAGTGTTGTCTATAATATATAATATAAAGAGCCTTTTCGGCAGTTACTATCTGTGTACTATTTTCTCCCCTGAAAGTTTCACAAGGTTTCTTCAGTGAATCTAATATACAGAGTGGCACCTTTTGTTGCCATTTTACCTGATATACAGTCAACCCCAAAATGATTCACACCCTTGATAAATGAGTATAGTCATAGGTGTCCAAGCTCCTGGTCTCAGTGGCCAATTAATGCCAGCATCTTGAGAAATACCATATTGGGATGAATGAGCATTTGTGGGCAATAGCCTAGGCCATGAGACAATAGAAACATTTTTAGTGTTTGTGCTATACACAGAGGTGGTAATTCAGTGACTGAATGCACACGCACACCAGCATCACTGCATAGTCACTACCTTAACCTCCCCTGTCTCAGGAGAGTTTGTAACCTCAAAATGGAACCAGAAGAGTTGAACTATTTAGCATTCAGAGTTCCATTCAGTTCATGCAGTATGTAAGCAGCTGAAAGAGAGACCAAGTGCACAGTGGGTGGTACAATGCAATACCTTTATCCAGAATAAAGGATAATAGGTATTGACTTGATAAGCATTTCCCCCTGCTATGTTAAAGAAAATTATAGTAATGTAGTGCATTCCAGCCTTCCAAGTTCTATATAACTACTGTTTATGTGAAAAATATGAAGACAAACCTAACACCGTCATAAACATAACATAACATCTTTGAAGAGAATAGGGTAGGCCACTGTTAAAAATGTTGATTGCATTATTGTTATTTGAGTCGTCATTTGGTTAGCTTGTGGGCATGCCGTTTTATTATTAAAAAAAGGATCATTTATATAAAATCTCCCCATTGATCTTCGAAAATGCTGTTGGAATACAGATTAAAAATTAGATTCAATATTTGAATATAATGTGGCAGCCCTAGGAGACACAGGGGTGTTATTTGTGTCTGTGCTGCTTCGTCTATATTTTCCATGCTGGTGCACAGCCTCTCCCGGGTGTGTGATGTACCATGGTCCCTTGATGCAGCTGGCTCACAAAGTACCTCAACCTAAAAGATGATTATAAATAGTGAATTTGTACAGCAAAGGAGCCATTTCACATCTAAAGTCTGAACAGGGGACCTATATGACACCCTGATTTTTAGAAATAAAAAAAGTTCCAAAATTCCTGAGCTCTTTCAGCTGCAGGACGTGGCTGGCAGTTATTTGGAAGCCAAATAACAGCAAGGTCTATACTTCAGAATGTAGTTACAGCACAAAGGAGATCTCTGTCCATGGCACTGTCAAGATCTGTGTGCAAAGCCCTCCAGTTATAGCACAGGACAGTTTTTTGAGCGAGTGCACTGTCACCTTGTTAGAGTTGGCTACGATGTCTTTCTGTGAAATTGTCTGGAGTTGGAGCTGACGTAACATCCAAGTTTTGAAATCTTAGTGTTAGACACCACAGGATGGGGCTACGAATTCCAGGCCGTACCGTGCCACCAAGTAAACAGTGGATCAGATAAAAACGTTGTTACTGCAGCGTGTGTTCCGTTCCCCTTCTGTCTAATGTGTTTTTCCCTTCATGCTAGTGGGGGTGCGACCGTGTCTTTCTCCTTCCACAGCTCTCTCTTTGTTTCTTTGTTGTGGTTCAAGAGGAAATGGCTTTCTGGAAACAGCTGCTGGAAGATGACCTTTTTGATGGATTTTGATGACTGGCTGTTAGTGAGTCTCAGCTCATAAGTTCTCAAAAGCATGTGAGCACCTGACACACAACTACATCTGTGCCATTATGCCAATGTATGATTTCAGAGTATCGTGTAGCTGTAGCCATCAAGGCTAAATCAGTGCTAAAATTGTATTGTGGGCTTAACGGAGCAGAAGTAATATATTTATTCCAAAGAGAACTAAGGAGTCAAGGAGTTCCTGAGAAAAGTCAAAGCTGAAATCATACAAGGGGTAATCTCGATTAATGCATAATGGCATTTAATATAAATATCTATATCTATATTTATAGATCTATAAATAAAGAAAATTAAATGTGCCAAAGCCTCAGGTTTTGTTGTAATCATACACAAAACGTGTATGACACATTGTAGACGGCACTGCCTAAACGTAAGTTTATTACGTTTATTTATTGAGTGTTGAGCAGCATTGTGATGAGCCTAACATACAAAATAGCTGTGTCTATTTAGTATTAAATAAATTCACTCATTTTTCTTATTTCACAGTCAAAATATTTAACCTGATTTTATTTGCATTATTATGTGCCAAAACAGATGTCAAAACTGGCATGTACAATTATTGTTGTTCTGGAGGAAAAAAAGGTATTGACTTTTGGTAGTATTTCAACCTAGTAGAATATAATTTCTCCTTCTTTGATAGATGTGATTAAGATGAGCTGCTGAGGCACTCGTTGTCACTGGATAGTTTTAGTAACGACTGGGTGTAATGCAGGATGCTGTAAATTATTTCTAGTTCTATCCCTTGAAGACATCACGTTTAAGGATCCCCCCCCTCACCCCCACAACCGGTGACATTTAATTTGGACTCAGTTGCGTTGTCATGACACTCGCAAGGTGCAAGGAGAGAAGTGCCAGTATGTGACATCGTACGAGTGTTAATATAGTGGGAGAACAAACTGGCCTCATTCATCACATGATTTTGTGTAGAATTTGTCCAAACCGTGTTCCTGTACAGAGAATGTGGAGTATTCAAGTGGTATACATGTGCCATTTATGATACAGACATAAGCATGTCGCTGTGAGGATATTATTAATATTTATATCAACCAAACTGTTCTAAAGCTATGTGCAGGTGCACACAAGACAACCTTTGCATAGGAAGTGGCCAAAATAGCTTGTTATGTCTGTGTTTAAACAAGGGGAGTAATTAAAGGTATTCAAAAACATTTTTAAAGGTATTTCTCGGATAAAGTTTGATTAAAACCATCTTGGCAAAAATTCACACGTGCTTTACATTTAGCACACTGGGTTCTCAGAAAGGTTTGATCTGAAACCTCATGCAAGAGCATGCATGCTGTCAGCCATCAACACCACAGCATGATATTGACAGGCCATTGCCTCGGATGGCTTCGTGAAGTGTCTCTATCGAAGATAAAAGCAATTGGTGCTAGCTTAATGCATCGTTTGCTCCCACTGTATTAGATTTGATCATATTTGCTACAAATGTCATTTGGGGGGGGGGGCTAGTCTGATTATAATAGTCTTGGGAAAACTCAAAACCTGTTCAATCCAGAAACAATTATTTGTGAGGTTACTCTCTTATGTGTCACAATGAGCATTGTGGAAGTTATACAACAAAATGAGCCATCACTGTGCCACAGCCCCCGAATGATCATCACTGACTCATATTGGGCTGTTCACGTGGTGCATGATTGTGCAGTACAGTAAGTTGCCGCTACCACCGTAAATGCACGTAGAGTTCAGAGCTTGACGCTCCCTCCCTTCCCTTGCTCAGGCCTAGTCAGTGCCCACTCTTCAGTTGTCCCTCTGAGTCACAGAATCAGTCGATTAATGGGTCAAATCTTACTTCATCGCACACTTAACAAAGGAATTGTCACAGAGTGATTTACAGGTTGTAAATTTAATATAACAGGTGTAGCTAACATGAAAGAGCAGTTGCACAATGAGAACAATCAGCTGGAGCGATGCTATTGAAAAATATATGTACAAGCTGTGCTGGCAAACAAAGCAACTTTTCTGGTTTAGCTGTGCTCTTAGTCAAAAGGAGTGTGTATTTTTAATGTCAAGAGAACAACGGTCTGGATCTTTCGACCATCAGCGATCAGCCGCTGTTTCATTTGTTCTGGCACAAGATAATCGTGAGAGGAGCACACATCAATCCAGCTGAGGATCCATTAGCCGGATAGCCACTGGCCTCTGTTCACGCTGTGCTTTAACACAAGGGCCTGAAATTACTCTTATCGCACTCTTGAGGACAATGCACGTGCGTTAAAATCCAGTAGCCATAGCCCGGAGGGGTTTGTTGTGTTACGAATCATTGGGTCTCCATTCACCCCTGAAAGCATTCGTAACTGCATGGGCAATCTGTCATTCCACTTTCCTTTGACCTATCAGTTTTAGATATCAAGAAATGAATCTTCTGTGTTAAATGTGTGATGCTGTGATAATAGTGTCACACAATATTGCGAAATGTGATAATACAATTTCTAATGTTTTCCACATGGGGAGGGGGGGGTCTTATTTAATTGTTTTGGCCTTTTGAACAAGTTTGGTCACCTGACTTTGAGTTGCTCTTCAAATAGTATGTATGTTCCACTGAGCAGCATTTATTCTGAACACATAGTCAGCTCAGTCAAAACACCTTCCTCTCCCGATTTCTTTCTATTAAAAAAAAGGTTCCAGGGAACAATCCACGTCATCACAAAGACCATTATACGTTTTTGGTTGCCAGTTGGATTTGATGTGATACACATTGCTTTGCGTACAACGTTGATAAGCATGTAAATCACGATGTGAAAAAGGATCTAGATTTTTACCGTCTTCAACTTTGTGTTCTGTTCATTTTTACAATCCAGTCAACGTCAGGTGTCAAGTCTCAATATGTTCTGTGATATTCTCTGGATGTCACACGTTCCTGTTTCGTAGTGAAAATGACATCCTGCAGTAGCTCATCATGTCTGAAGGATACTCCGCTTCAGCTCTTGTTTTTCAGGGAAACCAGACAACGGCAAAGCCCAGATGAGGATTTTGGGAGCAGTGACGTTTGTGCCCCCTTTTTCAAATTCTGTATAGCTGCACTTAAGAACGGCCACATACTCGCCTCTGCCTTCTCCCCAGTGTCACCTATTTTTACAGGCGGTGGTGCTTTTCCTCCATTAGAGGAAATCTTTCACTTACAATATCTGCTACTGCTGTCTCTCTTGCTTTCACACACACAACACATGGCTCATCCTCCAGAACCGGGCCACCTAGGAAACTGGAGCAAAACGTGATCCGTCAACTACGTGAATCTGTAATTCAATCAAGCTCACTGGCTGAGTGCCTGCCCAGGCTGGGGGGACATAACCAGGGAAATGGCACACAGCATAAGCATCTGGCCAGGGAATTGATTTCTGCTGTTTGTCAGCACACATATCTGCTGTGTCCTAAACTTTTTCACAAGAACTACAGTTTTGTTGTGCCTGTAGAGCCCCAATGATATGGGGCTGGGGTGGGGCGATTGAGCACACTACCCCTTGGAGACGTATCGGAGAGTAATGACGGCGTGCAGTAAAAGCGACTGGATTACAGCGTCTTAATAGAATTTCACCCGTTGCCCATAAACACTTGCCGTGGCAGTAGAAGGCAGCGAGAGCGTGCGTGATGGGGATGTGACCATATTATCATATTATGGAGATGCCGCATACAGTTTGGGTTCTGTTGTCATTCATAACACAGCACAGTTTATGCAATATCTTTTGTCCTTCATTACCACTGTGCGAGGGGGAGGTAGAGAGGGACAGTGAAAGGAGGAGAAGAGGAGTGATGGAGATACCAGAATGGAGAGAGCAGGAAGGTAGCAGTGTTGAGATGAGTGGACAAATGGCCTCTGTTGGTTTGTGCCTGTGGGGGTGGATGCAGACCTCTGTTCTCACCTCTGATGGAATGCATGATGAGGAACCCCTGGCTCAAGTCAGGTCAGGGTATATTTGTGGCAATGTTGTATAGTTGTTGTTAATGAACTGAATTCTCAGTGATGGGGTGATGTCATGGAGGGGGGAGGAGACTTCTGGGAGAGTGGGGTGATGTCACATAGGGGGAGAGGAGACTTCTGGCAGAGTGGGGTGATGTCACAGAGGGGGGAGGAGACTTCTGGCAGAGTGGGGTGATGTCACAGAGGGAGTAGGAGACTTCTGGCAGAGTGGGGTGATGTCACAGAGGGGGGAGGAGACTTCAGGTAGAGTGGGGTAATGTCCCAGAGGGGGGAGGAGACTTCAGGCAGAGTGGGGTGATGTCACAGAGGGGGGAGGAGACTTCAGGCAGAGTGGGGTAATGTCACGGAGGGGAGAGGAGAATTCTGGACAAATTGCCAGACTATGTCTGCTTGTCAAAAAATAGTTCAATTGACATACTGTACATTAGGTTTAAAACTTTTAAAATGAATTTCCAAAGGATTTACCAGGATCGCTCATGGATATCAACAAACCCTGAGGAGTTTAATGTCTAATGTTACAATAAGCTAAATAAAGCAGCATCACATTGGATCCAGTAATGTGTCTTCTGCTTTTGCCTGTAGGGTCCATGAGCCCAAGCGCATCGCTGACTTCCACTGCTCATGCTGTGCTGTGCTTTCTGAATTATACCCTTGCTTGGTGACATTCACCTAAGCATAATCTTATCTCGTTAAATAGTGTGGTGTCCCTTGGGGTTGGGCCACACACACAGACCTTTGCAGAGGGCGTAGGCAAGTTGAACACAAAAGGATGGGGTATTCAGGGAAATTCAACATACACAATCCACAATCCTTATCTTGGTCTTTGTCTGTAATCCGTAGTCCAAATCCAATCCAGTTCCTCAAACAGTCCAAAGTCGATACACAAATGGGGTCCTAAAAACAAACCAATCAAATCCAATTCAAACACAGTCAACAATCCCAAAACAACTCTCCAAAACACTTTCCAAACCCATTAACATACTCCCTCTGTGTTACACGAATCAGTCCTTTAAATAGGCTTCAGCAATCAGCTGCCTGCAGTCCCAATAGCTTCATCTGCTTCAGCTGGTACTCAGGTGTGGGACTGCAGGCTGCTGGGAAAGGTAGTCTTTTTCGGCTCCCATGGAGCATATCTGTGAAGATGTCAAGCCAGGGGGACCAGGAAGCTTTTGCAGATCCTCTGATGGTTTTATTTCGCAACGGGGACATCATCCCTGTCCCACAGGACCAAGTGCATCAGTGCATCAGTGAACAGACATCCCTACCGGACACGCTATTCTGACCACAGGAAATGCTACAGCAGGGGCTGCCTAGTGCACAGAGAAACCCAGCCTCCCTCATCTCAAAGTTCAATTTCAGGGCCTCCCGGGTAGCTTAATGGTAAAGGCATTCGACTGGAATGCAGGTTGCCCACTGTGGTGGGGAGTGCCGCTAGGGGGCGGCAATTGGCTGTACGCACCAGGGAGGGAAGCCGATATGAGCTTGCTGCGTATAAGAGTGTACCGGAGTTACAGTTGAAGGCTTGGCGAGTTCTGGCTCAGAGGAGGCAGTACATCGCCTTTGTCACTGCTAGTCTCAGGACTATGGCAGCGAACTCACAATACAAGGGGGGATAGTTGACAAAATGAGGGTACAAATGGCTGCTAAATTTGGAGAAAATGGGGAAAAATCTGAAACTAAATCTTTAAAAAAAAAGAAGTCTAATTTCAATCTCCCCAAGCCAATGCTTTTCAGGTTGTGCCACAGCCTGATATGAAATATTTCTGTGACCAAAGTAATGATGACTTTGTTTTTACAGTGTTTGTTTCTGTCTTAAGAAATAATAAATCGGGTACCAGAAATATGTGTTGCATTGTGCTGCGCTTTTCCCTGTGTCCCGATTGCAGATGCTGAACCAAAGTATCACAGACAGAAATGGTGCTAATGCTTGTTGGTGCTTTGGAATAACTTCATTCATGTTCCTCTCTGCTTCTGATCCTCTTTCAGATATATGAAGAGACATTATGAAATGTGATGCTAATCTCTCTAAATGAAAAGCCATTTATCTGAAAGAGAAATTCAATATGTCCTCCATAACAGTTGCAGACCTCATTTTCAAGTGGGGAAAATTGTAATTGAAACAGCAGTAAAAACATCAGATGCTGAAAAAATATACAGACCACAGGCAATTGTAATGAATGCCTAAAGGATCAATTGCTCTATATTTCTGGATGGGTCAGTGTGCTCTTTCAAATCTTACACCCCTGAGAACCTATTGTGGTTTTGATGTAATAAATACACATGAAGCAGTGTTCCCACTGGGCTTCACTCGAGAAAGTCGATATTCCCAGCCTGTCAAGGCCAAAGTGCTTCCTCGCCATTCAGGACAGCAGTTCAATAACCCCAGAGCTCAATCTCAAAAGGGCCATTTTATTAGAGAGAGATTATTGCTTTACATTAATGATTAGGATCGGTTTCTGGCACTCTTTTTCTCTCTCTCACTCTCTCCACCTACCTCTCTCTGTCTCTCAGATTCAAATATACTTTATTTGCATGACTAGTTAATTAGATAACACATCATTGTGTCAGTAAAGCACACATATATCTTAGTGCAGATGGGATAATTGTACTATTTTAAGCCACCTACTTCAAATCAAATCAAATTTATTTGTATAGCGCTTTTCACAATTGAATTGTCACAAAACGCTTAACAGAGGGGGAACCCAGGCCTAGACCCCCCAAAAGCAAGCCTAAAGGCAACAGTGGCAAGGAAAAACTCCTTGGTAGAAACCTGAGAAACCAGACTTGGGAGGAACCATCCTCTTCTGGCCGGCACAGGTTATGTCCAAAAAGACCATGTCATGGTCAGTCCAAGGTGACTCAGGGCTGAAAGACTTTGCCCCTCCTGAGTTAGGTATGTAGTCGGGGGGGGGGGGGGCGGTAAACCATGTGGAGAGGGTCCAGATCCAGGAACTAGGGTTGGCGTGGGGGTGAAGGTTAATGGGGCAGCTCACACTTCTCCCAGGATCTAGGGCTTGGGGGCAGGTGCCGAGGCAGAGAAGAGAACACTTAGCCTTAGCCTCAGTACTTAGCCTCAGTAGTCCAGCAGATAGGAAGGAAGAGCACAAAGGAGCCTCTCGCTTTCAGTACTCGGCAATTTGGCCAGCACTGTATCTGATTGAGACAAAGAGAGCAGCACCACATGTTGTTTTTTAGTTTTCTGATCTGTGTGTGCGCATCAGAGGAAGACAAAGGCCAGAGATAAGACCTGCGGCAGTCACAATGAGGATATGGGAAGCTGGAGATCTCAAAGACTGTGGAGGATTCATTGAGACCTGTGTTTGCAAGGAAGCAGCGATCATTTACCGGATTGAAAACCAGTGGGTCTCTCTTCAGACATCCTCAAAGCCACATTGAATGACATAGAACCTTTTTCTTTATGATTTCACGGGCATTCGCTTCACTTCATCACATGTAAATGCTGAATACTAAACATTACCCCCCTATAATATTCGATTCAGGACATGGTCTACGTCATGGCAACATGTACTTTACTTTTGTGGGTGGCATAATTAATCATTTGGGAATGATTCTGCGTGCCACTGAATTCCAGCTATGCTGTTATCACATCCTACTACTTTGCTTTGCCACCGGTCAGCTGAAAAGGAAAGAAAATTAATGAAAGATAATCTTACAGCGAGTACACACAGTTCAGAGCAACATTACTGTCTGCCTGCCCCTGCCCGCCTGCACCTCACAAAGGCAATGAGCTTATTTAATTAAAACTGCCACCTTGACCAAAGCCTCATTCAAGGTCAGCTATCAAACTGGTAGCATGCTACCCCACCCCTCCCCACCACCATCAACATTCCACTTAAAAACATTTAGATCCCTCAAGTAGTGATGGGATTAAGTGCCCATTCATCACCTCTGTCGATTTCCATTACATTTTGCATTGACATTTTAAGCATTTGGCAGATGTTCTTATCCAGAGCGACTTACAAGGTGTGCCTTAATACATGGTTTTATTTATTTATTTTTATTTTTAAACAGGTATACAAATACAAAAAGCAGTATCAAGCATGTAGACAGTGGTGATGGCAATGATCTAGTTCAGTGGTAGTGGAGTCTAAAAATGTGGGTTTTGAGTCTCTTGCGGAAGATGGCCAGTGATTCTGCAGGCCTAATCGAGTGTGGAAGATTGTTCCGATGGGACAGTCAGTTTGCCAGAGGAGGCAGAGCGGAGGGGTCTGGCTGGGGTGTAGGGTGTGATGAGTCGAGCTTCCTCTAGCCGCTTGATAAGCCAGCACCAGTGTTTTGAATTTGATGCGTGCTGTGATAGGGAGCCAGTAAAGAGAGGAGAGTAGAGGGGTGATGTGCGTAAACTTGGGTTGGTTGAACACCAGACGTGTGGCAGCATTCTGGACCAGGCATGCAGAGATCTGTGCCAGGACCTGGGTCTCCGAAGGAGAGAAGGAGAGAAAGAGTTGAGTGTTGTCGACATAACAGTGATAAGAAAAACCATGAGCAGAGATGACAGCACCAAGTGATTGCGGGACTCCGGTGGAGAGGGTGTGAGGAGAGGAGAGGGAACCTCTACAGGCCACCTGGTAGGACCGGTCAGCTAGGTATGACTTGAACCATGTCAGTGCATATCCAGAGATTCCCATCTCGGTGAGAGATGAGCGCAGGATCTTGTGGTCCAAGGTGTCGAATGCAGCTGAATTTCACTTTCTCTCTCTCTCTCTCTCTCCCTCTCAGATTTCCCTCTCTCATACTCTCTCTTCTTCCTCTGTCTCTCACTCTCTCTGTCTCTTTCCATGTCTGTGGATGGGGTTCATTCAGCAGGGGATACTCCAAGCTCGGACTGACAGTAGGGGGATGTGCAGAAGCTTGATGAGGGGTGGAGCCATCTCCATCTGCCCTCATCTTGCTGGGTACAGCCAACAGGGGGCCAAGGTTGTGTTTGCCATCTGAAGGTTTGTCTATGTGTGTCTGTGTGTGCGTGAGAGAGAGAACTCTTTACCCTCCTCATCCTCTCCGTTATTCGTATGGAGTGTGTTCTTCAGACAGAGGGACCCAGTAGGTGCCAGATATCAGGGCCCATCACAGCAGGACCGCCAAGCAACCAGGCAGTGAAAATCTGGGCCAGATCAGTGCTGTTTAGATGCATTAAACATTACACAGCAGTTTTTTAAACAACCCTTTAACATAGCAAATCTTTCGGTCTCTGTGTTCACCTTACCTAAAAAAGAAGGGCAAACTTGTCAGAAAATAAGCAATGAACAGTGCAAAAAGACATGAAAACAATCTGCAGAGTAATGAAGTCCATGCATCACATCCCCACAGCATGATAATCCCCAGGCGCTCCAGGCTTTGGTTCTAATGGTATTTTAATGGTGTTAGATTGTGTTATTTTGGTTTCTTTTTCTTGTTTATTTGTGTGCAATTTTATCTTTCTGTTACAGAACATGGGGAGAATTGATCTGGTGGTTTATGAGAAGATAGGGCCCCAAAACAGTCACATGGTCCTATGCTACCCCTTTTTACCCACACTAATTGCCAGCCTACCGATCTTTACCCTACTCATTACCCACTCACCTGTACCTGAACTGTGGAGCACTCCTCCCTCGGAGGGAGCACACTCATACCTGGCATCCCTCAGGGTAATTGTTTATACATTTCACAACAAAACATGTGGACCTTTACTTTACTTTACTTTACTTTACTTTACTTAGAAGTAGCCAACAATATCAGTCAAACTGGTGTTCATGCCCTGTTGGTATCTTCCCAAAAGTCTCCTCTAACAGTTGCCAAGCCAACGTTTAGTCCAGCCACAGACAATGTAGTGGATGAGTTTTGTCAAAATGTTCTTCTGATTGCACAATGAAGCATCAGTTTTTTAGAAATTGCAGGTACTGATACCCCTTGGAATTTACTTTACCTGTAAGCATGTTGTACGTGCGTACACCTTGTATTGTTCCCAACCACGGTTTTTAATATGAGCTCTCCCACTGAATCCTAGCCAATCCCAGCCCCTCATCCAGACTATCGATATGGCAACACCAAGAGTTCTGAAGTGAGACCAGGACGGAAGGGATGTTGAATAATGGAGAGGCATGAACACTGACTCACAGATAAGATTAATACAGAGGGTCGTAGTTGACTGTGGGAAAGACCGGGAGTGACTCACCTTGTCAGAACTGAGTGATGGCATGCCCAGTTCTTTACATGCGGTAAATCACCCAGGACAGGAATAAACCGCTGCCGAGAGGGGTAAACACTTTGCAGCGGTGCTCAAATCGATTCCAGGCCCACTTTTAAATCAACGTTTGTTCACATAGTCAGTGGTGTTTTAGCTAGCACTTTATTGTACTCAGAGGTACTGCTCCCCCATACCTCCAGTCACTCATCACGCCCTACACCCCGTCCAGACCCCTCCGCTCCGCCTCCGCTGGCAGACTGACTGCCCCATCCCTCCGGGCGCCTGGCAGCCGCTCCTCGCGGTCTCGCCTCTTCTCTGTCCTGGTCCCTCGTTGGTGGAACGACCTCCCGCAATCGGTCAGGACTGCGGAATCACTTCCAATCTTCCGCAAGAGACTCAAAACCCACCTCTTCAGACTCCACTACCACTGAACACTGTCCATCTAGTCAATCTGTCGTCACCACTGTTTACTTGTTCCAAAAAAAAAAAAACACTAACCTTTTCTTTCCCAATGTTACAGGTATGATACGCAGACGCCTGCAATTATGTCTTTTGCTGTTTTACTGCACTGATCTTCTACGCTAACTTTGATTGTTCTCACCTTGTATTAATGCACATCTTGTAAGTCGCTCTGGATAAGAGCGTCTGCTAAATGCTTAAAATGTAAATGTAAATGTATTGTGCTTAAGTCCAAATGTGTATTGATTTGATGCGCATGGATTGAGAATAATAAATAGCAGTATATTTTTTATAAGCAAGCATTTGCAGGCTTTCTGACTTTTGTACAGGGGGTAAAAAGTGTTGGCTTGCACTTTTCATGCACTCATGCAAAAATTAGACCAATGATTCATAGAAGATGCCACTAGCATCTCTGCATCTCACAAAATCCAGGCTATCCAGGTAGTTTTTACTGATACATACAGGTATCATCAAAATTATTACTGTAACAATGTCAGCTTGTCATTGACTTACTGTTCACAGTGCATTAATATGCAGGTAATAGCTAGTAAAGTAACCTTGTATGTAAATTGGATTGTTGCATTACAACAGCGCAGGCCACAGAGGCTTTCTATGTTAGAGCTTTTTTAAACAACCCTTTATCGTATTTTTTCATTTATTCCCCAATTTGGAATGCACAATCAGAGCTGGTAGCCTGATCACAGCGGCTGGATTTATGTGGTTTCCCAGGGAAACCAGAGGAGAGCGGCACCAGCAATGAGGGAGAAACCAAGTCACAAACAACATAGTTAGAAGGAATGCTTTCATGAATAACAGGGACCAGTTTTCCCAATCAGTCTGCACCTCTCTGTTTCGTATCATCTCTACAATTAGAGCTGGGCTCTGGATCATGCTGTTTTTACTAACCACTGTCCATTGTGAGAGAGCCCATGCGTTAGGAGAGAAACTTGAACCATGAACTGTTTATTAATAGGTTATACAATAAATAAATACATATATTTTACAAAATTGATTTATGTCCATATGTCCCCCTCCCCCCGCCTCCCGAAACAAAGAAGCAAACAAAAAAAAAGGTTCTACATTTATCGGGGATATAATATGTAATCATGGTCTTTCAGATCCAGGCCAAATGAAATAACAAGACGTAACAAACCCCTTATGGTGCTAAATCACTGAGAGCCACCATTACCAGCCCTTACCTGTACTGTTGTCATAATACGCCGTGTGGTACGGCATCCATCACCAACCCCCACCCCCACCCCCACCCACCGGGAAGCGCTCATGGGGGACACTCCCCAGGCTTTTACTGGTGTTTTATTTCTCTCTCAGCTCTGAGACAAGGTGCTGAATAGCCTCACAACCTCACACAGCGTCTCATTGGCTGTATCACGCCTGGTTACTCTCAGTGTTAAGCACTCCAACACGCCTGGAGAATTCCTTCCCCGTTTCACAGGAAACTGCTAATCCAACGCTGTTCTTTTCCACCAGCCTCAGAGCAAACAAGCCTCCAGATGCTCTCCGTATGATTGTTTGATGGGTGGGGGGGATCTTGCAGCTGGGATGTGGAGAGCTCAATGGGTCAAAGCGTGACAGAAAACAGGAAGTGAAGCATAGACAACCTGGGAATTAGAACATTTTTGTTGATAAATTCTCCCATAGCAGGTTTGAATTCAGAGACTTTTTACATTAGTTTACATCAAAAATATCAAACAAAACACACTGACTAATGGCAAAACACATACAATACACTAAAATAACAGAAAACTAAAATAGCAAAAGAGAACAAACATTTATACGCTAACTCCCTAACTCAACAAAACCAGGAGAAAAAGCTATTAAACAAAAGGTTACCCACACCCTACAGCTTCCTTACGGGCCATTAAATTCATTAGGCTATTTACATATATACAGGACAATAATTCACACCGGATTTTACAACTAACTCATTTACATAAACAACCGCGCTATTCACGGGAATAACAAACTCAGGTACAAACAGCCAACTGCCCAACAACTACCCAGTCTGGTCAAGCGGCAGGCAGAAAGAGGCAAAAAACAACGACAACTCCAGATCAGAGCCACTGCTTCTTTTATGGTTGTCCTTTCCCCTCTATGCCAATCCCGACAGCGACCCAATCGGGAGTCCCATCCAGCGATTCCACCTGCCGCTAATCAGAGAGAGATAGAGAGAGAGAAATAACACACACCACACACACGCGCAACCTGAATAATTGTGATAATATTAACAATTACAATTTTTTTTTAGACGTCCAGGGACGTAACAGCATAATGACGCCTGTGGTGTCATGCCCATTCTTTCTGAGTTGACAGGTGCCCCCTCAGTTTAATGGGACAATTGTCCATTTACTTTGATAAAACTGTGTGCTTGAATTAAATAGCAGTTGTATTCTATAGTTTTTATCAAGATGTATGAAGGAAAAAGGCCAGCCCATCTGAAGGTGGATGGGTCAGAAGCATCACTGCATGAATAGCAAATGCCCATACACCCCCTTATGTAGTCAATCCAAGCAGATCTGTTTATGCCACAGTCGCTTCTAATAATGAATTCTGCTCACTATGGATGGACTGAGGCAGGGAGAAAGACACATAATCATTACACAATTCTAACTAAAGCTACATGGAAATATTGATCTTGAAAGGTCATTGCCTATAAGTAATTCATATTTAGATAGCATTTTTGAGCATATCAATGTGATAAATGCAATTAGTTTTGTACAGCGATTCAATACAGAAGAAGTCCATAGTTCCTGGTTAGCTAGCTAACTTTTCCAACAGGTGCAATTGACAAAGTCAAAGTGTTTAAACAATGAGTCCAGCTTACTAGTATTTTTGTAGAACTTATTAATCACTTTAAAATGTGCAAAACAAAATACGGGTTGTGGTTCATATTAATATTATGTTCATTTAGCTACATTAGCAGAGAATGACATCAGGCAACAAGTGTGTATCAATACACAGTCAGGCCATTGCATAAACCTCTCGCAGAGATAGGAAGGCAGCAGAATTATCAAGAGCATTGAAGGCAGCTCAAGGGATTGGCATATACACTTGGAAATAAAAGCACCACATTTCTGAACACATTGTTGTGAAATGAACTTAGTGTTAGGGCAGTAGTCATACAAAGCAAATAGCACGAAATAACTGACTTTCCAGGGAAGATTATATAAGCAAAGACTCCATCAAAACACATTTAGCAGCCTAGCCATTAAACTCATATGGAGAGAAGCAAAGATGCTTCAACAGTAATTGGTTAAAGAAAATATGAGTGGCCGGAATATGGCAAATTGGTAGATAACACTTTTTGGGGATTTTGGAACAGCAGACAAAGGCACATTCAGGGATTGATTCAGTGACTGCAATGTGGCTTTAGAGACAGGAATACTATGTACAAAATATATACATATAGATAGTAATAAATGCCATTTAGCAGTCACTTTTATCCAAAGTGATAGTGAATATAATGTTTAAAATTAGTATAATATCTATGTATAAAGTGTATACAATACAATGTATAAAGTAATACAGAATAAAGGTAGCATCAGTGCCCTCTCAAAATGTTTTGGTGTATAACACACCGCCCAATGAGGACTACATAATCTAAGATTATAATTTATATAAACCCATATAAGGTCCTTCAAAAGGTGACCTTGAGAAAACAACATTGAATATGCAATATGTTTGAATCTGTCTGTGGCCGAAAGCATGAAGATTTACTATTCACCTCTGGCCAATGGTGACTTATTGATATTCACTCTCACTGTGAGAGAGTGTGTGCGTATGTGCATGCCAATGTTCACTGTGGTGATAAGCAAAGTTGTTTCTCTGACCACGGCACATGACTTACCCAGCGCAGCAGGGTGGTTTATATGCCAAGACACTCATCTGAAAGTCTGAAAAATAATCACATTTTTAATACAATTAAAACAGCTGAGTTCAAAGCAATGCTAATTGGATGTGCACAGCTGATGCATTGGCAACATATTGCCAAATGTATTCCTAGTGAATTTGTGTGAACCAGCATGATGCCAATACCTCTTTAATGCATTGACAGTGAATTGCCAGGACATATATGAGTCTTCATGCATTGCAAGTGCATTACTAATGCAGTACAAGGCATTCACTGTAGTATATGAATGTGTTATGAACATATTTGACCAACATCACATCCTGTGGTAGCTCTGGTGGATCACACGGAGCTGGGCGGTTCTTAAAGCTTCCCTTATTTACAATCGCAGACAGTTAGTGTCAATGGTGTCAATTAGTTACTCAGGCTGCTTTGCCTCCGGTGGCAGTTTGGCCAAATTGGATTGAGCTGAGAGAGGGAGCCTGGCCGGTGACAGTGGGTTGCTCTCATAGGACCTCCCAGTGTGTGGGATGGGGTCCAGTGCAGGGGGCAACCAGGGGAAACGGGCCTTAAAACCAGGAGAATGCCCGCAAAACGTGACTGGGGGTGAAAGGGGGTGCCCTCGACTAAACCCTGGATGATGCCCTGACATCTGAACTGGGGACTGCAGGGCTTTGCATTTAACTTTAGCATGGGGCAAGGGGTCAGCTGAGGGCACGGGACAGTGTGATGACAGCTCGCCTGGGTCACTCTGCTGAGGAAAACATCCTCTGTCACCGCAGTCGTTTATACTGTGTTTAGTTATCTCGGCGATGGCGTGTTTAATGTCAGTGATAAAGGAGCGAACACCATCATTTCTCTAACCCAGGATGCTGTGTGTGGGACTGTTTGGGGCTCTGGTCTTCGTAGGTAAATGGGAAATATGTCAGATGTGCACAGTTTAATTCACCCTGAATAATGAAGTCATCTGGGCAAATAAAAATGTAATGTGATTAAGGAAAGATTCAGCAGGAAACAAAGACTGCAGGAGATGTGTCTTCATGTAGATCATGCATCCATTATCATTACTCTCAATTATGCACACAACTGACTTCCATATCCAAGGCAACCAGCAGAGCAGAGCATAAAGCAATCTTAGTACAAGCACTTCTGCCCAGACCACTGCTACACACTGCTCCCTGACCACTGCTCCATGCTGATGCTCTGACCACTGCCCCATACTGCTGCTCTGACCACTGCCCCATCTGGTGCTCTGACCACTGCTCCACACTGCTACCCTGATTACTTCTTTACAAAGCACACATTTCTTCCAGCCTCCACTCACCAGAGGTGAGCAGAATGTGTGCTGATCCAGTCAGCAAGCGTCAACTTGCATACTTCACCCTGTGCTCTAAAAACCTTTTCTTCCAGCCGAGAAGGACTTCAGTGAGCTGTTTGTGGCCATTTCGTGCTGTGTAAATGTTCTCTCTCTCCCTTCCTCTCTGTCTGTATTTTTTTTGCTTTCTGAGTACCTTGGCTTTCTGAGCATTTATTTCTAACTAAAAGAGATCATTTTAATTCAGCGCATATGATCTATATTTGATACAACAGTAGCAAAAAGAAGAATGCAGAGTATAGTTTCCATTATTTATTTATTTATTTACTTTTATATATGTATTATTCTTTTAGGAGGGAGGGGGTTATGATAAATGTGCATACACACATTCACAAACAACATATACTGTGTTAAGCATCCAATTATAACAGTAGCTGAAGCAGACCTTACAAAAGCCATAATAAAGCATGGAGATATGTTTTAAGGCCTTGAGCTGAACACAAAGGACTTTCATACCCAATAGATAAAAGATGTGAGGGCTGGCAACTTAGCCCAAGGCTTGTTGCAGGTCAGAGTCATTTGTCTGATATTCTTTGAAGCACTGCTCTTCAAAGGGGGGTCCGTGAATGAAGCATTTGAGAGGGGCGCAGAGGGCCAGTAAGCTAATCAAAGCGCCCTTGATCGACCCTCACAGGAACGCAGTGTTCATTTTAGCTCAATTTCAATTACTCCCATCAATGCATCCATCAATCAACACTGTTTTACTGAGCACTGATATCAAATTAGTGTTTTCAATCATTGCTCTCTGTTTCCCAGACATATAGGTACTTTTTGTTATTGCAAGCATGTATACACACACAATGCAAATAAGATATTTTGCATAGATACTGTATATATAGCAAATAGGCTTCCCAACAGTATAATATTTCTAGTCATTGATTGTTGAGTAGCCTGTTGCTATTGGGGTTGGTTGGATTGACTAGAGAGATATTTCACTCTGCCCAGAAGAGTCAAGGGTTTTATTCAAGCTGCATTGAGCTAGATTGAATGTCTGGTCCTGTGCCTGAACCAACATTCTGCAGTAACATCAAATTCCTGTTCGTAAATAGTTAATAAGGTACACATAGATCATTCGCCATGTCACAAGGCCGACCAATAAATGTCAGCATTTTTGTCAGCGGGCTCCGTTTTCACTCACGCGGTGCAGCTGTTTTTGGAGACTGGATGCCATTGTGTTGAATGATTGGGCTGGCAGCTTCCAGGTGAAATCAGGGAATGAGAACAATCTGTGCAGGCCACATCACAGCAGCAGTTTAAAACAGTGCCCCTGAAATTGTTCCCAAATTGTTCCCGTGGGATAAATAGTACATGAGATATCTACAGTACATTCAAGAAGAACGGGACACTCTCTCAGATGCCCTGCTGTTATTCCGGGTCCAGTCCAGCTATAATTAGTAGTAGATTTTCCACATAGTAATCCCAGTTAATCCTGTGATCCTGCTTTGCTGAAACAAAGTTGGAGAAAGACAAACACAAAGGAAAACAATACAAACATAGCTAATTCCGTTTCAGATCCGTGTGTTTATTTTGCGGTACAGTAGCTGCAATTCCCAAGGGAACTCTGTATGGCAATAGAGGTTTTCTCTGCAACCAAATTAAAAGACATTATGTCCAGGCTGAGCTTTCACTGCATTTGTCTTGATCAATAATGCTGACAGCTCAATGTAATCTGAGAAGAAAATATGACAGACGTTAACTTTAATAAGCAGAACCTGCATTTAACCGATGTAATGCAAAACTGTGTTTTAGAATGCGGTCTCTGCCTTCCAGGGTTTTAACAACTATCATTCAACGCAGATTTTTGCCCACTGTATCACAATATCTTATTGAGAGACAAATGTTATAGATTGGGCCCCACACCAACACTGGCTTTTTAAATGTTTTGTACAACATTCCCTGGATGGAGTCTTTAATCATGAATAAATCTGACGTCGAAATGAATGTGAGATCCTTCTTCAAGCCGTGCCCTACCCCCATACCCCAACCCATCTCACCCAAGGGTGTAGCCCTACCGATGCTCTGAGTGACAGAACACACTATTTCATTACACCACACATTATTCCGATTACACAGCTCTCTTAATCAAGGGCTGATGAAATCAAGTGTCTGACCTCCCTCCACTGACAGGCTGGCAGATTCATGTGGAGGGAGGGGACAGCACAGGGACACCGATGACTGCCCTTATCTGTGTGGGAGCAGGCGACTCCCACTGCTCCAGGATCAATTCCCTCACTCATTTTTTTACATTTTATAAAAATGATTAACCTTTGGTAGGAACTATGATTGTTCCTACCATGTATTAATGCACATCTTGTAAATCGCTCTGGATTAGAGCGTCTGCTAAATGCTTAACATGTAAAATGTAAATGTAATCTGGATTTCTCACACCGGTCATCCAACCAACCCCTTCTGTTGACAGGCTAGTAGTAAAAGTTTGTACATTTTTACTCCCAGGTCATGGCTAAAGTACAGAAACTGACCTACCCTTTGACAAGTAAAGGCAAATGGATACATTTTCCTTTCAGTGTCACTAAAAATCCATTAATTTTAAGTCTGATAGACAGTGTATATATTATTTTTGTACATGTGAAAACTAAGCCGTGGTATCAGGGATACACTTTCACAACAAGGATGTGCTTTCATAAATTGTGACATAACTGTAATTCAACACTGTCCATTTGGTTAATGTGATTATGTATATGTATAATCACAGACCTTGTACAACAGCACAGGGGATATGGTTGATTACACATTGTGTCACAATTTTCATTATGAGCCACGCTATGAGTCACACCCTGTCGCACCCCCACCCTCCCAAGTACAAGTCTTTGTGACAAAAGGGCCTCACATGAAATATTAAACTGTTGCTCAGGCAATTAATCTGATGGGCTGGCATTTGCATATACAGGTGACCTCTGCCATGTTGACACATGCCTAATGTCTGTGAGTGGCCATGCAAGGCATCCAGTCAGGGATCAGGCGCAGTCGAGAGGGTCCTTAAACACAGGCCAGGCCAACCCTCCAGGAGACTTAATTTATCAACATAATTAGGGCGTCTCCCTGCGCCAGAACTAAAAGCCTTGGCATTTCAGTGTGGTGTGACCTCCTTCTAAACGGGCCAAATGCAGAGAGAGAGATCTGAATGCCACTTGGTCTGCCTTCATAGCGGAGCCATAATAAAGCAATGAATGTTAAAATGGGAGGAATGAGATGCCTGGCCTGGCCTCACCTCGCCTCTCTTTTCCAATCATTGCTTTGAGAGACCTGGGTGAGTTCTAGGCCTCGTTTCCCAGAATTCCCTCCTGTATTTCCGTCCAGCTTGAACATTGGGGTGGAAGGGGTGGGGGGGGAGCGAGGTCTCAGGAGTGGGTACAGCGCTGTTGGCACACATAAATTAGCAGTGCTTTTTATCCCTCTGCTTTCATTTTAATTTGATTTCCTTCTGTCAGACCAAAGATGCTCTGAGGGTTATTGGGAACGGTGTAGTCCAATGGGATGTTGTCGTTCACCTGCTGCACAGTCCAGCGCACAGCTGTGAGAGACGTGCTCTGGTCTGATGTCTCCTCTCAGAAAAAACAATAACAAAGCCAGGCATGAGAAAAGGACACATACAGCGAATGAGTGGGAAAAGTCCATCGTTTCTGCGAGCACGCAGATGTTCCAGCCACCATAGAAGATTTTTGAACGGATGGAATGACACCAACGAATGGGAAAACGACTTTATTAAAAGACTCACTGGATTTTTACTTTGTCCATTGCTTCAGTTTTCACACAACCAGCTTCTGAAGGAACCTTAATCACAAATGATGTTATTCTCAATCAAATGGAATCCCTTTAATAATGACCAAAGTCAAATTGCCAGCTTGTAAAGTTATACACACTTATTACTGAGCTCTGTAAGATAAGATATGATTTGTTTAAAATAAATACACCATCTGATGAAGACTGACACACTTTCTGTTACACATACTGTTACAATCTCAAACACAAATGCACACACACACTCACAGATATACCGTCTGTCAAACACACACACGCTCACACACTTTCTCACAATACACCCACACACACACAAACACAAGGCATGAACATCTGCAAGTCTTTGCACTCTGCAGCTCCAGAATATGAAGGCTTATGTTTTTTTGTTGTGGCCTTTGAATGAACACTTTCTAATCTGTAAACAGACAGGTCGCTGTGGAAAACAGCAGACCCCGCTGGGTGCAACTTTAATAGAGATGGCTTCTATCAGACTCTTTACTGCAGCCCAATTTGACAGCTCAGCTTCACTCTAAAAGTTTGAATAAACGAAAGACCATGGAGCATACAGATAAGTCTGTGTGCTGTCAGGGGGCATAAAGTTTGACCAAATGTGCCATGACTAACTTCAAACCCTTGTTATCTCAGGCTTTATTTTTCCTTTGGTGAAGTACATTTTGCCCTTTAAATCAATCACTCTTGTTTTCCAGAGGAATACAGGGGTCATGACTATTAAACCACCTCTTCATCCCTTTCTGAAAAGACCTCAATATCACTCATCATCACATTCAGTAGTCTCTCTCTCTCTCTCTCTCTCTCTCTCTCTCTCTCTCTCTCTCTCTCTCTCTCTCTCTCTCTCTCTCTCTCTCTCTCTCTCTCTCTCCACCCTCATGTATCACCCTCATGTATCACTTTTTATCAAGACTGTCTTGTTCTTTTTCTTTTCCATTGACAGACGCCTTGACATTTCATTATCTACTTTATGTGAGTTGCACAAGTGTCTTTCCACAGCTCCACTTGTTTCTGGCTTTGCCATTGATAGTGTCAACTCTCAATTCCATGTGGAAAAAACCTTAATGAAAACGTTTTGTCGGTTCCATTATGTTTTCTTTTGCAAATGCAAAACCAGTCATTTGTCACAGATTGCTGTCATTGCATTTCGAATGCAATTTATGACAACATTTCTGCATAAATAGATCATTTACTGCAATTTACATTTCCTTACACAGATTACATCCTACACATTTCATTTTTTATATAGGTACATACAGTATTTACTGATACATTTTAAGCAAAGGACCTTGCTTGGCCACACTAGGTCCTCAATTGGGATTCAAATCTGCAAACTTCAGATCAAAAGACTGGTCAGATCTCCAGCATGCTCCCCTGTCTGTTTTGTAAATATATTATTTAATATAGTAATATGGCAATATTTAACAATAGTCTTCTACTGTATATCAGCAGGGAAAATAATACTATCAACAGTTATATCAAAATACACTCCCTTTCTTTGGTTCACAATGCCAACACAGTCATAGCAGACACACATGTTTACTCAGCTGCATTGCTTCATAGAACAACTCACTGTGACTAGAAATGTTCTGAAGCAAGTAGGAGGCTTTGAAACACCCTCTCTCTCACACACACACACACACACACACACACACACACACACACACACATGAACACAGTCTCTCTCTCAC
Organism: Aldrovandia affinis; assembly: GCA_029706075.1. Classification (NCBI taxonomy): domain Eukaryota; kingdom Metazoa; phylum Chordata; class Actinopteri; order Notacanthiformes; family Halosauridae; genus Aldrovandia; species Aldrovandia affinis. The sequence goes on along the minus strand of JAINUG010000025.1, from coordinate 4,348,001 downwards.
ACACACACACACACACACACACACACTCGCTCTCTCTCTCTCTCTCTCAAACACAGACGGGGGACATCCAGTCAGAGCCTCCAGTGGGTGTTAAAGATCGTCAGAAAACAGTGTGCAGATGAGTCACAGAGCGGTTCTTCCAGGACATGGTGATACTGAATTATGGAGGGATGCAGCACACACAGAAAATATTCAGACTAATTTCACTTGATGAAAAGGGACTGTCAGACTGGAGAAAAGGGGGAAAGGAAGCAGGGTGACAGTGTTAGGTTCACAAATTCAAAAGACCTTCAAAGAGGATAGAGAACACTTGCACCAAATGAGAAAACAGAACATTCAATCAATTTTCAAGCAGAGTTTATTCAACCAAATGCATTCGGGGTTCACTGCCTCCCTGTCAGGCAATGAACAAATCATTTCCGGCGGATTGTTCTTCTTATACACAATAGTTACCCTTAGACAGATGCTTTAGCCTCGCCCACACACCAGTCACAAGACAGTTATTGTAATCTTTTTTTGGCAGGCCTGCGCTGACCCTGAGACTGTGGCGGTTTAGCTAGCTCACTGCAAACAGATTTAGTCAAAACATGTGAAGTTATTCAGAAACAGTTTTAAACACAGAATTTCTCTATCAACAGAACCCAAGCGGAGAGTGTGCAGTGCCTGGGCCTTATGTCAGTGTTCCAATGAGCTGTGATTAATGTCCAGCCTTTCTCTGTACCTGCTGGGCCTGCACACTGCACAGGCACTCCCCCACTTCTCTCTTCCCTCGTGACACCCCCCAGAGACTTAACTTCTCTCCATCATTTCCAGCCCGCTCAATCTCGACAAGCGAAATAAAGCAAAAATAAAGCAAGCAAGCAAGCCAAAGAGATTCAAATAATAAGGCTTCACAGACTGAAAATCGGCACTGTAATTAGGAGTATCTCAGGAGGTGGTCCTGCTGGGGAAGCAGAGAGAGGTTTCTCAGCCTGGTGTATATGTCCTGTTCCCGCCCCCCCCCCCCGTGAAGGCCCGAGGGCCAGAGCCTGACTGGCGCATCTGCAGTGGCAGGGAGAGGAGAGTTATTGGGTGTGTCGCTGCCTCATCCTCTGCTCACCAACGCCCCCCAAAGCCCTGCTACCTGCACTTCAAACCTGTCATTAGACCAGCTCCTCGGTCATGCGTAATTACACCTGGCGTAACTCCGGAGCACAGGGTGCAGATGCAAGGCTGGAGGAGGGAGAAGAACTGAAGCAGGGAAAGGATGTGGAGAAGGAGGAGGAACAGTTGGAGGTACAGCAGAGGAATGGAGGAGATGGGAGAGGTCTCAACATCATTCAAAAGGCTCTTGTGCTGGCACGATAAGTGATGTCACCACAAATCTTAACACACCTTAAAACACATTTGCATAATCACACGCAAAGAGAAACATACAGAAAAACAAAGAATCAGCCATACACAAGCGCACACACATACAGAAACACATTATTCACACATGCACGTGCCAAACACAGAAACACACGTCTACACATTACACACACACACACACACACACACACACACAGAAATGCACACATTCAATGATAGATGCGCACAGAGAAACAAACACAAAAACAATCAATGTCAAGCTTTTTATTTTATTAAACATATCTGGTGATATTTATTTACATATATTAAGCATACACAGTTGCATGAATGTACAGTACTGTATTCTGTCCATCCAAACTGCTGTTTGACCATTTTAAGAGTGCAGCTATACTGTTCAAACATTTGTTTTACATGAAAGGAAATACTGAAGATGACGGGGATAGGAATACATGAGAAATAGGTCAATAGAAAGGAAAAAAGATGAATGTGTGTGGTTTGGAAAATTCCTCAGACTAAACTGGAGAATTCCCCCCCAAAAGTACAAGAGATTAATATTTACTGTATAGTATTTCCTCTAGAATATATGAAATATATCTAAATTGTACATATTTCATACAGGCATGGTATTTCTACATGGCTGTACTTAATTACATTACAATTTACACATTGAAGTTCTTTGGTTCAGAACTCCTGTTGGAGTGACCAACTAAAACAAAACTTTGCAAACAATGAGAATACCTGTGCTTTTTAAATAAACACATACACACCCAGACAACAATGCTGATCGACCGGAGTAAGAATAGCTCAAACCGATTTATTTTCTGGTTCCTCACCTTGACAACCAAGATCCCCTCCATGGGCCATGGCACCCATAAAAAAGGTGAAAAAATATGATAAATATTATTTTAATACACGCCATTAAAAATGCATCAGTTATGATCACTTTCATACATTACATATATTGTAGTATTTATTGTAAAATAGATTTTATTTGTACAGTCCACACTGTATGCATGAAAATTGAAAGTGCCAATAAATGATATACCTGTATGAGTAATTCATGACCAATATATTCCTTATATTTTATATCACTTTGTCATAAGGGTGTCTGCAATACTGACAGATGTCACAGCTGCAGGTACACTGAATGGCTGACACAAGGAAGCAGGAGCAAAAATATATTCCACAGGTTTGTAAAAAGGCCAGCTGGGACTGTAGGATTACAGAAAATGACATCTCTTCCTGAATTCTGTACTACTCAGTGTTGCATTTCAGTACGCTTAGCATTCCCAGCCCACACAAACCCAGCCAATCAATGGCTAACGTGACATATATATGGTATGGATTTTCATAAGGTGGTTGAAAATGTTTTTAGTGATTGTTTCAAAAACAATTTAATTCAGTGTGACAAATGCATTTTTATAAATGTTGGAGACCTAAGAAAGAAGGGCTATATGTGAGGATCAAAATCACACTCATGGTTAAAACCTCTAAACCCCTGATCAAGGACAGATGTGTGATCACCGCAAGGCTGTTCTGAAAGTCACCTGTGAGCCTAACACAAGGGCAGAGGCAGGGAAATGTCAAGCGTGACCCTCAGTGTAAGCAATGCACAAAGCAGAGCAGCATGAAGAATTAATGTGGAGGCAACTGAATGTCACATTATTTCATGTATTCAGTGAAAAACGTCACCTAGGGGAAATGCTATTCTATTTTCTTTTGAAATTCCAGCATTATAGAGCCAGGTAGCACAAATATTTCACATTTCACATTTTCACAAGATGGATTGCCATTTTTCAGAGGCCACTTCATTTTAACGTGGTGATAGATCTGGGAAGGGTTCTTTCTTTAAAAAAGAAATTGTTTCAGATTTTTTTCCCAATTTTTCTCCCAACTTAGTAGCCAATTATACCCTCTGATTATTTCAATTCGCCCTCCCCCACAAACTCGCTGGCCGTCTCTACAGGGCAAGCTATTCTCCGAGGCCAGCGATAATCCGCCTCCTCCGAGACGGAACTCGCCTACCTACTTTCTGGAGACACCCTTCACGCTTCTCGACGAGCTCCTGCCGGCTCACCCTCCCCCTTCCCCCTGAGGCGGACAGCCAAATGCCGCCCCCGATCGGGGCTCCTGGCCAGGGCCGGTCTGACGCAGTTGGGTTTTGAACCGCAACTGCAATAGGTAGCTCACACAAAGCACCAGTCAATGTGAGTGCGTTAGACCGCTACACTATTCGAGGCCCTATTTCTATTTCTTTAGGATTGGATAGCGCAAGGTAACTTGGTGGTTTGACTGAATGCTGGGTTTGTGCCCAAATTTAATAACATATTTTTTTTAAATGTTGCTTATTTAAAAATGTATTGATTATGAATAATACATTTTTTACTCATTATTATTTGTATGAACTTTCCATTTGTTTCAGCCATCACCAACTCATCATGTTGTGTATCAACAACAACTGCAAAAATGTCTAAATCTAAAATCTTAGATTCAATCTGGGCTTTAATCCTTTAAAACAGGTCCTTCCATGTATTATATATGCAGCATAATTAAAGTGATTGCTTTATTTTTATACAGCTCCTCCAGAACCACAATAGGCTACGCTCAGAAGCTCAACTCATATAATGTACAGGTAGTGGACAAAAAATGGAAAGCCGCAGTGTTCCAACAGTGAACGGTTCTGGTGGTTCTGTAATGGTGTGGGCACCATTTTCCTGGCATGGGTTTGGTGCACTTAGGCCTTACAAGGCAAGCTCAATACAAATCATTAGTTAATGGTACTGAGTCATCATCTTCCTCCCATGTTAAAGCATTTCTTTCCTGCAAAGAGGGGTGTCTTTCAAGATAACAATGTCCCCATCCACAGAGCATAGGTAGTCGCCCAATGGTTTGCAAACTGCCTTCTCAGTCACCAGATCTAAGCCCAATCGAGCATTTATGGGATATTCTGGAATGATGCAAGAGACGTGTGAGTTGATTGACTTTCTCGTGGAAGAGTGGTGTTGTATTCCTCCTGGAGAATTTCAGGTGTCGCACACAGCCTGTACTGACCACACGTGGTGGGTCACACTTTATTAAGTGACTTTACATTGGAGTTTCCATTTTTTCTCTTTTCTTTGCTGTGTTGCACACTGCACAGTGGATGTTACAGGGCTAACTAAATAATCATACTGCCTCCCAGGGGGGTCTGCCCACATCATACACACACATTCACATTCTTTCCCTGTCTATAGCCGTGGAACAGGAGGGAATGAAAGTCAATGGAAATAAATACGGTCTTTTCTTTGCCTGTTGAACACTTTGCTTATTGCTTAAAACTTCAGATGGTATACAAGTGTCATCCTGCACAATATTATTTTACAGCATGTCTCCATCTCTGAAAGAGGGGTTCAGATCTACACAACAGTAAGAGCATCCCTGTATTGCTGCCATAGACAATGACATCGTTTTTTAGATTGATAATGAATATGTCGGTAAATTGTAAAAATATACGGTTGAAAGTGTAAGGGGAAAGGTAGTCAAAGGGCAGATGCTCAGCTGAAAGCAATGCCTATCTATTTGTGCAGCACTACACTACCATATACATAGCAGGTCTGGACCAAAATCAGGCATGGCACTCACGTTCTATACTATACTGTTATATTCTATTGGTTTTATTTTTCCAATAAAAAAATAACACTAGTCTGGTTGCTCTCCTCATCTGTTCTCTATAAGAGCAATTCATAGTACCAAGTCTGTGACTAGTGATTAGCCCATGGGTAAAAGTTGTACTCTAATTCCAGCTAAATAGTTTTTTGCTTTATAATTTAGCTCATCAGACTGTCCTCCTTATTCCTCATTAATAAGCTATGTCTTATATGCTAATTAAGGCCTTTTTTAAAATGCATACATATTGGAGATTGTTGGGATGGAGGGATGTTAAAAGTATACCTCCCTTGTATCTGTTTCTTTGTTTATAGATACAAATATTGAAACACAATTGTGGCCTGTGGTGAAACAGGAGAGCTAATATTGTTTTGACACAAATGGCACCATTGTTCTTTTCTGCTGTAATATAATTTCACCAGGTCCTGTGAGGTTTATTCAATCTTAGGCACAGCAAGGAGTAATGGTACAAACTGTTCTTGTCCAGAGGTTTACAGTTCAATCCTCTTAACAAAAAAATTCATATAGGATAGGGCAATTTGTTATAGGATATGGTGTGCTTTGCAATAAATTGTCCTTCCTTGAGTTTCTATGGGACTCAATGTTGCCATCCAAAAGAAAGTTTAAAAGAAACACGAGGTGAACACATGAAGGCTAAGCCTGACCCCTTGGCATTCTACTTCCCTTCTGTAGCTCCGCCTCCCAAAAACAAAAGATGTGAGAGCCAATCAAGGAGAGGCAGGAAATGCATCGACAGCTGGACAGAGAGGCAGCATGACTCTGCTGAATGCAAGACTGGAGGCAAGTGGGTGTGCTTGAAGAATCCCCCGGCCCACTCTTGTCGTACAGGGTTAGAAGGCACCGAATTATGCAAATAATATTTTACACCTGTGATGCTGAGAGAACTGAGTACTTAGATTCAGTTTGCTAGGTTGCAGGGCAGAAGGCTTCATTTTCGTTATTGTTGTTTTCCCCAGTAACTTCTACATCTTCTCTCTTTCTCCCTTTCCCACTGTTCAAGTTACCTGCTGGCAGCCTTGTGTCTCTGACAGTGATGGAGGCTTGATAGCCGCTGTTACCGATGTCAGTAACTCTGTCTGCAAAGCTGTCGGTTACACGAGCTGTCAGCAAGGCGAGCCTCTCTGAAGCAGGAGGCCCTCATAAGCTGGTCTCCCGAAGGAACATGGTGCCGATGCTGTAGGAGACCTTGCGGATGGGAGCGGATGAGCTGGACCGGGAGCTGGTCAGCGAGGCGTGGCTTTGGGACTTTCCTGCCTCCAGGAAATAGCAGATTCCCGGGATCTCCTTGGGAAAGTTGTCAGGGAGCTCCTGGCGGGATCGGGGGATGAAGGTGAAAGCTCGGTCATCCTGCAGTAGCCTGTATGCAAGGAGAGAGAGCAATAGTGAAAGAGAGATAGAGAGAGAGAGAGAGAGAGAGAGAGGGGGACAGTGAGTGACGGAATACACCCACATGCACTTGCTCACATGCACATACACATGCACACATGGACACACACAGGCACACGAGCACACACACACATACACATTTCTCACACTAACTTGCTGCTATTACTATTTACTTTGTCTCCTCTTATTATTATTGTCACCATTTTTGTTGTTTGCATGTTGATGTCTGTTCCTTTGCTTTTTTTCTCCACCAAGATTTGGCAATGTAATTTCTGTCATGCTAAAAAAGCACATTGAATTGAGTTGAATTGAGAGAGCGATAGCGCAAAAGAAAGAGAGAGAGAGAGAGAGAGAGAGAGAGAGAGAGAGAGAGAGAGAGAGAGAGAGAGAGAGAGAGAGAGAGGGAGAGAGAGAGAGGGAGAGAGAGAGATGGAGAGAGAGAGAAATAAGGGTGGGGAACAGTCTAAGATTGTTTACCTATATCAATGAGATCATTAGTGAATGGGGAGGCAGTGTGGACTAATTGGTACGTAAAAGGGTGTGTGATTGGGGGTAACTGTGTGAAGTTTTCAAATGTTGCTGGATTACAAATGAAGCAAATATTTTAAATGTAAAAAATGTAAGACTGAAATAGGTCTTCTTGCATTATTACACAAGCCTGTACTTTGCTCCTCCATTGTTCCTTCTATTCCGGCAAATTTCTCAGTCCTTGCTGAAGAGAAGCATTCCCATAGCATGGTACTACCACCAGCATCCCATCAGTGTAGGCATGCTGTTACAGTGGTATAAGCCGTGTTAGGTTTGCACCATACATAATGCTTTGCATTTTGCCCAAAAAGCTCTATTTTATTCTCATCAGACCACAAAACCTTTTCCCACATCTTAGCTGGATCACCCAGGCACTCTCTGGCAAACTCCAGGTTTGCTTTGATGTGGGAGATGTTTTGTTTTAAGTAATGGCTTTTTTCTTGCCACCCTGCCATACAGGCAGTATTATGCAGTGCTCTTGATATTGTTTATTGGTGCACTATTACTCCATTCTCGCCACTGAAATGAATTGTTGGCCTCACAGTGGCTTCCCTCACAAGTCTCCTCCTTGTTTGGTCACTGCGTTTGGACACAGCCTTTTCTAGGCAAGGTCTGGGTGGTATGATGCAGCTTTCATTTCTTTATTATTGGGCCAACAGTGATCACTGGGATATCCAAGCCCTTTGATATTTTTAGATATTGTTGTGTATCCTTCTCCTAATCTATACCTTTTGATAACCATATCCCTGGCTTCCTGAGAAAGGTCTTTCATCTTTATTTTTGTGCCTTTCAAATTCACTACCCGACCAATGATACTCACAAAGACAGGTGTCTTTAATCCTGAAATCATGACAGTCACTGATATGGCACACAGACAGAGGCCAATCAACTCATTGTGTGGCTCATCAAGGTAATGTTTTGCACCTGCATTAACTTACAGCTGCCAGAGCACAGATTTTGAATAGTTTTGCAATCAACATTTTTCCATTTTTATTCCATTTTAAGTATCTGTATACTTTTTTTCTACAAATGTGTGGTGTAGGTTGTATTTATAACAGATATTAGTTCTTAAATAAAAGTGTTATAAATGAAAGCAACAAAATGTGAAAATTGCGTGAAAAACGTTCTGAGTACTTTTGCAAGGCACTGTATATGTGTGAGTGGGCATTGGAACAGTTATTCACCTGGGGGTTTCTAATGCACTGTTTTTGTTTTTACTCTATGTACTCTATGAGTATATCTAGTTCTGAAAAACTATTTTTGCATGTTGTTTAAATCTAGACTCCAGTTTATACACTTGATTGGTTAGCAAGGTGCCCAAAGTGATGTGTGTATTCTTAACACAGGCTCCATCCATTCATCAAGGCAAAACGCATAATTCCAGCTCTTTGTTGCTGGAATTAGGCTATTCTTTTGGCTTCGATAATACAAAATCTGATGAAATTGGTTAGCTATGGCTGGTAATGAGCCAGTGATGTCACTACTGTACAGACAGGAGACAAACTCCAGTCTTGAGATTGGAATCTTGTAAACATTCTTTAAGAAATATGTAAAGGTTAAGTAAATGTCATGTTTTCTATATCAAAGGTGTATACCATATGACACCGGAGCTTCAGGGGATTTATGTTGCTAAATAAAGATTGAGGAGGATTCTCTGATCCAGTATAGATCCCCTCCACTCACTGCTGAATATATCTGTGGCATGTGGTGCATTGTATTTGAATTGGGAGAAGGCATATCCAAATCAAATAATGCTTTTAAGTGTGACAGGATTCTGTTAGTGTAGGCAGAGGATGCAGATTCAGCATCACAACTAACACTGCACACAGTGCCAAACTACCACAGTAACCAACACTGCACACAGTGCCAAAATACCACAGTAACCAACACTGCACACAGAGCCAAAATGCCATAGTAACCAACACTGCACACAGAGCCAAAATGCCATAGTAACCAACACTGCACACAGAGCCAAAATACCATAGCAACCAACACTGCACAAAGAGCCAAAATACCATAGCAACCAACACTGCACACAGTGCCCAAATACCACAGTAACCAACACTACACACAGAGCCAAAATACCATAGTAACCAACACTGCACACAGAGCCAAAATACCACAGTAACCAACACTGCACACAGAGCCAAAATACCATAGTAACCAACACTGCACATAGAGCAAATTGAGACAAATTACCAACACGTGCAGAGAACCATAAAACCACAACAACCAATGAAGAGCACAAAGACGAAACACCATGACAACCAAGACAGAGCACAGAACCAAAATACCATGGCAAACAACAGAGCACGTAGCCAAAACACTGCAGCAACCCCTCCCCTATATAATTTCACATTCCTGTGATGAAAACTGCACAATTATTACTATATACATTTGTTTTACCACTATGACATTACATTTCACCAATGGAGAGGGTGTCCTTGAACAATACAAATAAGAGTGGTCGCCATAGCAACGATTTTTTCTTGCTCATCATTTCACAGATATTGTTGAAATAAACATGTGTGGGAGAAAAAGGGAAATACTGAAACTGGATTGGACACCGCTTCAGATGTTTAGCATTATTTAGTGATGAAAACAGCAAAAGTGCTTCCTCTTCGCTGGGGGAAGAGCTGTCGGACATACGAGTGGTCTATCAGATGGGGTTCCAAAGCAGTGAGTCTGAGCGTTTCATCTGTTTGCTAATCAAACACATAGCGGACGACAGGAGGCAGGGCTCAGTTATCGCACACATCCAGACTTCAGAGGCAGAGATGAGAAGCTTCCCGGTCCCTGTTTAGGGCCCTGATTCAGCCTGTTCCCAATGCTCCTCCCCTGGTTGCTTTCATCATGTTGACTTAGCAACACGCTCGTGTGACACGGACACGAGCCGGGGACGTCAGCAGGAGAGGCCAGTGACGGAAAAGCCCTAACAATCCCCGCACTGCCACAGCGGGGGAAATGTCACAGCAATTACAAGAGGATCTAGCCCCCCAGCACAGGTCCTTGTCCAATCGCACGCCAGAAAAGAAATCAATCAGGTTTGTCCTCTCTACTTACCGCAATGTATCCACCCCACCTACACAGAAGGACCATTCTGAGGTGCAAAGTGATTTCACTTCAACCCAGCAGACATATTCAAGCTCTCTCACACCCTCCTCTCTTTCCTCTGCCTTCACTCTCTGCTTACTTCTCTCTCTCTCTACTATCCTCTCTCTCACATATCATTTGTAATCCAGCAACATTTGAAAACCTTCCAAGGGTCTTTTGCAAGGCACTGTACATGTACAAGCATCTGCCAATCATGCAGGTGATTGAGATGTTCCCAGCAATGATTATTATTTACTTATACCCCTATCCTGGTTAACTTACATTGATTACATTTGATATATTTTCCCTTTATACAGCTGGATATTTACTGAAGCTGTCACACTAAATAACTTCCTCAAGGGTACACAAACAGTGCTCAACCTTTGTTTCAAACCCCCCAGTTACACACTCTCGTACATATCAATTGGTCCACACTGCCTCCCCATTCACTAAGGATCTTATTGATAAAGCATGAGGTAATCTTAGACTGTTCACCACCTCTAACTCCCTATCTTTCTCTCTCTCTACTTTCCCCTATCTCTCCCTTTCCTCTGTCCTCACAAGCTTCATGTTTTCTGCACACTCTGATACAAATGATAAAACTGGATATGTTTAGTATGACATGCCAGGAAATAAAAGGTAATTTCAAGAGTTATGTACACACAAACCACATGCACACGCTATACACACATACACACACACACACACACACACACTAATTCACACATCAGAATCAGAGCTGTATCGGCAGCAGCCCTTGTGGTGTTTGAGTGGTGGAGGTGTGAGTGTGGAGGTCCAGAGCTGGATGCGTCACACACTTGTTCCGACCCCTACGGTTCAGCAAGCCGCATTTATCTACGGAAAAACACTGAAGCATTTATCTATTTGAGCTGGCTCGGACCACTGACCCGACGCACGTCAGTCCACTTCCACCCCGTGAGTCAGCCTCGCCTTTCAATGTGGTTCTAAAATAACACCTGTCCCCGGTTCTGCCTGTAAAAACAGACCTAACTCCTTATAAGGTAAAGCAACACACGGATATTCCACAGGAGCTATATTCCTCACAATCCTGTGTATTAGCTTTACAGCTTTAAGTCAGTTCTACGTTTTACATTACATTAGAACACAGACCATAACCTCACAGAGGTCCCGCATTTAAAATCTTGGCTACAACAATCCAGCAGGGATTCATTGGTTACTTAGGTATTGACAGGCACACAACAGGAAGAGCCTGACTAGATCAAATCAGGTGTCACAGCTGGCACTGTTCACACTTACTGGTGTGTGGTGGGGCTGACGTTGATGCAGCGTGGGTGGCTCCCAGACTCGAACTTGCTGGCCAGGGTCACGTTGTTCCCGAAGAGGCAGTACCGCGGCATCTTAACCCCCACGACCCCAGCCAGGACAGAGCCTGTGTGGATCCCGATCCGGAGCTGAAAGTGAGTGAGGAGGGGGAGAGAGAGAGAGGGAGAGAGAGAGAGAGGGAGAGAGAGAGGAGAGGGAGAGGGAGAGAGAGAGGAGAGGGAGAGGGAGAGAGAGAGAGAGAGAGAGAGGCGGATGAGCAGGGGAGTGGGAGGGTGGAGGTCAACATACAGGCAGTGTTAGGGATGGGAGTGAGCTTAATGGCAGCTGGTTAACAAATGAATGATATATGAGATAACGGCACAGTGGTAGCACATCTTCATCCATGAGTAACAGGTCAGCTGCAGAGAGAACAGAGAGACATGAGCCAAGGGTGAAGCGAGAATGGAGCGAGTACGGTCCTGGTGGTGCTTTGTTGCAGCCGTAAACATTTCTGCACAGCGTGTGATTCGTGGATCATCTCCAGCGACTGCTGGGGGTGCAGGGTAGGGGGTGGGGGGCTCCACTCAGATCCCTAATGGTCCACTTTAGAAACTGTGGAAAAGACCAGGAGTGGATGCCATTGCACGTGGCGCATTGAGGGTAACCATGGGAACTGCTGTGAAGAGGTTTCCGAACAGGTTTGAGAACCAGGCTGGCATCGCTACCAGAATTATCACAGCATGTTCACTGTTCTAATCACATCATAATGCTGCATCGCTGAACAGCAGGAGCACAGCGCAATAATAACACCCTGATTCAAAGCAAGGGAACACAACAAACCAGGTGCATACAGGACATGATGACATGACAATCCAACACCACTGACCAACATGTGTCCTTACTGTTAACAGGTCATCACAGCAGCAAACCTAGGGGCCCACCTGTGGCATGTGCCATTGTCGTATGCAACAATGCAAATATAGACCAACATGCCTGTACATGATTTGTCCAGTGGTAAACAATTCTACTTATTTATTTAATGCTGCAATAACAAAACATAAAAGATTTTATTGACTTCCCTAAGAAATGCCCACACAAGTTCTTGGGGACAAGTACAGACACAAAAAATAAGTAAATAAAATGATGACATCATTGACATCTGTTTTTTTTTCTGATCCGGTGGATTCAGCCACTGGTGCCAGTTAGTTTCTCTTTAAATTTATTTTTCAGATTTTACCCTGTTTTTCTCCCAATTTGGTAGCCAATTACTCTCGCTGTGCTTAGTTCAATCCCCTCCCTTGTAATTTGCTGCTGTAGCCCTGTGACCGGCAGTGACAATGGCGAAGCGCTGTCTCCTCCGAGACAGCACTCGTCTGCTGTCAACTGTAATTCCAGCACCCCAGAACCACTCCTGTGCGCAGCGAACTGTGTGTGTCGGCTTCCCTCCCCCCTCCCTGGGGCGAACCCCGGTCGCCATGGCTAGCGTCGGACATTGAAACCACCAGACCACGCGGGAGGCTGCTGCCAGTTCATTTCTTCGGACACTCCAGCAGACGCCTGTGAGAGGCCATGCTACTGAGCGATGGAAAATGCCAGCTACAGTGGTCACCACAGAGATGATTAAACAGCCAGAGCCGCTCTAATACAATACCCCATTAATGAATGCAGTAAAACCCAAGTGCGTGAATTACACTCTGCTGCACTAGCCTGTTGGGGGCTGTGGAAAAGGTCCATTAGTGATTTGCCTCACTTTCATTACGGTGGCAGCTGATCCAGCCCTTGGCATCAATTTAAAGCAGCTCAGGCTACTCAGCATCCATAGCCAACTCATTTGGAGATGTCTGCACACAGCGTGGCTGCGCGGATCCATGTTTAGGAGGACATGGTCCCAGGGGTTTCCCGGTGCTCAGAGATAAGGCTTATATTGGTCATAATAGCGATACTGGAAGCAAGCACGGATCTTGCTCAGAGATAAGGCTTATATTGGTCATAGGATAGCGATACTGGAAGCAAGCAAAATGGATCTTGAACCGGGAGAAAAAGGGACAAGACATAGAATTGTTTTTTAAAAGGTTTACGCCGTTGCCATTAAATGGGCCCTTGAGGGGGAGGAATGCCAGCATGAGTTAGCCGTGGATGAGCAAAATAAAACTGAGAACAATCTTACATTTTATGGGTCTTTAAATATATTCAAAATGTAATGTGTAAGTTACAGTTTTGTTTTGGAGGCTTTCTCCAGCAATTTCACTCTCGGAGGAGGTGGGTCAGTTCACATTTGTCACTGCCAGTCCCAGAGTTGTGCCAGCGAACTTGCAATTCAAGAGGAATGTTGAATGAGAGGGTAAGATTGGCCATCAAATTGGGATAAAATGGGGGGGAAAATCTGAAATAAATAATCGAATAAACATGAATTCCTGCAATTGGGAGAAAAAGGGACAAGACATAGAATTGTTTTTGCAGCTAAAAGGTTTAAAACGATAATACAATGACAAGACTGGGAACAGGGAACACGAACACGAGACGTGACAGCACCCACAGCTACGTATGGCCTGACACACTTCCTCTCCCCTCAGGACTGCACCCTGCTTCATATAAAATAGTGCAGACTGCAGTAACACTCACAGAACAGGGACACAGCAGTGACAAACGCTCAACAGAGAGAACCTTCATTTTGACAGTCCAAATGTACAGCCGTGGCCAAAAGTTTTGAGAATGGCACAAGTATTGGTTTTCACAAAGTTTGCTGCTTCAGTGTTTTTAGATATTTTTGTCAGATGTTACTATGGTATACTGAAGTATAATTACAAGCATTTCACAAGTGTCAAAGGCTTTTATTGACAATTACATTAAGTTTATGCAAAGAGTCAATATTTGCAGTGTTGACCCTTCTTTTTCAAGACTTCTGCAATTCGCCCTGGCATGGCCTGACACACTTCCTCTCCCCTCAGGACTGCACCCTACTTCATATAAAATAGTGCAGACTGCAGTAACACTCATAGAACAGGGACACAGCAGTGACAAACGCTCAACAGAGAGAACCTTCATTTTGACAGCCCAAATCATGGATACATCTACAGTCTCAAACACGTCAGAGGGTATATACATTGGGCTTGTTTCTCCAGACCAGGATGTGTACAGCACAGTAGGCCAGACCTCACACAACAGCCTAGGAGCTCAGCACACAGGTAAGTACACCTGTACAGTGTATTATAGAGCTCTTGTTACTGTTGTTTAAGAGTGAGATATGGTTTGTGTGTTAAAGTGGATTTTCTGGGGTCAGATATCTGAAAGCCAGATGGAAACCCTCTCTGCAGTGTGTATAAACAGGGTAATGTTGACAGGGGTGTCACTCATGTACAGCCGTGGCCAAAAGTTTTGAGAATGGCACAAGTATTGGTTTTCACAAAGTTTGCTGCTTCAGTGTTTTTAGATCTTTTTGTCAGATGTTACTATGGTATACTGAAGTATAATTACAAGCATTTCACAAGTGTCAAAGGCTTTTATTGACAATTACATTAAGTTTATGCAAAGAGTCAATATTTGCAGTGTTGACCCTTCTTTTTCAAGACTTCTGCAATTTGCCCTGGCATGCTGTCAATTAACTTCAAGGCCACATCCGGACTGATGGCAGCCCATTCTTGCATAATCAATGCTTGGAGTTTGTCAGAATTTGTGGGTTTTTGTTTGTCCACCCGCCACTTGAGGATTGACCACAAGTTCTCAATGGGATTAAGGTCTGGGGAGTTTCCTGGCCATGGACCCAAAATTTTGATGTTTTGTTCCCCGAGCCACTTAGTTATCACTTTTGCCTTATGGCAAGGTGCTCCATCATGCTGGAAAAGGCATTGTTCGTCACCAAACTGTTCTTGGATGGTTGGGAGAAGTTGCTCTCGGAGGATGTTTTGGTACCATTCTTTATTCATGGCTGTGTTCTTAGGCAAAATTGTGAGTGAGCCCACTCCCTTGGCTGAGAAGCAACCCCACACATGAATGGTCTCAGGATGCTTTACTGTTGGCATGACACAGGACTGATGGTAGCGCTCACCTTTTCTTCTCCGGACAAGCTTTTTTCCGGATGCCCCAAATAATCGGAAAGGGGATTCATCAGAGAAAATGACTTTACCCCAGTCCTCAGCAGTCCAATCCCTGTACCTCTGTCCCTGATGTTTTTCCTGGAGAGAAGTGCCTTCTTTGCTGCCATTCCTGAGCAAGCTCTGCACTGGTGGTGCCCCGATCCCGCAGCTGAATCAACTTTAGGAGACGGTCCTGGCGCTTGCTGGACTTTCTTGGGCGCCCTGAAGCCTTCTTCACAACAATTGAACCTCTCTCCTTGAAGTTCTTGATGATCCGATAAATGGTTGATTTGGGTGCAATCTTACTAGCAGCAATATCCTTGCCTGTGAAACCCTTTTTGTGCAAAGCAATGATGACTGCACGTGTTTCCTTGCAGGTAACCATGGTTAACAGAGGAAGAACAATGATTTCAAGCACCACCCTCCTTTTAAAGCTTCCAGTCTGTTATTCTAACTCAATCAGAGTAATCTCCAGCCTTGCCCTCATCAACACTCTCACCTGTGTTAACGAGAGAATCACTGACATGATGTCAGCTATTCCTTTTGTGGCAGGGCTGAAATGCAATGTAAATGTTTTTTGGGGGATTAAGTTCATTTTCATGGCAAAGAGGGACTTCATCTGATCACTCTTCATAACATTCTGTAGTATATGCAAATTGCCATCATAAAAACTGAGGCAGCAGACTTTGTGAAAATTAATATTTGTGTCATTCTCAAAACTTTTGGCCATGGGTGTATGTTCAGGCTGTAATAATGACAGAGTCTAACTGTTTTATCTCTGCTAATGTTTGTGACCACAGAGAGAAGTGGACAAAGCTCACATCCCTACAGACTGGCTGGAGTGTGTCCATGGCTCCTGTGTGCTCTCTTATTGACTGCCACCATAGTCCTGGGTGTCCTCTGTGAGTATGGTACACTGTCAGTGTATGTGTGTGTTAACTGTGAGTGTGATACACTGTCACTATGTGTGTGTGTGTGTGTGTGTGTTGTTTCTGATTGTATCACATTTTTCTCCCAATTTAGTAGCCAATTACACCCTCTCTCTGTTCATGTCATCCCCCTTCCCCCCCTCGTATTGTGAGCTCGCTGCCGTAGCCCTGAGACCGGCAGTGACAAAGGCGATGTACCGCTGGATTTCATGATTCTATTGACCTTAACAAAAACCAAGATGCAAAAAACCCAAAACATCAAAGATCCACCATAGGGACAGGGCTGTTTAACATAAGTGTCCTTCTTTTAAAAACAATTCTCCCGTTTTTCTCCCAATTTGGTAGCCAATTACTCCCGCTATTCTTAGGTCAATCCCCTCCCTCGTAGTTCGCTGCCGTAGCCCTCCTCCGAGACGGCACTTGTCATGCTGTTGACTGTAACTCCGGCACCCCAGAACCACTTCTGTGCGCAGCAAACTGTGTCGGCTTCCCTCCCCCCTCCCTGGGGCGGACAGCCAATTGCCCCCCTAGTGGCACTCCCGGCCAGAGCCGACTCTGGCGTGGACTGGGGAATGGCACCCCGGTCGCCGTGGCCATTGTCGGACGTTGAAACCACTAGACCACGCGGGAGGCGACATACGTGTCCTTCTGACGCAAAAAAACCATTGCTGGTGTGCATGGCCAAAAAACTAACTTTTGGTCTCATCTGACCACAACACCCGGTTCCAATCGGAGACTGGCATTGGAACTTGGTCCTCTAAAACAAAATTCTATGCCTTAGCAAAAAGCAAACTTTTAACAGATGATGTTTGTGGTCAATGTGATATGGTTTTAAGATTATTTTTTCATAGATTGACTAAATTGTATGTATTATACAATTGATACATGGTGGCCTTTTCATACAGTGGTGAAGTATGAAATTAATTTATCATTTTATTCTCTAAGAAATGGAGATTGTTGATTGTTCTTGTATTTACAGTACCTTTTCCCCTTTGTGAATTAGATACGAGTGCATCTCAGAACTATTCACTGTTGGAGAGAGATCTGGAGGAACTCAGAGCCAATAACATCACCCTGAATACACAGAAAGATCAGCTACAGAGAGACTACGACAGCCTGAATACACTGAAAGACCAGCTACAGAGAGACTTTGATCGAATGGCAGTGTGGGTGGTTGAAGGGAGATGTTAAGCTGGGTGGTGGATGGTATGATTTACACTGTGGTGTGCTTCGGAGGAGTGTCTGTAAGACATTTTACATTTACATTTTAAGCATTTAGCAGACGCTCTTATCCAGAGCGACTTACAAGATGTGCATTAATACAAGGCGAGAACAATCAAAGTTAGCGTACAAGATCAGTGCAGTAAAACGGCAAAAGACATCATTGCAGGCAACTGCGTATCATACCTGTAACATTGGGAAAGAAAAGGTTAGTGGGTTTTTTTTTTTTTTTTTTTTTGTTTTGTTTTTTAAACAAGTAAACAGATTGACTAGATGGACAGTGTTCAGTGGTAGTGGAGTCTGAAGAGGTGGGTTTTGAGTCTCTTGCGGAAGATGGAAGTGATTCCGCAGTCCTGACCGATTGCGGGAGGTCGTTCCACCAACGAGGGACCAGGACAGAGAAGAGGCGAGACCGCGAGGAGCGGCTGCCAGGCGCCTGGAGGGATGGGGCAGTCAGTCTGCCAGCGGAGGCGGAGCGGAGGGGTCTGGACGGGGTGTAGGGCGTGATGAGTGACTGGAGGTACGGGGGAGCAGTACCTTTGGCCGCTTGAAAAGCCAGCACCAGTGACTTGAATCTGATGCGTGCTGCGATGGGGAGCCAATGCAGAGAGGAGAGTAGAGGGGTGACGTGGGTGAACTTCGGCTGGTTGAACACCAGGCGAGCAGCAGCGTTCTGGACTAGTTGCAGTGGCTTGATGGCACAGGCCGGAAGGCCTGCCAGCAAGGAATTGCAGTAGTAAGACTGATGCACTTCCTCTCTGAAATCATCTTTTAATGATGAATGATTTAAAATGCATTTAAAAGAATAGCTGTAATCATTAGAATATTAATGCTCTTATTCTCTGCAGAAGTGACAGTAGGTTAATGCCGCGTCATAATTTAATGCTGTAAAGCATGTATCTATCTGCTTGCTGAAAGTATTTAAACTATATAAACTGTAATATATTTTATTCACAGCAAATCCACAAAATCGTCAAATAATCGATGAGCAAATATAAATTAGAGCAATAATCAGGGGCTTATAGATGCCTCTATTTCCTTCAGCAGGATACTGTAAATGGTTCACTACAGTAATGACACAACTGCTATGTTTTAGAATATATTGTATGAAGGCACCTGCTAAGAAAATAATGATCTCAAGAAATACATTTGTAAAATGAAATAAGCAACTAAAAGCTCTTTTGCCACCCCAGAGACTGTGAACTAAAGTCTCAGACCACTTGTATCACACTCTACTTGTGGCTCTGTGTGGCTCTGTTTCCTGTGTTAAACTTTCTGTCAGAGAAGACATGAGACCATGGGTGGAGGGAGTGTGAACATTTCTATAAATATGAAGCTGATGAGATCATGTCAAAATGACATTCAAGGATTTTGTTTGAACACATATTTGTAAATGCATTGATTATTGTGTAAAGCTGTATCGAGCAGCTGTAAGTGGCTGTACTGTAGGTGTGTCTGCATTAGGCTTTTGTATTTTCTGGCCCTTGTTAATCTGTATGCTAATTTGAAGCTGAAATAAATCTTTTATATTTCTTGGTTACCACTGTTGTCGTTCGTTTCTCTCTTCACATCAACATGACCACGCCGTATTAATGCACATATTGTAAGTCACTCTGGATAAGAGCGTCTGCTAAATGCTTAAAATGTCAATGTAAATGTAGTTCAGCTAAACTTTTTTCATTTCAATGGAAACTTGCATAACTTTGACCAAAGAGAGGTCGTGACATCCAGGAGTTCTTTGTTTTATATGATAAACACGCACACTCTCTCTCCCTCACACACCCATGCATACATACACACTCACACAAACACACACTCTCTTTATCTCCCTCACACACCCCCACACACCTATGCATACATACATGCAAGCACATACACACTCACACAAACACACACACACACACACCCCACACACCCATGACACATACACACACACTCTCTTTCTCTCCCTCACACACCCATGCATACGTACACGCATGCACATTCTATCTATCTACCTCTTAAGGCCACAGGACAGGTTGCACTTCAGCCATTGCTTGATTGTCTCACCGACACTAAAGCATGGATGAGCGCTAACTTCCTCAATCTTAACGAGAGCAAGACCGAGATCATCATTTTTGGCGATACCTCTCCAGTCCCGTTTGCCAATACTCTAGGTCCTCTGGGCTCTAACATCCGGTCCTCCGTTAGAAATCTCAGAGTGATCTTTGATAGTGCCTTTAAATTCACCAAACAGGTCTGCTCAGTGGTTAGGAACAGCTTCTTCCATCTCAGAACCCTAGCAAAGACCAAGGCCTATCTCTCCCAGAGCGACCTGGAGCAAGTGATCCACGCCTTCATTACAACTCGGCTGGATTACTGCAATGCTCTTTATGTTGGCATTGACCAGGCATCACTACGCCGCCTGCAGCTTGTCCAAAATGCGGCTGCCCGACTCCTTACCAGTACAAAAAAGCGTGATCACATCACCCCAGTCCTGGCCTCACTCCACTGGCTCCCCGTCCGTCACCGCATTGATTTTAAACTACTTTTAACAGTTTTTAAATGCCTAAATGGCCTGGCCCCACAGTACCTGACCGAGCTCCTGAGTCACCACACCCCATCCAGAGCCCTAAGGTCAGCCGACCAACTGCTGCTGGAGGTACCCAGGTCTAGGCTCAAAACCAGAGGGGACAGAGCCTTTTCCATAGCTGCCCCTAAACTGTGGAATAGCCTCCCCTCCACATCAGGTCAGCCCCAACCCTGGAGGCCTTTAAGTCCGGGCTTAAGTCTCTTCTCACTGGCCTTTGACCAGAGCTGAGCCCGCCTCCTAGGTCGCTAATTTTAGCCCCTTTATGTTTTATTTTTGTAACCTGCTGCACTTTCTTTTCTTTTCTTTTATCTTTATTTGTATTTTTATCTGAACCCTTGCACTTATTTGTATTTGCACTTTTTGCACTATTTTGTTTAGTATATGTACTGTATATGTATATATATATATATTATTATTATTATTATTATTTATTTATTTTTTGCTCTATGTTTTTAACTGTGAAGCACTTTGGTACAGTCTCCAAAAAACTGTTGTAAAGTGCTATATAAATAAAGTTGACTTGACTTGACTTGACATACACACTCACACAAACACACACACCCATGCACACATACGCACAAGCACGGATCTTGAACCGGGCCGATTGGGCCGTTGCCCATGGGCCCTTGAGCCCAAAGGGCCCCGTCCCGTCACTTGGTCTCACAAATAGACAGTTGAATACACGCAGCGTAACTCCCGCTGAGAAACCGCCTCCCGCCTCCAAGGAATCAACTGGCCTGTGCAACTAGCTAGCGCATCCCCCTTTCTCGTCCCCCCCCTCTGATCCACTGAGTTTAACGGTTAAGTTTAGAAAAATACGTATGTGTTATATTATTGGCTTTCATCTTTATAGGGTGATTTAATTGATGAGGGTAGCCTACGTCATCGCCGGCTTTTACTGAAATTAGCGTTAGTTAGCTTTGTGTAGAATAGCGTCTGGGTTTGGTTAAAAAAAACGAATAGGAAAAATCTAAATGGATAGACGGGGGAGCAGTGGGGCAAAAAAAAGAAAGAAAGGGAAATAAAAGAGTCTGCAATGCTGGCGGCTATTCCCGCAATTTCGAATTATTTTAAACCTGCTGCAGTGGATGTACGCACTGCCAGCCAGCTCGGTAGTGAACATAGCAGCCAAACTGTGGCTAGTTCTAGTGCAACGCCGGTGGCTGTGAATGAGGAGGACGTTACCGATGTTGATGCCGATGACACAGAAGGTAGCTAGCTAGCTCCTTGTCACTGATGGCAATTGAGTCAGAGGCCTGGATTTTAATGACGTGGTGGACGCTTTTGTCTAGAGGAAGGCAAGGAAAAAACACATGTTTTAAGGTAAGACAGCTCACTTTTACCGCATTTTAATGTTTATTGCTGGTTTAATAACTGGTCAGTTTGTCAATAAGCGTAGTAGCTGTGTCGGGCCGCGTGTATAACGTTAGAGTTTTAGTGTGGGACTTGGTGGCAGCTGCCAGTTGGTCGTAGTTCAGGTTTGACAGAGGTGGCGAACTTATGGTTTTGGATGGAAAATGCAGCTTTTTGTTCTGATTTATCAGAGAGAGAAAAACACTAAATCAAAAGTGGTAGTAAGTGATTCACTGTGTACCACTGTTGTCGTTCGTTTCTCTCTTCAGATCAACATGACCACGCTGTATTAATGCACATATTGTAAGTCGCTCTGGATAAGAGCGTCTGCTAAATGCTTAAAATGTCAATGTAAATGTAATTCAGCTAAACTTTTTTATTTCAATGGAAACTTGCATAACTTTGACCAAAGAGAGGTCGTGACATCCAGGAGTGAATAGGGAGCGGTTTCGAACACGGCCTATGTGTTTGTGCACCAGTCATCTGGCGCACGTGCGTGTGTGTGAGAGAGAGAGAGAGAGAGAGAGATGTGTGTGTGATTGTTGCCAAATGTTAATTCGATTGGGGGCTTCACTGTGTGTCGGCCCATGGGCCTCCGTGTTCTTAATCCGTGCTTGACTGGAAGTGCAGAGATGTGCCTGTGCTGTAGAGACCGCACATCACAGGGTGCATTAGTATGAGGGAGCTTTGGCTCAACAACCAGCCAGTTCACAGGATACACCTGTCTGTGCTGGGGGCAGGGCACTCTACCCTGCCTGTTGCTCACCACGCACTCTTGGTAAGAGTAAGGCTGTGGAGCACAGAGCAAAGAGTGGCCAGACCACTGAACCCCTCATCCAACTGGATTTGCAGCTGTGCTCAGCTCCCTACAAAGAGGGGCCAGCAGTGGTGAATGGTTTAACCACTTACTATTGCCCCCACCCCACCCGTTCCTGCTTCTCCTCTAATCATCTTTCTTCATCCTATATCATGAAGTTGGCCTTTAAAGTATAAGGGATTTCAATTATAAAGTACCACTCTCCCTGGGGTGCTGGGAGAATGATCATGTTAACCTTCCTGTAGTCCTCTGATGTAATGAAGGGGAGCCCTGAGGTGCCCTGCCAGCAACTCCTGATGAGGAAGGTCAGTACCTGAACACAAGGGAGCAGGCTGTCAGCACTTTAACAGAACGGAGCACACTGTCAGTACCTGAACACAAAGGGGCATTGTATCAGTGCCTTAACGAGGGAGTATACTGTCAGTGAAAAAGAAACGGAATGTCCCCGCACTGCCATGTCCCGACAATGTCTTTATTCCATGCGTCTTTGTAATACATTTTCTTGGGGGCGTGACAGTATCCAGACATTCTGTTCCCTTTTCATGATACAAGTCTTCTTTGGCACCTGACTGAGTGGGATATGGGTACTTTTTCTTTCTTTTTTTGCATTTACTGAGCGTATTATGAGTACCTGAGCATAGGAGCATCCTACCAGTACTTTAATACAAGGGAGAATACGGTCTGGGGAGCCACTGAACATACTATCAAGGCCTAAAGTCACTGTCTGGACAGCACTGGTGCCCATAGCTAAAATAGAAACACCCTTAAACGTCAATACAAAATTTGATGGGACGCAGGCGAGGCTATATTCATCATGGGCAGCTTCTGTTTAAAGCTTTTAAACATATTAAAGGTTTTGAGAACGGCTTCCATTCAAAACCACAAACTTAATCTACTATCAATACTTTAGCTGTTTCATCGCTCATTTGGCTGAAATGTGGCACATCTACTTGGATAGCCCTGCACAAACCGATCCGTTCAGCCATTTTCTTGAACTAAACCCCTGGTAAAATGAGCAAAATTTTTAAGAAAATTGTTTTGTCAAGGCTACCTAAATATCAACAACACTGACAAAAAAAATATGGCACATACAAATGGTTTTACAGATGTCCTACATCAGTCTTTGGGCGACTCAACTTTGTAGGTTTTACTTTTTATTCAAATCAAAATTTACGGGATGCGCGCGCCAATTGAGGTCGCAAAAGTTTGCATTTTTAGCTAGCAAACTTTGGCTCCCACATCTAATGTTCTAAATAAATAAAAAATTAAAACAGAGCCAGAACACTGTCAAAAGGAGTTGTCGCTAGGCAACTACTATGGTGAAGGGTGTCAGACAGACCGCAGGCTAGCAGTTTGTATAAAACCACACATAACGCTGGCCAGGACAAATGTCATCATTGAATGAAAAAAGAAATGCTGGTGTATGCTGCTCTTGGATAGTCTTTCTAAAAATGTTTTACAATCTACTCTCCGAGGCCAGCGATGATCCATCTCCTTCGAGATGGAACTCAGCGGCCCCCTTTCTGGAGACACCCTTACATTACATTACATTACATTACAGGCATTTAGCAGACGCTCTTATCCAGAGCGACTTACAGTTTTTACATTTCTTTACAATCCATTTATACAGCTGGATATTAACTGAAGCAATTCAGGTTAAGTACCTTGCTCAAGGGTACAATGGCAGTGTCCCACCTGGGGATTGAACCTGCAACCTTAACGTTCCAAGCCCAGTTCCCTAACCATTATACCACACTGCCTGCCTTATGTGCTTCCCAGCAAGTTTGTGCCTTCCCCAGGAGCGGACAGCCAAATGCCGCCCCCAATCAGGGCTAACGGGCAGGGCCGGTCTGGCAGAGACGGGTTTTGGACCGCGTCCCTGATAGGCAGCTCATACAGGACCAGCCAAATGTGAGTGCATTAGACCACTATGCTCTTGGATTGTCTTGAATTGATCAAGGCTAATCATTCAAATAGTTGGCTAGCTACTCGCTACCTCTGTCAGGCATTAACGTGCATAACGTTACCTGATTAATGCTAGCTATCTGGTTGCTCTAGCATTTCTGGTTAGCAACTGCACCAGTTGTTTCTAATAACCAGATAATGTCGGGCATATCTGTGTATATGTATGTACTTGGCTAGTTATTGATTTCATAGCTGAAGCGAAGTTACGCTGAAACAGTCTTTTGTGCTTGCGATAGCTAAGTTACACTAGAGCAAAATGTAGCATCCACTAGCATCACATCTGGCTGATTGGAAAACTAGCTAGCCAGCTAGCTACCTATATAAGGTTGCATCTACATCAAGAATTGCAAGCACCGTCTTCCGTTTTCAATGACCCGCCCTTTAATAAAATATATGGAATTAAAATGTTTGTTTAATAGATGTCAAGACATCTATGCATGTACAGTGTAATAGCTGCAGTGTTTAATTTGACTTTCATGCCAGTTTGTGAAGCATTGGTTTACATAACATCTGGCACTCCCTGTATTCTATAATATTTAGAAGTCATTGATAGAGGCTGACCACAA
Organism: Aldrovandia affinis; assembly: GCA_029706075.1. Classification (NCBI taxonomy): domain Eukaryota; kingdom Metazoa; phylum Chordata; class Actinopteri; order Notacanthiformes; family Halosauridae; genus Aldrovandia; species Aldrovandia affinis. Next base: position 4,323,198 of record JAINUG010000025.1, on the reverse strand, counting down.
AATGTTCTCCGTACTTTCTGGCCTGTGTGGACATGTATTCACCATGATTTGCCCGTTGGAGCTATTCTGAGATATAGCCTCGATATAATATCCCTTGAGAGTGCTTGGACTATCAGAGTGAAAGTGCTTTAAAACCCTTCCTCTTGATCTCCACTTTCTGTCTCTCTCAAACACACATACACTTTCCCTCCCCTATACACTCACTCTGTCTGAACATTTTCCAGTGAGGTCAGATCAAGTGTGCCCCCAACCCCCACATAACTCTCTATATCACCCCCTCCATCTCTCTCTCTTCCACTCTCACTCTATCAGTTCCCCATCTCACTCCCTCTATAACCTCCCCTTTCTCTCCCTGTCACCTCCTCCATCTCTCTCTATCACCTCCCCCACTCTCTATCACAGAGCCTCAGTCACACAACAGCAGAGCCTCACTCACCCAACAATACAGATTTGTACAGCATTATTATCCAAGATCACAGCCTTTCTCCCCACACATCACCCAAAAGCAGCATCCTTGCCCAAAATGTATATAGCCCTATTTGTATAAAGATATGTATATATTTGACAGGGCCTACCTCGCCCCAAAAATAGACTCCTGCGTGAGTCTCAGGCTGTACTATCCATCTGGTTGCGTGATCATCGTGTGTCATCTTTTTCATGACCCTTGACCTCAGCCTAAAGCCTTCCAGCTGCCATTCCTGCTCAGTTCTGGCCTTAGATACTCAATCCTAAGGTCACATGTTCAAATAAAAGGTAAACCTACTGAGCCAAGGTTGAGGTGTAGTGACACGTAATGAGATATCTTTCCTGGAGGTGTGAATTATTAAAAAAACGAAATGTTGATAAACGCTAAAGGAAATCCAGTACCCATGAATATCTACTATACAGGATATTTGCATGGTGTTTATTTCCCGTTCAGTTCTCATAGTTGTGCAGGATTAGCTCTTATGCAAGGACTTTCAGGGGAAAGTGTTTGTCTCAGTGTTGTGTTTAAATGGGCATCGTTTTTCAGCCTTCCTTCCGTGCCAACAACAAAAGCAAGAGAACAGGGCTGTAGGCCATAGACACTGTCACGTTGTATTTCTGGATAATCAGCCATTGAATAAATCATAACTGCAGGCGACTAGTCAAAATAACCGTTATACTGAAGAAGCTCAGTTCATTTTCAGTCTGAGCTATGCACGTGTTCAGTATATAAATATAAACAGAAAACATGGGGGATACTGTAAATGTGCACCTGCTGCCTACATTGCATTGCCTGGTTGACAACATGAAGAATTTTAAACACAGCCAAGTAATCCAATCTCCTTTATAATGCTTCAACATATATATATATATATTTTTGTTATTATTTCTTTTTCCAATTTTACCCCGTTTTTCTCCCAATTTGGTAGCCAACTACTCCCGCTGTGCTTAGTTCAATCCCCTCCCTCGTAGTTCGCTGCCGTAGTCCTGTGACCGGCAGTGACAATGGCGAGGCGCTGCCTCCTCCGAGACAGCACACAGCTGATCCTGGATCAGTACAAATATTTTACACTAAATGCTTGGGCTCTAGGACTGAGGGTGGGTAAGCTGATCTGCGCTCTGTTGTCAATATCTCATGGGTGTGTGTGGGGGTTAAAACTCTCGCCTTCAGGGGTACAGTGCAAGAAATCATCTGTGCCTGGGTGCCCTGCCTGGATCATGAGGTGGTGATAATTCAGCGGTGCCAGAGCAATGTTGCCCACTAATGTTCACACCCCCCGTTGTCAAGCCGACAGCGATGTCAACCATTCGCCCAGTGTCGCAGGGGAGTGAAGGAACATGTGCTTATAAATAATAATCAACAAATTTGCCTCAACAAATTTGCGTATGCAATACATAGGAGGTTCCACTGGGTTACATGAGCTATGTCTCCGATCAGCACAGACCATTCTCTTAGAGGAATGAAAACATCCAGCTAATGAAAAAATCATTTACAGGTGTTTTGACATGCAGGTGGTCACATACACCACCTCAGCCACCCCTGCCCTGATATCTTGCTCTTTCGAGAACTAAAACATGACATCGCATTATTATCAGTGCCACTATGGCATTATTATATTATACTAGTTTTCATTCATAGTAATATATTATATTAATCTGAAGCTAATTGAACAACAGACTCTAAGGAGCAAGGGGGATAGTGAGATAGAGAGAGAGAGTAAGGAAAAGTGTGTGAGAGAGAGAGGGGTGGGTATTAACTCATATAGTAAGTGAAGGCTGGTAAAGGTGAATGTGCTCCCAGCAACCAAAGGGTATGTGAGCTCTAAGGAGGGCAATTTCAAGGCTCACCGAATGATTAAATTCGGGTTCACTTGGGTCCGAACATCTGGCCCCGAGGCAAGGAACATAATGACCATCATGCCTGCTTCTTAACTCAGGTAATGTCCATCACTGCGATAGACCACGTGTCTGCCATTTCCTCAGGCAATTCATTAACTCTGAGTGAGATATCAGAGCCTGGCCTTTAAAGCACACTCCCACACACACATACACACACACACACACACACGTACAACCACGCACACACTCCAACAGAAACACTCATGCACAAAAAGGCACACATGAATAGTTGCATATACACAAATGCACACACAGTGTTCTTTCCATTAACGCTTTCTGTAAACAGACAGAGTGCTGAGGTGAATACAGGACCCTGCTGTGAGCAACACAAATCGAGAAGGCTTCTTTTGCCCTCTATGCTGCAGCTCCATTTGACAACCCTGAGAAAATGTGAACAGACCACTCCATCAGGAGGTATTTGTTCCTCAAGACATGCCCTTGTGCCCTTGTGCCCTCCGTCTCTCCTCCTCCACCCCCCCCATGAATCCTTCCCCCAACGTCCCCCCACCAAGGATTGCCCAATCACACCCTGAGGGAGTTGCCGCTCTCATTTCCTGAATTAAGCAACACGACAAGAGAGCAGGTTCAACCACCCCCCATCCCCACCCCTCACTGAAAGGCCTGTTGCATATTAACCTACTTTAAAAATATGATCTCTGAAGTCTACTTTAAAAATGGAACCTCTAAAAAGTGAGTCACATAGCAAAGCACATAGCAATACATTTTCATATTCTCTTTCTCTCTCCTCCTCCCCTTCCCCTTCCCCTTCCCCACACCCTTTTTATAAATACAACAAAAAAATTATTTCTAAGAATATATTTATAAAAATGTATTCAACCATTCATTACGACAACATTAAATAGATCAAACCAATAAAACGTTTCTATATTGGGCTCCTGGTGTTCACACAGAATAGACTCCTCTGTAAGTTTTGATTAATTGAAGGACTAGAAATTCAACGCCTCTAGGTTCTTACTTCTGTAAACAATATTATTTCCCCATTTCCCCCCTTCCTCTCATGTTCTCCTTCTGACCATAATCATTACATCAACTTGGAAGGACGATGAACTCCTTAACTTTTGTACCGGCAGGAAGAATTTGCCTGGCTAATGTTTCTCACATCCCCTGACAGTTATATAATGTTCCTCAAAAGCTTTAAGGCCACATTGTTGTACTTTTACAGAGCAGTCAAAAATGTTGTGATCTCAAACTCAATCCCAGTCTCAGTCTTCTGGCCCTTTTTAATGACTGCAGTGTCCCCAGTGGTGTAGTGGTACCAGGAAAAGTGGGTATACTCTAATTTGGCCAAAAATGTCCCTGATGGTGCGACAAAGGAAAAGGACCTTGTATCTTAAGGTACTGTATATTGAGCATGTACAGTCAACGGGAAGACTTGCAGTAGCACTTACCAAACTACATAGCATCAAACAGTTCTATGATTAGGTTGCATGGAAAGTAAGTATGGTTCAGTCAATCAGTTCCCTTTCAGGCACAATTCACATGAACTCTCTGTTTGCATTATTCGCATGTGATTGGACTAGCCAAACATTTCACATTCTCGTTGTCCTCTGTGGTGCTTACAGAGTGGCGCAGCTGGCGTCGCAAGTCACCATATCGCTCTTGTGATGTATCATACATAATTGTCATGTATCAGTGGTGGTAGAGCAGTGGGTATACACAATTCCCATGGGAAAAAAGCAGGTATCAGGCATACACCTGCGTACAACCTTGAGTAAACCATTGAGGCAAGGCCAAAAACCATGCAAGGCCCATGATTCAAGGTAACAGAACTAATGCAGCATTAGCCAAAGGAGAACCTGGCTCCCTTAGACTCACCTTAGCCCTGGCAGGAGGAGGCCAACCATGTTCCGCCGCTGCAGACTGCTGCTCACGGTTGGCTCAATGAAAGAGCCGAGGGTCAAGCTTGCACCAATAGCGCTGAGCGCCTGTATCAGCAGAGCCTCTCCGAAAGCCCATGATTCAGTGATGACAAAGTCAAGTAGCTTTGCTCTCGTCAAAGAGAATACCTTTACAAATATCCATAGATTATTACAAATATATATTACTCATTACAATTACCATTTAATAAGCTATGGAAGACCAGGCATGTGGATGCATTTTAATGTCATAGTAACTCAATTGAAACATTTATATCAACCTTAAATTCCAGCATAATCGTATGACTCTATTATTGTATTATTCAGATACAAACAGGCTTATTAATTTCTTAAAACTCGCATAAGGCAACAATAATAATGCATCGGCTCTCAGCAGGACATCTGACCTTAACCTGTGCCTACCGTTTTGTCCATGAATTAATTACACCTAATAATGATTCATTAGTATTTGCCAGGTAATTTTGGACAATAATTCCATATTTCCTTGCAGGTGCTTGTTACTTTTTAATTGTCATTGATCGATAATGAATGGTTCTTTATGGATGCATCATCATAAATAATGAAGTAGCTTTTGATGTATGTCTGTGACAGCTCATTACACATCCTAAATAACCCAAGTCAGTCATATTTCAAATTCATACATTTGTGACTGACAAATAGCACACATATGTATGGTAATTGCATAACAATGTTTGGATTAGTAACAAACTGAAATACCTCCAAATTCACAGAACGATGGGGTGTATTTGATGTCTGATGACTTATTGTTGAGTAGATAAATATATTTCATAGCATCGTAGCAGTTAAAACATCGTTAACAATACCCGTACTGTCGGCTCTGGCCGGGAGTGCCACCGGGGCGGCGATTGGCTGTCCGTCTCAGGGAGGGGGGAGGGAAGCCGACACAGTTCGCTGTGCACAGGAGTGGTTCTGGGGTACTGGAATTACAGTCGATGGCACGACGAGTGCTCTCTCGGAGGAGGCAGCGCTTTGCCATTGTCACTGCCGGTCACAGGGCTACGGCAGCAAACTACGACGGAGGGGATTGAACTAAGCACAGCGGGAGTAATTGGCTACTAAACTGGGAAAATACCCATACTACTCAGTCTCAATTATATCTATTCTGTGAGGAAATTAAACAGCTGTCCACTATTTTAATGCTATACATACAGTACTTTATACATACTTTATGTTTATCAGGAAAACACTTACCCATAGCCTCATTCATTTCAAAAAGCTCAACATTAACAAGGAAAATATCCTATAGTGGTTCAATTTAACTCCCTTCACCCAGATGAATTCCAAGTTTTGCCTGACTGGCGTTTCAACTCTAATGTGTATTCCCATAGCTTTCCGACTCGACGCGTCCCAGTTCACATGGATCGATGGGCAAAGCTTTCCTCCGACATTAATTCTCACAAAGTCAATTTGTAAAGGCAAGTGCCTAAACTGTGAGCTGTGGACGTCACTCGAAATTCATTGCCGGCACAAGGACAGATGACTCTAATTCACTGACGACTTTTCACTGTCAAAAGACGTGTCAAAAGAATGTTTTAATAATCCCCCCACAGATCTGTTTTTGTATTTTCCTTCTGAAATGCACTCAGTGTGGGCATGCTGCTAAGAGACCTTCATACAGTCTGCTGAGAGCAAATGTAATACTGCTATTGCAGGGGAAAAAAACATTTATACACAATAGGATATATCTGGAGCCTGATGGAGAATGGGAAATTCAATACAATAGCAGGATCTGATGAGGATCTAGCTTCTGAATGAGGGGCTGTAACTCTGTGAACACTGGACTTCATCAGATTCAAATATCAGCATTATATCAGGGTGCACATAAATACACCCCCCATCAAATGTATCTGGGAAGATTGCTTGTACTTCTATCTTACTCTACACACATGGACACCTGTATGGCCACTGCCTATTGTTCTGAGACACAAGGGTGCAACAGATTGTCTGAAACATAGAAAAGCAAAAGTACTTGGAATCCATTCCTCAGAATAACAAATACTCAGTTTCAACTTATTCTACTACATTTCAACTGGAATACACTGTATATGTGGAGTATACACTAAAAATAGAGTATATACGTATACTGTCTGAAAAGAATATTCGGAATATCACTAATCAACTTCAGGTAGAAAAAATATCTGTATACATTGCACTATCTGTGCATTTCTGGACAGGGCGTTCAGGTTCGGATACACCACTAATATATATACTGTGTTGATGTCCGCTCACCTTGATTGGTTTCCCATCAGGTGTAAGCACCTCCTCTGAGAGCTGTATCATCTTCAGGGCCATGAGTGCGATTGGCTTGGCATGGCTGTCACTCTTCTTGTGCAGGCCGCATGCTACACAGTAGGCATCGCCTATCGTTTCAATCTGGTTTGGAGGAGGGTAGAAAAGCTTGTTTAGAAACAGATTATGTCCTCTCAGTCAGAGCAGACTTTGGGCAAAGAGTCTCCAGACGCTTCCTTATTCTGAAGCCAATCCTAATGGGAGCAACGCTCATGGGAACGTTCTCTGGAAATGAGGAGGAAGGAGAGTGTCTGGGGGCTGCTGCTCTGCTGCAGGCTACCTCGTGGCTCCATTTGTAACCAGGAGGGGTACACTGTGATCCTCTGTATGTTCAGAGTATAAAGAGACACAGACAATTCAACGCTGATCAGCCCCTAAAAGCGAAATCTGCTTCATGCTGCTAAATCTGACAACTGTGCAGACTAATTTTCCGAATTTGGATCATTCCTGTCTCCAGCCTTTCAGGCCGTATTATATTATACGCCAGTTAGCAGACGCTTTTATCCAAAGCGACTTTACAGAAGTGAACGCATATATTTTTCAGTATATGTGGTCCCCAGTGGGAATCGAACCCACAACCTCAGCGTTGTCAGCGCCATGTCTGTCTCCTGAGCCACACAGAAACCACACAGAGCCTGAATGAGGTCTGAGATCTGAGATCGAGTTAATCCGTAATGAGGTCAACCACTCAACACCCCTCCACCGTCTCTGAGGTGAAGAGATTTCTATTAACAGATTTAGTGCACCTCACTTTTTGGAGTGAAATTATCCACACAAAACTCAAAAGTGTAATTTAATGATACATTTATACCATTCAGAGGGGCACGTGGAAATAATTGATCTTACACAGAATGTTTCAGGATTTTGTTTTCCACTTGTTATTGCACAAAAGAGAAACTATATATTCTTCAGCTTACCTCATGAGGGCGTGGAGTAATAATGAAGGTGAACTATGGATTCGAACAACATAACATATTCCCTTTAGCAGAATATCACAGTAATTCCTGGGCCCCGTCAATACATGCCAATGGCTCATTGGCTCACACAGCAGGGGACGTGTGAAAGCAGGACAAAAGAAACCGATTGGTAGACGACATCTCACCTTGTAGACGTCCAGGACGCCGCATTGGTAGTCGAAGCGCGTGTACAGCTCGTTCAGCATGCTGATGACCTGCATGGGCGTGCACTGGGCGCAGACGGCCGTGAAGCCCACGATGTCGGAGAAGAGCATCGTGACGTCCTCGAACTTGCGCGCCTGCACCACCTCGCCCTGCCACAGCTGCTGCGCCACGTTGCCGGGGAATATGGAGTAGAGCAGGTCCACCGTGCGCTTCTTCTCCTCCTCGAGGGCCTGGTGCGTGCGCTCCAGCGTGGCCTTCAGCTTGTCCATGCGCTTCTTCAGTCCGTCCTGCGCCTTGGTCTGCTCGCCCACCAGGATGACGTCGCGCGTGGCGTCGTGGATGGGGATGTCCGACAGGTGCAGGCCGCGGCCCATCAGCTCCTCCAGCTTGTCGACGCGCGGCGAGCCCAGGAACATGATGGAGTTGGACTCCGGGACATGGATCATCTGGCCTTTAATCTCCATCACCTGAGAGAGCGAGAGAAATAATAATAATATAATAAGCCATATAATATATGCCATTTAGCAGACGCTTTTATCCAAAGCAACTTACAATAGTGAATGGATACATTTTTCAGTATATGTGGCCCCAGTGGGGATTGAACCCACAACCTAGGCGTTGCCAACGCTGTGCTCTACCAACTGAGCCACAGAGAACCACAGAAAGAGAGATATTCAGCATCCTGAAGTGGTTGAGTGACAATTCAAGAGAACAGGGACACCAATTAAAAAGCATACAGAAAATATGCAATTATAACTATAATAAATAAAAGTTACAAAATATGGATGGTGCAAATAAGCATATCTCGTAAAACAGTGGCGCCTGTTCAATTATTACAGAAAAAAACTGTTCAAATCAAAATGATGTACATTGTACAGCATCAAGCAGCTACAGCAAGTCAGTCAAAAGGGGGAGAAAACAGTCCCTCATCTGACTCTTATTGGCCTGGAATAAGCAGTCTCTCTATATTGCACAGATACGCACAGAGGGGAAAAGAGCCGTCTCTAGAGGTCTGTGCTGCACTGTGTAACAAGTTCAGTGGGCCGTGAGTGTCTGTGCCCTGACACTTTCTGGCTCATCTGAGGGGCCCTGGGGCTTCTTGGGCCAGGCCTGTGCAACACACTGCACAATAAACACTGTCTGACTATTGAAACCCTCCCACCCTCAACTGCTACACTTTAAACCGTCCCACCCCCGAGTGTTACACTTTAAACGCTCCCACCCCCCCGAGTGTTACACTTTAAACGCCCCCCCCCGAGTGTTACACTTTAACCCCTCCCACCCCCCGAGTGCTACATTTTAAACGCTCCCACCCCCCGAGTGTTACACTTTAAACGCTCCCACCCCTCGAGTGTTACACTTTAAACCGTCCCACCCCCCGAGTGTTACACCTTAAACGCTCCCACCGCCTGAGTGTTACACTTTAAACGCTCCCACCCCCCCCGAGTGTTACACTTCAAATGCTCCCACCCCCCGAGTGTTACACTTTAAACTGTCCCACCCCCAAGTGTTACACTTTAAACGCTCCCACCCCCGAGTGTTACACTTTAAACCGTCCCACCCCCAAGTGTTACACTTTAACCCCTCCCACCTCTCGATTGTTACACTTTAAACCCTCCCATCCTGTTAACCTTAACCATTGAATAGTATCTAATATGTCCAATAAAAATGTCTATTCATATCTATATTCTGTTCAAATTATTATGCTCAGAGACTGTTGTATATGTCAGGCATACTGGGCACACAATGCTATGGCTGATTGGATGATTTACACAAATTCTATAAACAATAGAGTATTCCCTCTGTATTTGACAGACTGTGGTTTTCATTTCAACCACCTAAAATGTTGCAAACTGTGCCCAGCCTGTGAGAGTCAGTATCTGTTGTGACAGCCATATCTAAAAGTTAAATAAAAGTTCATATATATATAAGCCAGGCTATGTGGAGCAGGCAGTTACACAGGAGAGACTCAGCATAAGGACACGGAACATTACTGCTTCACAAAATGAGGCTAATCCTCTCCCATTATAGTCCCCCTCCCTGTAGGATCAACCACCGTAGAGCATAGACCCCTGTGCCAGGGCCCAAAAGCACTTGCAGTTCAAGTTACATGAGGCCGCAGGTAAGTGCAACCAAAACAAGAGGGAATTGTTTTATCCCAAGGATTTAGAACACAGTCTTACTATCTGTTGATTAAAGGTTGAAAGGAACACGTGAGTCCCTCTGATTAAAAAATGGTACACAATTGAAAATGAATATCTCACTGGTCCTAGCAATAAGCAGCATGTTCAAATACGCTATATAATCAGAAACAATCACAGCAAAACTTCACAAAATCATGTAAGATTTCAATTCAATGACCACCGTGTGGCAATATGATCGTATATTTGTTAAAGGAATTAAATCAATAATTTTGCAGCAATTTCACTGTAAATACAATTGAGCTTAAATTCTGTGCTCACCCCAGGAACACCAAATGGAAAAGGGGGGTGCCTCTGAGGTAAACAAAGCACACTGGCTGCATAGCAATAGAAAGGGAGCTACATTTGGGATCTCTAGTAAAAAATAATGAACAACACATTTGTAATGTTTCTTGAACATGATATATTAATTTTTCATCTAGTAAAGATTCATTTTTTTATTAGTGAAGTTATATGAACTGTGGAAATAACCTATAGCACAGCTTACACTTCCTGGATGTTCGATGTTACAGAAACAGGGAATTTGGTATTCTCCTAAATATATTGTTGGCCTTGTTCTGTTGTAAACGTAACAGTACTTATGGAGTGTGACCTGCTTGGAATTCAGTTGCAAGTGACTAAACAAAGCCTGCCCTTTCACTTAAGTGTTAAACGACTTTGCTAGTAGGTGTACATTTATTTTAGAGACAACCCATAGTGCACTTTAAGGGTTAAAGAAAAAATAATAAGTCTCATAGCTGATTGGATATCGGCGGCTTGGAGAGTTCCTTCCTTAGCCTTCAGTTGCCATGGTGGGATTCCATCGCAAACGTCTCTGCTTGCTCTTAGCACACCACCTCCCTGCCATTGCCATTCCCTGCAGGGGAGAATCACCTTGTCCAGTAGCGTCCACAGCCCCTACATACCATCTCCACCTCATTTGTCAAAAGTGTATGCGTGGGGGGGGAGTATTTTTTCATGCAGGTCCAGTGGCGTACACTCCTGTCTTTATCATGAATGTTTCATACGCTTCAGGCGTGCCACGAACACAGAACACATGCCAGGGAGGGATTTGGGGTGGGGTCCACGTAACGATCACGTCGTTTGTTTTAAACAGTCGCACTGACATACGCGCACATCTGATTGCGGTGGGCAAGGATCCAACCAGATGGCACGGTGGCACAACTAAGGAATGTCGAGCCCCCCTACTAGGAGAAGCAGGGCAGCTTCTGTGGGTTTTTAATGGGGCGTGAAGGCCCAGGTTATTCCTGCCTGCCGGAGCTGTTTGGATCCAGAGAGTGGAGTCCAACAGTCCTGCTTTCACAAGCTGTTGTCACAAAAAATTATTCCGCCTCTGAACAAGCGGTAACCGTACGAGGCGATAGATTATTTATAGAATCCCCCCATCCTCCCCCCGCACTGCATAATGCATGCAACCTACATCGCTGTGGGGTTGCAGGGGGAGGGACTGTGTGTTTGCATAGGGGGCCAAGCTGAGAGCACACACACACACACGAGCACAGCCTGTTTAAGATAACACATAAAGGACCACTCCCTGCAATCTAAAACCCTTTGACAGTCGTACATACGTGCTCATATCTCACAATAAAATACAGTCTTTGGGTGGGTTGAATAGCCCATCGGAATAACAAGAAGATGTACCCCATGTGGCGATCTTTTGTATTTGCATGCTTCTTCAAGTACTTTACATGCCTTGGATACTGTCTATCATCGAGCTTTGCGTTTTATCACCAATGATAAATATCTTACCCACCACTGCCAGCTGTATGAGGTGACAGGGCTTCCCTCCTTCGGTCATGCAGACGGTTACATTGGTACATTTTTATGTACAAAACTATTATTGTCTAGGCTGGCAGATAGCGTAGTGGTCTAATGTGCCCGTATTTGGCTGGACCTGTACATGTGTGAGCTGCCAGAGCGGCCCTAGCCGTTGGCCCCGATTGGGGGTGGCATTTGGCTGTTCGCTCCTGAGGAAGGGGGAGGGTGGTCGGCACCCTCGGTCGGTGAGTTCCTTCTCGAAGGAGGCGGATCATCGCTGGCCTCGGAGAGTAGCTTGCCCCATAGAGCCCCATAGCTTGCCCGGTCTGGCAGGGCGATGAGTTCGTGGGGGAGGGTTAATCAAAATAAATAGAGGGTATAATTGGCTTCCAAATTGGGGAGAAAAACAGGTCAAAATCTTTTTTTCTTTTTTTTAAGTGTCACATTCCCTTTGTTCCTGTCTCGTCTTTTCCTTTGTCTGTCTGCCAGCTTTGTTCGTCCTGCCAGCCCTGCCTGCCTGCACGCTTAGCTTGCCCTCCGGTTCCCTCAGCCTGCCTGCACATTCATCTCGTCCACTCCTGTGCATCCCTTCCGTTGTCCAGCTCCCGTCACCAGTCCTCCAGCTCATCGTTTCCACTACCTCTGTTAAAATCATTAAATTATCATTCTTTTGTTCTAAACCATTTGTCTGTGTCTGCGTTTGGGTTCGTTCCTGTTCATCACAACAAAAAGCTATTGTTGTCAAACTCCCAGCCTATCAATATGAACTTTTTAACTGTTGTACTTCCAATTATAATTTACGGTCAAATGACAAATTGCTTCTTTCTTTCTTTTTACCCTTCCTCAGAGTTTGGTAAGATGGCTTTGTGCCAAAAATGTGCTAAAAGGTACAGCGGATTTCTGCGAAGATCTAAGACCTAAATGAATGAATGACGCTGGTGTACACCTCCACACCTGGAGGGGCAGTGCTCTGCACTAGCACAGTCTGTTGTCGCAGGGAGGGCGGGGCGCGCGTTCTACTGCTCAAGAGCACATGCCCACACACATACAGAGAGATGCACGCCCACACACACACCGTTGCAACTGAGAAGCGTGTGTCCTGGGCCCAGCTCTCTGCACAGTCCTGAATTTCTTACTAAAAACATAAACCCCTCTCAGCCTTTATCATTCCATTGAGAAAGAGAGAGAGAAAGACAGAGAGAGAGAAGGAGCAGAGGGAAATGCAGGAGCGTAATATTCAGTTAACTGAAAAACAAAATTCCTCCTGCTATCAGTGGAAGGGAAAGCCGCCTGTACAAACCCACCCTGTAAACACCACTGCATGAGTCAATGACTCACCCATCCTTCCATGCAGGGACAGAGGGTTAACAGGCAATAAGAGACACAGCGCAGCGATACCGTGCAGCACACAATGGCCGGGAGAGTGCTGCATTTCCATATAAAAAGTGTGGCACTCCATTAGAAGCGCAGAGGTCCCCAGGTAAATGGGACCGCCTGCCTAGACCTGGCCAGGCAAGTGGGAGAGGAAACTCGAGCGTTTCCCAACTGAACGGCAGAGGATGAAACCGTGTGAGCGGGGATTGGAGGGGGAGGGAGATGGGGTCTGGGCATAGGGGGGTCTGACAGGAGTGGAGAAACGGGGCCAACACTCAGTGTGGCGCTCCACTCTGCGCTCCGCGGTCCCGACCTGGCCACCGCACGAGCGCAGGCGCTGGTATTTTTGGCACAGAGTGAGGGAACAGCAAAAAAAAATAAGCCCTGACAACGCAAGGGCCAACTGCTGCCTAATGCGTTGATGTGTGAGGGATTACGAGTCATAATCCCAGGCTTCGCTTCATGAGCCCGACTCTCAGCCCATGCTGCCAAAAGCCCTGCCTATCGGATAAGGATTGTGTCGAATCCAGATCGAGGACATATGATGGGGCAGCGTGCGCACTGGAAATGGGAGCAGGTGGCCACGGGTTCCAGCGCCAGGTGTGAACCCACTGTAGAGCACTTGAAGGACTTTGCCTCAGTTGCTCCAGTAAAAGCCCAGCTGCACAAATCAGCCAAAGGCCTCATGCTGTGAGCCGTACTACGATAAGGCCGGATCCACAAAAAAAAAAAAACGATGCGTGGGACAGCAGAGATCTTGATGGTCGCTCAAGGCTGAACCTCAGCCAATCAGAGGAGGTGGCAGCTCACCTGCGGTTGCCTCGGCAACAGACGGATGCAGCGATGACTGGTCTGAAACGGCAGTGCCGGCAGCCGCGACTGTGCTCGGATCCTGCCCGCCACGCGGTCCGCAGAGTGGGCGTTTAATTCAGAATCTTTTTGCATCGCTGGCAACATTTTGGGGACTGGTATCTGACACTAAAAAAAAAATCTACCTCACAAGAGCTGCTGTGTGGTCTCCTCCTTCATCATGAAAAAAAAAGTCCTCTCATTTTATTTCCTTGGTAAAATAAACAGCACCGGGAGCTGCATTACTGTGCCAGGGCCTATTTATACAGCATTAACGGGATAATCCGGTTGTTAACATCTTTGACCTTTAGGGCAACATCCGCCCGTGGAATGGACTTTTGGCACGCTGCTGGCGCTCTGGCGTATTTGCAAACGAAGCCGTGAGCGGCCCATCACTACAGGGCTCGTTCTGCATCCCGAGAGTTCTGTGTTCCCGTGGTGGGGGGGGGCAGTGGGGCCCCCTCGTTCTGTGATCGGCCTATAGAAAAAGCCTTGCAGCAGCTACATTCACTACTGCCTCAAAACAGTCCCGATTGCATTAAACAAACCAGTGCTCTGTCTCCCGTTTAGTGAATAATGAAGCACTGCTGATGCCAGAGGTGTATGACCACCTCCTGTGCCGTCGATTCATTCTGCCCTCTAACCCCCCCCCAGTTGCCAGGGGGCTAGTCAGGGAGACATGCTGTTCTCTGTTCTTTTCACACACAGATGACAGGTATGAAAAGGTCTATCAAGGACATGTCCACACATGAGTGCTCGTGCTGAGGTCTTTTGGATGGGGGGGAGGGGTTAATACGTCCCTACCGAGAATCAGAATGGGATGAAAGACGTCAATGCCGTTCCTATTTCCACGGTTTGTAATTTCATCCCCTGTTATTCACCTGGAGAGCCAGGTTAGATAGTTAGACAGGGCAGTGTTTCCGACAGGGTGTTAACCAGACGTTTCCTCTGCATGCAGAGGAGCGTGTCTACAACATGGCAGGCGTGAAAGGCCCCCGTACATTGTAACCACTCTCTCAATGATGCATGTGCATGGACAAATGTGCACACACACACACACACACACACACACACACACACACATATACACGTGTGCATGCTTTTACTGTGTGCGTGTGTGTTTGTGTGTCCAGTGCACACACTGCACACGTTAAAAATTCCAGCCCAGACCCCCCTCCAGTGCTGTGTGACTCTAGCTCTTCTCCTCCTTCCAGTCTACTGTGACACCCTGTCTCTTCCCCTCAGAGCAGAGCTCTCTCTCTACCCCTCCACCCCTCTCTCCACCCATCTTAAATGATAACACATCACGTTGGGTGGGAGAGGGTGTCTCTCTTCCTCCTTAGGCCCCCTTCCATTGAGTTCTTCTCCACTGTCGGGGTTGGAGGGGGGTCAGCTAATTGTCATTGTTTGGCATTAACGCCATGTCGACTGCACACATCACAAGTGGGGGGGTTACAGGTGGTGCTATCTCAGGTTTGTTTGCTGTATTGAGATCATTGGGAGACATATCTTCCACGCTACAGGGCAGCCTTGCACCTTGGAAACCTTGGTTGCCATGAAAATAATATAACCAATATCAGCATTACTGTTATTTTTCTATAGCAGAGTAGAGATCAGACCAGAGACTGTGTTCTCTCCTGGTTCCGGTGTTCTATAGAATACTATCTTGTACTATAGACAGTTTTGGATATGGCTGTCCATTCAGTTAGAAAGGGGAAATGCTTATAGTTATGCCACCTCACCTAATATGATCAAGTAAAGACACAACCAGTAAAAAAACTGACTTCTCAAGCAAGGCAATAATGGCTCTATTGGATCTAAAAAAAAACAATGGCTTAATCGATGTGTGGTGAACACTACATTTACATTTTATCCAGAGCGACTTACACAGTTTACATTTCTTTACACACAATCCATTTATACAGCTGGATATTTTTTACGGAAGCAATTCAGGTTAAGTACCTTGCTCAAGGGTACAACAGCAGTGTCCCCACCTGGGAATTGAACCTGCAACCTCTGAGTTACAAGCCCAGCTCCCTAACCATTACACTACACTGTATCTGGAAGCCAAGGGATACACATTCTATTCACCTGTTCATAAGATATACTCTAGGCTTGATTACTTTTTATTGTCCAACTGTTTAATATCCAAGGTTAAGAGTGCAGATATAGATAACATCATAATATCCAATAGACCATGCACCCATAATTTTAAATGTGGTAATCGGTGAAACGACAACAAAAATTTATAAATGGAGGTTTGACAATTCACTCTTATCAGATGCAGACTTTATCCAATCCATTGAGAAAGAAATTGCAGACTTCATAGAAATTGATGATAATTCCGATGTTGAATTCATCTCTGTGTGGGAGGCTTTTGAATGTTTTCTAAGAGGTAAAATACAGGTGTATGCAGGCTGGAAGAGAAGGAAATGTCATGAAAAGGAGAAGGAATTAAAAAGAGAAATCAAAACATTAGAAACCAGTAAAATGGAAGGAAAGGCCACTGAGGTAGATCAACAATGACTATATCAATTAAAATACCAATATAATATGTTATCAACAAAAACCGAAGAAACAGAGCTAGCCCAATCAAGACTAACTTATTATGAAGAAGGAGATAAAGCGGGAAAATTGTTAGCTAGGAAAATAAAGATGAGAAGAACACAATCACATATTCCCCCAATAATTATGGACAATGGTACAGTATTGACAGAACCTCAAGATATTAATAATGAGTTTCTTCAATTCTACCAGAACCTCTACAAATCCCAAATGACTGTAAATGAAATTGAATACGATCGTTTCTTTGAAACAATGAATTTACCAGTATTAAAAGTGCAAAGATAGTAGAACAATCCCTTTCAATTCAAGAAATTCAGGACAGTATACAAAGTTGATCTAATTCGAAGGCTCCCGGCAATGATGGATTCACAGCAGAATTTTTTAAGAGGTTTGCATTAACTTTATCCCCCATCTTACTGAAATTATACAACTTTTTTTTGGAAAATGGTGTTGTCAGTGGAACTGCGTCAGAAGCAACAATTTCATTAATACCAAAGAAAGGTAAAGACCTATCACAATGTGCAAATTATAGACCTATTGCCCTATTAAATACTGATTTAAAAATGTTGTCTAAGCTATTAGCTAAGCGATTAAAGAACGTAATACATCCTCTGATATCTACAGATCAAGTGGGTTTTATTTCTAACCATTACAGTTCAGATAATTCCAGAACGTTTATTAATATATACACAAAGCAAAGCATTTACAAGAACCAGTTGCAGCTCTCTCTCTTGATGCACAAAAAGCTTTCGACCACATAGAGTGGAAGTACTTGTTCTATACTTTGGAAAAATGTGGGTTTGGTCCTTCATTTATTAAATGGGTATCCAGTATATACAATAATCCAAAAGCAGCAGTAGTCACAAACGATTTTGTGTCACCATGTTTCAAACTAAAAAGAGGAACACGCCAAGGGTGTCCTCTTTCCCCTCTACTATTTGTTATAGCTTTAGAACTACTAGCAGAGGTAATAAGGAAAGATAAAGAGATCCAAGGTATTACAGTGGGGGAAATAGAACATAAACTTGCCATGTATGCAGATGACATGCTTCTCTTTGTGAAAAAACCCAAATCTTCTATAAAAACACTGCTGACTACCGTAAATGCATTTTGTGAGATGGTCCCCATTATTTTTGACTTTCCGGGCAAGAATAGAAGTGGTGAAAATGGAGCAAAGATCTTATTGTGAACATTGAGGAAGGTGATTGGTGTGATGTCTGGACATATTGTTGCAGAATTAACAGAGAAACAAAAACTCAAATGATACAATATAATATGATAAACAGGATGTATTGGACTCCCGCCAAGCTCTTTAAAGCTGAATTAACAGCAGACAATAAATGCTGGAGATGTAAAATGGAGGATGCTGGTCTTGTGCATATGGTGGCCTTGTGCCCAAAACTACAAGAATACTGGAAAATAATTTATAGTTATTTTGAAGGGAATACAGAAAATATTTTACATAAGAATGTAATTTTTTTTATACTAGGCATCAATCTTCCAGACAACACCCCAAATGCCAATCTGATAAGAATACTATCATATATAGCAAAAAGAGTCATCATGAGGCACTGGAGGGAGGAACACTCACCACCCCTAGCAGAATGGCTTCAATTAGCAATATCTACAGCAAAATGCGAAAAAAAATAATAGCTAATGTTAATGGGAAAGTCGATGCTACCTTTTGAAGCAATAGTCTTGAAATATATTTTTTTAACATTTTAAAACTAAGACAACTCAAACAAACTATAAGGGGTAAAGTACAGCACCATAAAATCAATGCAAGAGAGAATAAGCACAGCATCAAAAGTTATTCATTCAGACGTTGAGGGGGACAGGGCTTCAGAGCCCAACACCGTACAAATATTTCCACTAATAAGTTAGAAACACAGTTGGAACTGTCTGCTGACCATGGGCTTATGCTACATGACAAATAAATGTCATTCTTACTCTATCCAGATGGCCTGGTTCTGTCCTCAGCCCCGGAACAATGGTTACAGCACAACCTGTCATACCTGGAGCAGTACTGTTTTACTTGGGCACTGACAGTAAATCTATAATTACGGTTCAGGAAAACCAGTAGTGCTTCACTACAAGATCCAACACACTGGTGCATGGCACCACTTATCTAGGTGATTAGTGCTTTAGGGAGCTTTAATATGGCAATGAATGAACTGAGGGAGAAAGCATGCAGGCCCTATTGTGCAATTAAAATACACAATCTACTGATTCAACCACCCCATCAAGACCTAACTGAAAATATTGCACTGCATTATCGGCCCATCCATCTTTATGAAGTGAAATGTGGGGCCTTGTTCAGCAAAATAAAATTATGGATTAAAACCAAACCTACGATTCTGTGAAACTGCGTTGCATGCCTACAGAAATTCCCCTGATAATGCATACAGGCCTGGCTGGGACTGCTTCCCCTTCCTGTTGAAAATACAGACAAAGGGAATTCAATAGAGTTCATCCAAACCAGGCTGACCCACACTCTTAGCAGTGCAAGGTGCTGAAGGCCAACCAGCTCTAACCACAGAAATACCCCCTGGAACCACTGGTCATGAAGCATCAATCTGTGTACACAACAACAGAAGAAAATAAATACCTACAATAATAAATAAAAAAACGAATTAAAATTGAACCAGGCAGTAAATAGCAGCATGTCATAGTGAACAAAGGCACGCATTAACAATGCACATAGTCTGTGACCACAGCCCTGCCGCTGAAACAGGCAGCTACAAAAAAGACTACCAGGTGGTTCAGTCAGCAACGGTGCTTACCTCAAGGCACACATTGTAATAGCGTAGCCTTAGCGGCGTCAATGCCTGACTATGATTGGGAGTCTGTAGCGAACCAGGGTTGGCTTGGGTTTTAAGTCTGCTAGGCTACTCAGCCTTACTGCTGCAGCAGGGTCCAACTATATGCCAGGCGCCCAGACTACCAATTGTGATCACTGAGAGATATTGCTTCTCCTGGAGTGCTGCGTGGCCTTTAGTGAAGGGCATGGTCACTGGCACCCAGGCGAGTGCATTAGAGGAGTGCGGGCACTTCAGCTTCAGTGCTCCTGGCGCCGGTGCATGCGGAACAGTGGTGGCTCGAGAGGCACAACCGCCAATTACAAACTGAGGAGAAAGAGCAGGTGGTGTGATCACAGGAACCGGGCTGAGGACTAGTTTCTCTTTTCAGAGTGGCTTTTCATCAGGTGTAAAAACAAATATGTTTTTCCCCCCAAAAATCCCCAAATTCTCTGCACAGAGGAATCCATTTCAACACCTACCTGATTCAGGGAAGAAGAAAAAAGCTTTTGGGTGAAAAGGCTAACTCCATAGGCAGCCAAATATGTACCTAACTGCTGTAGTTTCATAAAGGGTAAGGGCTACACAAAGTCATAACATCTGCTCTCCCTAATAATTCCTGGAACTGTGGTTTCTTCACTGATTGTTTTGTTTGTTTAAATTCTGCCTTACAAGGTGATAAGTGTGTATATTGTATATGGCCATACACAATGTGTGTGTGTGTGTGTGGGGGGGGTCCTTCTCTGTTCTCTCTCATCATGGATGTGTTTAGTATTCCCCTGTAGTGCAAATCAATCATATTTGAATTTGAATTTTAAAGTTAGTGGGAGATGATGAAAGAGAAAAAATAGGGAGAGAATGACATGGGGGAAAAAGGAAAGAACAGAGAGGAAAGAGAGGCAGATGGAGTCAGAGAAAGAAGGGAAGCCAGAGGGAAATGGACAGAAGGGGTGTGAAAAAAGTGTTGAGAGAATGTACTGCAGACCAAAAGAAAATGCACAAAAGAGAAGGAAAGAAAGATATTACAAGAGAGGAATGCAGAAGAGAAAGAGAGATACTGGGCCCACTGAAAGCCTGCCTGCAAATGTATATACATATTTAAAAAACACCAAACTACACCAAACTATGCAGGGTCAGAATTATGATACCACCCATTGTTCATAAGAATCCAAAAGGTCATTAATGTGTTAGATGCATGTAAGGAGATACAGATGAACCAAATTCAGTTTAGAATAAGGCCTTCCTATCTCAAGGCAAGTCTCAACAAGAGTCCTCTCAGTCAACTGGTTCTGGAACTTCTTAATCAGCTAACCACAAACTGGTCTGAAACTAATTTGAGTTGTTTTTGTTTATTGTTATATTAAACAAAAACAACTAAAATTTGTTTCAGACCAGCACAGCTCAAAAAAAAGTAAACCAAATTACAAATCAAGTAACAGTATCTTATTTGTAACTTTGGGACAGAGGAACACAATTACAGAACAAACATATAATAATAATAATAATAATATTTATTAAATTATTTTATGATTAGTTAGCAGAATATCTCTGATTGCTGACAGAAATACAAAGCTGAGACAGATTCTGGCCAAATAAAGATGTAATCATGGCCTGGTCATTGAAGCAGGATGACACTAGCCAACCTGGAACCCCAAAGAACAGATCATGTGATCACTGTGGGACAGGAAATGCACAACCTTCTGTAGTACAGTACATACAAATTCCTACTTTCAAACACAGGAAAGTTTCAAAGCTCCACTAGCTGTTGTATTCTGTTGCTTGCTATCACCATAGAGAAAACACTATAACCATGAAAGCACTGTGTGTGTATGGCTATACATAATATACAAAAATACTGTATATGCATTGAGACTATCACTATTATTCATATTATTCTTATATGATTTTCAACATTCATTGTAAATTGTGTTCCTTGTTTCTTATATTTTTGCGGTTACCTCTGTTTTTTGGAATACTTACTTGTGTAAGTGAATTAAGAATTTTGAATCTGTCATTTGGTAATAAGCCTAATCTAATCTAATATTGCCCTCTCACTTTCAAGAACAGGGGAGAGAAAATCTACTTATAGAATTGTTTTAAAAACATCTTCATCATGTCCATAGAAATGGTCCTAAAAATGATTACAGGGCCAAATGTCCCCATTC
This sequence comes from Aldrovandia affinis, assembly GCA_029706075.1. Lineage (NCBI taxonomy): Eukaryota > Metazoa > Chordata > Actinopteri > Notacanthiformes > Halosauridae > Aldrovandia > Aldrovandia affinis. The sequence continues at coordinate 4,301,795 of JAINUG010000025.1, read as the reverse complement.
AAATTCAAATTCATTGTTGGAATTGTATCATGTATTTCCCATTCATAGCCTTGCTTTGGCAGTACTGTACAGCACATAGTCATCCCAACACAAGCAAATTAGAAATTCAATTAGGGAGGGAGAATGGACGGGTCAGAGGAAGAGACAGAGGAAGAGAAAGAGCCAGCGCTACTCTGAAGCAGTTTTGCAGCCTGACCTTTACCATCTGTCTGCGGTGAGTCACCTGCATCCTGGGGGCACGGAGGGAGACAATGGGTGCTCGGACGTGGGCAACCATGGGACCATTTGCCCCAGGGGGGCGGGGTTCGAGCAGTGGGTCTCCTGTCACGTCCACTCGATGCCCTTTCTGCTGAAAATGCCAGCCGATTCGCTCACTCGCTCGCCATTAAAACTGCTCCCGTCATTAGAGATCCCCGCGATGAACGTATTCGGAAAGGGAATGTTTGCCAATCCTGTACTGTACCAGAACTGTGACATGTAGCCTTTCCACAATGCACTGGTAGACTGTCTTTCTGGGAAATAGCAGCCCCAAACTAGCCACCACAATGCCTCAATAATCAGTCATCCTAAAAAAACTCTGGTGTTTCTACAAAATGTGTAATCGTTGGGGAGGATTAAGTGGGATTGAGGTTATAGTTTTTTTGGGTTTTTTTCCTTTTTAATGTGGGATTTATCAAACCCTTCAAACAGATTCATTGAAAATAATCTACTCTGGTGCTAATGCATTTAGCTAACGTCTATTCCTGTCTTTTATAATAGGTCTATAAAACTGGATTAAATCCTGACACAAACTAACAGCTGAAGCTAATGGAATATGGCAAGCTATATCCGCTGGGCATTAACACAGGTAGCGTTTCAGTTCTATACACATTAAAATAAGTGATGCATAATCTGGAAACTCAGACCCTTTGTGACTTCCATGTGGAGGAATGAATAAATAAATTACATTTATTATTTAATGCAAAATGATTTCATGGAAGCTGAATGCACTGTTAATCAGTGCAACAAAAGAGTACGAATGGCCGTCATCTCATCGAGCCATTTTAGAGAGCTCCATTCGGCGATAGCATCTGCCTGCCTCTTATGAAATTCACTCTCTTTAATATCCCTGACGACACTTCATCAAAACAATGGAGATTTTTATTAGAGATGGCCGGGAAGAAAGCCCAATGGTAAAAGAGATTTGGGCACAACAATGTCACTGCAAAATTAAGTTCAGTAAAGAAGCCTCGTACATCATTTAAAGAATGCTGACCATACAACGTTGATAGCTGACACCGCTTGCCACTGCATCTCTTCACACATCTGAGAGCAATGGATAACGTGGATGTTACGCAAATTACAGGACTGTACGGCAGATTTGATTGTATTGATCCTTCAGGAAATAGATTTGAACATGGCAATTGAGCTGCTTCAGCATTTCAATCAGCCAAACAAAACCACCTGTAAATAACATATTAGCCTCTTGGTCACAGCCCGGCCAGGCAAAACTGGCAGGGTAAAAGGGATTCGATTTAAAGAAAGACGCTTGCGTCTCCCTGAAACGTAAAGGGTTTGTTTACAGTGGTACGCCTGTCAAGAGCCTGTTAAAATGACTGAATATCTGAAAATATGAAATACTGCCTGTTTCGTCTGAATTCATTTGACCTGATTGAGCTCAAAATGCCTTGGAGAGGATAGGACAGATGATTCAGTGTGAAAGCAATCAATCACTGTACTGTCACTGACAAATGACCAGTGCTCTCTTTTCCATCGCCAGCTGTAATGGAGATCACATATTTTTTTATTTTCCTATTATGAGTGCATCGTGTATCTCAGATGGTGCGTTTCTGTCTGTCTTCTTTATGAAATTGCGGGAAGGAATGTGATTAGGCAACGTTCGGGGGGGGGGAAATGACCACTAATTGCATGCAAAATACCTGTGACTCACACCGCTTAATTAGAGTCTGTGTCTAGAGCCAGTAGAGAGAAAGGATCTAGTCACACTTCAAAAGCAATATTACAACAAGGTCCATTGAGAATACCGAGGCTATTAGGGATTGCTTTGTGAGAACTATGTGCCCACATAATCGCTAGGGAAAGTTAAGATATCAATACTCCTGATCCTGCTGAATGGATATTAAATTAAAACACATATTTCCTTACACATTATAATTAATCCCAAACAGTCAGGCAATTCTCAAATAACTCATCTCTGCTCTGCCGTTCTGGAAAATGACTTTCATTTTCTAGCGCAGAAATTGCACAATGCAAGTACTGATTAATTATTCCCGAGTAGGTGAAAGAACTGAAACTACAAAATGGAGAAAGCGATTTCCTGCGAGGCCATTTGAGGAAACCGCGGAAGGGCTGCAGTCACTGTGTGCAGGGAGAGTACGTTCCCCTTTACTGGCACTGGAAACTGGAGAGCATTTCTCTTATTGATGGCGGCACTAAAAACGCGAGGGAGAAAAACAAGAAGCTGGTGCCCCTGGAGGAGAGACATGGGTAAACTTGCAATTGACGATCTATCAGAGGGGATGCTGGTGAGCCACACGGTGGTAAGAGGCGGCACCGCGAAGCAGCTTTCACTGGCAGAGGATGGCTGAGACAGCAGGCTCAGCGGTGAGAGTTTCAAGCGCCGGGAGTGAACCGTATTCACTGACATCTCCCGTATTCAGACGGCGGTGGATACCTTTACGGTGTTAGAGAGAACGTTGCCTAGGCATTGCCGTGTCTATGTGGGCAGCAGTGTTCCAGCAAACGGTCAGGCCAGTGCTCTGTTGTGACCAAATTAAAGGTGCAATGGGAAATGTCACCTGTGGTTTCAATACTGCTGCCATGCCCTTGAGCAAGGTACTTTAAAGGGCATATTTTATGTGCAGGGTCATTTATGCAGAAAAGAAACGGCCTATTGTAATTTTTGAGGAGATCTATATACTCAAATAAAGGAGAAAATACAGACAGTTTTGAATGTTATGGGAATGCTTTCGAGGGGCTGTTGGTGTTGCATGGCATCCTCAATTTGTCAGCTACAACATGAAAGCAAAACAGCCCAGACACAATGGAGGAATTCACATTAAGGCTCTGCCACACGCCTGCTTGACTCAAGGGGGAATTATTCCAGAAGAATACATATCAGAACAAACATAGCATGTCCAAACAGCCAAGACCCTTCTGTTCTACATCTACATTAGCTTAATTCGCATTCAAACCTTGAAAAGGTTAAATCCAAACGCAAACGAATCGTCTCCAGTGACACAGTAAGATCTGTTTTTTGTTGTTTCTTTGAGCCAAATATTATGAACAAATGCAATGGCAATGTGAAAAGCAGGACAAGACAAACATAAGCGTCCTCGCTTTCCAAGCATTATATAATCATCTCCCCAGATGAACAAACTAAGCTATTTGTTTAGTTTGTCGACAGCCCACGGCAATGCCAAACCCTCCAATTAGACCGCCTCCAATGCGGATCTATACTGTAGAGAGCGCAGGGACAAAGCACGAGAAGTACATCATGGGTGCGTTAAGCTGCGGGAAAACGGTCGGCTATAGGCGTGGCAAAACAAGACAAAAACAAACAGAGCCTTACTTTTTCCTTGGTGTCCAGCCCTGTGTTGTCCGGCCGTGTTCGTATCGTGAAGGGGGTGGACAGTCTCAAGAGGATGGCCTGGAAGGAGTAGGCAATGCGGGGCGATACGATCTCGAAGCAGTCGGCGAAGTTGAGGGTCCGGTGCGGCTCGCACTTGGCCTGCTTCCGGAGCCCCTCCCCCAGCTGCAGGATGGCCATGCCGGGGTCCAGGACCAGGTGGAAGGGGAAGGCCCGGCAGAACGTCCTCAGCCCGATCCGCAGGTCCGGCGGCGAGCAGGAGAGCTTGAGGGGGAGGGGCTTGGGGCTGACGGAGGGGCGGGACACCTTGATGAGGAAGGAGAGGCAGGAGGCAGGGGAAGGGAAGGAGTTCCCGGTGTGCGTGCCGTCCCCTGCCGGCTTGGCCTCTTCCACCTCCACTTCCATGTGGTAGATCCGGCGGGCGGCGGCACGGATCAGGCCCGGCATGGCCACCCGACCGGGGGCGCGGGGTGGAAGTAGTGCAGCAGCAGGCCCCCCTCCTCGGGGGCGTCTTTGCATAGAAAGGAGGGCGACTCGGCGGAGGCGCGGCGCCCGCAGGATGCCCGCAGGTGCTCCAGCAGCGCGTCAAAGCCGTTGAAGAAGTCCTGCAGGTTGCTGCCCACCGCCCGCAGGACCCTCTCGTTCTCCTCAAAGCACAGGCCGAACAGCTCCTCGCCAAAGCGCTCGCGAAGCTCCTCAAACGGCACCCCTGGCGGCGACACAAAGCCAGCGTCAGGACAACGTCGCGTGGCAATCGCACGGGAGGACGCTTGGCACACTCGGTGTGCAACAGCGTCAGTGCAGCATCATAACAGCATCCTTACAGCATCTTCGCACTGACCTTAACACACCTTAACACCCATAACTTAACACTGCCTGATATATAACCCTCTTCCAACAAATACACTGTTGTAAATCCATTCTGTTTAGTAGTTTCGACACACTCAAACTCACACACACATACACATACACACAAACATCTGTCATCTGTTTGTCTAACATGGACCGACTCTTCAGAGCTATTTGCTGAAAAAAGAAAAACAATGTGCGGATCACGTTGCGTTTTAGCATCAGGCAGATGTTGGGTTGTTTGATAGCTGACCTGGGACACACAACAAAGAGAACCACGGCGTGGGGAAATGAAACATTCATTCCCAGCTCTCTCTCCTGCAGGAATTTGGGTTCATGGACTGTGTTACTACCCTCAGCAGCATAGCATCTGCGAGTTGAGGAGATTAAGGGACTGGAGGAATCAGCGTTTCCTGTCACGCCTTCCTCCTTCCCCGTCGACTGTAGCAGCAGGGATGGGGTCCTCTCATATGGGAACAGCACATGAGCGTGAGGAGATAAGCGTGATGTTCAGATCCTAAATCCCAGAGACAAAACTGAGCTATTCGCAGTGAGATGATGTTCAGTGAGACAGAAAGACAGAAAGACAGAAGGACAGGGATGAACCAAAATGCAAGGCTGCTGAGGCTGATTTGTTTGCTTCTGTTTTTTTTAACCATGGGGAAAAAAAAATACTATGGAGATAAAATTGTAGCTATGAAACAAATACTAGGAGAGACTAAGCGAGAGAAAAAACACACACACACACACTGAGGACTGAGGAGCTGCAGGAGAGGTAATGAGGGACACAGTGAGGACTGAGGAGCTGCAGGTGAGGTAATGAGGGACACACTGAGGGGCTGCAGGCGAGGTAATGAGGGACACAGTGAGGACTGAGGGGCTGCAGGTGAGGTAATGAGAGACACAGTGAGGACTGAGGAGCTGCAGGTGAGGTAATGAGAGACACACTGAGGACTGAGGAGCTGCAGGTGAGGTAATGAGGGACACAGTGAGGACTGAGGAGCTGCAGGTGAGGTAATGAGGGACACAGTGAGGACTGAGGGGCTGCAGGTGAGGTAATGAGAGACACACTGAGGACTGAGGGGCTGCAGGTGAGGTAATGAGGGACACAGTGAGGACTGAGGAGCTGCAGGTGAGGTAATGAGAGACACACTGAGGGGCTGCAGGTGAGGTAATGAGGGACACAGTGAGGACTGAGGGGCTGCAGGTGAGGTAATGAGGGACACAGTGAGGACTGAGGAGCTGCAGGTGAGGTAATGAGGGACACAGTGAGGACTGAGGGGCTGCAGGTGAGGTAATGAGAGGCACAGTGAGGACTGAGGAGCTGCAGGTGAGGTAATGAGAGACACACTGAGGGGCTGCAGGTGAGGTAATGAGGGACACAGTGAGGACTGAGGAGCTGCAGGTGAGGTAATGAGGGACACAGTGAGGACTGAGGGGCTGCAGGTGAGGTAATGAGGGACACAGTGAGGACTGAGGGGCTGCAGGTGAGGTAATGAGGGACACAGTGAGGCCTGAGGGGCTGCAGGTGAGGTAATGAGGGACACAGTGAGGACTGAGGAGCTGCAGGTGAGGTAATGAGAGACACACTGAGGGGCTGCAGGTGAGGTAATAAGAGACACACTGAAGACTGAGGGGCTGCAGATGCAGGAGAGGGAATGAGTCGGCTCGTATAACAGCTCTAACATTAGCCCTCCTCACGGGGCCCAGCAAATGGAGAGACAAGAAACAGCGGAACACTTTGTGCTTGACGTAATGACTGCGAGTCTGGAGCGACAAAGCACATAATGATGATGACCTCCTCCCGGGGTTAAAGGGAGCAGCACGACACCGACACGTGCCGCTCCTCTGCCGCTCGCGTGTCTCCGGTGGTCCCGCAGACCGCCACGCGCAAGGGCGAGCGCCGCCGCACGCGCTGCCACAAGACAAGGCCAGAATCGCGCGGCGTCCCTGCTAAGTGACAAATGAAGGGACTCTGTGCCCAATTTAGGCAGACAAACGGTCAATCTGGGCTCTGTCTGCGCAGGCATCGATTGGCTCGACACTGCCGGTTCTGTTCGAGTGTGGCACTCCGCTGAGGAAGAAAGCAAATCAAAGTGTCAGTCTCATAATTATTTAACAGACCCATTAAAAGAAGGTCGATCACGTGACCGGTTAACACAGGCATCGACTGTGGGGCCGGCTGCGTACGTCTAGCCACAGACTTAGCGGTGTTTAATAGCCTGTCAGCCCACTTACACAGTATACCTCCTGAACACTCACATATGTGGGAGTTTAAATTTTTGTGCAATGGTGAGATATCTCATCTCATTAACTCAGGTATTATTACCAAGACCAGACAGGAAGAAAAAGACTTCTCAGCCTGTGCTGTGTAAAGCAGCATTCCCTTGGGGAGATGTCATACAGTATTATACGTCGTTATGCTGTCTACTCCAGCAGTTTCATCAGTGTTGCATCTCTCAAAAGCCAGTTATGAAAGTATCAGGAACATGACATCAGTGAACATACACATATAATGCTAAGAGCATGAAAAATATGCTAAATGAGCATTAAAAAAGGACAACAGTGTAAATTAAGGGCAGAATCAGGAAGAAGTAGTCAGAGATACACTGTTCCATCCTCAACACAGGACAAATCCTGCTTAACTGCAAAACTCTGTTACCATAGAAAAAGTAATCCTGTAAATAAATGATGCATTCAATAGAATGGCTGTATCTTGACAGTTAATGGTAAATAGTTTTTTGATGTTTTAAGTGTGAAGGGATTTACCAAGTAGCGTGGCAGAGTACTGTAGAATTCCTGAGATATCTGCTTCTTCTTCTTCAGTGCCTGAATAATCCACGTAGGGACATCTTTCAGTCACTCCTTTCTCACTTTTCCCATCCTCGTTACATCTGGAAAACACATTACTGTCATTATTTATGAAGATTAGTTTGCCATACTATTTGTGGTATTGAGGCAACGAGTTAAATATACAGTATAATGTTATCAATGCACAGCTGTGTATGTGAGAAGAATAGCTGTATACAGTAATAACAAATAACAAAATTAAAAATTAAAAACTTTTAAAACTAACTAAAATCGTAACTAGAATCAAGAAGAAAGTGACTCGGCGTCACAATGACCAGAGAGAGAAAAAGGCAACGAAACAACAAACAACAAAAACAATCTCTGCTCAAACCCAAGACAGTTAATCTTTCCAGTTTTTCTTAAATGATGTGCACTGAACTGGATCTGAAATCTAGTATCAGTGGAGTATGGAAAAGACAGTAAAACACATACAGCTTTCAGTGCAGTAAATCATACGGGTATATTGGAGCACGTATACACATACACAGACATGTTCAGAGACAGGGAGAGTCTGTTTGAATTCTGCAGGAGCTACAGACATGTGATTAATGACCACCAAGGGTCTATGAGGCTGTGTGAACCCCGCGCACCCTATTCTCCCATTACAGCCATGCAGTCATAAAAACATACACTCCCCAGTCCTGTTTCTCACCAGAGGTCCTCCTTACCTGATCTCCTTCTGTTTGTATACCTCCACGGTTCTCTGTAGAGCAAGCTGAATGGTCTGAGTCTAAAGAAATAGAGCAGAAACTGCATTCAGAGATGATGTGTTTACACCCTTGATAAAGATGAACAAATCGTATAAAATATCGTATAAAATAAACTATATAAATAATTAGCTTTATTTTATGCTCACAACATGCAGAAAATTATATTCGTATTCACTAATAATAATGCATTGGCACGAACCACGATCGAACAGTGCACAAATTATCATTTTTCCCCAGAGAAATCAAGAATCACAAATATTCACACCCCTGTTATCAGTACTTTGTGGTTCCTCCCTTGGCCATTATAACAGCAAGTAGTCACCTTCTGTAGTGTCGTACGAGGTTATGGAACTTCTTGGAGAGGATCCTCAACCAGAGGAATGCAGAATTGTTCTAGTTCCTTCAGATTCCTGGGTTGATATTTGTGACATTTATGTTTTCTTTTTCTTTCTTTTTTAAATTTAAAATCTTTCCTGTTTTTCCCCCCAATTTGGAAGCCAATTATACCCTCTATCTATTTTGATTAATCCTCCCTCAGACGGAAATCACCGACCATCTTTCTGGAAAAGTGCTTCACAGCGAGTTTGTGCCGACCACCCTCCCCCTCCCTCAGGTGCGGAGAGCCAAATGCCGTTCCCGATTGGGGCTAACGGCCAGGGCCGGTCTGGCAGAGACGGTTTCAGACCACGTTCCTGATAAGCAGCTCACACTCGTACAGGACCAACCAAATACGGGTGCGTTAGACCGCTATGCTATCTGCTGTGGACTGCTTTTTTGAGTTCAAATCACAAATGTTAAATTGGATTCAGGACTGGCCACATCAGGACATTGATCTTGTGTTCTGTCAACCAATTATTAGTTGCTTTGGACGTATGTTCGAGGTTGTTGTCTTGTTGGAAGGTCCATCTGCGGCTAAGGTGTAGCTTACTGGTAGACAGAACAAGGTTTTTGGACAAAATGTCTTGGCACATGCTGGAGTTCATGGTTCCATCTATTTTAAGAAGGGCCCCAGGGCCTGTGGGTGCAAAACAACCGCAAAGCATTAAAGATCCACCACCATGTTTCACTATAGACATGAGGTGCTTTTAAACATAACTTTATATCTTTGGACGCCAAAAATAATGCTGATGTGCCTGTCCAAAAAGCATGATTTTTGTTTAATCTGACCACAGGACACTCTTCCGATTCTAGTTCAGATGTAGTTTGGCGAATTCAAGATGCCTTTTTTCTGTGAATTGTCTTCAAAAGAGGCTACCTTCTTGCAACTCTGCCATAAAGGCCATCATCATGTATGTGTTGAATAGTACCTTTAGACACCTTGTAACCCCAAGATGCCAGGTTGTTTTGGAGATCTTGAACTGTGCCCCTTGGACTTGCTTTTTGCCTCTCAAACCATCCGTCTCACTACACGTGGGGGCAAGATAGACTTGTGTCTTCTACCTGGCAGGTTAACCACTGTTTCAGTGGCCTTAAACTTCCTAATAATTGACATAACAGTGGAAACTTTAACTTTTTAGTGATTTTTTATAGCCATCTCCTGATCTGTAGAGGTTAATAACCATTTGTCTGATGCTTTCAGGGAGTTCTTTGCCTTTCACCATGATGATGGCTGACCACAGTATTTCAGACATGTGTTCCCTCCTTTTTATACCCTAGGGAAACATGAAACCATTGTAGGCAACTGTATAGTTCCATAACATTCCAATGAACTTCAAATAAATTGTATATTTATGAAGATTTATTTTAGTTGGATTAAATTTAAAACAATAGTTAGGGGTGTGAATAATTGTGATCCAGATGTTTTCTGGAAAAAAACATTATTAATAAAACAAAATATGTTTTTCTGAACAATTAAAACATAAGAACATAAGAATACATAATGACGAGAAAGGGCCGTTCAGCCCATCTAGGCTCGTCATGTCCTAATCTAATGAGTATCTAGTACTGCATCTAGCCTAGATTTGAATAGCCCAAGCCTCTACTACCCGACCTGGCAAGATGTTCCAGGCATTAACAACTCTCTGTGTAAAGAATCCTAGTATCCGTACGGAATTTGCCTTTAACTAATTTCCATCTGTGGCCTCTTGTTCTGCTGACCCCACTTATCTTAAAAAATCTTTAGTAGTTGACTTTGTTAATCCCTTTTAGGAATTTAAAAACCTCAATCAAATCCCCTCTAAGTCTCCGTTTGCTAAGCTTAAATAGATTGAGTGCCTTAAGTCTATCCTCATAACTTTCATACCAGGTATCAATTTAGTTGCCCTTCTTTGAACCTTTTCAAGAGCTTCTATATCTTTCTTTTAGTGTGGTGCCCACAACTGCACACAGTACTCTAAGTGAGGTCTGACAAAGGCATTATATAACATTAATATAACCTCCTTCAATTTATACTCAATACTTTTTTCTATGTATCCCAGCATCCTGTTGGCCTTTTTCACTGCTGTAGCACACTGCTTTGATGCAGATATACTTTGATCAACTACAATTCCTAAGTCCTTTTCAAATTGAACACCTACTAACTTTTCTCCTCCCATAAAATACACCTGTCTTATGTTTTTATTTCCCACATGCATAACTTTACATTTAGCGATATTGAATGTCATCTGCCACTTATCTGCCCATTCTTGGATTTTGTTTAAAACATCTTGGATTACTTTAGTCGATTCCAAACTGTTTGCCAAACGCCCAAGTTTAGTATCATCTGCAAATTTAACTATTTTGCTACTAACGTCCATATCAAGATAATTTATGTAAATCCGGAAGAGCAGAGGTCCGAGCACCGATCCCTGCGGGACTCCACTGCCCACAGCACCGAGGTCAGATACAGCCCCACCTACTGTTACTCTTTGTATTCGCCCTTACAGCCAATTATGAACCCATTCTGAAACAACTCCTGCAATTCCTACTGAATTCATTTGAACAATGAGCCTCTCGTGTGGTACCTTGTCAAATGCTTTCTGAAAGCATTCCAAATATATAATATCATAAGCCTGGCTCAGGTCAGGCTTTGTAGCCTCTTCAAAAATGTCCAGGAGGTTTACCTAATTGTATTATCTAATTGTATTAGTATGGTAGGTTTGGAATGTTCTGCATTTCTTTAGCATATAATATGCCTCATTACTTATATAGTTTATTTTACACTATATATTTTGTTCATCTTTATCAAGGGTGTGAATAAAAATGGAGTCTACTGTATATGTTTGTGTGTGTGTGTGTGTGTGTGTGTGTGTGTGTGTGTGTGTGTGTGTGTGTGTGTGTGTGTGTGTGTGTGTGTGTGTGTGTGTGTGTGTATGCATATATGTATATATGTGTGTGTGTCTGTATGTGTGTCTGTGTGTGTGTGTATGTATTCATGTGTGCGCATTTGTGCCTGTGTGTGTTAGCAGTGAGAGAGGGTTGGAGTAGTAGCTGATACAAACACTTTTGCTAAAAGACTTGAGATGTAGAAGATTTCTTAACGAGGGTAAGGATCTGCACTGAGCTTTTCACTGTGGGAGCAGAGACACGCCTGGTCCCACTGACACACAGCTGGCACATGTCATTTTCCCAACATAGCTGTGACTTTGCAGCAACGTGATGCATGGTATCAATGCAAATCTCAAAAACCGGAAAAAGCATCTAAACCTAATTCTGCTTCTAAATATCTTTCAGTGGACACTTGAAATGGCTTCGCAAAGCCAATGCACTTTATTTAATGTGATTACCTGGCTGAAAGTTTATAGAAACATCATGAGAACATGGAGAGAAGCAGTGAGGGGAAAGGGGTGCACTCAGGCCTTTTTGTCCCTGTGCACTCTGGAGATTAGGAAAATGCTACATCTAGCTTATCTGAAAGTGTACAGGACAAACGGCCTTGTTTACTTTGTCGTGAAGGTAAGACAAGCAGAAAGTGGTAATCCTCGCCCGACAATAGCCCGTGTTCTCACGCGTGTCCTGGTCTGGGCAACTCGCTCATATCACATGGACATCATCGGCAGGGAGATCAAAACACAAACACAGACATGAACAAACTCGCTCACATTCACGCATGCATATGCATGCACAAATGGTGTGGAAGGAGGATTTGGTTCAGATGTTTTTTTCTGGTCTTGGGATTTGCATTCATATAATTGTCTGTGTTATATACCACGCTGTTGTAACATCACAGCTACGTTGAGAGAACATTTTGTGTTGGTTGTGTCAGCAGGTGTGCCCCTGTGTCCATCAGAGGGGATTTAAAATGACCCCTTCCTCCAGTAGCTATGCTTTTGACGTGTATCTCTCTGGCCTGTGGTGCTCTTCCATTTTAGTGAATTGTTGGATTGTTAGGACAAGTGCATCCATTCAGTAAAGATCATTTTCTGGTAAAATTGTTTATTTCAGCCATGACACATCCATCCCTCCAGACTACCACACAAACACACACACACACACACACCAGACCTACGGTGTCCTCCAGAATTATTGGCACCCTTGGTGAAGATGAGCAAAAAAGGCTATGAAAAAATGTCTTTGTTGTCAGCTTGATCTTTCACTCAAAATATTAAAGAAATCTAATATTTAATTTAAGTAAAATTATTCAAAGAAAAAAAGTCCTTATCAAAGAATAAACATTTTTCTCAAAAATGTGCCACAATTATTGTCACCCCTGCATACTACTTTGTGCACCCTCCCCTTGCTAAGATAACAGCACTGAGTCTTCTCCTATAATACTTTATGAGGTGGGAGAACACATAGCAAGAGATCTGAGACCATTCCTCCATACAGAATCTTTGCAGATCCTTCAGTCCTCACTTCTGGACTCTCCTCTTCAGCTCACCCCACAGGTTTTCAAGGTTCCCAGGGCAAGTAAAACAGCCCCACAATATCACATATTCACCACAAGACTTCACAGTGGGGATTAGGTTCTTTCTGCATGACCATCCCTCTTTTTACGCCAAACCCACCTCTTGTGTTTGTTGTTTGTCTCATCTGACCATAGAACCCAGTTCCACTCAAAGTTCCAGTGACATTTAATAAACTCCAAGCACTTACATTTGTGGTTTGATAACAGCAGAGGCTTTCTTCTGGCAAGCCTTCCAAATAGCTTGTTGGCATGGAGGTGGCATCTAATTGTAGTTTTGGAGACTTAGTGACCGCAAGATGCAACCAACTTCTGCAATTCTCCAACAGTGTTCCTGTAAATTTTTCCTCTCAAACCATACTCATCACAATGCGTGGGGGCAAAATACACTGTCCTCTTCCTGGCAGGTCACCACAGCTCCAGTTGTTTTAAACTTCTTAATTATTCCCCTAATAGTGGAGATAGGCATTTCCAGGTGTGCAACTATTTTTTATAGCCATTGCCTAAGGTCAACAACCTTTTGTTTCATTTAATTTGTGTATTCTCTGATCTTCCCCATGTTGATGGATGACTAAGGGAGTTTGGACTGTGTGTCACCACATATTTATACCCCAGTGAAACATGAAGTCAGGGAAGACCACTTATGAGTTCCTAAAGACTCAGGTGAACTTAAAAAAAGAAAATATAGACAGGAATATACTTAATTTAAATTATGTTCATAAGAAAAATAGAAAAAAAAAAATTTGATAAGGATTTCTTCTTATTTTAATAATTTATTTCAATTAAAGGTTAGATTTCTCTCATATTTTGAGTGTAAGATCAAGCTGATGAAAAACAAATACATTTGTTCATAGCCTTTTTTTAGCATCTTTACCAAGGGTGCCAATAATTCTGGAGGACATTGTATATGTTACACATTACAGTAAGGCAAAGTGGACTCATTGAAATTATTTTTCTCTTAAGGGATTTGGCATGATGCTATTGTGTTGCATCGATTCAAGTTAAAACTGCACTTCAGAGACCCATTAATTGTAATTTAATTACACTAACCACTCGTGCAGGGGATATACCTTCACTGTCAATAAGCAATCACTTCTAGCTGTGTGTGTTAATTGCCGGCTCTGCTTTGAAAATAATGAGTTCCCAGATATTTCCCTATTACTTGCATCAACTGTTCATTGAAACAATTCAGTTATTACAGATAAGTCATCACTGGTTGTAAAGGAAGAACACATTGTGTATATATATGTGTACACATACTTTTGTATACTGTATTGTTGACTGTTTGTTTGCCTTCTACTGATTTTGTAAAGTGTAACTTCCTTGGGAACTGGAAAGGCACTGTAAATTGTATATATATATATATATATATACAATTTACAGTACCTTTCCATATATATATATATGTGTGTGTGTGTGTGTGTATGTGTGTACACGCAAACTTTAATTGTATGAGATGATTTGTCTCTTTTGTGGGCTAAGACATAAATGTAAACAACAGGTGTACTATTCAATAAATGAATTAAGAACATAGGAGCTAACAGAACTTTCATATGCCTCACAGGTCTTGATTATCTTACATTATCCAAATTTAAAATGTTTCTGCTCAAGTTAACCAGCAGTACACAATAACATAAACTGTCGTGGATGGCTGACTCTGCAAGTCTTGTTGCATAATTTTCTCTCAGAATGTGTCATCGTGATACATTTTTTTTGTGCCTCATCTGAAACATCGCGCGCCCCGGAGAAAAGAGGTAGGTTCCCGTGTCCTCGAGTGGTAAGGACACAGCGGCGTGTGCTGTACTTTGAAATTAGGCTACAGCATCATTTCTGTCGGTATATATATGCAGCCTCGCGCACAAATCCTGCACTATGTTTTTATGTTTCTAAAAATAAAAAAACACGCAAGAGAATCGTTCCAATTACACTGACGTCGTCTGCCTTTGGCGAACGTCTTTGAGAGCATACAGCAGTTGAGCTCGGTTGCGTCACGTTCCCGATGAATGCATAACCGTGGCTTTGTTTGACCCGTGGCTCGGACACTCACTAAACAGACCCTGTCATCTGAGATGATTAAATCCAGTTTCCGTGCCTTTCTTGGCAATCACGGTAAGTAGGGGCAGTATGGTATTCTGTGTAGCTACCTTCAAAGATTTAGCTCTCATTCAGCAATGTATGCCAGCCATTCTCCTATGAATGATTCGCGTTCAAGCAGGTGGATCATATTTTCAAGGGTGGTATGAGATGATGATTGGACATACGCACACAAAATGAATCAACTAAATAAAAGATCTGTAAGATAATAGATTGTGCCATGACGTTTGACCTAAGACGTTTACACTCTGACGTTGAGATCTATTCTCGCTACCGTTAGTTTTACACAATAACTCTAATAATTTCTTGTTCATCAAGCAGGTGATAGACTTCATTATGTAATAATAAAAATAGATCATCATTATAATATCACCCCAAATGCATGAGCATGATAATAATGACATTATTTTCATAACGGTTATTATACTAGAACACGATCATAATGATACTAATTGTACTAAATTATACTATGCTTTAATGTAAATGTTTTAATTCGATTGAAAAATATACCCCTTTGTTGTCCACAATTGAGTAGGCTATTCCAGATGTCAACACTGCGATTTACTGAATTTTTAATCCGCAATAGCCTATGTAAATATGGTATTAACCGCCCATCCCACTAAAAAGTAATTATGAAAAACTTATTCCAGACACATTCATCCACAAACGATTATTAAGGTTAGATTCTTCAAAAGTAATTATATCCGCGCCAAAACAGTGGCACTGCGCATGCAAATAGGATAGACTATTTTCTGAACTTGACACAGAGTAGCTATCCATACCGTGGGAGCTGTGAGCCTCCGCAAGCTCTCCCCGAGCGAGTCCAGGTTCACGCGCTTTCGCCTGGTCGCCCGCTTTATCGCCACGTCTTCAAACGGGCAAGAGAGGGACTCCACCGGGCTCTTCCCATTCCAGAACACCCGCGAGAAGGGGCATTCTCCGTCGTCGGGGCTCTCCAGATAGTCAGACCCCATTGAGCTAAAGGATTCCGATGAAATCTTCCTTGAAGACATGCTGGGTATCCAAAGGGATTCATTAGATTTCAAATTTGAGAGTATAGGTGAACGCACAGGTAAACGAGGATGCGATAGAATGCCATTGAAAATCCGCTGGCGAATATTTGAACAGTGCTCCCATTCCCGACGAAATAATTATGGACGTAAAGATGAACTGCAGCATATTATCATCTGCGTTTCATACAAAAAGGATTAAAAGAAGTAACGTTTTCACCGTGGTTATGCAATATTGTCAAGAATCATGTGTTTTCAGAGTCTCTTCTGTTTTGCAATTTAATTGAAAGGCAGGCAGGCAACACGGTCTTCATTTTCCTGCTGGTTTATCTTGCTTGGTCGACATGCATAAAACTGCAAATGCAAGCAGCTGCTGCTCACAGAGAGATGGAACAGCGTAAACCCAGTAAAGCCTAATAACTCCAGCAACCACTAAGCTATGCCAGCCCCCCCAACCATAGCATCACTATTCGTTTTTTTTCAATCTGAGCGCGGTAGCCAATCAGTAATTTTTAAGGCTAACAACCTGCCCCTTGATGTGATCCTGCAGAGAGAGTGATGCGAAGTCTCGAGGCTTGATAGACGTAGACTGAGGAGGAGAAGAGCCCAAGAGCTCCTGGAGACAGCGACGATATAGCATCTATTGGAGGAAACGCACGCATGTTGTTACGCGACCATAAATTCGAGGTGATTTAAATGGCAAGTAATTCAGCAAGAACCAGACCGTGTTTTCAGTGTGAGCCTATTCATATTTATACGACTGTAATTGAACGATTGAATTTAAACTAATTAGGCAATCGATTCCGGAATTTAATTAGTTGGCCGACTTACAGTGATTTTGGTAGCCTTGAATTTAGGTTGGGCCTTGTGCAAACGCATTTATAAATGTTTTATTCGGAACAGGGGGAACAATTTATTGTTTTAACAATTCAGTTATTTTTTTTACTGTGCGTGCAATTGAGGATAAATATTAAGTGTGTACGCTGTTTCAAAGGACAAAGGTGCATGCGCTATTTTGAGGATCGTTTTCTGGTTTCTGTTTAATCGAGTAAAATGCGTTGATCCATAACAAATACCCCAGAAGCAAACCATTTTACTGATGGTGACCGCTCTTTTCTTTAAACACGTGCGTAAAACATCACGAGTCAAAATGACAAAGCGGCGAAGTTACTAATATTCTAATTAGTTCGCTAATATTACAGAAACAAATATTTAATGCAATATGTGTTATAGATTGACGAAAACGCAATCAGGCACAGCGAAGCAGGTATAGACTATGTAGGTGTGTGCTATAATTTACGCATTGTGGATATTTATCATTTAGAAACGTGCATACATGTCGATACATCATTTTATGCCACATCCGTAACCTGATCTCTCCATCAGTGAAGGCAGTAAACTCGAAATTAGTAGCCTCAAAACACAATATAGAAAAAAGTTGACCAAAAAAACCTACTTGCGCAGTAGCCTACAGACAGACCAGTCCAGTGAAAGGGAAATCTCGGCATCGTAGTGATGGCAACAAGACATTTACCTGTTAATATTAACATACCGAGGACCATAAATGTTTATGTTGTTTTCTGTCATTTTAAACTTAGTGTTATCAGACAACGCCTATTTCACATACTTTCTTAAAGTTCTCATCAGGGTTTGGTCAGGGTTCTCAATTAATAGGTTATTCATATTGTAGCGAGCATGCGCGGTGGGGTGCAGCAAGAAGACAACACGGAGTCCAGCAGTAGTTCAAATGTGGCTACGCGAATAGCCACTTTATTTAAAAGGGCGACAATAGCCGTGTCCCATACGCCGCAGGACCCCGGATATTGTCTCAGGAGCTCTTCTTCGGTACAGACGCGTTCTTAACATTCGGCTCTAACATTTAGCTCACCGCGACCATCAATCTAACACACACAAAGCCTAAACAATAACAAATGCAACATGGTTTACTAAACATAAAAATTTAACACAGGGGAACGAACAAACACGCACACATTTATACGCAGCGACCCCCTGGATCGCTACAATATGCTTAAAAAAGGAAGAAAGAGAAACCTCAATAGTAACTTATTTTAATCAATAAGGGAAATTTATGAGTACGATTATCTTCAGTTTATTAGAAGAAATACTATTCTTTATAAATCTACATGTCAGCCAGCAGGGAACTTCGTATGGGTCCCCTTTATTATGTGAACAAAGGTCAGGGTATCATTATTTAACGGAACATAATGACCTTCAGCCTTCTGGCAAGAGAAAGAATGTTCCATTCGAGATATTTTCCCAAGATTAAAACTTATAGGCATCTACATTTATGCTTCCCCGTTTTACATACTTTTGGACGATGTTGCACACTATGGAAAATAAAGACACACCTTCGCAATCTACCAATGAACCGATGAACCACAATTTTGCTGCCTTTTAATCACGTTAACCCCGCCCCCAACGAAGAATGCACTACATCGGCGGCCTACGTGATACTGTGACAGTTGGAAAAAAATAAAAATGTAATCGCACGGGTGCCTGAAGACATTTTCAGATGGCGCTCTTTTCATCTGACCCACTTTCTCTCCACTGTTTTGTCCTTTATTACCACATAAATTAAAATGATTCGAGAGAAGAGACTACGACAGTGAGCTCAGAGGCTGCAGCATTGCTGCTCGACATACCCAAAGATGCAGATAACGTTTTAAAATGGCTTGACCGCCCCGAATGATTAAACCTTCCAATCCGTACATCATGCCAATGTTTTATCGTGACCTTTATTCGAGGGCATCGAAGTCGTATTGTAGCATTTAAAAAAAAGAATGAATCGAAAAACATTTTACAGCATTTCTTCCACTTTTCTTGCTGTACCTTTCTTTCATCTTCTACCTGGCAAAATGTACCGTTTACTGGCTGTTTCTCAAAAACCATTAGTATGAAAAATGTGCTCTTCCATCAGTATTTATGAGGGTTAGCTCAAAGTATTGCCTACCCTTGAATTATCACCCCATGAGGCTCCTGACTTACAGTCGCAGCCTCCCTGTCCACTTGTGACATTTGCCAGAGTTCACACTACTATAAATAATATTCCACCATAAATAAAATGACATAGACAAGGCAGCATAAAACAGCCTGAAAGCTAATGTGTGATTGTTCAACAATGTAGCGGAGCTTTCCTGGGGGAGTGGGGGGTCCTGCCAAGAAGAGTGCCTCAGTAAATCTCAGTACATCTTAATATCTATGACAAGTCTACACTCACTGTCACTAATGCAACATTAAAGGCGACTGTGCTGTTTATTATAACCTCTCAGAGATGCTGGGCCAGAGAGAGGAGCACTCCTGCATCAGATGCACAAAAGATGATTGGCTGAATCTCTCAACCTATTGGATGATTAGTATGGAGGGCTGGTAAACAAACACTGGTAAACACTAAAGACAATAAGCTGATGTAAATAAGTAAATTGATGTCATCATGTTAATCTAATAAATCTAATCTAATACATGTAAATGTAATGTAATGTAATCTGAGGTTCTTAGCCAGATTAACAGTACAGTTAATCTCTGTACATTTCTCATTCATGTGTTTATGGTCACCTTATACCCCAAGCAACGACCATCAACCAGTTGGTACACGTAAACCAGGAAAACCTGGGTGGGTCCATGCTAAGAATTATGGGTGACCCGTTCCACCCCCTAGAGTGAAGATGACCTAAATAACCCAAATGATTACCCCTATTGCACCAAAACTCCTGATGCTGTATATAATGTTAGTGAATACATGCCATTTAGCAGACATTTAGTGAGTGTTCTTATATCAAATAAAATTAGCTAGCATGTTTACTGCTGAAAGATTGGTACATGCTTTTATTTTTAGCCGCTTAGACTACTGTAATGCACTTTTTACTGGCCTGCCTAAGAAGTCTATTAGTAGACTCCAAATTATTCAGAATGCTGCTGCCAGAGTCCTAACGAAAACCAAAAAAAAGGGAACACATTACACCAGTCCTTGCTGCTTTGCACTGGCTCCCAGTCTCTTTTAGAATTGATTTTAAAGTCCTACTACTTGTTTATAAGGCTTTAAATGGCCTAGCACCTTTTATATTAAAGATATTTTATCACCATATGTACCAACTCGAGCACTTAGATCATCCACAGCGGACTTACTCACTGTACCTGTGGCCAAACGAAAAAGTGGTGAAAGTGCCTTCTGTTATGTTGCACCAAAACTCTGGAATACTCTCCCACAAAACATTAAAACAGCAGACTCAGTTGACAATTTTAAAAAGCAGCTAAAAACCTTTCTTTTTAATTTGGCTTTTAATTAATTTATTAGGTTGACTATACTTTTATTGTCTCTGTTTTAAACCTTAGAATTGAGTATGATTGTTATGTGTATTTTCTTGATTTTTATTTTTATTATTCTTTTTTACTTTTGTATTATGCCTATGTATGTATGTATGTATGTATGTATTTATATGTGTATATGTATATATATGCGTGTATATATGTATATGTGTGTATATATATATGTATATATATTTTTATGCCTTACTTTCCCTGTAAAGCACTTTGAGCTACTGTTTGTATGAAAGGTGCTATACAAATAAAGCTATTATTATTATTATTATTATTATATGCCCAAATTTGTTGGCGATTAAAGCATTAGTTGTTTAATCAGGCCGATTAATAGATTAATCATTACAGTCCTAAGTATTGACACCTCAGTCTTTCTACAGGCATCCCCCAGGGTGCTGTCCTTGGTCCCCTCCCCTTCTCACTCTACACCAAATCTCTTGGTCCCGTCATCTCTGCAGACTGTGATATCATTGTTATGCTGATGACACAACTTTTTCTTTCCTTTCTTCTAACTGATTTAATATCTCTGTACACATCTTAATTTGCATAATGGACATATTGAACTGGATGGAAAATCACTACTTAAAGCTGAACTTGGGGAAGACTGAGATGCTCTACATCCCCACTATGTCCTGCCCCTTGTGTGACCTCTCTCTCACTCTCAGTATTACCACTATTTTGGCCATTTCTAGTGCCAAGAACTCCGGAGTGGTGCTGGACAACAAACTGACCCACAAAGAACATAGCGATGGGGAGTTGGGCGAGCAGATTCTTCCTATGAAACATCAGGAGAATCTGCTCCTTCCTCACCACCTACCCAACCCAGTTCCCGATTCAGGTTCTGGTTCTCTCCATCCTGGACTACTGCAATTCCCTCCTCGCTGGCATCCATACCCTCTGCAGCTCATTCAGAATGCTGCTGTTCGCCTGATCCACACCCTGCAGAAATACTCCCATGTCTCCCCATTTCTCACTGTTTCCATTGGATAGCCATAATAGCTTGCATACAATTTAAAACCTTGGTGCTAGCTTACCAGGCTGCTAAAGGGACAGCCCATTCTTAACTTCAAAAGATCACAAGACCCTATACACCGGCAAGATCTCTCTGTTCAACAACCTCTGGATGTCTGGCTCTTTGCCCACTTGAGCCTACATTTCCCCAGTTACATCTGCTGCCTGCTCTGGCCCCCTGGTGGCAGAGTGAGCTTCCCACATCAGTCAGAATAGCAGAGATGCTGGCCAATTTCAGACACATACTGAAGATTCATCTCTTCAGACTGCACCATGGCTCCCCCACATAGCTTGTGTTTATAGCACTTCTTTATATTATTGTTGTTTGTTGAGCCTGTCGTATTTGCTGTTTCTGTATAACTTTAATAGCGAATGTTTGTCAGGGTAGTTGATACATTTTCAGCTCTAGCACTTTTGCACTATATGGTCTGTCTCTTAGGAATACATTTCCTGCCTCTAGGGTACTATTGCACTTTGATTCCTGATCTAAGAACTTGTTCTCATGTTGTAAGTTGCTCTGCATAGGAGCATCTGCCAAATGCCAGTAATGTAACACTTGAGTTAAAACTACTATAACAATGGACATGTATGGGAAACTTCAATCAGAAAGTGATTTTTAAAAAATGTATCAGTAAATAGACAAAATTTGGTCTATGAATTAAATTTGTAACTAGCAAATCTATCAATCATAAAGGAAAATCATAATCTTGAATAATGATTCAAATAAAATCTTAACATCAGTTTCTGAGGGATTCTTGATCTTAAAATCAATACAGCAATATACTTCAATGGCTAAACCTTGTGATTTGGTTGTATTTAAACTATCATACTAGTGAACATTTGAAGTTTATAAACACAGGTCTGATATTACTGAGGTTTAAGCACTAGGCTAGTGGTACAGGTAGTGAACACAAACGGAAGCACATGTGTAAATGAGGGACAAGTATATGCAAAGCAGAGGCTACCACACGTGTGGCTCGGACATTAATTAAACAAATAACATTCCAGTGTTATTTGCATAAGGTAATGTATAAAAATGCTGGACAGGCCTGGAAGAGGAGACTTCATGGGTTTGTGACAGGAGCTACAGTGACCAAGACCACTCAACTTGCTGATCTTTAACATGCAACAGTGCCTAAGGTGATTTCAGCATGGAATGCCATGATCCCTGTTAAGTATCTTTACATTCCATTTTTTGTTCACTAACTGTAGTTGTGGTAAAATGTATTGGAACCCTAGCAGTTTTAAGTATTCTTAAAACCTTTGGTCGTCACACTTTTATTCATTTGATTTACAACCACAATGAACAAAAAAATATATATATAAAAACAAAAGCTTAGAAAATCTAAAATGGCTGGACAAAATGATTGGCACCCAAGAGCTAGTACTCACAGTAGTTGCACAGCCTTTCGTGAAGGTAACTACCTCCAAACGTTTCTTGAGCTTGCTATGATGAGCTTGCTATCAGCTAGTCCAGCCTATCAGCTGCAGACCCCTCTAATTCTTCTAAATTGGTTGAAGGGATCCTTCGGCAAACTGTGGTTTTCAGATCTCGCCATAAATTTCAGACCAGGACTCATCGTTGTCACTCCAGAATAGTCCCGCTTCCTGAACCATTCCTTAGTGCTTTTTTATTTATGTTTGGTATCGTCCTGCTGGAAGACCCATGACTTTCAAGGGAGACCCAGTTTTCTGACACTAGGTTGAATATTTTGCTCCAAAATGCCTTGATAGTCTTTCAATTTCATGATGTTATGCACATGTTCGAGACCTCCAGTACCAGAGGCAGCAGAGGAACCCCACAGCATTATCCAATCTCTACTATGTTTGAGTGCAGGGAAGGTGTTGTTTTCTTTGAATGCTTAATTTGGTCTTTTGTAAACATAGCGCTGATCTGCATTGCCAAAGAACCTCTAATTTCATTTAATCGGTCGACAGAACATTTTTCCAGAAGGATTTAGGCTTGTTTGGTAGGTTTTGGCTAAGCTCAATCAGGCTTTCTTGCATCTTTCTTTCAGCATAGGATGTTCCTGGGCTTCCGACCATATAACTCTTCTTGGTTTAGGGTCTGACAGACGGTGTGGGCTGAAACTATTAGTTCTCAAAGTCAAATTTTTGATTTTTGGTAGGTGTGTGAGGTGCTTTTTCAATGGTTCAAACCAACTATCGACAAGATTTGTGGTCAATTTTCTGTGATTACAGCCCCATAGGCTGCAAACATCTTCAGAACATGTGGCCCAGTGGTTTCAATGTCCGACACTGGTCACGGCGACCAGGGTTAGATTCCTCTGGCCGGAAGTGCCACCGGGGGTGGCAATTGGCTGTCCGCCCCCAGGGAGGGGGGGGGAAGCCGACAGGGCATTTGCTGCGCACAGGAGTGGTTCTGTAGTACCGAGTTGCGGTGTACGGCATGGCGGGTGCCGTCTCGGAGGAGAAAATACTTTGCCCTTGTTACTAACGGTCTCAGGGCTACAGCAGGGAACTCACATTACGAGGGGGGGATTGACTTGAAAATAGCGGGTGTAATTGGCTATCAAATTGGGAGAAAAACAGGACAAAATCAGAAACAAATTATAACATGTCGAACTGTGGAATCAGGAATGCCAAGGTCTCGGGAGATGGACCTGTAGCCTTGGAAATGTCTATGTTTGATGATAATCATATTTCTAACATCCAAAAAAATCCTTTCCTATTTGAAATGTTCAGAGGTGCACTGGAGCAGAAAAGGCTATTTATTTTCACTTTAAAACTTACTGAACAGTAAATATATAGGTCACAGGAGAGGTACACAAGAAATAAGAATCAACTTCCTACACCAAAATCTATTTAAATTCTTCTTGAAGGGTGCCAATAATATTTGTCCAAGCCATGATTGAATTTAGAAGCAAAAAAACTGAATTTTAGTTGAATTTTTTTGGGGATCTGTGCGGTTGTAAATCAAACGAATGAAAGTGTGAAGTCCAAAACTTTTTTCCACAAATTTTAACTTTTTTCAGAAGAAATGGTGAGAAATGCTAGGGTGCTGATACATTTGACCGCAACTGCACATTTGCTCAGTATTAGAAAAGCCATAAGGGGTGAGGTCGAGGACAGCCTTATAGATAAAAAAGGCACAGAATTTACATTAATTAAGTGAAATACAGCAGCCCTACGTGATAAAATGTAATAAAAACACTCTCCTCTCATGGCTTAACATACGCGGGGACACACGGGGACAGAGACAGAGACAGACAGACAGACAGACAGACAGACAGACACAGACACACACACACACACACAAAAAATAATTCCATTTTGTTGTTCAGCCCAGTTACCTCTCCTCCTCAGAGCCAGCAGTCTTTGATTCAGAATGCAGTCTGACAGAATGGTACTCTTAGGCCAAGACTCCCTCTGTTGGCATTCAGCTGCACCTGCCCAACATCACTCTCCCGAGTGGTTGCGTTCATCTTTTTATTTTGCAACTTTCACTGACATGAAGTGATAACAAACCAACTCGTGAAAATCACACTGCTTTGGCCATTTCCCCTACAGCCAGGTGCTGTGATTAAAGAGGAGAGAGAGGAGAGAAAAAATAAAATAAAATAAAAAAATAATAATATATTTTTTTTTTTTTTTTTTTTAAAAGGTCCTTTGATGTAACAGTGCTGTCTACCAGATAGTCACAGATTTCTGATTTTCGTTCAGGTCAGGTCTTAAATTCTTAATTTGAGACACTGTTTAGAAGGCATCTTCATTCACTGGTTTTTCATGTATCAAGCACATGCTAGTTGGATCCTAAAAATCCCAGGATTGAGGATGCTAGTGGAATCCTAAAAATCCCAGGATTGAGGATCTCCAGGGCCAGGAGTGGTGGTGTATAACTTCAGGAACCCCTACCCTGCCAAACAAAGGGTTAACCTTCCAGCAGAACAAACAGGACTGAAATCTTAGTTGAAAATGTCCATTCACATGACAGTGCAGTAAAGAGCAAACCTCTTTGAGAGAAATACAAAAGAACCAATCAAGTGACTCAATGAAGAGCACTGCTGAAAGGTCAGGGGTCACTGATTGCCAAGGAGTCCTGGCTGAACGGTCCTACCAGGTGGCCTGGAGAGGATCCCTCTCCTCTTCCAACACCCTCTCTACCGGAGTCCCGCAGGGCTCGGTGCTAGGCCCCATCCCATTCTCCTTGTACACCAAGTCACTTGGTTCTGTTATCTCTGCTCACGGTTTTTCTTATTACCGTTATGCCGATGATACTCAACTCTTTCTCTCATTCTCTCCATCTGAGACCCAGGTCCCGGCACAGATCTCTGCATGCCTGGCCGACATCTCTGCCTGGATGTCCACCCACCACCTGAAGCTGAACCTGAACCTGGGGAAGACAGAGCTGCTCTTCCTCCCAGCGAAGGGCTCCCCGATGATTGATGCTTCAATCACCATGAAAGGCTCCATGGTGTCTCCGTCCCAGTCTGCCAGGAGTCTTGGGAGTGACCCTGGACAACCAGCTGTGCTCCTCGGGCCACATCGCAGCAATCACTCGGATCTGCCGATTCTCCCTCCACAACATCCGGAGGATCCGACCGTTCCTCACCCAAGAGGCCACACAACTCCTGGTCCAGGCCCTGGTGATCTCATGTCTGGACTACTGCAATTCCTTGCTGGCAGGCCTACCGGCCTGTGCCATCAAGCCACTACAACTAGTCCAGAATGCTGCCGCATGTCTGGTGTTCAACCAGCCGAAGTTCACCCATGTCACCCCTCTACTCTCCTCTCTGCACTGGCTCCCTATTGCAGCACAAATCAGATTCAAATCACTGGTGCTTGCTTTTCAAGCGGCTAGAGGAACTGCTCCCCCTTATCTCCAGTCACTCATCACTCCCTACACCCCAGCCAGACCCCTCCGCTCCGCCTCCTCTGGCAAACTGACTGCCCCATCCCTCCAGGCGCCTGGCAGCCGCTCCTCGCGGTCTCATCTCTTCTCTGTCCTGACCCCTCGGTGGTGGAATGACCTTCCGCAATCGGTCAGGAACGCAGAATCACTTGCAATCTTCCGCAAGAGACTCAAAATCCACCATTTCAAACTCCACTACCACTGAATTCTGTACATCTAGCTAATTGTCATCACCACTGCCTACTTGCTCAACACCATGTATCCCTGCTTACTCCATTTAATTTTATTACTAACTAACTAATTACTAACCTTTTCCTTCCCAGTGTTACAGGTATGGTACACAGCTGCCTGCAATGTCTATCGCTGTATTACTGCACTGATCTCTTGCGTGAACTATGATTGTTCTTACCATGTGTTTATGCACATCTTTTAAGTCGCTCTGGATAAGAGCGTCTGCTAAATGCTTAAAATGTAAAATGTAAATGCACATTCCCTGCATCTCATTCCAACAGGTTACAGGCAATGATTTAATGGCAGTGACTGATAATGACATGCTTCACTCACATCAGTGAGACTTGCATCAGTACTGCAAGTGCACTGTAGGGTAATGTTTGACAGACGAAAACTGATTTTTGTTGAGATTGTTTTATTTACTTACTGCTTTTTATTCCTTTTTTTAACCATCATACATGTCATTTAAAAAAGCAAAATGATTACATGAATGCTTCAAAGTTTGACATAATTTGTGTATCCTAACATTTACAAAATAAAACTAATTTACGAAGTACAGTTAAGAGCAATATCCCAGATCTATCAGCTGTCTGACTTAGTGCAGTCAAAGGGCTTCCACCACTTGGCAAACTGAAGGACCTTCTTCCGCTGGTCGTCAAAGTTCTCTCGCATCGGCTTTCGCCAACGCCTGGGCTCCAAGTCCATCATTCCACCAATTATCTCCTAGTGAATAACAAAAAAATGCAAAAAAGACATGAGGGATGAAAAATGGGATGAAAGAAGAAAGTAACATACATATAAACTGATAACACAGACTTGTATCTAATTTAGACTGGGGAGACAAACACAGACAAGAGAGTCTAACACTGTTCGAAGGGCTTTTCAGAGTAAATGACAGCCGTGACCTATACAAATTCAGTACAAAGTGATCCGGCCTCAAGATATTATATCCACGGTCTTAGAAAATCATGTACCTTTCCAAAATAATGAGGGAATTTCTGTTCGTTCTCAATGACGTGGGCGTAACCACCTTGAAGTCCAAAATCCACAGAAAAGTAAGGAAGACCTTTGGGAATCTGAAATGGAAAAAATGCACTGTTAATCTATTTTGTCCCAATTACAAAGTTTGAAACAGCTTCCACAGCCAATTTGATTAACTACACTTACGCTTTGCACAATCAGATGCACAAATCAAACGCCCCTCATGCTCAGACAAGAGAGATTAAGTGCTCAAGTCTTCCTTTATAGGTTTATGACCTTTATGATCAGTCTTATTTGATATTTTACTCCAAATCATTTCTTCATATTAGCTCATTTTAGATGGTTGTTCATCTATCTGTTTCTCTGTGGCTCAGTTGGTAGAGCACAGCATTGGCAACGCTTAGGTTGTGGGTTCAATCCCCACTGGGGCCACATATACTGAAAATGTATGCATTCACTACTGTAAGTCGCTTTGGATAAAAGCGTCTGCTAAATGGTGTATATATATATATTATATTATATATTTGAGCCAAAAAATCACAAATTTGAGAAACACATTTCTCACACTGCAGCAGTAAGGCACTTATGTTTTTTGATAATTTCCAATTAAAAACACTTTATTGTCAATGTTTAAGTGCATGAATTCCAACTCATTTCATATGACTAGGTGTTGTTCGAAATGTGGTCAAAGGCATTGTACACCCATGGCCAAAAGTTTTGAGAATGACACAAATATTAATTTTCACAAAGTCTGCTGCCTCAGTTTTTATGATGGCAATTTGCATATACTCCAGAATGTTATGAAGAGTGATTTGCAAAGTCCCTCTTTGCCATGAAAATGAACTTAATCCCCAAAAAAACATTTACACTGCATTTCAGCCCTGCCACAAAAGGAATAGCTGACATCATGTCAGTGATTCTCTCGTTAACACAGGTGAGAGTGTTGATGAGGACAAGGCTGGAGATCACTCTGTCATGCTGATTGAGTTCAATTGTTGTGAAGAAGGCTTCAGGGCGCCCAAGAAAGTCCAGCAGGCGCCAGGACCGTCTCCTAAAGATTCAGCTGCGGGATCGGGGCACCACCAGTGCAGAGCTTGCTCAGGAATGGCAGCAGGCAGGTGTGAGTGCATCTGCACGCACAGTGAGGCGAAGACTTTTGGAGGATGGCCTGGTGTCAAGAAGGGCAGCAAAGAAGCCACTTCTCTCCAGGAAAAACATCAGGGACAGACTGATATTCTGCAAAAGGTACAGGGATTGGACTGCTGAGGACTGGGGTAAAGTCATTTTCTCTGATGAATCCCCTTTCCGATTATTTGGGGCATCCGGAAAAAGGCTTGTCCGGAGAAGAGTAAAGCATCCTGAGACCATTCATGTGTGGGGTTGCTTCTCAGCCAAGGGAGTGGGCTCACTCACAATTTTGCCTAAGAACACAGCCATGAATAAAGAATGGTACCAAAACATCCTCCGAGAGCAACTTCTCCCAACCATCCAAGAACAGTTTGGTGATGAACAATGCCTTTTCCAGCATGATGGAGCACCTTGCCATAAGGCAAAAGTGATAACTAAGTGGCTCGGGGAACAAAACATTTACATTTTGGGTCCATGGCCAGGAAACTCCCCAGACCTTAATCCCATTGAGAACTTCTGGTCAATTCTAAAGTGGCGGGTGGACAAACAAAAACCCACAAATTCTGACAAACTCCAAGCATTGATTATGCAAGAATGGGCTGCCATCAGTCCGGATGTGGCCCAGAAGTTAATTGACAGCATGCCAGGGCGAATTGCAGAGGTCTTGAAAAAGAAGGGTCAACACTGCAAATATTGACTCTTTGCATAAACTTAATCTAATTGTCAATAAAAGCGTTTGACACTTGTGAAATGCTTGTAATTATACTTCAGTATACCATAGTAACATCTGACAAAAAGATCTAAAAACACTGAAGCAGCAAACTTTGTGAAAACCAATACTTTTGTATAGTTCAGCCACAACCCCCTTTGACAATTGACAATGCCATATATCCCAAAAAACTTATTAGCGTTTTTACTGCTTGCAGCACAAAGTCTGTTTCCTGACAGATGGACAGGATTTATTTTTCAAATTTGACACTTAATCATTTAATTTATGTATAATAGGTTTTATTTTGGTATTATAAAGTTGATCACTTTTTGCATGAGATGACATACAGACCCAGCTGATCAATAATAAAGTGGGATCCTTGGAGTCAGACTCCCTCAGCTCCCAACTCTTAATTAAGCAGTTAAAAAGCAAAGACAACCTGAAAGCTACTATGCTAAGTTAGTAACCAAGTTAACTGATGTGGCTCTTCAAATTTATAACAGAGCCAAATCATTTATTTCTGTAGCAGTTTGATACAGAAAAAAGGAATGCAACGCCTTGCGTTTGGTCTTCAAAGTGTGCCAATTTTCAATGACTATTTGGGAAAACTATGCCTAACATTGTTTACCAACCAATCCAACCAAAATTGTTTAAAATACTGTATACACTCCAGCATCTAGCAAACCATGCTATTTCAACTTGAATGTGGCTGTTTAGGATGAGCTTTTTCACCAGCTACGTAGTTGTGCTAATGAGCCTGGCTCGCTGGACAGCTACTGTACTGTTCCTGAAATTGTATGAGCAACCCTTCTTTGTTCATATTTGTCATTAAAACACTAACCGAAAGCTTATTTGATCACTGTTCATGTCCCATGCCACTTCTTGGCTGAGAGTATAATTCACTACACATTCCGCTTTTATTGTGATATAAAAGATGACATTGTACTTGGGTAACAAGCATGAACAGTTCTTGGGTTCCGTGTTCTCGGTGGACAAGGTTGAGCATGCATTCACACTGCCGCGCCCACGCCACAAAATGATGTAAAGCAGATTTAACAGGTGCTGAAGTGCAGAGAGTTCAAAGGGCCCTTGAGGGGCCAGGGTGGGGGGTCAGGGCGGGGGGTCAGGGCCAAACGGTAGTTTCGCCCCCACTGGGAAAATGGAAATGGAAGTAAAGAATCAAACTTTTGTTCACGGTGACTGAAAAACAGGGCCCAGGGAGAGGGGGAATACTCACGGCCCGACGGATGTCCCTAGAGGAGAGGTCCACCACCTTCTTGTTCATGGCCCACTCCTCATCAGACTCCATTAGGGCTTTCTGAAGGGGGCAGCATAATGAATGGGTCAGTGCTGGCATCATGGGAGAGATGAGAGCTGGGATGGGAGGGCTTATGGGGTATTGGGGCTTGAGAGGCGGGGGCATTGAAGTGTCCAGGAGGGTGGGAGGGGGGCCATGTGTGTGGGACAGATGGTCCTGGCGGTATAAAAGTGAGGGGCAGATGGGTATGGGTGTGTGTGTGTGTGTGTGTGTGTGTGTGTGTGTGTGTGTGTGTGTGTGTGCCGGTTATGTCCCTGGACCCAGAAAAATCTGGTATGAGATCTTTGTTATAAAATCCTGTAAATATGTAAATAGTGTAACGGAATGGAAGGAAGCTGTAGGGAGTGGGTGCCCTTTTCTTTACGTGCGTTTTCTCGGGTTTTTGTGTATTTTGTGTGTCTTGTTTGTTATTTTGGGCCGGGCTCACCCCTGAAGCCTTTCTGCTTCCTTTAAAAAAAATATATAAATAAATATTGCGTATGTTGATGCGGTTTGTCTGCATATATAGATTTTTTTATGTTGCGTACCCTTTACCCCTAGACAGGGTGCGTAACAGTGCCAGTGAGGGAGTTTTGTTTGAACTGCTGGAACATAATGAATAATCACAAGAGATTGTGGTTGTAGCCGGCCCCAGAATCAACAGCAGACAACTGGTGGTGTGCTTGCAGATAGTGTTAAAATGTGGTGTGCGTGGGGTATGGTGTGCTTCAGATCTGAGATGCTGTAAGGATGTTGTTCTGATGTTGCTTTCATGTTATTGTTGTGCTGTGATGTGATGCTCATGTTGCGTGCGTACACGGGGGGGAAGGTCAAGGGCGGGTTTGTAGAAGGACAGTGGGTGTGGGCAGAGTCCAGTACCTTGAAGTAGATGGGTGCCATGTCGCCCAGCTCTTTGGGCAGGGGAACGCACTCATACACCATGTGCTGGCGTTTCTTTGGGTTCATGTGAGTCTCCAGGAACACGCAGTCCTGGTCCTGGTCCTCAAACATCTTCACCAAGGCCTTGCGGAACATCTGCAAAAAGCACCGTCACATGTTTAACACTGACCAAAGCAGCGGACGTGCCTGTCTGTGGGACTGTCTGTGGGTCTCCCTGTGGCTACGGGTCCCTCTCCGGGTGTCCGTATGTCCTGTCTCTCGGAATGTACTGGTAGGTCTCGGTTTCTCTCCTTCAGTCCCTTTCAGTCAAGCTTGTCTCTTCATGCTGCGAGTTGTAATTAAACGAGGCTGCGGTCCTGTGGATCCCAATATCCAGCCACATCATTCTCTGCTGCAGAACCGTCTAATTACGCTAATGAGGGACAACCCTCGGATGAGAACAGGAAACATAATCAGACCACAGACAAATGATCCCGACAGGAGAAAACAAGCAATGTGTTTCTGGAAGCGCATGCACTTGGCCGTGGTCATTACCCCACATGACATCCATTACAGTTAACGCACAGGATACGATGCAGCAGTCCAATTAATTCACGCTGTGGAAGACGACCCCGACTGTGGCCTGACCAATCAGAGCCAGTGGCAGAAGAGAGAGCAAGGCGGGGACCGGAGAGGGTAAGGTTGAGTGAAACGGGGTCAATGAAGATCGACAGAAGGTGAGCATGTCGGCTTCCCTCCCCCTCTGGGGCGGACAGCCAATCGCCGCTCCCGGCCAGAGCCGACTCTGGCGAGACGGGGAATTGAACCCCGGTCTCCGTGGCTAGCGTCGGACGTTGTAACCACTGGGCCATGCGCGGGGCCACGGATCTACTGATTTAAACAATTCCAGAACATTTTCTTTCCAAACCTTAACAACAATTAAAATGCTGATCCCTTAAATATGGGCCCACTGCAAACCAACACAAGTTGACTCAAGGTGGTCGGGAGGGTGACCACTGACCTGGATCTCGCCCCACACGTCCTCATCCAGGCCGGTGGCGGCGCAGTGGTGCTGCAGCGGGGTGATCAGGCAGTGTCCCTCGGCCAGGGATACCGAGTTCGGCAGGCACAGGTAAACCTGGAGGACGGGGGAGAGGGGACACAGTCAAGGGGCAGTCACACCTTGGCCGGGCGGCGGACCAAGCAATCCCAGTGCAGGCCGGTGGGCTAGGTCTACGGACTCATAACCAGACAGATGACAATGGGTTCAAATTCCAGATGAGCCTGTAATCACATCCCTGACTAGTGAGAACCCCACTTGTATAACAGAGCAACAGAGGCGGCTGGTGATTCACGGGTCACCGATGTGATTAGGAAAAGCAATATCATACAAAACTAACCGAAAATGTGAGCCTTACAATCGCTTCCTTTGCATGCAGGGTAGTGGTATAGTCCTAAAGTGTATCTTCTTTGATCGGTGTACAGTACACAGAAATGTGCCTAATGTAAGGGCTGGAAGGGGAGGGGGACAAGCAAACCTTTTTTGGGGGGCACTGGCCAACAAACTCCAACACTGGCATTTAGTTAAAAAAGACAAATTACAATTCCACAAGGATTTAAAGAGCATGGGCAGAGAGAGAGCAGAGGAATGTGCCCTCGCTGTGTATTCTGAGTAAAACTCTCCAGGTGTTGTTAATCAGCTGGCCCCCGATAAGGTCGGCAGTGACATATTACACAATTTTACCTCACTGGTGGTTCTTTAAGAAAATATTATTCCTAGCAATCGCACACTCGGCTGCAGAAGATGACATAATGTGGAGCCATAAAGCGGCGCTTTTCTCCCCGACCCGGAGTGTTCCAGAACACTTGGTCATGAAGTTCAGCTTTCATTCTCTGTCTCTTAAACCCTTAAAGGTGAGAGTCATGATCTCTTGCCGGGGGCAACCTTAATGATTCTTTCTTCATGGCACTTGATACCTTTGACCAGAGAGGAAACGATTACCCACAATATGAGCTGTCCTTTTTGAAATACAACAACCCATAAATTACCAGCAGCCATACCATCATATGCTCCTGCCGCTAAGCAGATAAGATGGGCGTGGTGAGTATTTCGATGGGAGACCTCCATGGGAAAACTGGTACAAAACGGCAGCCGTGCTACACATTGGTGGTGTTTGAGATCATTTAATGGATCTACATAAATGCAATCCATTATGATTATTATTATCTAATCTAAAGCGATGTGCTTAACAGGCTCTACTGTACTGTACTGTACTAATATTGCAGCTTTCAAAGTGACGTTGAAGTTGCGTTCAACAGTGTGCAACACTGACTCACCTCTTCATTGTGCAGAACTACAAGGCTGAGGAATATGCTCCCTCTTTGCTCCCTTCCTGTCTGTCCCCTCCCATCTCTCCCTCATCTCCACCCTTCCCTTCCTCCCTCTCTCTATCAGTCCACCCCTCCGCACTTTTCTCCCTCCCTCCCTCCCTCCCTCTCTCTATCCGTCCACCCCTCCGCACTTTTCTTTCTCCCTCCCTCCCTCCCTCCCTCCCTCCAGTACCTTGATCCCGATGGCGATGATGAGGTGTTTGGGCAGCCCCTGGCTGTCAAAGCAGTAGAGACACTTTTGCATGCTCCCGGCCCAGCTCCGGTGCTCCTGGATGGCCTTGTTCCTCTGCCGCTCCTCATCCTGGCCTGAGCGTTCCCTCTGCGCCGCACTCGACACAAACATGTCATCCAGGGTGTAGTTATCTCCGTCCTGTTTCCCCATCATCTGCGCCACACACAAAGGTCAGAGGTAAGAGGTGTGTGCGGGCGTTGGAGACTGTGGGGTTCGCAGAGAACCTTGTGGTTATTTAAAAATATAAATGTTTTTTTAAATGAAGAAAATTTCTGAATTCACAATGTCATTTAAACTTAAAATTACAGCTGAGAAAATTCATGTTATGCTGTATGCCTGCATGGTAATTCTTACAGTACATGACTTTGGGAAGTGTTCCATTTATAGCTTTGCTTTTCTGGCTTATCTGTGGTAAACATTAGCCCCATTCTCTAGAATGCTCAGCCCACTAACAGGTTAATTAAAGGAGAGAGGAAAAATTAAAGTAGACTAGTGCCGCGTGTCCATGGAAACGAGGCAAGATGTGGGGGAGGCGTGTCTCCTCAACCCGTACTTGGATGATTGACAAGTCTGAAAGTGTTGTTTAAGTACTGTAAGTAAGGTGTGTGTATGTGTCTGTGTGTGCGCGTTTGGGGGATGCATAGTGGAGTGTGGTGGAAGAGAAAATAACTCTAAGAATTTATGATTAACCTCTGTATTGGTGCCATTTGCTGCTCGTCATTTTTTTTTACAGTGGAAATACTGAAAACAAATGCCTACTGAATTCAAATGAAATGTACATAGGTTAAACAAATACAATTATTTCATAACAAAATATGCACAAACGATAAGGAAACACACAAACTCCTCCCGGTACACCATATTAAAAAACGCAACAGAAATGCGATGTACTCGCCCCATTCAGTGCAAGTGCTTATTCTGATATACAGCAGATAATTAAGAAATCATCCGATTAAATAGGATTGCTGCTGATCTCGGTGTGAAGAGCAGTGGTTTTCATTTCCACTGGCTTGATAGAGGAGTCCCCAGGTAAACTCCTCAAATCACAATTTAATTACACCAACCCACTTTTATAGCAGCACAACAGAATCCAATTAAAACACAATTACAATAAAATCATTCATGAGGAATGATGCAAAACAGATAAACAAACAAAAAAATCATCTTTGAAAAATTATACTTATTTTCCCCAACAAACCAGGCAATTAATTTAGCATTCTTTCTCACTGGGCGGTTCATTTAAGCCAAAAGGGTGAATGTTTCAGTTGAGGTTCTACGTATAAAAAAAACATATTTATAGACAATATGCCATGGTAACCATATTCATATTTATAGATGATATTCCCTGGTTGTAGTCCTACAGCAGAGCTGAAAAGATGACATGGCTGAAAGCTAAAGGTGCAATGTTTGTCGCTTTAATTTTGAATCTCCATGGCAACACTGACGTCTTTGGAGTTTATTAATAATGCTTCCCCCTGAAGGATTTACACATATTATACACATTAATATATTTGAAGAACTCGCCTTTTTATGCGCACAAAAAGAGAAACAAAACAAGTTATTTGAAACGCAAAATCATTTCTCCTGGAATTTCCCAGTTTCCGTACGTGCCCCTGCTCTCCCGCTCTCTGAAAGACCTTGTTTCAGATCAGCCAAATACTCTTGTGCTATTACACATAGCGTGCTTACTCCCATCTGTTCGGCTAAAATCCATCTCCCAGGGAAAGGAGAGGTGGGAAAGAAACGGAAACGCAATCTGATGCTACGGGTCTGTGCGTTGACAAAACCTTCCGTTTGTTCCTCGCCGTTGTCACAGGCTGGGGGGGTCCGGGGGTCCGGAAGAGCTCGTGCCCAGGAGCACGTCCGACAGGGACAAGCGATCGACACGGTGCCATCGCTCGCGCCAGCCCCTCCCCCCCCCTCTGTCGCTGGCTAAACTCGACACGAGGCGAGGTTTGTAAAATAATCAAGAATGACTGTGCGTCGGTATGGTGCGCGACAGTTGGGGAGGTGCAGATAACCTTTTGTTGAAAGGGCACCTTCCCACAGCAGCTGTGTCATTAGGAGCTTCCTGATACAGCGAAAGCAGCCAGCGGTTAATGATATATAAATCAGGGACATCTGCTACCTTGTGTTATCTTGTGTCTCGATGTAACAGCAACATAAGATCCTGCGTGGGGGGGAAGGGCTATGAGACCAAGAAATACTCGACTGTGATATCTTACCGAGGTTCTCGGTTTGGTAAATACCCTTCTGTGACTTATAGTGGCTGAAGTGGGGACACAATTTCCTGATCCCTGAATATCAAGCTCTCTACATACACCCCCAAACACACGCACGCACGCACGCACGCACGCACGCACCCGAGGTGCACCCCCCAGGAAAGAAGCTGAAGCATCTGTGCTGAAGTAATGAGGTCCTAAATGTCCGCATTGCTGCTAGATTTTGTCAGCTCCAGAGGGGAGAGCTACCTTCAGTCTGAGAAATGAGGCCACTCTTTTCCAAGAGGGTGATAAGGAGAAATTCTGCTCATTCCTTGTGCTGGAATTTACCAAAGGGACCGAGAGAGAGAGAGAGAGAGAGAGAGAGAGAGAGAGACACACACACGCACGCACACGCACACCAGATAGGGTTGATGCAGAAAGAGGGCACGGTGGAGACATAATGACCTCTATACTACCCCCAGGTCATCTTTCTGAAGTGGCAGTGCCTGAGGACCATGTGACCCCTGGCTCTGACTATCTAAAACACTGTAAGGACATGCCACTGTCAAGTGAACAGGGGACGTTGGGAGCTTGGGCACTATACAATCTGCTGCAGTGTATGGACAGAGGCATAATTAACCTCAACAGAAAGGGACACGGACGCACACACGCGCGCACACAGGCAGGGTTGATGCAGAAAGAGGGCACGCTTGTGAGAAGTGTACAGACACACAGGGGGTACACAGACGCAGCTGTGCCAAACGCGCCCACTGTGACTATCGGCTGAGGCAGTCTCCCATCCCACATTCGTAGCCATAAAGAGCATGGCGTCACACTTAGTGAAGACAGAAGAGTAGTCATACTTAGTTGTTGGTGTTGCTGAAAATTCTATGGAGCATACAAAGGTTTTGGCTCACAGTTATGTGTTGGTGGGCACTTTTGCAACAGCATACGATGGCAAAATAATGCTCTTAATATACAGGGATGAATGTACTACTCCACTTTCTCTCGGTAAATTCTCTGCTCAAAACTGCAGAGTGACAACAAAGGTCTCTTCCTTCGCGTCGCCATCGTGGATAAAAATCTGCAGTCATACCATTCGTCAGGAAGGTGGGAGTGAATACAAGGGAGGTCAAGGGGAAATGGTTTTGACAGGCAGCACAGGAGAGATGGCAACAGATAGGGAAAAATACTGACAGCAGCAAACTGCTGGTGGGAAATGAGTGTTTTAAACAACAACTTTTTCCAAATGTAAAACTTTTCCATTTTAGGACATCCTGTTCCCTCCACTTTCTCCCTCTGCCTCATCCCCCAGGCACGAGGACTCCTCCTGACCCCTCCATCTTTATTTGTATTAATAAAAACACACTAGCTAGACCGAGACAGTGCTGCTTGTGTTTCCCGTCTTTCTCTTCCCTGCAATGCCATATTCTTTAATTGCATGGTGATGAATAGCTAGTTGAGAAATCATCATCTAACACTTGTTCAGAAAACCTTGAAGCAGCTGAGTGAATTATTAACCTGCGAATTATTAACAAGGTGGCTGGCATAGGATGTGGGCAATTGAATGTATGTGGCTGTGGACATAGACCACTGCAGTGGCAAAAAATACATTGGTGGCTGGCATAGGTAACCAGACATTACCTGGGCAAATCAGAGTGGGAAAATACGAGAGAAGTTGAAAGCCTCTTTACTCTTTTTACAGCAGTAGAACTGTTCCTGAAGCTGGAGAGAAAAAGAGGAACCACTAAAGAGGTTCACAGCTGCAGCTACCTAGCAGACATGGGCAATGTT
This sequence comes from Aldrovandia affinis, assembly GCA_029706075.1. NCBI lineage: Eukaryota > Metazoa > Chordata > Actinopteri > Notacanthiformes > Halosauridae > Aldrovandia > Aldrovandia affinis. Next base: position 4,263,806 of record JAINUG010000025.1, on the reverse strand, counting down.
AGTTTGAATTAGCTTTAAAAGCTAACTGACTAAATGGACAACTTGAAATAACACACAGTCTGAATCCCGAGCACTAAATTGCATCAGAATACACATGCTGGAACTCGATACAAGACCAACTGAGACCAATGAGGAATTATATATATATATATAGAGCGCGGTGTCGGGCATAATTTTCCTGCATTTGGAAAACCGTATAAAACCGACACGGCGAGTCACGGCCGCCTGGCTCCTAGTTCTCTGTGAATCCTCGGCGGGAGAGTGCCGCGGTACCCGTGACCTTGGACTTCAAGTCTCAGTCAACAACGGAGATCTCTGCTGATCTTCTGCTGCATATTCAGTGGCGCTGTTGAAACCACAAGCGCCGAAGGCCGTCGCTGATAAGGGCTCTCCGCTGAGTAAATAATGCAGAGTGTGTCGCCGCGCGTAGCCGCACTGACCTTGGCTGCCATGCGGGAGTAGAGGGCGTTCTGGTCCTCGGCCGTGCTCATCTTCTCCCTCCGCACCATCTCCTGCAGGTTCACTCCGTCGTCGTCCTGGAAGTAGCGCACACGCTCCCCGTCGCGGTGTGTCTCCACCTGACGGGGGTGGGGGAGGGGAGAAGACAGTGTCAGCTGTCAGAAACCAGCCGCGGGTCACCCCGCCAAATCACAGGTGGTCAGTGTCGTTGGTCCAAAAAACGTAAATACAGTTGCACGGTATTGCATATGACTTCAGGTGGTACTCAAACAGTAGAGTGGTTCCGCTGCATTAATGCTCAATTTTATGACATCAAACATTTATTTCATGTGTTCAATACTGAAGAGTCACCGGGAAATCTAATTGATACGCATGAGCAGTATTTCAAAAACAGTCCAAGATTTGTTCGTTTGGTTCATGACCTATATGATATCAATTTTGACAGATTCTTGTTTTTAGATGAAAAATCATTGCCAATTGAATTACCACCAAAATGGGGAGCTATGTTGCTCTGATTGCAATTGTAAACAGCAAACAATGTACAAAGTTATTTTACCCTGCCCCTCTGTTCTACAATGGTAAATCATTTCCTGAAACACTAGAATCATTATAATACTTTTATGAAATATGATATTTCATTAAAGATATTTATGAAGCAGTTGTTCCGATTTTTGTCAACCAATGGACAGACAACGCTTAAAACATAGTTCTGCTTTTTCAGAAAGGATGCCAAACTAAAGAGTTGTGCCTTACTGTGCAACATTGTCCAACATCGGTCTTTTTGTGTAGCATAAGCGCAATACAGCTAGCTATTGTATAAGGTAATCGATGGCCTCTAGACCCTGTACTAGTCCTGTAAATTGCACTGGATGAATTTGAGCATGCAGTCGCTGTATTCATTTAAGCCCATTTCAATAAATGTGATCATTTGCCCTTGTGAGTCTGAGTGAGTCAGAAGAGCCCAGTTATACAGACCTGTGAATGGATCTACACAGCGAAGCAAAACCAATGGTTCATGACCCATACAGCCCTAGGGGTTTGATTGGTTGGGATACCAGTGGCCATCTCCCTGTGTGCTTGATAGGTCCAATCAAACACTCTCCCTGGGCTCCTTGGGCACATTGTGATACGCTTTGTCAGCTTTAACAGACCCCTTAAAATAAATGTTAGTCATTCCGAGTATGTAAGGTTAGACAATTCTAGGCATGCTGCAGTGCAGAGGAAAATTGGCTAATTTTTACCCAAGGCTCAATTTTAAATCTACACTTATGTGTAGCACCTCAAAAGACTTGTAATGACTACTATTTGAGTGGAGTATTTATCTATAATAAAGCATTACTTACTGTGACATTAGCTTGGAGATGAGAGGGCAAGTGCATGCCTGTATTTATGGTGTAATATATATACACCATATAGTGGATGGGTTTGTTTTAATGCCAGCCCCGAAAGCCAAAAACTCATTGTAGACGTGTTTGTAATACAACAGAGAAAACAAAGGACAGATAATCTTGGTAAATGTTCAGTGCTTGAGGGATTTCCTGTGCGCAGTTAAAACACTTTTCCTTCAGACTTTAATTAAAAGGCTCATCATGAACGGTGTGGATCCACGGTAGTGAATTAGATGTACAAAAACACTATGATAAAATACATTTGTCTATTTGTAACTAAAAATATATTTATGGCAAAATAATAAAGAAAATATTTATATTTTTATGTTACACAGCTATTGGTTTAATTAAGATAGAAAAAAGAAATGTTACGCATTGTACAAATGCGTAATCAGTTTCAAATCTCAAATTATCCTCTCACAATCTGGAACTCAGCACATTTTATGAACGGCAGAATGAGTACGCGTCGTACACATTCCCAGATGTTAACACTGTTCTCTGCAGCTACCAAACGCTTGTCTAGCAGAGGGAACGATCTGTCGGTTCGCAGAGATAAACCTGAACTTTGACCTGCCCGCATCCTGTGACTGCACGTGTGCCAGCGTGAGGGGTGAGAAGTGGAGCACGCCGTCTCGCCAGTGAGCGAGCGGGAAGACAATCTCCCACTTCTGGTGTCACCTCATAAACATATTAAAAACACAAGCGTAGGGGAAATTGATTTCTGTGAGATGCTAATATAAACTGAATAAATCCCAGGACAGTGTTGGCATAGTGATGATTCCACGTGTCACACACTCCAACACGCTGCGTGTTCAGGCAGGTTGGTCTGTCTGTCTGCCTGGTCCGCAGTGCTTCTGCATCACTCGCCCGCACGCACGCACGCACGCACTTTAGAAGGCAATTGCTTTAAAAGCAGAGTCTTTTATTTAGAGTAATTAGAGAATATTAATCACCACGAGTAAGTCATTAATCCCAAATCCCAACAAAAACTACATCTGCAGCACTGAGGCACTCCTGTGCCAGGGATGCGTCTGCATTAGGCAGCGCTCTGGTGTCACAGCAGCATGTGAGATACTGACCTACAAAGGCAGGTTTGGAGAATGTCCTACTCAACAGGGTGTCTCGAGTGAACGCGCAAACTCGAACACTGCTACCTGGCATTCGACAACCACCACAGCGCATTCCAAAGATCAAAAGATCTTCATAAAGCGGCTATGTGGACAGGAAACAACAGTGCACCATGCAGTTGTGTTATGATAATAAGTCTGTAGCACAGGACAAAGCATGTATTCAAATGTAGCAAATTAGGAAAATATTAGGAGGTTGAAAACCATTTTTCTTAGAGCACACTTGAGTTGGAAATGTTGTGGAAATGGAAATAAAGTTTTTCCTCTTTAGTGAAATTGATAAGAAAATGGTCATTATTCTTCTGTTTTCCATGCATTTCTTTAAAAAATAATAACTGAAAATTGTTGATTTGAACCAAAAAAGTTTATCCGATCCAATGTGGACAGCTCAGCTCTTAGATTGAATTTGCCCCCTTGCTTTTAATGATTACAGTGATTCTAGTTTAATTGTATTGTTTTTGCTGCATAGAGTACGAAACCTTCTGGAGAAGAGTCAGTCTGATTTGGGGTGATCCTTTGACACACAGCGCGTCACCAACAGAGAGCAAACAAGGAGCATCATGTGTGCCAGGACAGCCCGAAAATGAAAAGAGCTTCTAAAACCAGAGCTGCATCACTGAACACAAAGCCCATGGATCACAATGAAACATTTCTTTTGCATACCTCTGTCCAAGTGTACTACAGTCCAGACACTTTGCAGTGAAGTCCCTTGACAAACATTTAGGATAAACATCCTGCCTACTCCAGGTTGTTTCAGAAATAGCACTGTTCTTAGAGCTCTACAACTTAGAGGTTGGACACACTCAGACATAAATCACTTTTACTAAATACAGAGCCACTACATACCCAAACTAGGCCCCCTTTTTCACTTTAACCTTTGACCTTGCAGTGATCATTCCGCCTTTTCATAAATCACATCTCTTCCTTTGCCTTGTTTCCCACTGCCCGCCAGTTAGCGACAGGGCATGTGGCACAGGATCTCCGAGTTGGTGGCCAAGGCCTCTACAGGGCATTCCCAATCCAGCTGGAGCTAAACATAGCAACGCTGGGGGAAAAAAATATCAGGCCATCCTGCCCGTCCGCATCGCTCCTCTCCAACCAGGTGCTACACATTAAAACATCTTCAGGCCCACACACGATGGTTATGATAGCACTGCAAATGCACCATGGGTAAATTCTACACTGAATATGCTAACATTGAGGTCCCAAGCATACCCCATTGCAGTACACAACTCAGGGTGTGGGAACATCTGTTAGTAGGCCTATGTGGCCTCCGTGACTGGTCTGAATGTAAATGTATATCTTCAGTGAGTATTTAGTGCATTAGTACATTAGGCGTGGCAGCGTGTGGGATTAACACACTGCCACACTTGGCACACCTCCACATCTCAAATCCCTCCCTACATTGGGACCCTTCGCAGTGAGTAAATCATCAGTTAAAAAACAGGTCAGACCAGACCTGAGCCCCCCATCCCTGTAATTGCCCACCATGTTGAAATTGTGGATTTCTGGTAATAGTTTGTTGGGTCTGTCATAATGCAGCCAGCAGGCACAGGGTTTGGAGATGCATCTGAGAGACATATTCCTGGTGTCGGCCTTACCGCCTTCTTCTTCCTGCGGCCTCCTCTGGGCTCCAGGAGTTGTGTCGGGGCGCTGACGGGCCACGCCCGGCCCGCTTGGTCTGTCCTGAAGAGAACAACTTCCTGATCAACCTCCGCATGTCCCGAAACCTATCCGGAACAAAACAGCTGTTCAACAAGCTGAAAAACTGAAACACAGCACAATCAAACACTGCAACAACGCCATTACATCACATTACATTACATTACAGGCGTTTGGCAGACGCTCTTATCCAGAGCGACTTACAGTTTACATTTCTTTACAAATCCATTTATACAGCTGGATATTAACTGAAGCAATTCAGGTTAAGTACCTTGCTCAAGGGTACACCAGCAGTGTCCCACCTGGGGATTGAACCTGAAACCTTAACGTTACAAGCCCAGTTCCCTAACCACTGGTATAGTACACTGCCGGCCCTATCCCGCCACATTCCATATCAAAATTGATCATGTTTCTCAACAACAGACAACAGTTTCATACAACACAATCTCACAATGCACAACACAATACAGTACATCCAAAACACGAGTAAACCCCACAATACATGACACAATTTTCCAGGATATACAGTGAACTTACCTGAATAGACCTTCCCCTACACAACACAGTCACACACAAAAAAGGCCAATCCCTAAACAAGGAATCCCACACTGCACAAAACTATCAGAGATAACACAACTCAGTCCCGCACTGTACGACAAAATCCTGCACAACACAACTAAATACATTTTGCGTTTCACAACAATAGAGAATGCCACACACTGGGGAATCATAATTCAAGGGCAGGTCCAAACTGGCACCTGACCAATGACAGTACAGTCACTTCTTCTGAAGACAATTTTGGATGTGACCGGGCCATATTGGTTACATGCAACTATTTATAACAGGTGGCAAGGCTGGCAATTCCATAAATTACAAGAGTGAAATTAAATTAAGATTCTGTGAAATGAATCCAGGATCGACAGCCATAAGAACCCTGCTTTAAAGATGAGCCTTGCGGGACCTGATTTATTGCACCGTCTGCAACAGAAGATTTATGAAGAAAAGTACCCGAATGCTGTTCTAAGAAATCGAGCTGTGTAGGTGTGTTAGTCCTTCTAAGGTGAATAATGCGTAGCATTCCTATTTAACGGCTTCTATCCCTATTCTCAGAACTGGGTTTTAAGTCAGATCTGACAAAAAAAACTAAAGGAGAAAAGGAAAAAAGCTAGACATTCGTACTCCCGGCGATGATTCATGTACGTCCAAATGTCTCTAAAGATTGTTGAGAGAATTATACAGGTCTAGATCTTCTTCAAACGTCTCTTGCCTCAAAAGTGCTTTCCATTCAGAAGTATTTTAATTCATGCAAGGTCTGCAAGCACACTGTTTTCAGCCATTCATATGCATATTAGAGTGAAAGAACAGCACTTAATTACTAAGGAGGCCATATGAGCCAAGACTCAAGGTTCCTTTGTCCCTTTGAATCATGCCAATGGTGTTGGAAGGCCATTCAAAGTGCAATGTTTTAAAAGCACCCAAATGTGACACCTGGCATGGAATCCAAATCACAAGACTTGGCTGAAAATAACAATTGGAGTCATATGAACAAAATATTCATAAATTATTTTCAAGGAAAATCTTTTACTTTTGTAACAAAAACTCGATCCCCTAACCTGAGAGAACCTAGGCACATGCATTCAAGCAATTTCCTGCAAATGTTTAAACCTTGAAATGTTGATGTTATACATGTTTAAATGCATGTAAAAACATAGTACTTAGTCGAGGGAATTCTGCAATATGCAATGGTGTCTGTGTTAAAATGTTACATTTATATTCTGTCTGATCAATCTTTCCTCAAATTTCATTCAAATCAGTTACAAAAATGTGAAAAATGCAGTTTTTTGGTGCACACACAACTTCAAGGAAGAGGCACCCTGGGTGGCATGTCCAGCTACAGCACTGGTGCCCCACGGTCCAGAATCAAATAGTGAGCTATGTAGATATTAATTTGAATACTGACTACTGTGGCTCTGACTAGTTCAAGCTAGTTACGCTAAATAATTGTATTTATTAACTCGTCAGGAAATCACTTGGTAAGGTATTGAGAATGCTTTCCTAAATAATAGCTAGACTAACTTTCTGGCTAGCTAGCACTCTTTAAACAGATGCTAGCAAGATTTATATTTAATTGAATACAGGTAACTGCCAAAACAAAGGAAACACCTAATATAAAGTGTCTAAATAGGGCATTGGGCCACCATGAGCCACAAGAACAGCTTCAATGTACCTTGGCATAGATTCTACAGATGTCTGGAACTCTATTGGACCCCCCGCAGGTCATTCCATGATTAGGACAGGGTCATATCAGGATTTGTAACGGCACGCCTGAGGTCTGGTAACAAGTATTGATAATTCTACTCATTTGTTTCTGTTTTGGACAGAGTTAGCACCTCCTAGGCCATAAGGTGAACCCGTTTTTCGTTTCATCTCGTTCCCATCAAACCCGACTACACACTTTTACTTCATAAAAAGATCTATTGGTGTTGAGCGAGAAAAAAAAAGTTCTACTTGTGGAATCCTGCAGTTATTTTATAATCAGTGTTTTAATTCGGCACTAGTACGTCCCGGGCGTAATCAATAGTTTGTTTACGAGTGGTGAAGCGGCCGTCACGTGATCGCGCTAGACCAATAAGGTGGCCGCTTTTCGGAACTAGCTTCCAAGATGTCTGCCTCCACGGCGTTAACAAGCCGTAACGAAGACGAAGAAAATCCTGCCAAAAGTCCTCCGAAAGTGTGTTTAGTGCGTTCAAAATGATATATCGCAAGTTCAGGACTAAATAAAAGGTATCCAGGACGTTAATTTAACATTTTATTTTGTTTCTGGTGAAATTTCATTTAAATGTCGATGCGAAATGCGATATTTTTGACCCGGAATGTGAGATATCTTTGCCCAAATGCTAACTCCCTGCGCAAAATGTAATGATCAGATAAGATAGATTTGTTCTTGCACTTACCTCAGCCCTGGTTATGCTCTTGGATGCTTGTTTAGTAGGGAGATGTACTTATGATTTCCGGTGTTCTCTTGCTTACCTACGTTAAATGCACTTATTGTAAGTCGCTTTGGATAAAAGAATGTGCTAAATGCCTGTAATGTAATGTAATGAATGTGAATAAAAAACGAAAATCATATGCTGAGGGTTCTGCTTGCAACTTTATTCTTGCAGCATCTGTGAGGCCATTGACAGCTACAGTACATATAGGACCGTAGGCAGAGGTCTACCTCGACCGAGATTTGACAAAGTTCCTTCTCCGCTAACCTCTCCTCTGCTAAGTCTGCATTTTTCCTTTCTAAAATTCAATCTTCTGTTTCCAACCCACGTAAACTCTATGCTACGTTTTCCTCTCTCCTCACCCCTCCTCCTCCCCCACCCCCCTCCTCTATAACCGCTGATGACTTCTCATCCTTCTTTCACGAGAAGGTTGAGGTCATTCGCAACTCCTTCCCCCCAACCTCTCCCTCTCCCATCCCGCTACCTAAACCTCCCACTCCTCTGTCCTCCTTCTCACCCCTCCCTGACTCTGACATCCTTCAACTTGTTCTCTCCCACCGTCCCACCACCTGCCCTCTTGATCCCATTCCTTCCCCCCTCTTCCAGTCCATTGCTATGGACATCCTCCCCTTTGTCTCTAATGTCATTAACTCCTCTCTGTCCTCTGGCTCTGTCCCCTCCTCCCTCAAATGCGCTCAGGTTGTCCCCCTCCTCAAAAAACCCTCTCTGAATCCTGCTGTCATCTCTAACTACCGACCTGTCTCTCTCCTCCCATTCCTCTCCAAAACGTTAGAGCGGGCTGTCTATAATCAACTGTCTGCTCATCTCTCACAGAACGACCTGCTTGATCCTAACCAATCTGGGTTCAGAGCAGGCCACTCCACAGAGACTGCTCTCCTTGCGGTCACAGAGGCTCTTCACATCGCCAAGTCCAGATCCCTTAGCTCCGTCCTCCTTCTCCTCGACCTGTCGGCGGCATTCGACACCGTGGACCACCGGATCCTGCTCTCATCTCTCGTCGAGATGGGAATCTCTGGATCTGTGTTGACATGGTTTGAGTCCTACCTGGCTGACCGGTCCTACCAGGTGGCCTGGAGAGGATCTCTCTCCTCTCCCGCACCCTCTCTACCGGTGTCCCGCAGGGCCTCGGTGCTAGGCCCTGTCCTATTTTCTCTGTACACCAAGTCACTTGGTTCTGTTATTTCTGCTCATGGTTTTCCTATCACTGTTATGCTGATGACACTCAACTGTTTCTCTCCTTCCCTCCATCTGATACCCAGGTCCCGGCACGGATCTCTGCATGCCTGGCTGACATCTCCGCATGGATGTCCACCCACCACCTGAAGCTGAACCTGGGGAAGACAGAGCTGCTCTTCCTCCCAGCGAAGGGCTCCCGATGATTGATGCATCAATCACCGTGGAAGGCTCCATAGTGTCTCCGTCCCAGTCTGCCAGGAGTCTTGGGGTAACCCTGGACAACCAGCTGTGCTTCTCGAGCCATATTGCAGCAATCACTCGGACCTGCCGTTTCTCCCTCCACAACATCCGGAGGATCCGACCGTTCCTCACCCAAGAGGCCACTCAACTCCTGGTCCAGGCCCTGGTGATCTCACGTCTGGACTACTGCAACTCCTTGCTGGCAGGCCTTCCGGCCTGTGCCATCAAGCCACTGCAACTAGTCCAGAACGCTGCTGCTCGCCTGGTGTTCAACCAGCCGAAGTTCACCCACGTCACCCCTCTACTCTCCTCTCTGCACTGGCTCCCCATCGCAGCACGCATCAGATTCAAGTCACTGGTGCTTGCTTTTCAAGCGGCCAGAGGTACTGCTCCCCCATACCTCCAGTCACTCGTCACGCCCTACACCCCGTCCAGACCTCTCCGCTCCGCCTCCGCTGGCAGACTGACTGCCCCATCCCTCCGGGCGCCTGGCAGCCGCTCCTCGCGGTCTCGCCTCTTCTCTGTCCTGGTCCCTCGCTGGTGGAACGACCTCCCGCAATTGGTCAGGACTGCGGAATCACTTCAATCTTCCGCAAGAGACTCAAAACCCACCTCTTCAGACTCCACTACCCCTGATCTCTGTCCATCTAGCTAAATTGTCTTCACCACTGTCTACTTGTTCAACACTATACTCTTTACTAAAAAAAAAAAAAAAAAAAAACCTGTACATTTTGTAAAATGTAAAATACCTTTTCCTTCCCGGTGTTACAGGTATGGTACGCAGATGCCTGCAATGATGTCTATTGCTGTATTCCTGCACTGATCTCGTGCGCTAACTGTGATTGTTCCTACCATGTATTGATGCACATCTTGTAAGTCGCTCTGGATAAGAGCGTCTGCTAAATGCTTAAAATGTAAAAATGTAAAATGTAATGGACATTCAACGATAATAATGCACAATTTGACTACATTACAGAGGGCTACGGAGCTAAGAAGAAGCAACAAAGGTGAATGTTTGATGACACAGAGATGCCGTTCTGAAGCAATACATGCACAAAACTGTACAAGTACACTGATGAGATATTTTGTGATGTTAAATTAATCTAAATAAAAGTTTATTTGATTTAAATAAAAGTCAAAAGTACACCTCAACAAAACCATCATCTTTATGAACAGTATCATTGAACGAGGGTCATTGACTTAGCTAAGGTGTCATCAGCTCTTGGCACCAGTGTGTTCGGCACTTATTGGGATCCATACCTTCTCCGGTTGTGACTCTACAAGTGCCTTTTATGGCAAGGGCAAAAGAAAGCCTTTTTCTGTTGCTTGCAAAAAATATGAATACCTGACTGCCTTTACAAATCTGGGTAGCAGCTTTAACCTGGACCAGTCTACCTTTGCAATACTTTGCAAATACGTGTGCCACCTGTATGACCAGTCAGCTGCTGAAAATGTTAATGAGGCACGATACAAGGCGTTCTGCATGGCATCATCAGCTTTGCCAGAACTATCCATACCCCCCACAAGTGACGCCCTGTACCAACACTGCAAAAGGGCAAACTACCAAGCAGCAATAATGAGATCATCTCTTAAAGCTAAGGTGTGTGCCCCATCACCTGCTGGCAATGGATGGCACCTTGAGGATGGGGACTTAACAGTGACCTGGATGACTAGAAATCCTGCCCCTGAAAGTGTGTTGCAGGTAGTCCACTGCAGTTGCAGGCAAGGCAAATGCGAGACAGGAAGATGTTCCTGTATGTCTGCAAGACTGTCTTGTACAGATTTATGTCGGTGCCAAAATTGTGCAAATGTTTTCAAAGAAACTGAGGAAAGGGCTACATGTGATGATAGCTCTCCTGATAGTGATAGTGATGACTAAGAGACTTGCCGTGTTACCTGGGAGATGTTGGGTGGGGGTGGGGTGTTTCTGATCTATAGACTTGGACACTTTTTTGTCTTGCTTTGACACAGACTGTTCTAACTGTTCATAAAGATGATGGTTTTGTTGAGGTGTACTTTTGAATTTTATTTAAATCAAATAAACTTTTATTTAGATTAATTTAACATCACAAAATATCTCATCAGTGTACTTGTACAGTTTTGTGCATGTATTGCTTCAGAACGGCATCTCTGTGTCATCAAACGTTCACCTTTGTTGCTTCTTCTTAGCTCCGTAGCCCTCTGTAATGTAGTCAAATTGTGCATTGTTATCGTTGAATGTCCATTACTTTGTCAAATCTCGGTCGAGGTAGACCTCTGCCTACGGTCCTATATGTACTGTAGCTGTCAATGGCCTCACAGATGCTGCAAGAATAAAGTTGCAAGCAGAACCCTCAGCATATGATTTTCGTTTTTTATTCACATTCATTACATTACATTACAGGCATTTAGCACATTCTTTTATCCAAAGCGACTTACAATAAGTGCATTTAACGTAGGTAAGCAAGATAACTGCTAGTCACCGGAAATCATAAGTACATCTCCCTACTAAACAAGCATCCAAGAGCATAACCAGGGCTGAGGTAAGTGCAAGAACAAATCTATCTTATCTGATCATTACATTTTGCGCAGGCAGTTAGCATTTGGGCAAAGATATCTCACATTCCGGGTCAAAAATATCGCATTTCGCATCGACATTTCAATGAAATTTCACCAGAAACAAAATAAAATGTTAAATGAACGTCCTGGATACCTTTTATTTAGTCCTGAACTTGCGATATATCATTTTGAACGCACTAAACACACTTTCGGAGGACTTTTGGCAGGATTTTCTTCGTCTTCGTTACGGCTTGTTAACGCCGTGGGCACACATCTTGGAAGCTAGTTCAAAAGCGGCCACCTTATTGGTCTAGCGCGATCACGTGACGGCCGCTTCACCACTCGTAAACAAACTATTGATTACGCCCGGGACGTACTAGTGCCGAATTAAAACACTGATTATAAAATAACTGCAGGATTCCACAAGTAGAACTTTTTTTTTCTCGCTCAACACCAATAGATCTTTTTTATGAAGTAAAAAGTGTGTAGTCGGGTTTGATGGGAACGAGATTCGCTTTCTAGACACATTTTCGGCGTTCACCTTACGGCCTATCCCTAGCACTGAATGATTTAGGTCAGCACAGTCCCACAGTCAACCTTGAACAGTATCAGCATTCATTTATCAAATTTTAAACAGTTTGCACATGAAGTACAGTCTTTGTTGGGCTTTGGCATAGTGCATAGGTATGTGTGTGTGTTTACTAATCATTATAGAAGTACAAATATCTTGGCACTATCTCTGTGTTACTTCTGTGTATTTTAACCAGTGATGGATCATGTTTCCTGGTCCTAAAACAAATGACCAATTCTATTGGTTTATTAGTGTTTAAGACAATCCAAGTTGAGAACACCAGCATTTGAAAAGTAATGTCAATAATTGATGGTTAAGAGCTGCAAACTGGTATTGACCATCTGGTCCACTGTATAACATCTCCAAAGTGGCAAGTATTTACCAACCAAACTGCCAGCTCCAAAGGAACAACATCTCAACAACAAGTGACTACAAGACAAAACCTCCAAAGGAACCATTTCATCACATCTCCAAAGGTCCTAGTGAATACAATTTCCAAAAGGAAGAATATACAACTCCAAAGTGACTAAAGGTTTAAAATCTTTAAAGACCCAACTGAACGATATCTGAAAAGCAACTACCAACATCTGTAGAGGAACTAGCATACAACATAACCAACAGAAGTGCAGTAGGGCATCCAAGCTCATTGAGAGTGGAGGTCGTTTGTGATGTGACATTTTAGGAATTGAAATCCTCTATTGATTGGAATCATATACTTACATCACGGTAGCCTTGTTTCTTGAAATAGCCTACTCTCATTTTGTAGCTATAATCCTTGTTAATAATCACAAACCTGTGTGTGCATGAATGTCACCCACCTTGCTCGCTGCTGCCAAGGCTGGGCTATTCTGGGCTCTGCTCTCCTTGGCTTTCCGGGCTGCTTCCAGCTGTGCCTTCAGCTTGTCCACCAGTGCCTGTCACACAGGGGGGAAACCACAGTCTGTCCCTCTCCTCCATGCCCATGCCCAGAGCCACACTCTGGGGCTGGGGCTGAATCAGCAAGCAACCACTGTCATCATGGAGGGAGCGACTTTAATGCAGAGGAGGCATTAGCCCCAGATTAGCTCACACCAAGTTGAATATCTGGTTATAAAATACAACATCTGAGGGGCTGGCGGATGGCGTAGCGGTCTAACGCAGCACGCTTCCGAGTGGTGTGCGCTGCCCGTCAGGGACGCGGATCGAAACCCGCGTCTCTACCAGACCGGCCCTGGTCGTCAGCCCCGATCGGAGGTGGCATTTGGCTGTCCGCCTCCGGGGAAGGGGGGAGGGAGAGCCGGCACGAGTCCGTCGAGGAGAAGGTTAAAGGCGTCCGTGGAAGAATTCCCGTCTCGAAAGAGGAATGTGTGTCTCGCTCCCGGGGGATGGGCGACGGACTCGTGAGGGTGGGGAATTGAAATAAATAGAGGGTTTAATTGGCAACCAAATCGGGAGAAAAACGGGAAAAAATCTGAAATAAATTTTAAAGAAAAGAAAATACAACATCTGTGCTGCAGTCGGGCCTCGTTGGTCACCTCCGAAAAAAGACCAGTAATGAGATCTGTGGGGAAGTTGCATCAGCCTGACATTTATAATGAATGCAGTCACAGAGCCATGGGGGCGAGGGATGCATGTGGATGGGGTGAGATGAATCTCTGAGGAACAGGACGGGACCTACTCCTCGTTCATCAAAACCGTGTGTGGTGACTGTCCCTCCATCCTATCAGTCAACTTCTTACTCATGTCCCTTTGGAAGGCATTGGATGTGACTCACTCGGTCAAGTCTGAGAAAAGACTATGGCTACATTTACACTGCAGGCCTTAATGCCCAGTTTCGATTTTTTACCTATATCCGATTTTTTTGAACGCCTGTTTACATCTAGTTTTTAAAAGTGACCCATATCCGATACCTGTGTTTGCACGTGAAACAACCCGCATACGTACACGAGGGTTTGGTTACCCATACGGAAGTAAATAACTACCATGCCAAGGCACAGCCATATCGCGATCTGGAATGGACATAAATGAAACAGAAATAATCATTCAAGCTATTGCATTCCGAAGCATCTTTAGAGGTCCGCAACAAATTAATATTTCACTTCTGGTTGTGGTTCTCTGTGGCTCAGTAGGTAGAGCGTTACACGGTTGTTCAAACTGGGACCACATATACTGAAAATGTATGTATAAAGCGCTTTGGATAAAATTCTTGAATTATTATTATTATTATTATTATTACATTCTTGAATGACGTGCGAATCGCAATGACAGGGAAATTCCGATCTGTTTAGATGACGGTCGCATTGGCAGATATCAGATTCCTATCGCATATATTTTTTACTCTGCACCTGTGCGTAATACTGGATGTTCATGTTGGTCTTTTCCTTTTATGGAGTTTTTTATGGAGATTTATTGGACTTTGGATGTTACTGCCAACCGGCAGTCTAGCCATTTAAAAACAATCTCCTTATCTTCAGGCTTTACATCTTGCCAGTGTTAAAGCCGGTCTGATGGGTTTTGTGACAAAATGGCCAATGCTTTACTGGTATCACTTTCCAAACGTGCTCTAAACAGAAAAACTCAAAAGATTATTTGGTTTAAAAAAATTCAAATAATAAATAAATCAATAATAGATTTTGGGAATTTTTAAAAGATCAAGTAATCATGGCATGCTCTGATTGTTCCTAAACTGCTGACAGTTATCTTTAAATACGCTGTAGGTTCCCTCTACATCTCAGCACAGAAGCCATAAGACATTGGGGCCTGAAACGCACAACAGAACTCTGCCTATAACCAAGTTTTCTATGGAACTGCATCTTGTGGAAATAGCTTGGGGCTGAGCGATTGTAAAAATGACCTCACTGCGTTCCCGTAGACAGACCACGTCAGGTCTCATTTTTTACTCCCGAGTGTAAGTCTTCTTTGAACTGAACCAATAACCTTCCGGTGTCAGGCTGAACGCTCTCGCCGTTTGGCCGTTGTGAGAGGGGGTGGGACGTTCCGTTAAATATCCTCACCATGTTTCCCATCAGCTCAGCCTTGACCAGCTTGGCACCCAACTTGTTCAGCTCTTCGTCAGTGAGGATCTGAACCTCTTCTTCTTCCTCCTCCTCCTCACTTTCTGTGGCCTGGGCGGGGCTTGCAGACCCTCTGTGAAGCAGGTGAACAAAGAGAAAATAATTTCTATGAGGTAAATCATTTCTGTGAGGTGAGATGGTTGAACTCGGTGCACAGGAAGTGTTCTCAAACCCGTGTTAAATGCAGTTTTGTTAAAAGAACACTTTCTGGGTTTCTGGCTCACAACTGACTGTGGCCTTCACTGAGCCCGCATAGGACAGAACAGCTGAAGTGCAGCATTGCTGATGACCGCTCCTGACGTGGAGGCTCAAATTAATCGCATTTTCAATCAATATAAAGGGAAACGTTATGGCAAGGTGCTTTGGTCTGACGATACGGCTTTGAAACGGACCGTTGAAGGACGTGAGCAAACAACTGCGGTTAAAAAGGGCAGCTTATTATAGATACACAAAACACCACGGGTACGAGCAACGGCATCAATCAGCAGCCCTTCGATCTCACGCCAAGGACTAAAAACGTTTTTTGGAATGAATACTTGATAGGTAGAGGGACATTGAAATTAAGCTTAATTTCCTGAGGGACACTAATTTTTTTAATTTTTCATTCCTATTAAAGATTAATTTGATGCTGATGGATTCTTCCACATTTTTAAGAACTGGCGCAGGTTTTGTTTAATGATTGCATGATAAGGGAAGATGACAACCAATCGGTCAGATTTCAAGGCGAATGAGCTTCTGGAAAGACCGCACTATGAATGGCAGACTGTCTGATAGCCAAAGGAAATGACCCTGCTTGGTAGGTGGTGTGAAATTATTTCTGACCAATAATCTGAAAAATGGTCAAGGACAATCCTCATCACAAAAAAATAAGAAAAATTTGAATTTTTAGTAGAAGAGGAGGATTTAAAATGCATTTAAAATGAATCTCCAGAGAGCTTCAAGACTTCTCAAAGAATACATTCTCTCACATTTTGATGGATCAGCAGCAATATTAAACTCAATAGGCAGGATCAGCTGAAATGTGCAATAGCTACCTTCCTTTTGCAGTTCAAACAAATGTAAAACTAGATCCCATAGTAAGGACGGACACTGGTCCTCCAGGACTTTTAAGAGCTGTCCTTCCAGGAGCACTAGGATTACACTCGACTCACTAGGTGGCTTCCTAGGGCACAGTACAGTTAATTTCACTTAAAAATTTTAGCATTCAATATTCAAGAGGCGGGTTTTAAAACCAGTGGGAATAAGATTTTCATCCTCAATTCTGATCAAATGACATTGCAGTATTAGTTGGACAGGTTACAGGTGTTCACTCGAGGCAGAGGAATCTGATTGGCCTTGAGGTTTCATGTGATGTGTCTGAGCCAATCAGGCCACTTGTTGATAAAGGGGAAAAAACCCCATCTCTATAACCTGTGATCGCTGACCTGGGAGATGTCACCACGGAACTGCTGCTGTGACTCTCCTCCAGGGCGGCGCTAGTCTCCCTCTTAGGCTGCTGCTGGCTCTTTGGGTCTTTGGGGCCGGTGTGAGGAGTCCCCTCCGGTACGGCCGACCTCACGGCGGAGTGCCCTGCTGCCTCCGGCTCTCTGGAGCTGGGCCTCTTCCATGCCCGGGCTCTGCCGTCCTCCTCCTCCTCCTCGCTGGGCCTGAGGAACCCTGAGGAGCTCCGAGACGAGGCGGGGGGCCCAGCTGGTCCCCATGTCGTCCTCCCTCTCTGAGGGCCTCAGGAACTTGGCCCTCAGAGACCCGAGGGACGGAGGCGGTTCCTCATGCCTCTGTCTCCTTGGTGGACTCTCTCTGCGGGGCGGTTCCTCATGCCTCGGTCTCCTTGGTGGACTCTCTCTGCGGGGCGGTTCCTCATGCCTCGGTCTCCTTGGTGGACTCTCTCTGCGGGCGGTTGATCGTGTCTCGGACCCCTTTGTGGACTCTCTCTGCGGGCTGGTTCATCGTGTCTCGGACCCCTTTGGGGACTCTCTCTGCGGGCTGGTTCATCGTGCCTCGGACCCCTTTGGGGACTCTCTCTGCGGGCTGGTTCATCGTGTCTCGGACCCCTTTGGGGACTCTCTCTGCGGGCTGGTTCATCGTGTCTCGGACCCCTTTGGGGACTCTCTCTGCGGGGCGGTTGGTCGTGTCTTGGACCCCTTTGGGGACTCTCTCTGCGGGGCGGTTGATCGTGTCTCAAACCCCTTTGGGGACTCTCTCTGCGGGCTGGTTCATCGTGTCTCGGACCCCTTTGGGGACTCTCTCTGCGGGCCGGTTCCTCATGCCTCGGACCCCTTTGGGGACTCTCTCTGCGGGGCGGTTGGTCGTGTCTTGGACCCCTTTGGGGACTCTCTCTGCGGGGCGGTTGGTCGTGTCTCGGACCCCTTTGTGGACTCTCTCTGCGAGGTTGAGGATCCTCCCTGTGTCGCCGCTGTCCCTCCCCTGCCCAACTGTCCCTGAACCTGTCACCCTCTCTGTCGTCGCGAGCTCCGTCGTGCCTCTGTCGCGAGCCTCGCCCCCTGTCCATGTTCCAGTCTCTGCGGGCGCCCCTCCCCTCGCCCCGCCCCCATGCCTGGTCCGCGTCGTCGCTTCCCGTGGGAGGGGTCGCCTCCCTGTCTCTGCCGAACCTCCTGTCAGACACCTCCGGGCCACGTCTCCTCCACCTCTCCGCACCCGGCTGCCTGTCCTCCCTCCTCCGTCCGTACGCTGCGTTTTCAGCCTCCGCCAGCCTCTTCTGGAACTGCTCCAGGGACTGCAGTGAAAAGACAGGACTGATCACTCAGAGAGAAACCTTCATCATGCAGGGGGTGAAAGCCATGGGTCCTGTTAGGTGAACAGGGCTCGATAATGCAAATGGAATGAGAAACCAATTTGTTCACCGTTGTTTTTCCTGCAGCTCCATTTTGATGCATTAGGTTCATTTAAGGTGTTTAAAATGTTCCCCCTAAATAATCCAATTTCATGCAAGAACATGCATGCAAGTTAAAATTTCACTGTTGGCAGTGAGTTTGTCGTACGTTCAGTACGAAGTTCTGCCAGAGTCTAAGCGGCGAGTGCCCTGAAGTCCTGCGAAAGCGCGTAGAGAAAGTGCTGAGACAGCAGGACCAAAAGCTCGGAGAGGAGAAATGAAGAGGATCGGTGGCTTGCACACATCGTGTCTAAGGGTGCGTTAATGCCCGTGCGTGTGCGTGCGTGTGTTAATGCGGCAGACTCACTCCGTATCTCTCTGCCACCACAGCCTCCAGACTGCGCTGTTCCCTCTCGGCCTGCTCCCTCATGCGCTGATAAGCCTTCCTGAGCCAGCTTAGACCCCCGTCGTCAACCACCCCCGCTGCCGAAACATACACAAAAACAAGCATTAGCGTATTGCCAGTGTGGCACATGCTGGTGGAACATGCATATACTTGCGCTGTCATTTATGTGCCTACCAGGCACCCTTATCCAGGTCAATGTAGAGAGCCTACAATTTACATTTGCATTTGCATTTTAGGCATTTAGCAGACGCTCTTTTACTGAAGCAATTCAGGTCAAGTACCTTGCTCAAGGGTACAATGGCAGTGCTCTGTCTGGGAATTGAACCAGCAACCTGTTATAAGTCAAGTACCCTAACCATTACACTGCACTGCCGCTACATATCAGTTTGTATAGCTGGATATCAACTGAAGCTGTTAGCAATTACACAGTGCCCTTCTCAAGGTTGCAGAGACCCAACTGGGATTCAAACCCAAAGTGCATAAAGGTGAGGTCCCTGGTGTCAGTGTGGATTCTAAGTGCATTTGTTCTGTGACTAGTGAGATTATTACCTCCAGGCACACATACAGTAGACGCACGCACGCACGCACACACACACACACACACACACACACACACACACACACACACACACACACACACACACAGTTACTCAAAAACCGACAATATGAACAAACATCCGTAACGTGCAGTTATTTCCTGAGCATCTGTTGAAGTGATATCATATAATTTACACAGACAGGAAGAGACATAATGACCTCTATACTAACCCCCAGGTCATCTTTCTGAAGTGGCAGTGTCTCAGGACCATGTGACCCCTGGCTCTGACTATCTAAAACACTGTAAGGACATGCCACTGTCAAGTGAACAGGGGACGTTGGGAGCTTGGGCACTGTGCAATCTGCTGCAGTGTATGGACAGAAGCATAATTAACCTCTACGCACACACGCTCAGACACAGAAAGAAGGATACAAAATGTATCAGAAACACTGAAGACCCAGCAGCAGGCAGTAACTCTTCAAGGAGCGATGGATTCAGTGCTCAGAGATGGCCTGCTATGGAGACCAGAGGGGGAAATATTATCCTCCTCCTAACAGAATCCTGGATCTGCATGCGCTCGCTCACCTTGGCAGTGGTGGAGGGGGGGGGGGCGGGGGGCATTGGCTTCATTTTGACTGGCCTGTGGTAAAATGTACCCTTGAAGTTTGGTTATTTTCCCAGTGTGCTTCATTGAGCATTGATGCCTGGGGCTCCTCAATGTGCAAAATGGCTCTGTATGAAAGCATTGGCCAAATTTTATTAATTATAATGACAGTGACAAAAGCACATCCTCAAAAACACTGCCACAGCAAACACTGCCTGCTTTTCCCCAAGAGTCACTCCAAAGCCAAAGAACTGAATTAAACCCATTTCAAATAGAGAACACACAGACACAGACACAGACACAGACACACAGACACACACACACACACACACACACACACACACACACACACACACACACACACACACACACACACACTGCACACACACACACACACACACATTGATTTGGCACACACGCATACGCACGCAAACCAAGCTTACACAATTATGTGAAAAGCATAAACACTCAATGAATTACATTGGGGATGATGCAAGGCTATTACCTTTAGGTTTTAAATTAACTGCTGTAAAGTGTGGAAACCAACCTGTTAAGTACTACTTATGAGGCAAAAATGACAAATGTCAAATATTTACCAAAGCCTTAATTTATTAAGAAAAAGGGGCCTGCAATATGCCACAATAAGGTTGTTTCAAACAACTTTTCTTTGAAAATTGTTGGGAGAATTGCTGACTAATTGTGTGTTTGATATCACGGATTAGTCAGCGTGTGAATTTCGTTGTTGACATCATCAAAAACACAATAATTACTGTTATGGCATTATCACCCAACAGCTGCAGTGTTACAACTCAGATGCCACTAAGCTGCTGACGGTGACTCCATTAGCTGGAGGGACAAGCTAGCAGCAGTAGCGACTCCAGGCTGCACGTGAAGGCTCAGGATGCGATTCGCTCCGGCTTCTTGTATTTATAGAAAACTAAGTCTTTCTTAATCACACACTCCACATAGAAACCTCGCAGGGACAAATGAATCATCAAACCCAGTGAAGACAGCTCTGAGGGTGTGAGAAAGATCTAGAGTAAAGAGTGAAAAGACAGTAGGGTGTGTGTGTGTGTGTGTGTGTGTGTGTGTGTGTATGTGTGCATGCTTTCCGTGCTGTGAGCTTGGTGGTACAATATTACCAATTCTGACTGTGTTTCAATGTGGGGGGGTTAGCATAGAATAAGAGATTATTTAAATCTTCCAAATTTTCCCCCAGAGCAGCCGGGCGAAGTGACTTCAGACGAACCTATTCATCATCATCAGCAGGAAGAGAAGAAGCGCATGTGCTTCCCAGAGGCTCACGGCTTGGAGGGGCTGGCTTTCTTCATCTGTATGTGCGGTTGTTGGAGGGGCTGGAGCTGGAGAAGCGCTACCGTTCATCAGCATTAGAATCTGTTTACACTGCCGTCCTCTTAATAAGCAACCCAAAGGCATTTCTTATTCTGGTAGAAGTCCCTGTACAAATGCCTCAGAGAAAAGACCAGGCCGCGCTCACTGCGGTCTGCGGCTCATCGGTCAGACGGTCGTACTGCGGTTCTGTGTGGCTCAGCGGGTAGAGCATGGCGTTGGCAACGCTTAGGTTGTGGGTTCGATTCCCACTGGGGCCACATATACTGAAACATGTACGCATTCACTACTGTAAGTCGCTTTGGATAAAAGCGTCTGCTAAATGGCGTATATTATATATTATCGTACGCTCTGTCCTTCCGTCCGTTGGCTTTCTCTCACTCACACGGTCACGTTCTCTTGCTCGACTTCGCCGTCTCCATCACCTCTTCCTCTCACTCTTTACATCTATCTCAGATTCACAGGTCTGTAGGAGGACTGGACTTTGCCCTTTGTACACAGTGACCTCTGTTGAGCGCAAAAGGGGGGGGGTGGAAGTACATTTGTGTGTCTTGTCAGCTTCCAAAGTCAGCAAGCAGGATTAGGAGAAATGTTATCAGGGTGTAAATCTTTCCGCAAACGAAAGGAGAGAGAGGCCTGTTCCGAGAAGCAGTTGGAGCACAGCACTCACGGTAAGAGGGTAGCGGGTTCACGTGCCAGGCGGGTGACAGCACTTTGATCCAGCCTCGACCGAGGTGCTCAACCTCGCCTGACCCAACCGTGACCTGCTGCCGCGGGTGAAATCTCAGCTGTGTAAACGAAAGACTGGGTCCAACGTCACCAATCCTAGGCACCCTGTAGACAAATGAAAAATGTCTTTCTGTCTTTATCAGATGATTACCTCTCTGAGGGGGGGCCGCAAAGCTCTTCTGCGGGGGCAGGCCTGACCCTCCGTCCTTCCAGAACGGGTTGAGCTCCAGCTTGTGCAGACCAGCCTGCATGCGCACAGAACAGGAGAGGAGAGGACACTTTAGTGTCGTTACGTCGGCTCACACTCGCACTTAAGAGTAGTGATTCAATGTAAATTGTCTCGCATTTCAGCAGCCAGTGAGAGTGAGTCATGCTGGCATTGGGAGAGGGATCAATAGTCACTTTTTAAGATATTTAGGGTTATGTGTGTGTGTGTGTATATATATATATATATATATATATATATATATAAATAAATATATACACAATATATACCTACCGCAATCGGTCAGGACCGCGGAATCACTTGCAATCTTCCGCAAGAGACTCAAAACCCACCTCTTCAGACTCCACTACCACTGAACTCTGTCCATCTAGCTAATTTGTCGTCACCACTGTTTACTTGTTCTACACTATACTTAAAAAATAAAAATAAAAATAAAAACACACACACTAACCTCTTCCTTCTCAGTGTTACAGGTATGGTACGCAGACACCTGCAATGATGTCTATTGCTGTATTACTGCACTGATCTTGTGCGCTAACTATGATTGTTCCTACCATGTATTAATGCACATCTTGTAAGTCGCTCTGGATAAGAGCGTCTGCTAAATGCTTAAAATGCAAAATGTAAATGTACACACACACATAGTGGGGTCCAAAAGTCTGAGTCCACTACCAAGATCTGTGTTTTCATCGTTCATCGAAAACGAACACTAAATATTTACTCATGTGGTATTTGTTACTCAAGAATGTCATAAAACACTGACACAAATAAAACTTTAAAAAAGTTTGTTCGTGAAAGGATGGTATGAAATTGAAATATCTATAAATATTTTGTTTGCACACCATTGCCTTTCATTTCCTCAAAATGTTATGGCACCTTATTTTTCATTTAAGTTTTAATACATGGACACTCCTAATACACAGTGTGAGTTGTTTTGATCTTGTAACAATTAATACCGGATATTGACGTAATTAATAAGGTCCTCTATGTGTTCTCGTTGCTACTGCAGGTGCTTTCATCTTGAAAAAGGACACTTCCTCCCAAGTTTTTGCAGCTGTTTGTAATTATGTCAAGTAGTTAGAGCTCAAATTGTTCTGCTGAGTAAATATCTTGTGTTAGTTTTTGATGAATGATGAAAACAAACAGATCTGGTTAGTGGACTCAGACTTTTGGACCCCAATGTATATATGACATCTTGGCTAATATTGGCATCTTTAATGATCGCTTCAATGTTCTGTCATTTTTGATATTTTCACACTCCATCCAGAAACATGTTTCACAAAGGCTTTGCGGTCCATTTGAGAGGAATGGACATAGTGCTCATCAAATTAACGAAATCAGAGGCAAACGAGACAATCAGTCTGAGCACCGCTGTTCTCATCCTTCTCAGCAGGCATATTTTCAGGGAGAT
This sequence comes from Aldrovandia affinis, assembly GCA_029706075.1. Taxonomy (NCBI): domain Eukaryota; kingdom Metazoa; phylum Chordata; class Actinopteri; order Notacanthiformes; family Halosauridae; genus Aldrovandia; species Aldrovandia affinis. Next base: position 4,240,487 of record JAINUG010000025.1, on the reverse strand, counting down.
ACCATCAGGCAAATGACTTCGCTTCAAACGACGTTTAGAACAGGGACACGGGTCTCGTAAGAAGAGGATGTATTGGCAATCATCTCAAATATAACAACTTTCAATAGCACAAATAAATGAAAAACGTTATTTATTTGCCACACATAAAATATGCAATGTGAGGCAGACCTTGGTGGCTGAGTGAAGATCCAGCTGTATAAAAAGCACAGAATAGGACACGGGACAGAGAAATTTAGGACGGTATAAACATACAATTCACGTAACAGTAGTTGCAATTACGATTCCGATTATTTTTTACAAAAATTGAGAGGGTGAACAATTTATATGGTTATACGTATCCGGTTTTATCCGGTATCGGTTTTGTAAAGAAGTTGTGAGAATGTGTAATGAACAGACACGGACATTGAAAACGAGCTTGTTCTAAATGCAGTTGGTAGGATCCTCACAAAAAAGGCCTGACCTCTATTTCTGACATTACTCCATTAGCTCCTAATTAGCCCTATATAATCATATGAATTGATCTCAAGGTCCTACTTCTTCAAGGCCCTGCTACAGAGTTGCATACAGAAAAGCACTCCAGGTTTCAGAGGATATTTTAAAGCCCTACTTCCAGTTCTGTTTAGTCATTTATATGCAGACTGGATAGCCAGCCTTTTGTGAACAAAGTAGCCAGTGAGGATTGCAAGGGGTAAAGATACAAAACCCAAAAATACAAAGTTACATTGAACTTGCTTTACTCTAAAGATGGTAATTGGCCCTAAAAATATATTTTTTTAAAGATATCGGTCAACCTAAATATTTTTGACAGTCTTGATTTTTGCAATGCACTAGGCTACAAAAATAACATGAATTGATTGATGGAAAATAGCCTCCAAAGCAGGAACATTCAGAAATAATATTTGTTATTACTCAGCTACTCAGCTGGCTAACTTGATTGGAAAGCTCTCAACCAGCAAGACAGAAGGACAGAACCACAAAAACTGAAAACATATGTCCCTTTCAACTTCATTTAGCTGGTAAAAATCTATGAAATATCTTGGACTAGCAAAAACCAATGTACCCTGTCTGCCATGCTGCAGTACAGCTTTCATCAGGGTATGAGCAATTTTTTCTTTCTCTTAATGAGAGTCTTAGGTCACTCACAGGAGGGCAATGGTACCAGCCTGTGTGAAAGGACCATCTCTGTGTCCCGTTCTACATGAGAGGAGGAAGGGAAAGGCCCAGGACAATCACAGAGGCCAGGAACACAAGTCAGCATCAGGTCTGCACCCAGGCCAACACAATAACGGCCCACACTATGCAGCACAATTCATAAACATGCATGACGTTATGAATGATGAGCTATGTACAGGCTGCAGAAAATAGCAGTGAACAACAAAGATCAAAGTGCTGACTGAATGCATTTTTAAAGTACCCCATTTATCACTACTGATGCAAATGACAAGCCTCTGTATGGTCAGTGTACTTGTTAAACACGTGTCTTAAACGTCTAGAAAACACACACAGTTTGGGGTTTTTTTAAGCGCCATGCTACCTAACATCATTTCATGTTGCCTGGTGCACTGCATGACAATTTGCAGACCGCGACAAAAATAATACATTTAATTAGTCTGAGTACGACGAGCACAGTTCATAAAAGAAATCAAAGACCAGTGTATTTAAAGACCATTCTATTGACCACCAGTGTTAACCCATTTTTTCAGGCTATCGGCGATCATCACTGTGATTGCATTTTGGGTTGCAATCACATTCCAATTTCGTGTTATTTGTTACATTGATTACTGAATAAACATAAAAGACGACGTCTCGCTCAACCATGAAACGCGCACTGATTTGGAACAGCAATCGTACTCCAGATTCCATCACTCAAACAAACAAACAACCAAACAGTAGTTACCCCAATGAACATTATTCATTAGCATACTGCTGAATGACATTATGATTCATTAATATTATCATAATAATGAATGCATACTGATGCACCTGCTCATGCCTGTATAACTAGGAGCTTTGTATGAGATGTTTCCTCTAATTTAACTTAATGCACCAATGTGGCCAATTACATTTCTTGTAGAAAAAATAATAATTTGTAGCCAACAGGTTATATAAATGGTTAACTGAGTATGATGTTTGAAACCTTTGTTTGACTGAATTGTTAAACACTGGCTTAAGCCTAGCCTAGAGTAATGTATGCTCATACAATACAGTTCTGGAATAGCCCAGACTCTGGAGACCAAGAAGAAACTGCAATGAGCAGCTGTTGTAAGCCCTTGCGCTTACAAAACTAGCTCAAAAATCCACCCATCACATGGCCCAGGAACAGTCCAGATTTTTACCTACAAAAACCATCCACCCTTACTGTTCACTGACAGTGGGTGCCATCTGGGCCCATTAAGGAAAGACATTGAAATATCCTGAAATATCCTTTTGGGAGAGTATAGTGTCCTGGATAACAGTGCTGGAAAGTCCATCATCTATATAAAAGTATTGCTTGAATTCGAAGGGTGAGATATTTTACTCACCATAAACTCTGCCAATGCACATCCGGGCCGATGCTATTGGCCCATAGGATCAGTGAGGGTCATCATTGGCTAGGAGGATCAAGAGATGATTGCTCCCGAAACAAAACCAGCTTTCTGTGGCTCATTATCTTATGTCTTCAGGTCTAATGAAAATGGCCCTACAAAGGCAAGCTGCCAAAACCGAAAACAAATTATTTGATATGGTGTGTACACCCTCACCCCCCTTGACTCCACGCACGAAACCCTGAAACGAACTGGAGCACGTCAATGTGTCAACGCCACTCAGCGGCTCCATATCACCCCACCCAGTTAGGAGACTTGGGATTTTAAATTTTGAAATTACAGCCAATTAAACACTTTGTGTGAGGTTTGCAAGAGCCCTGATGTGTACACAGACCTGCTTGCGATGCAGAGTAATCCTCTCTGGGTGCTTCAGCGCAGCTTATTCAAAGGATGGATTTGGAGATATGAAAGAATGTAGTACATAATATTAAATAATTGTATGGGGAGGATACGCACTCTGATTAGTGGGTTGGGTGCTGTGCACTTTGTCGTCAACATTGTTCACAAGGTTTCCTTTTAGTTCGGTTATTTTAGGTTTTTTAAGGTTATTTGGTTTTATTTTAGATTCCCCAGTTCTCTTTGTGTGATGTGCCCTTGCCCCACTTTGGTTGTTTTCTGTTGCTCTGATTGTTGCAAATGGTCTGTATAAATCATTCCCAAACAGATTTTTTACATTTATTTATTCATTTTATTTTAATATTAAGTATTACTGGTGAACTGCCACTTTATTTGCTGCCATATGAACAGCTGCTTTACCGATCGGACGGAAATCTGTGACTGGCTCAACGATTCGCCGATTATGGTTGCAAGCAGGGAGAAATCTGCGACTGGTTCAGCGATAATGCTCGAGATCACAATGAAATGTGGTCCAGTGATTCAGTGATTACGGTTGGCGGTTTGTTAAAAAATATGGTCAGACTCCTCCTCTATGAAGCGATGCGAGATGGTGATGTGACGGTGATGGAAGCGGCGCTCCCACCTGTTTGATGGCCTGCGCCTTTTCCCGCTCCTCCTCCTTCTGCTTCTCCTTCTCAGCCCGCCGCTCTGTGGTTGACGTGGTTTTCATGGTCAAGAAGTCAAAGGTCATCCAATCGTCTCGCTGTAGACAGACAGGGAAAGCAAAAATGCAGTCAGGGCACAGCATAAAACCCATGTATGTGCTTATGTTACCGTATAAACAAAATAATAATGATGATGAGCACACAGATCAAAGCATTATCACCGTCAAAAACCTCAGAGAGGAATTGAATACTCATCATTAAATAAGTCAATCTGAAAAGAAAGAATCTGTCAATCACAAATACACCACTGCAACCCAGTTTAACATTGAATACGCCGGTGAAAATCTGGAGAAAATGTGAATTTTCAAATCCACTACAAACAAAAAAAAGAACAAAAAACCCTGGGCCCTTCTGTTACATTTGGGTATTTTATAGCCAAGATGGGCTCTTTGTGTCAACTCTATAAAATCGCTGCAGAAAGGAGGAGAGAAATATTTCCTCGTTGGCAGCAGATCACCCACACCACAGCATTTTTGGGCACACTGCTAATAAAAACGCTGTCGTCCTCCAAATATACAGCTTCAGCAGATGTGCACCTTATACGAGAGAAAACAATACTAAAGTATCAGTTTCATTAATCTTTCAGCATTTTTTCCCTGCCCTAGCTGCGCAAGCCTCGTTATGGCAGTGTCTTTAATATCGCTGTCCACTGTGAGAAAGTTATTAGGCCCTGGAACAATAGGATTTTTCCCATGGATGAATAATATGCGCATACAGTAGTGTGTGCACATGAGAAATGAGCATCACTCAGGATGTTAGGTACAGACCTGGTGCCAAATTACCCTTGTGAATTTTCCATGCACACCCTTTAATGGCGCCACAGAATAAAAATGTATCTATTGTGTGTGTGTGTGTGTGTGTGTGTGTGTGTGTGTGTGTGTGTGTGTGTGTGTGTGTGTGTGTGTGTGTGTGTGTGTGTGTGTGTGTGTGTGTGTGTGTGTAAAAGTGCATGGATGGAAATTATCATCATGACAGAACTTGGTATTATGTACAGTTCTGTCATAATCATACTTACAAACCTGTCGTATTAACCTTTTGCAGCACTATTTAAATGTAGCTGTATTGATCACACGAAAATCCTTTCCATTTGAATGGGTAATGAAGGTTAATCTCATCTAAATATTTTACCGTGCTGTACAGCCAAACCAAACCAAGTATTCTGGGGGGGGGTGCATTTACAAATACAATTATTCCAACAACAACAGGTGCATTTTGTGACTCGACTTTCACATTAACGCCTGGAATGAGTGCCTGTCTGATGTGTGTGAGATGCTGAACTCCTGGCCTGAGTGCAAGCAGCATAGTTTCAAAGGGAGACTCAGTTGGAATACCTGGGAGTCTTCAATTCAATTACCCCCCCTTGATGTGTCTTATCCCCCTGATGTGTCTCACCCTCACCTGAAGACAATAGTTTGGCACCATTTGTTTCCTCCTCTCCTCCCCCAGTTCAGTTTCCCCCTCCTCTTTCCCAGGTGCAATTTCCGCCCTCTTTGATGTGTCATCCTGTTCAAAACAATGACTTTTTGTGAGCATGTGTGCTCTGTGGGCTAAAGAAGGGTGTGAAAGGCCCACCGTATATAAAGTGCCACCATGCTCTTTCCATCCGTGGTTTTTGTCGATCTGTACTTGGGAGACAAACCCAGTAGGTTCTCTGCTTTATTAAAAGACGAAATATTGGGGCCTCCCGCGTGGTCTAGTGGCTTCAACGTCCGACACTGGCCACGGCGACCGGGGTTCGATTCCCTGGTCCGCGCCAGACCAGGTCTGGCCGGAAGTGCCACCAGGGGCAGCAATTGGCTAATTGATTCGGTCAATTCATTTCTATTCACTATTGTAACTTAGCCATCTACTCATTGCAAAGTGTGTATAATGTTTTATTGATTGCTCACAGAAAATCGTTGATGTCCCCTTCTGTGTTGTTTATGTCCATGTATAATTAACAAGCAAACTCTGGTTTCTCACATGCTCCGTAGCCAGGCTAGGGTTTTTGGTCATGTATATTTTAGCATGATATGCTATGCGCATTTTGGCCTCAAAATACATGCTTGCTACGCAAAATGCTTAATAAGCGTGGCACCATATAGTTATTGCAAGAGACCTGAACTTCTGATGCACACCTAGTGTGATTCCAACTATTTTGAAACGTGTACATACTTAATTACTCCTAAAAACTCTCCCTGCGACTCTTCGTCCATCCCTGCCCGTTTCCCACACCTATGTCCTTTGCACGGGAAGAAACACCCACAATGCACTGTGCCTCTGCTCCCCAGTGAGAGCAATACAATGACAGCACAGGAACACAGACCCATAATGCACTGTGCCTCTGTATCCATGTCACTGGAGATCAATGACAGCACAGGAGCACAGACCCATAATGCACTGTGCCTCTGTATCCATGCCACTGGAGATCAATGACAGCACAGGAACACAGACCCATAATGCATTGTACCTCTGATCTCCAGTGACAGGGATACAATGATCCAGTAACACCACTTCAATATTGAGGTCCATTATGCAGTCAACCTCCATCAGCAACCCCAATCATTAATCAATTATTAGGGGTAAAGGACGGCCGATAGCCATGAACCATTAAGAGCAGGGCGATATCGATTGGCCCTTAGAAACACAGTGATTTTACATCCGCCTGCCCCCGCAAAAGGCAAACAGTGATTCATCTTGTATACAGAGACAGAGTAGTACATAGGCTTGCCGGAGGGAGGTTAGCAAATAACGTCAGACTGGTACTGTACACAGAGAGAGAACAGAACTCCACAATCAGGAGGCTGCTGCACCAAAAGAGGGCATCGTTCTCTGTATGCAGCCGAGGGAACCTGCGCTTCCGAATCCTATTTTCACTATTTTCATTTCCCGGCATCATCAGATCTTCATACTTTAAACTATTACCACCTTACAATTTTTCACCTTCACACCTTTTCTGTACACCTTTACGTGTTTTTTGTTCAGAAGTACACCTCCGCACAGTTCGATACGATGAGGCCGTCATCACAAATGGTGATGGGAGAGCGAGGCTGCATGAACTCCGAAATGGGTGGAATTATGTTATCGGTGACTCACCGATTGAAAAAATATCAGTGTTTTGCTGTGAGAGCAAAGTCTTCATTGGACCATAAAAGTCAGTTTTTGACAGCATATGTTAGAGCCAGCCATTATGGTATTAATGGAGTCATACTAGTCACTAATCACATCCACCACCTAACACAACTACTGCCCCCTGCTGGCCTCACCTTGCTGGTGTTTGTTGGGCTGGCGGTGGCCGGGTTCTTCTTGTTCTGGATCTTCCAGGCTTTCTGCAAGACCTCCGGCTGAGGCTGCGCCTCCACCCACTCATCACCGGAGTCCTGGAAGGGTGCAAAGTGAAATTCATTTGGCTCTCGACCAAAAACCACACCCAATGGATTTGCTCAGGCTGCATGTTTCGCAGTGCCTTCATTCTACGGATGCCTTTGCAAATTTCAGCTGGCCTACGGGTTGAATCATTCACTTGTTATAAAGGAAATGTAAACCTTGTTCCAAACAATTAAAATATATCACAACTTGATAGGAATATATTATAATGGCTTATTTTACTGTTTTATTGGCCAGACACGAAGAAGGAAACTGCTAATCAAATGTTTAATGCATGTTACAATTACAGTAATACAAGGCTTCCTGGGGTGATGTGGCCCATAATGTAAAATCAAATCCTGACTGAGTCCTGAGTCTTGAATCCTGAGTCCCATTGAGCAACACAAAATTGGTCATAGAGTCACTCAGGGAGAGAGGGTTTCAGTCATCAGGGAAACCCCCGTCAAATTGTACAAGAGTGACTCCTCTGGTCGAATGGGGGCCTGCAGTCTACCTGTGCCGGCTACATAGGGGGTGGCGCCCTATGACATGCTGACTGCGCAGTTCAGCCACTAGAATACAGCCCACGGGGAGAATAATTTTGTTTGAATAATCAGTGGCAGCGGCTAATGGGCTAGCGAGTACACTGGAGTTTGCCGGTCAACTGAGTTAACCCCCTACAGCACTGCTTGGATAAAGGGTTAGAACATAACCCTATTCACGAATCAGTGAAATACCTGCTTATATAAGACAAGGGTATAGCAGCCAAGTTAATTTAGATGTTTAATAGTTTAATAATAGCGTCAAGCACTAGCATGTGTACTTAGGTACTTTTTCCATGTAAGTTGTAAAGACAGAACATACTAGAGTGATTTCACTCATACCACTATGAAATCCTAGAGAACCGTTCCAACAGTTGTAGCAGTAACATTTCAGGGGAAACTCAGACAAAACAGGTGTCCAGAATATTAGAAAAGAACATTACATTTCAGGCCCTGTATTTCTCCAATTTCAGTGTGGCATAATTACATTTTGCTTCATAATGCATGGACGCTGGTCTCAGACACAGCTGCCCGAGTCTTATTGAGTCTCCCACCAGGGCCAGATGAGATGCGTCCTGTCTGGCTCACACACCAGCGGTTTTGTAAAAAAGCTCTCACAACAGGGGCAGCGTTGAGGGGGGGAGGAATTTTCAAATTCCCAAGCCTTGATGAAATGGAAGGCAATATCAATTCGCTCCCCCATGGGGGGGCCATCCAGAGGCAAAAGACACAGTCCAACACTCCCATCCCATCGGGAACAGGGAGAGGGAAATGTAATATTCTGTCAAGGTCCCCCAAGATGTGATTGCCAACCACTTAGCACTGGAGAGGGGGGAGGGGGGGGTTCAGCAAAGAGGAACACTTACGTCCACCTTAGAGAGACACCTGAAATCTTGTTACAGTGATTCCCACTGGGGGAGTAGCGCATCTCAGAGGAACTTCACCATGTTCATCATTTAGGATGTGTATTTAGGATGAAGGGTTTCACGGTAAACTGTACTGAATACTTCATTTTTGTATATTGTTCAAATCTTCATATCTGTATGTGAGCCGTAGGGGTATGTGATGTGTTTTTTTTTTTTTCATCAATGCCGGTAGTTGTGATGCTGACCAGACATTGCCCGCTAAAGACTGGATTTGTTACCTTGGGCAGGATAACATATTTATGTGCCGAAGGTTCCGAGATCATTTTTGCACTGTGACGCAGCCTTAATCGTTTCATTTCTTTACACTTCAAATAATGCAATTCTTTGCCTTGATTGACTGATTGATTGATTGATTGATTGACTGACTGTGTGTCTCAAAGTTGGATCTTGATTCCTTCATTTCACCGCTTGGCCCAAATTGATCAACAGGTTCTCGCTCATTTGAGGTCAGGTCTACACACCAGTTGGTTATTGGTTAAAAGAGATATTGAAAGGGTAATGAATCTACTCAATCATACAGCCTGATGCAATCTCAACTATCTATTCAATGCTACTGCAAGCAAATGGGGCTAATATTTATAATCTTTCAAGTGTGGAAAATAATTGAACAATTCATTACCGTTCCTCCCCCCACCCCCCATAACCCATAACTGTCTAAATGGACAGTGACCAAACCACTGTCATATGTCCACAAGGTCCTAAAGAATTAGGCAGAAAACGGAATACGTCTCAGTCTAACTAAAACAGATAACACAACAGAGCATTTGAAATAAGCAATTAATAGAATCACAAGGTGCCCTCATCTCCAGTGCACAAAGTGATGCGATGGGGCAGGCATTTCACTGTCCTTGGCTTTCCAGCTCGTCTGTGACAACTGTGGCGACTGACATGATTTTAAGGATAATTTGTTTCTGATTTTTTCCCTGTTTTTCTACCAATTCAGTAGCCAATTACACCCTCCATTTATTTTGATTAACCCTCCCCACGCGGGTCCATCTCTACGAGGCAAGCTAATTCTCCGTGGGCAGCGACCTCCGCTTTCCTCTGAAACAGAATTCACCCACCCACGTTCTGGAGACTCCTTTTTCGTGCTTCACGGCGGACCCGAGCCGGCTCTCCCTCCCCCCCCCTGGGTGGACACAGCCAAAGGCCGCCCCCGATTGGGGCTGACGACCAGGGCCAGTCTGGTAGAGACGTGGTTTCGAACCACGACCCTGACAGGCAGTGCACACCACACCGAAGCAGTCAAAGTGTGGTACGTTAGACGATTTTAAAAGTGAAAAAAAGAAAAGGAACAATGATACAGCATGTTGGCACTTCTCTCAAAACTGTAAAGAAAACAGCCATGAAATTACCGTACCCACCCACTTACATGAATTGCCGTAACTTTTGAAGCCATGCCAAGGACTAACTAGGGCTGTATGGATGAATCTATTCAATCGGACCAATTAATCGTCTAAAGCATTCGTTGACAAGCACTTTTTACAATCTTTAACTATCTACATAAAATTACGAAATGCATAGCCACACAAAATTTAAAACCTTTTAAAGCCCAAATGTTTCGATACAATTATATGGACAGATTTATAACCCAATGCATCATATAAGCTTTCAGCATTCAACAATATTGGAAGAATCTCCCCGTCGAGTGTTCAAGTTTCCAATAACATTTCAAAACAAAGCCTCTTCATAAATGCGAGCCAAAACATGGATCAAAATGACAGCATACTGGCTTCATAGTTCCAGGTTCCAAGAGTTCCCCATAACATTTTACCTTAATTATAGGCACTGGCTTAACGCTTAAATAATTAAGTTATTAAATACCGTATTTTAGCAACTATTAACTAGGCTGCTTCATGTAGAGCGCCGTTTTTAGTTGCTCAAGTTAATTAGCCATCAATCGCAAGCTTTGCTTGTGAGTTGTTATTCATCTTTTAAGACACTGCTATCTGCTACTTTAGGGCCTGAAGGATAAGGACGTGCCACTTGGGGTCTGGAGCAGTCCAAAAAACATAACAATGTATAAATGTATGATATTCTATTCCCTGCACACCTTCACATAATTTTGTGAAGAACAATAAAAAATTGTTCACAAAAAAGAAAAGAAAAAGGAAACTGCATTCTTTGGTTGGTTGCATCCAAGATATTGTCCAATTCCTAGACGTTATCTCATTCAGCAGCTGAGCTCTACAGTTTTTCCACAGTGAACTTTTTGTTTACTTTGTTGCTAGTCCATGTTAACGATAGACCAGGTTGAATTGCAAGCTTGTTAAATTAGCCCATTGCATGCTACTGTGACATTTATCAAATAGTCATGTAAGCAATGTTGTGTTATTTTATTTTGTCTGCTGCTGTCTTATAAATAAAAACTCTTCTGTTTAACGTTACTGTGCTAGTGTACTGGCATGGAAGACGATTGTATGCAATAGCTATCGTATCCATTAGTTAGCTATGACACGGTGTTGGATTCCTGGTGGTTGATCACTGGTGATCTACTGATCGTTATAGGTGTTTTGTCATATGTAATATATCAAAAACCTATATGAAATATGCCAGAGAAATAGCATTTTTTAAATCAAATCTGACTGCTAATGCAAAAAAAAAAAAAAAAAAAAAAAAAAAAAAAGAATCAACTAATGTTTTGATTGATTGACAGTCCTAGTCTTAACCAATAACCAGCTGGAATTAATCTGGGTGAAAAGACCCCATCTCCAGTGTCTGAACTGAGCCTGTACTGCAGTGTCAAATTTAATTCCCAGAGGTCAGTGTGTGTTTTAGACTAAACCCCTTGATTAAATTGTTCCAATTAGTTAATTAACAAATGTTTTTATAAATACCTATTTCCCAGAATGCACTGCATAAAGACATTTCCTTAGTACATGGCTCAAAAGACAACCTTCAGCTGTGATGTCTCATTTTTGCACGAGTCTAAAAATAAGAAACAGAAGAAGTGATCGGGCTAATTAAGTGACTAAAAGAGCACAGGCTGCAGCTAAAACCGGCGATAACGCCGCCCTCAAGGAAATGAGTCTGCCCCCCCTGCGCCTTAACGTAATATTACGTTTTAACGTTTCAGTCAGACAGGCTCTTTGTGTCCATTTATAATACTTTCATAAATTCTTCATGAAGGCTAAGTTTAGGTGGCATTAAGCATTAACATCCATGGCAGGTCAGGAATATTTCAGGTTAAAGGACAGGGATAGGACATTCAGGCTTGTTCACGATGCAACAATAAATGCTTTTTACACCACGTAAAGTCAGACATTAATTTTGGGGATGACCTGACAGCTGGCATCTTGGACAGAGACAAATGATCTGCCATTTTCAAAAAGGTACTGAGGTGGTGTTGAACGTGACTTTGCCGAGGGCCTTTTGTTAGATATCTGAAGCAGATCATTCTCATCTTTTTTTGTTCACAAAGCTGTGAACCTTTACCTCAAGGCTGGCATTACTTGCAGTGGCTGTTGAACAAGCGCAAGATATTTCAATGAAGGGATAAAGTAAAAGCACATTGACACTTGGATTCAAGAACTTTTTTCCCCTTCTCATCTACTTCAAGCTTTGGCTGCCTAAGCCAAACACTCTGTCACATTGCTATATGCTTTTGCACTTCAGTATATTAACAGTTTCTTTTTTTAGGTCGGTTTGTATAACAGCGAAAGAATAGAAAAGCACAATGTAAACTCCCCTGAACGTCTTTGAAGGGCAGAGTAAAATCCCAAAACTGAAACACTACTCTTTATGTCACGTCTGCAAATGAGGAACCGGGATTCAAAATAGTGAATGCTGTACCATGAACCACTGAAACAAAAATCCCACAGTCCTTCAGTCAGAGGGGGAGGAGGGATGGAGCCTGCTCTGGGCAAAAGAGCAGAATTTACCTCAGAGCTGTCACTGGAGTCATCCTCTTTTGCTGCCTTTCTCTCCTTCTTCACTTTCTTCTTCTTCTCCTTTTTATTCTTTTTGGACTTTTTCTCTTTCTTCTTCTTGCTTGTACTTGAATGCTCCTGTGAGAATATAAATGTACACACACCTCAATTTTAAAGTGCAGAATTGACAAAGCACCTGACCTTGAATGTTCACTGAACAAGCAGACGCTTTTATCCAAAAACAGCCAACTGACTTACAGTTCCCTCAGTGAATGTGCTCATACTTTTTATAATTAATTAATATTTTTTATTTTTTTATCCAGTATATAGTGAATGCATCCCCAGTGGGGATTGAACCAACAACCTAAGCGTTGCCAACGCTGTGCTCTACCAACTGAGCCACAGAGAACCTGGCTTCCTAGCCAGTAGGAGGGGCTATGGGGTGACACGTCCAAGTCGTGGTACAAGGCGGTGGTCTGGCTGTTGTTTCTGTCACAAAGGGCTCACAATGTGAAGGCTGCTATATCTTTATATGAAAGGAGCTGCCCTTTCCTACACGTAAATAGATAAAATGATCAAATAGATGTGTATGCAGAATGGCTGGCTATGAGTAAAGCCCACTGTTTATACTGTGACTCTTGTCCAAACAGTTATCAAATTGATCGCTCTCTTTTCACATTCACCCTATGCAGTTGTCAGGGAGGTGCATTTGTGCTCTGTGACTGAGGCCAGGGCACATGGTATGATTGGCCTCGTCACTTGGTAACAATGCTCTTGAGCATATTATGCCTCTCCAGATATCAGCTCAACCAACATCTCGGTATAAACGAAGCTGGCTTCACCAGGCCCTTGTGGTGTTTGATATCGCCACGAAGCATATTAATGGCAACCTTGAAAAGACATCTTGTGGTAGTAAGTGAACCAAAACAAAAATATGAAAAGGGAGTCTGAACCTGGCTTGTGCCGGATCTTCCCCCAAATCATAAATTATGGGCTAAGAAGGGAGTGAGCCAACCCCAACCTGGTTTCTCTTGGAAGATCTGGTTCCAGCTCACACCTCGGCTACGTGTGTTTTTGCATTTTTGGAGAGAGACAAGCTTGGTTTGGTATCATTTTCTTCCATTTCATCTCTTTTGTGATTGTTACATGTCAAAAGTCTAGGATTTAGTATTTGTTAAGGTAGTTGAACCTACATCTGTAGATTGGACGTTGAATGTTTTGTCTAACTGTTGTAACTGAATAAACCAGCTGTTAATTTTAATTGAATTGTGAGTTGTATATTTTGATCAATGTTGATCCACCAGATTGCTCTGCCTATCAACAAATTTGGTGATTTAATTGATAATTGGTATCCTGTGTAGTAATTATATTAAATCAAATAAATATAGTTTACATGTAGGATAAGTGAGGGGTTTTAATACGTAATACCACTTGTGTTCAGTATTCAGAGTGCCAAACTTTAAACAAGGGCATTTGACTGTTAAGACTACTGGATTCAGGGAATGGACCATTTTTATTCTAACTTCACTGTTCTTTGGGAACTTTGGGTTTCAGACCCTGTGAACGCTGGCCACAGTAAAACACCCCCGGGTTTGTATAACAAATTGTGCCTGTGTTACATGCATTCTCTGCTCCCTGGCACACACCCTTTGATTTGAAAGCATACTGACAGAAATTAATGGCTCATCTGTGACACCTTCACCCTGGAGTGGTGGGGGGATAAAACTAACATTCTGTGCATGTGGTATGTACAGTGTAGCTTTTTGCTGTATGCTTTGGGCCAATGTCCTGCTAGAATATAAATCTCCTCCCAAGTCCCAGGTCTCTTGTAGACTGCAGCAGACTTTTCAAGATTTTTCTATATCTTGCTCCATCCATTTTGCCTTCTATTTTGACATCTTTTCCAGTCCCTGGAGCAGAGAAGCATCCCCATAGCATTCGGATCCCATCACCATGTTTCGTGGTAGGGATAGTGTTCTTAGGATGATGCACGTTGTGGCCAAAAAGTTCAATCTTGGTCTCATCAGACCATAAAATCTTCCTCCACTTGGTTTGAGTCTCCCACATGCCTTCTGGCAAACTCTAGAAACTCTTTTGTCTTGATTAGTAGCAAAAAAATCCCAATTAAATCAATTTTGATTGTTACAAAATAAAATGTGGAAGAAGTCCATGGAAGTGAATACTTGTTATACCCACTGTACCACCACCCAACCCCAAGGTGAATCGCGAGGTTAAGGCTTAAACACCAGTAGAAAACCACTGGCCTTCCCTATTCACCACATTTAATGAAGGGCTTTTGTTTCAGAAAAAGAATGTGGTTGTTGGCTTACTGAATGTACCGTTGAGCTGCAAATAGCTTTGTGTTCTTTCTAATAGCCCATGGCTCAGATTTACTGTATCTTTACTGCATGTTTTGTGGAAAGAATATTCTCAAGTGAAGACAATAAAGTACTATAACATCTACAATGGGTATAATGCTTTTTATACCCACTGTAAAACCATGTTCTGTTCCATCCACATAAAACACAAATCTACCCTACTTTCCTGAAGATGGATCCGCTGGGTCAACACTGGTGGAATGTGATATTCATCCATTTATTCCCAACATGTCTGAATCCCTGCACGGCCTGGACACTGCCCACTTTTCTTATTTCTCATTTCTAACAAACACACATTCTTTTTTTTCTTTTTCTCCAAATGAGAGCCATTTCTCAGCATTCAGTTCTCTGGCAGGTGGAATTTTCTCATACGCTATACTTCCAAGGGCATTTCTGAAACTCGCTTTGTGTCACACGTACAGACCATTTTTCACACAAACCCCATTCTTCTCAATTTGTCTTCTCACTGTCACTGTAAAACAGCTTGTACGACAAGCCCAAAAAGTATTACATTTATCTATAAGGCTGTGTCCTGTTTTCTGCCGGGGGCTGGATTCTCGCAGCTTCAGAAAGCGAGACCAATTTCAGCTGATGTTCATTCTCACTCTCATAGCCTCCTTCTGTCCGTTCGTGCATGTATTCATTTCATTCATTTTAATAAATCCTGAAACCAGCCCTGTAAGGTCCGCTGCTCTGCATGAGCACTCTGTGTCCACACCAGGGGTGTCAAACTCATTCCATCGAGGGCCGAGTGTATGCAGGTTTTGTTGCAACCAATGCATTACACCAGGTGATTTCAATGAGGTTCCCTCCTTAGTTGAAGAAGTGAGCTAATTAGTGAAATCACCTGGTGTAGTGCATTGGTTGCAACAAAAACCTGCATACACTCGGCCCGTCGATGGAATGAGTTTGACACCTGTGATACTGTCCCTGGCGTTCATTTTCTTGACACAACACTGTTTGACTTCTTCCAGAAAACTTCCAATGAATTTCAAACCATGCATTTCATCATAGAATAAAAAAATTATAATTAAATAATAATAACAATAATAAAAACTAAAGCCAGTCAATGGACTCATATCCTTTCAGAAAGCGCCTCGCGCACAGTAGCCTCTCCTGTGATGACCATCGCCCTGGAAAGGGCTGGGCGGTGCCCCTCACCTGGTCGAGCTGCTGCAGCCGCAGGTCCACCTCCGGGAGCATCCAGGTGTCCTCGCCCCTCGCTCGCTTCAGCTCCTTCTTCTTCTCCTCCCGCTCATACTTCTCCTTGGCCTGGACGCACAGCACAGACACGCGTTACGGCCTCGCGCCCACAGCCAGGGCCGAGCACAGTGACTACGCCATCGAATAAGGACTCTCCACACTACTGGAGAGCAATTAGACATGTGGATGAAAAAAATAATGGGATTAGTTTGAGTTCCTAATAAGAGATGAAGGTGACGAGTTGCGTCTTTGAGGTCAGGTTGTGAGTGAGTTTAGGTCAGGTGGGTAAACCACTCGTTTCCCATGGATGCAGCCGGACCTGTTCCTTTGTGTGCGTCTCACTCGTGGTAATCACATGGGGGGCATCAGGGACACCTAGGGTTCCTTCTGTGGAAATCGTAAGCCCAGTGTACGTGTTCAGCTGGGCATGCTGAGCGTTAACAAATAAGCCTTTGAAGGCCTCCTATTTGGTACCTCCAGAAAAATACTTTCTCTGGCTTTCATTTTCTAAGACTTATTGAAGATTCACTGTGGTCATCGAAGCTCAAGTGGGATTTACTGAAAGAGCAGGTAACCAATATGACTCTGGTTCTGGTCACATGGCCAATTTCTCGGAATTTCTGAATAATCCCTCCTGCGGTGGATAGGCCTACTTTCAAACTTATACATCTACATTTAATGTGATCACCACTTGGTGGACTAGCCATCATATTATCTAGAGAAATACTAATTATACTTCAACAAGGTTACACTCCCACTGCTGTCAAGTAGAGAGAGGGGGAGAAGGGAATAGGGGGAGAGGCAGAGAGAGGGAAGAGGGGAAGAGGGAGAGAGAGAGAGAGAGAGAGAGAGAGAGGGGGAGAGAGGGGGAGGGGGAGAGAGAAGAGAGAAATGAGGAGATGAAATGTCCTCCAGTGACAGAAACACAGCTGGGATGAAACTGACATTAGAGCAGGGCAATTAACTAAAGAGCTCATAAGAGCAGTCAGGGGAGTGGACATTTTAACAATCAAACATACATTTTGAACAAGAGAAATACTTTTAATGCTATGAATCGCAAGGGCACAAAATTAATGGAATGAAGAGAAGCGTTGTTTCCGTCTCTTTAATCATTTGCCACGCCAGCGGTGCCAGAACCTTCCAATCTCGTCTCTGATTCAGCCTTGATATACCGTTTGCTTAAACTGCCTCGCACGTTGCGCATTTTTGGTACCAGGCTTCGGCACCATCAAGGGCTTATTTATTTGTTCTTTCCTACCTCACGGGAGAGATACCACCTCCACTAAATTTGCCCAGATCCGATCATTTCCTGCAGGAAGCCGTTCGTCACAATTAGAGATAATTCATCCTGCGGTGCATGTTTATAATACAGATGAACCAACACAGCTGCTGGAGAGATAACGGAGCAGAGTGGGGACGCGGCGTGGCCAGCTCTCTGGCACAGGGACCGAGCTCACTGCAGTCCCTCGCCCCTACAACTCAGCCCCTGAGGATCAGCACATTCACCCCTACAACTCAGCCCCTGAGGATCAGCACATTCACCCCTACAACTCAGCTCACTTATCCCGAGGATCAGCACATTCACCCCTACAACTCAGCTCACTTATCCCGAGGATCAGCACATTCACCCATACAACTCAGCCCCTGAGGATCAGCACATTCACCCCTACAACTCAGCTCACTTATCCCGAGGATCAGCACATTCACCCCTACAACTCAGCTCATTTATCCCGAGGATCAGCACATTCACCCCTACAACTCAGCCTCTGAGGATCAGCACATTCACCCCTACAACTCAGCCTCTGAGGATCAGCAAATTCACCCCTACATCTCAGCCCGAGGATCAGCACATTCACCCCTACAACTCAGCTCACTTACCCCGAGGATCAGCACATTCACCCCTACAACTCAGCTCATTTATCCCGAGGATCAGCACATTCACCCCTACAACTCAGCCTCTGAGGATCAGCACATTCACCCCTACAACTCAGCCTCTGAGGATCAGCAAATTCACCCCTACATCTCAGCCCGAGGATCAGCACATTCACCCCTACAACTCAGCTCCCGAGGATCAGCTTATCCCACCCTACAACTCAGGATCAGCACATTCACCCCTACAACTCAGCCATCTCGGCCCCTGAGGATCAGCACATTCAATCGACACATTCACCCGCACAGCTCCATCCAACTTATGCCCTGGGAATCAACCACCACGTCAACCTGTACAGCTCAGCCAACGTATCACCCGAGGACCCTGCTTGTAAGCAGTGCATTACTGGCTAGCTAACAAGCCAGATGAACAAGTTTCCAACCTGCTAGCAGAACTGAAGTGTGTACGGCCCTCAGAAATCGTTACAAGCAAACTGCTGCCCCCGTCTGGTGGAAAAATAAACCTAGAATGTTTGCACATTTTGGAACGCAAGATCTCATTAGTTTGACTAAATACATATAAAAAAGGCTTTGTAGCAATATCTATCAATGCTTTCTAGTCAATGTATTGATAGTCAAACGAGGGTTAGCACCCCAGCCTTAGGTGGTAAAAATAAAATCCTCATTCATTTAACACTACAGCACTACTCTGCCATTCACCCCTAAAGCCCAACAAGACAACACTGCAGCATTCGCCACGCTGCACACTGGAAAAACAAGGCCTTTCTTCATACACATTCATGTTAGGCATGGAGGATCATGTCACATTGTCTCTAGTCTATATTGCGTGGCAACATCCAATCTCTGTCAACAGCGCCCTGACGGTCTAGGAGCTGGAGCTGTAGCACAGCTGCTTTGCATAGCAGGTGCAGCTTTCTGTCATGCATGCTTCAGAGGGCTGTGAGTAGAACAGGTGTCGAGGGTGCAGGAGTTGAACTCGGTCAGCACAAGGCAGCCATGAGTGCATAAAGTGCTGCATAAATTATGGCCACGAGCCAGCTAGTTACCTTGCATGTTTCTGAGTGTCATATTGTTCCATACATCCACACACAAACAATCTAACCCTTCTGAAACACATCAGTGTTTATGATTCGACTGCAAAATGGAGCAGTAATTGCACCATTGGTGCAATTCCAGTTATTAAAGCTATTACTGTGCAAAACTCAGCAGGACATAATAACTCACAATTTAAAAGGGAGGAAATCAAACCGTTTTGTGGGTTGTGTGTTATAAAGCAAAAATCTATTTTCTAAACGCAGTGTTCACCATACCGTAGGTCAATATATTATGGCTTTAGAGTCACACGTGGGGGGAAACATTAATGTCATCCAGTTAATGTTCGGTTCTTTGAAACCGTGACGTTATTATTAGTCCGTATCACGCCGCGTGCTGGATGCTGGAGACTACCTCAACAGGTTTCTGAGGGGAAAAATCCGATCCGCTTTTCCGTCCCTGCCCACCTTTAAACAAATGTGAAGTTATTAGATCAAAATATATATATATAAATATTTTTTTAAGGCGTATGTGTGAAATAAAAGGGCTGCAGCCTATAAATCATTACTCGTTTTCTCGTTGCGTTCAGTGATTCTAAAACCTGCCGTTGACGCACAAATAGCCATTTCACCGCCAAACATTTCGGAAGCTTCAAGGTCTTATCTGCGATACGCAGTTTGTTTTGCGGTAGCCAGCTGAGTCATTTCAAGTGACAAATGAGAACAGGTAGCCTATTCCGATAAGGTTTATGATGCTCGTCTATATGTTGTTCTAAATGACTACTGAATTTACGAACCAAAGACAGACACGTCAAAAGGGATGGCTCGTCGTTGGCATAAAGCATTTACCTATGCTGAGAGACATGTTCACGTAACATTTTGGTCAAGATCCATAATACAGAACACATGAAGAGGAGACCTAGTTTCAAATGACTGATTTATATCACAGCGTGTATTTCTGTACCTTGTTTACCGACTGAAGCGTATCGATTAATTTGTGACGCCTCCCTGTTTGACGTAGGTTCTCTGACTAATTATGTTTGACTTGAAGAAAATAAGAACGATCCACACCTGAACAGCACTAACAGCATCGTTTGCAGGAAGTCAAATAGCCCCATCTAGTGGTTAATTGTTAATTCACCAGCATTGGAGAGCAGGTGGACCATTTTGCAAACCAAATTGCTTCAAATAAGCAGTTCAACTGACATGTCAAATTAACTTGCTTGTTCAAAATATACCCGTGTTCCCTACCATCAAAAATGGAAAAGTAGGCGACCAAATGTCACTAATGTCATGTTTAGGCTACATGTATTTAAAAAATCCTTTAAAAAAAGTAAAGTCATGTGAAAAACATAATTTTAGCGTTTATGCTTTTGCAATACGCTTTCAATTTCGGGCTAGCAACACCACTAAAAACGATTAGGAAGAAAGACAAACAGATTAGGAAACCCACTGTAAAGTACCAAAAATTGACCCATGTAGCCTATGTAAATGTGACTGCTGATGGGGTTCCTACAGTATTTCCAAAGAAACAATTCAAGGACAACTTAATTGTACATGAATGATCTTACTTGACTGAAAAACAGCAACCAGTTCATCGCGGATTGCACATTGTAATAAAATAACGTTGATTTTATATAATTTCCAATTCTGATTTTCTTCTTATGGGATGATTTATGTATAACGTTAGCAAGGAGCAAATACTTTCACAAAATAAATAAGAAAACCAAGCACTTTCAAACAATCACCAAAAAATCCAATCACTTTCGTAACCTTGAAATTACCATATTAAAAACCCAAGAGATTTTAAGGCTCTCGGACCGGTGAGAACCCTCCACTTCATACGGACAATATTGTGCGAACTATAACATGGTGGTTACAGACATGACATTCCACAGCTAAAGAAAAATAAGAAGCTAATTTGATTGCTGCAGAATCATTGAGAAGGGACAAAACATTCTGCAGATATACGGTATCACCGAACTCTGTGCTATAATAGGTAGCGTTATTTAGCTGTGTCCCGTCAAACAAACCGTACCTGTCATCCCAACTGAAACTACACGTCTGGAATACAACTTGGGGTAAAGCCTACATTGCCATTAGATTAAATGACAGAAGAAACACAATGTGTCCATAACTACTTTTCATCATTCATAAAGGAAAAAACTCAGAATCTTGTTAGCCAAGTTAGCAACATACCCAGGGTTCAACATTTGCCGAGCAGTGAAGTCATTGACCTAACCTAAATCCATTGCGGATTGAATCGCTACCTAGCTAATGATATCCAATATAACATTCGTAATCAAACAGCTTTACCAAGATTATTTTAGAAGGGTCCGTGAAATGAATTCGGCAACGTTAGCTAGCTAGCTAGCTAGCTTATCAAACACAAAAACAGTCATATCTTATGGTTAACACGCGCCGCTACTTCTTCTAATTGTGTCATCACCGAACTAGTAATTTATCAAAAAATACATTTAGATTTACCTCACGCAGAACATTCTCTCTAGCTTGACGTTTCAATTCCTTTCTTTCTTCAATACTATTTTTACTTTCAAAACTCTGTCCGATAGCCGCCATGATAATGCCGTAAATGATATTCTTTTGCTGTCGTAAATGCATTTACGGCTACATTTGACTGCTTTCCATTATCTGCAGTGTCTGGAGTGTCTGTCATAGGTCATGAACAACTATTATAGAGTATTCATGTAAAAATAAAACTACCTTGTTTGCCATGTTCTGATAACAATCGTTATTTGATATCATTGCTGAAATATACTAATTTGATCGGTTTGCCCTAACAGCTAGTACATTGTGTTATAACTTCGGATTATATTAACATTAATAAACTGTAATTCATAAAATAGGTTATAATAAGAACACTATTATACTAATAGTAGTTAATTAACCCAGTGCTGGAATATATGCAGTTTTAAATGTTCTTTGTGAAATGTAACTATTATTTAAATAAAATTCGTAACTGAAAATATCTAAGTACCGATCGCAGATAGTAACCCTTTGTTAAAACAATGAAAATTATACAAATATTTAAATATCCGTAAATAACTTTGTTGTAATATAGCTGAATCCGAGCATATGGCTGATTATTGTTATTAAAATGTAAACTTCCATTCGATGAATATCTCGCTACACTAGGGTGCCGTTTTCAAAAGTAACATATGCAATTAGTTGGTTTCCATTTTTTAGTAATTCGTATCAAACATACATTTTTTAAATGTGGGGCATAAACACAAACGATAGAGGTTATATCTTTCTAAACCATATTGTGGTTGTTGTAAGACTCATTAGCTTTGGCAACCATTGACTAATTTACATTACATTTTCTTTAGTTGAGCATTTTTATTTTAATACTTCAACAATTTGGAAGAGTTGGTATTTTTGTTTGTTTAATTTGATCATTTAAAAAAGAACATATAGATATGAAGACTATACATGTAAAACCATGGACTTCTTTCCATGATTGGTCCTCTATGCACAATAAAATATAAAATATTCACAAATAAAATACCAATCAACAATTTTTAGCACAGGTCTGTAGAGTGGCAGTGGTAATTCTGGGGGGTCCGCGCCAATTATGGGAGGCTAACAAATACTTTTTGATCAAGGGGTTGATAACTTTGAATACATTTTGATACACTGCCATCCACTATAGTTATCTTGTTAGAGTGAACTCCTGTTGCTGCCAAACATCAGTGAATACTGATAGCCAAGGTTTCCACACCAATGCGGAGTACAGCAATAAACACAGTCACCAGAGCGTGTTTAAAACAGACCCTCAGAGAACAGCATCTGGGCTTGCAAGGGCGGTTCAAGAAGCAATCAGAACTACACATCCACATTCTGCAGACAGACATACCTGCAGGGAGATGATCATAGTCAGAGGCTAGGTAATTCATCGTTATTTTATTATTATTATTATTATTATTATTTATTATTATAACAATACCTCCAAACACGGCTCTGCACATTCCTGGCCTACTCCAACCATAAACGCATACTCCATCCCACAAATGCATTCGTTAGCAGCATGAAAGTGTCTTCTTACTATTTCTGTTTTGTTTTTATTATGCTTATCAAAATTTGTAATAAAACACATCATTGCCTTGTTTGATTACAGATCTCATCCTAAACCAATCAAGTGACAATCTCGTTCCCTCATTGTTTCCAGTCATTAAGATCACAAAGTCTTCTGCAGAATGACACACCAGTTCCCCTGGTCGTAGTAGCTAGTCTGAACGGTAATGTTCTTTACTCCTCTACAGAGCTCCTCCAGCTCCCCTTCACGGAAGACGTGATAGTAGCGGTGGAAAACAGAGCCAGACTCAGAAGGCTTGCTATCTCTGGATACCCCAGAGGCCTTTGGGGCACCGCCCTTGAGGTGCCAGGGTACGAGCAAGTCCTGGGAGTTGAAGGCAGTGCGGTTGGTGTGGACGATAAGCCTGGGCTCACTCGGCCGAGCAGAGAGGTCACCCTTCCCAGCATGCTCCTGGCTGTAGTCCGGGTTGTAGTCTTTCATTTGCTCAGCACCAGGCTCGTTGCTCTCTTCCTGTCCCACGTCCTTTTCTTTGAGGTACTTTGATCTCTGCTTGTTGTACTCCTGCTCCAGCGCCCAGACGTAAATGAGTGCCCTTCCCTCAGGCCTCAGGAGCCTAACGAGCTCATTAACAGCGGCCAGCCTTCTCTCCTGGACAGTGGGACACAAACAATTAGCTCACTTAATCCCACTAAAATAAAAATGAACAAAATGCCTCTATGATACGCATGAAAGGGTGTGTCTAATCTCTGTCCAGAAGGGCCATATTTCCCTTCTATTAATGTTTTAATGGCACATCAGGGCCCGTATTCACAAAGAATTTTATCTTACCACTAGGAGCACTTCTAAATCGCACTAAAACCTTTTAGTTAGGAGTCCCACCTTAAAACCTATTCACAAAGCTCCTAAGTCAAACTCTTACTAAGGAATTCCTAGAATTGTGAAACTAAGAGTGAGGGCGGGGTTGACGTCGTTGCTAGGGATGACGTTGTTTCTCATGAACGAGCTTACTCAGAATGCCCACAGTGATTGGCTGATATAGGGGATGGGTCATCATAGAGAAATACCGTATTGACCCGAATATAAGACGGGGTTTTCCTAGAAAAAGTCTAAAAAGTCGCATCGTCTTATATTCGGGTCAATATGGTAGTTTTTCTGCCGCTGTTTTTACAGTAACAATTCCCTAAATCTCGATGCAGAGTTACAGTGAAGAGATAGACAACCATGTATGTTTTGGTTTGCTTTGTTTTTCATACTAAATGCCTTTCTGGGAGGCATGTTTTTAAAACGCTGTGACCGAATTAAATAGAATTGAAACATTAGTGATCTTTTATTTTTTTAATTAAATTAATTCAGGCATAAGACCACCCTAGTTACATCGCCTAAGGCGTACTGAATCTAAAAATGTATTTTGTGAAATTTTCGAATAAAGATTTAGTGAAATAACTTACATTGAAAAACTGAAATTATCATTCATTCAAACGCGCCTTTGGTCCCGTTATTATCTTTTTTGCTGATCCGAAAATGATCCGATGCACCCCTATTATATTCTAATAAAGATTCTAAAATACAAATGTAGGCTACGTGTCACTGATTTAACATGAAACCAAGAATACTGACTAGTCAATTGGTTACATGTCTGCATCTAAATAAACAATCTGAGGGTATCTATATATAATATATATAATATTAAATATATAATACCCTCGCGATTGAGGCGGTACCTTTTTATGAGCTCTATATCGTTCAATATCTCCAGTGTTGACGCGATTGCGACAACGATTGCCGGCATCACCGTGAGTAGGTCTTTAGCGACTTAGAAGTCCTCTTGGCTGCTTCTAACTTCTCCTGGACTTAGGAGCTGTTTTTAGCTCTAAAACCCTTTGTGAAATACTCTTATCCCAAAAATGTAGGACTCCTAAATTTATGAGTGACACGCCCATTATTTTTGGGACTTGCTCCTAAATTCCGGAGTTACGACCAACTTTTACCCTTAAAATTCTTTGTGAATACGGGCCCAGTACGTAGGCTACCTTTAAAGTATTGTCACGGATCGAATTTAACTTTGAATCCGTTCTGGGAGTGTTCATCTTTCCAAAAGAGACAGAAAAATATCACGTGTGCATAACTCCAAGACTAATGGACAGCCCTTTCAACAGGGCATTCTTATCCTGTGGTAAAAAAAGAATGAACCCATGAGACTAGCTGAACTGGGTGGGGACAGTGGGTGAGGTGGGAGTGAGTGTGTGTGTGTGTGTGTGTGTGTGTGTGTGTGTGTGTGTGTGTGTGTGTGTGTGTGTGTGTGTGTGTCTGTGTGTGTGTGTGTGTGTGTGTGTGTGTGTGTGTGTGTGTGTGTGTGTGTGTGTGTGCGCGCAGAGGCGTAATTTCTGCCGGGGAAACCCAGCGCGATTTCAAAAGACCAATTTTGTCCCCAGCACCTCTTCATTAAAATAAAATTGAAAATTTCCTGAAATTTAGCGTGTGTCAAGACACCACAGAAGAAACATCTATAGGACCATGCAGAAAATATATGTCTCTCCGAGTACATTTAACGTCAGGTGCGACCAGCTCATAGGTCCAGCAACTTTCGTCCCGCCCCTCTGTGAGATGACCTTCGGGTACGTCTCTAGAATTCAATCCTCATAGACATTACAGTACAAGTGAAGACAGAGAGTTTGAGGCATCATCCCAGTGTTGTATATTATTGGCAGTCTATCTGCTAGGTAACTGAAAGTTGAGGAGAGCTATATTCATCTAACAATGATTTTTATTTAGTTATTTAATACAGTACTTTGATTTTGAGTCCGTGTATTCTTGATAGCTAACTTTAAGTAGCTAGCAATCTTCTCTGTTAACTAGCTATCCTGCAGAATCGTTTTTTTATGTATTTGCCGGCATTCTTTCTTAAATAAGAATACGAATAAAGCTATCTAACTAGGAATATGGCATCAGACGTTTCCTGAAATAAAATCTCTTTTGAGGAACCTCTGAAGATACTACTTTCATACAACAATCAGGGGGGAGGTGGTGTAGCTAGCGGTAGACAAACTAACATATTGCAAACATATTGTTGAATGATTTATAGCTACTTGGGTATCAATAACTTGGTATAATAATAACTAGCTAGTCAGCACCTTATTTCAAAAACTATAATTTAGATAGCTACCTGACCCCTTGCATTAAAAAAGTGTGCACTCCACATTAGAAATTAAAGTGTCTGTGTGTGTGTGTGTGTGTGTGTGTGTGTGTGTGTGTGTGTGTGTGTGTGTGTGTGTGGTGTGGGTGTGTGGGTGTGTGTGTGTGGAGGGGGTGTGGGGAGGTGGAAGGGGGCAGATAAACAAGCTGACCTGTGTGGAGAAGTGATGGATCACAGCAATGGAGATGCAGGCGTCGCACACACCACTGCGCAGAGGAACATTGAGAGCGTCCGATACAAATGCCTGTAATCCTCGACCTGCGCAGATCTGCACTAGGCTGTGGCTGCGATCACAGCCCATCTGCAGGAGACAGAACATGTGTGGAGCCAGTTAGGGCAGGCTGGGGAACCCTATATGTTAGCCTCTATCTGCCACACAGACACACAAACAGAGATACAGACAGAGAGACAGAGAGACAGAGAGACAGAGAGACAGAGAGACAGAGAGACAGAGAGACAGAGACAGACCCAGACCCAGACCCAGACACAGACACAGACACAGACCCTGTCACTCTCCAGCATCTGTCTGTTTAACCATCTCCACCTCCCACACACAGATAAGAAGCACCCTTTATGAATCTGGAAGAAAGGTTCCTTGTAACGCAGGATACGGTCATATAATTGAATATTCATGCTGTATACTATCTGCAGACAGCCAGACACACCAAAATCTGATCCATGAAATTAACAAAGAGGAGCCATCCCAGCTCACAACCCATCAGCAGAGACGAGACAGGGAGTAGACTGCTCACTGAGACAGAACACTATCAAAACCAAAATATTCTAATGATGGAATAAATTCTTTCCTCATTCAAAACAACCTCATTTAAATGTACACACAAATATATTTCTATATGTACATGTTCTGCATCGTACAGTATATATATCGTGCGTATGTGTGTGTGTGTGTGTTAGTGTGTGTGCGCACACATGGGGAAAAACTTTAATAGACTGTGTAAGACACACAATCTCTTCCTGTAAGGAGACTTTATTTGGAATGTTTTCTCTCTCATGGCCAAACAGAAAAGTCAAACATATCAACATTCTAAGCACCGCCATAAATTAAGCTCCAGATTCACTGAAATGTAATTTTGACTGCAGCACTAAACTTAATGGGCTATTCCTCGTTTACATTCTCCCTTTTAATTGCCCCTGAGGTGGACTAGATGGCTGACACCTTTAACGATTTCATATTCACCATACAATCCTGCCTAAGGTATAACCTTCAATAAACTTCAGTGTAATTGTACTGAAAGAGGATTGTGCCAACGGGAGTTTAAAATTATATCACGTCGACCCATTCCACCTGCTGCAACCAATTTCAGCAATGCGTTTTATTACTGGCAGTTCTGACCCCTCGTTTCCAGTGTGTGTTCATTTATGCGCGTGTACGTGTTTGAGAGACAGTAATGCCACCGTGCCACGTCCCAGTGCAGGCGGACCAGTGGCCTTACCGCCCACGCGTCCGGGTGGATCCCCAGGTACTTCCCATTGCCACAGCCCACGTCAGCCAGGACAGACCCCGGGGGCAGAGACTGCAGGAAGTCCGTGACACGGGGCCAGGGGGAGTGGCGCGTGCTGCTGAAGTGGGAGGCGATTTCCTCGTACACTCGGTGCACGAACTGCGTCTCCAGACGGGAGGCGTCCTCGGCGCCTTGGGGCAGGGCTGAGCCCGCGGGCACCTCTGGGGGGCGCTGGCTGTCACAGGTGGAGGGGTAAGCTGTACGGGAAAGCACACCGACGCACCGTCAACACAGTGTGCACACTTGCTCTTTCAGCACCTGTCACATACACATACACTCACAGCTCTGCAAACAGGCACGTTGTGGCCTTCTCACTCCTACAGATTTTGTTTCAGATTTTATCCCATTTTTCTCCCAATTTAGTAGGCAATTACACCCTCTCTTTTTCATGTCAATACCCCCTCGTATTGACAGTTCGCTGCCGTAGCCCTGAGACCGGCAGTGACAAAGGCAAAGTACCGCCTCCTCCGAGACGGCACCCGCCAAGCCGTCAACCGTAACTCCGGTACTCCAGAGCCACTCCTATACGCGGCAAACTCATGTCGGATTCCTTTCCCCCTCCCTGGGGGGGACAGTTAATTTCCGCCCCCTAGTGGCACTCCCAGCCAGAGCAAGTACTGGCACGGCCAGTGCAATCGAACCCCATCGACCGTTGTAACCGCTAGACCACCCAGGAAGCCCATGGCCTTCTCACTCCTGCACAGCTACCTACGCGTACATCTCAGCCAGTGCCACACAGGAGTACACATGGGAGGACTCACCGCAGTCACATGCTGTCTGACGCACTCTGCGGAAGGTGAAGGACGTCCTGGTGCCCCGCCTGCTCAGGGTCAGCTCACTGGGGTCAGAGGTCACTGTCCCAGGGCTCACTGTGTCACCGGCAGGGACCACATCAAATTTCCTGGGAGTTATCCTACCAAACCATTCAAACCCTGTTTAAACCCAACTTTTAGAGACATTACTACTCATTTATAAGAGAAGAATCCCTCATTAACATGCTATTTCAAATCAAATTTTAATCAAATCAAGTTTATCTTGTCCAGAGCTTTTCACAACAGAATTGTCAAGGTAAGAACAACAGAGTTAGCGAACCCAGGCCAGTGCCCCAAAACAGCAAGCCATCACGGCAACAGTGGCAAGGAAAAACAATGTCATGTCACGTATTTTGCTGGTAACAGGTTTGTCAAAAATATGACTTCAATATTAGCATGAGGTGCCTGTACAGGAGATGAATCCTGAGAGATTCATATTATGTTAGTCATTAAGGAGTGATCAGCAATCCCTCGACTAATCTGAAGAGGGCAGTGTGGTCTCCCTCTCACCCGTGTGTCCACAGGTAGCGGCTCTCGCCCTTCATCACCAGCAGGCTCCGACGTGGCAACACCACGGCAACCGAGTGCCCGTCAGGATGCCTGAAGTCCATCACCGTCTGTAAAAAAAATGCAGAGTGAGACACAGAGAGTGAGACACAGAGAGTGAGACACAGAGTGAGACACAGAGAGTGAGACACAGAGAGTTAGATACCGAGAGTGAGACACAGATAGTGAGACACCGAGAGTGAGACACCGAGAGTGAGACGCAGAGCAACAGAGATATGCAGACACAAAGACAGACAGTGACACGCGTACATCTACACACGAGACAGAATTACCGTTCACCTCTCACACCTCATATCACAGCGTTGAAGGGTCTTCCATGACTGGAAATACTGTTCACCTTTTACACAACACACTACTGCGGGACACAGTACGCCATGACTGCAATAACCATTCACCGCTGACACCTCTTACTACATTACAGGCATTTAGCAGACGCTCTTATCCAGCGACTTACAGTTTACATTTCTTTACAATACATTTATACAGCTGGATATTAACTGAAGCAATTCAGGTTAAGTACCTTGCTCAAGGGTACAACGGCAGTGTCCCACCTGGGGATTGAACCTGCAACCTTAACGTTACAAGCCCAGTTCCCTAACCATTACACCACACTGCCTGCCTACACCAACAAGAGGCTGCCACGACTCGAGGAAGAGCTGTGCTGCAGCGTGCAGAAATGCTTTCAGGAGCCGCCTCTGTTTACTTCCTAGACACGCAGATTCTCAGGGGTGCCTTTCTATGCATTCAGAGCTAACTGAGCCCCAGGCTTCATGGGGATAATGAAATACTCCCTATCTGTGAAGGGTGGCTGTCCTCGAATGAACCCCTGAAGCAGGGGGGGGGGGTACAATGGCCCTGCCGGGGTTGGCGGGAGGGATGAGAGTGATTTACTCTGAAACGCATCGGTGCTGTGGGGCAAGGCACGGTGCCGCATAGCAAGCCTTTTTCTCCGAGAGAATGAATTGGCTGTGGAGATTCCTTACAGCCGTGAACAGGATGGATTTTCACGTGTCAGAGAGCAGCTAGCAGCCGCGAGCCGGAGGGAATGCTACTTTCTCCGTCCCCACGCCAGTTCGTGTTCTAGGCCATTTGTATTGTACCTCCAGAAGAAAGAATGACAAAGGAACACTCATTCACTCACCAGAGGCCTTTGCTAAAACGGTTTAAAAATATCCAATTAATTTCCCCTTTCTAAATACCTCTCATAACAAAATCAGCCCTCGGACATAGACTCTTGTGCTTGGTAGCCTTGCTTCTGTTTCAAAGGAGGAATTAAAGTAAAAAATGTGGCAATGATCTATCCACATAGACTATCGCACATGAAATAAATAAACAAGCACATTGATGTGAAAAAAAGACTTGTGCTGAATGCAAATGCATTCTGCCACTGCACCATTCCCCATCAGTGTTGACTGGGCCTCACTTCCCTCATCTTTTCACACAGTGCTGAAATGCATGCTGGGAACTTTCCTAAGAGACCTGTGATTTATTGAACACCTCCCTCAGTCACCCTTATATGTGTAATCACCTTATTAAGGGGAACTTTCTCCCAAAGCAATACAGGTCTCAATACCACACACACACACACACACACACACACACACACACACACACACACACACACACATACACACACACACACACACACACACACACACACACACACACACACACACACACACACACAAACACATACACCACACATACACATACATACACACACACACCACACACACACACACACACACACACACACACACACCCACACCCACACCACACACAGCACACAGCACACATACCACACACACACGAGAATCTCAGAAGGGCTGTTTTGGTTTGACATTCGTAGAAATGGAAGATTGAGACCCAATCTCCATCTCCTTCTTATACATTCAGCGGGGAGCAGCCAATCAATAAAGCCGCTCTTCCATTGCCAAATCAATCCGCCTCTCGACAGCTCTGCTCCACAGCAGCACTTTCCAATCCATCTTCTCACTTTGGCCTTTCCCACCTCTCCCAGGTAACAGAGTCAATAAAGATCACAAAGCCAGTGAGGCAGCAACTCGCCACTCAGCCCCCTCACACAGAAACTGTTATCTACAAATACACACATACAGTACCTAAACACAAATATACAAATAAAAACACAGACACACATGTATGCATACTCTATATACTGTGCTCACACATGCATAGATATACAGTATATGCGAACAAAAAATATATACTGTCCAAACACAATTATACTAACGCATATACACACACAAATATACCAATACATACATAAACACAAACAGGTAAATACAAATATGCACAAATGTATGCACACACATACACGGACAACCATTCAGGGCTTGGTTCCAAGATAAATTTACCCGAAGAGACAACATTCAGCAATAATATACAATCTTCTCTGCCTCATTTCATTTTACATATCATTTATTTCTTTTTCATAACAGGAAATGTCTTCCCTCTTTGTCGATGGCTCATCGTCGTTCAGTCAGACGATCAAACAATCGTGTTCTAGGCTAATTAGCTTTTTGCTACTCTGTTGCAATAAATTGTCCCATCTGTACAGCCAAAATGTTCCACCAAATGCGTCAAAACGAATCCTGCAAACTACAGTGACGGAGCGTATCACATTCCTTCCCCCGCAAAGCAATGATCGCCAACATTCCCGTTAAAGACGGAACGGTGAAATTCAACCAGACATGCAAAGTGATCAGGCAGACATTAACATAACTCGCCAGTTATGTTTTCGGGCCCATATTCATAATGTGACAATACTGTGGAAAGAGCACGAATGGGATACATAGACATGGAGGCGAGTGAGGTAGTGATCTCGTTTAAAGAGAACACCCTTGCGTTCTTCCAAAGTCTGAATTCATAACCGATCGTTGAAATTATGAACGACCATCTGTTGTTAATGGGAAATCTCCCTCTACGTATCCAAGCGTGGAAGAAACAAAATGAGCGGATAAATGCTTCATCAAAACCTCCCCGTAGCCATCCGCTTATAAACTTCCTTTTCATTAAACTGTGACGGTCGCTCACTGGGAACATATGGCTTCTTTTTCGTCTAATTGTGTAATTATGTTCTTTTTTGCCGCGATTGCGAGACGCGGCGGAATTACGCGAATTCCCGGGTGAGTAGAAGAAGTCCTTGAGAACCATTTTCTCGGTGTTAATTTTAGACAACACAAACACTTAGAGGATTGTAGATGTCCACTCGCCGCAGCCACGGGTGAAGAAAAACAGCTGTTTAATATATCTTCAAAACACTGAAAGGCCGGCTATACCCAGAGTAGGTTATTCCCCTTCCTTTTCAACTACACTTGAGCGCCCTTCAGGGTCACCCATTCTCCTACACGGAAATCTACTTTTGGATGGATGGCTCTCTAGTTCAATATCGCCTCCGAGGCACTCGCTAACAGCCGTTCTCATTTACTGCCGGTTCTCGCTAAGCGGACAGAGTAGTGCGGCTCGTCTCACGCGGACCAACCAGGTCCCACAGGACCGGGGCCTGTCGCCCACGCAGCAGACTGTCCATAGCCGTCAGCTCTCTCCGAACCACGTACAGTGAGTCACCATCCGTTCGGGAAGGTGTGACCGACCGACAGTGTCTCCAACAGACTACAATTATTCTGTGACCGGTGACAAAAGCAGATACTTGATGTAACAGCTTTCACTTTTATTACAGTGAGCCTTATACCAGGCAAGGTTAAAAACATGAATTCTAATAAGACTGATCTGTAATCTGGCACGGAGAAAGGGTAGATTCCCAGAAAGCATATTGCATGCGTTGCAGTGCTTTTGCTGAGTCACATGATCATACATCGGTAAAATAGCATGCCGCCAATTCGTGCAGGGGGAAGAGAGTAGGTGATAAATCCAGGACATTGGTTTGTTCCCCCAACAATTCAGTGATCGCTAGTTAAGTCACACACATTAAGACTGGCAACCTTGCAATCAACGTCAAATTGTTCCATCAAACATCAACGTCAAATTATTCCTGAGATGTTGACTGAGTTGTAATAACATGCTTTCATTGAAAACTCCGCGAAATAAACGCTCCTGGGTTTTTTCGCGTAGGCCCAGTAAACGAACTGGTCTCAAAACACTCCCAGCCTTTCGTATATTTTTCTGTATTTGGCCCTCAGTGGAAAAGTTTGGACACCCCTGACCCAGTCGCAGGTTTCAGTCTGGCAGGTTTCAGTCTCGGCCGCATCATTAACAGGCTGTGAGGTGAGACACTGGCCTTGTCCCACCAGAGTTAAGGTTGGATTAATTCAGCCCGGGTTCCTCAGGTTTTCGCTACAGTAGTTCTTCCCAACAACGCACCTGGCACACGCAGGCTACCAGGTCATCAGTGAGAAACACGCCCCTCTAATCAGCGCTAGCTAGCTCTGCCCTTAGTGCAGGCTGTAGGGTGTGAAACAGTCACATCAGAGGAATCCATGCCCTTCAGCTGCAGGACAGTCTCTTGTTCAGATGCAGGTGGCATAGCGGTAGCTCTAGAGCAGGGGTGCCCAAGTTCGGTCCTGGAGATCTACTGGCCATGCAGACTTTCGTTCCAGCCCGTGCATGGCCAGTAGATCTCCAGTGTTTAAAAATTCCAAAGGAGTAGGGCCGTGTGTTTAAAAAATTAAATATCCTTTCACAGTGCTCTCAATACACTCCTGCAACTCTTTAAATTATATTGGCATGACATTTCAGTCAGTCAAAAATATAATTTTCTCAATCCCACTCGATAAGAATGTATGTGATCTATGGATAATTGCCTGGACCACTACAAATGTGCACTGACCATACATATAAAAGCAAGACATGGGTTGTAGTAGTTCATAGATGAAACGGTTCGATTAACTTTAACATTGTTCATGATTCATTATTTTAATGGATCGATAATTCAGATATTTTTCTCTGCTTTATAAAATTATGAACATATACTGTAGAACATGACAAACATGAGTACCATCAGAAATTTCAGTACTATACCTGTGCACCAAGGCTTAAGGAGAGGATTGTGTCCTCAAAGGCAGAATGAGTGTCAACGTGTGGTGGAATACCTGTGAAAGAAATCCACAAGTGTATCTCTCTCTTACAAAACCTGAGTACATTTCAAGGACCTGATAACACAATTTCAGAAAGTATTATTGCAGAGTAATACTGCCCCCTCCTGGTCAGACAGGAATCTGCATGTTTCACCTTGTCCTGGCTCATACTGGTTGATGGTGAGTTGGTCCAGAGTGGCATCAATGTGATTCTCCCTCAGACATCTCTCCAGCACAGTGTCACAAAATTGAGGAAGTCCTGAATAGACGGCACATATTGAGCTTACATCAGTCACACGAGCAACACAGTCATCAGACAGGAGAAAGGCTTCACCTTGATTCCGTGTGGTGACACTGATTGTGTCATTGCTATGTTTGTGTTCAGGCTAACTGAATGCATAAAATCACATTTGTTTTTCAATCTTGATAGCATTTCATTTATCAAAACAAAAAAAAAAAGTATGCTATTGATAAAGAGGGGGCAGGCAAACTGTAAATATTCAGACCTACCACCAGGTAATGGTTTGTCCTTGTCCACGTTGTTGTTGTCGTAACGAAATTCATACCCATAATGCTTCACTCTCCTGTGTTTCAGCGCTTTCTGCACTGAAGAAAAAGAGATGTGAATCAAATAGTTATTTTTTTACATCTTTTCATTTCTTTACTTTCTCCAAATTTGGAAGGCCCAATTGTATTTGCAGGTGTGTCCCATCACTGCAATGTCCATCATGGCTTCGGGAGTGAGCACACTAGCATGCATGTCCTCCAAAGTGCATGCAGTCTCACAGATTATTTGCACTCTTCTATTCACCAGCTCAGCTGTACTATACCGTCAGGTTTGGGAGTGCTCGGGTTTCTCTTCATTTCAAACAAATCTATGGCCTCACACTGGGTTTCAGTGTTTCCTTCAGGAAGACAAGACTATTGCCTTCAGGATCCTAGTCCAAAACAGTGGACCTGGTCACTCTCCAGAGGAGGATTGAAAACCTCCTCCAGGATGGCGTCCTGGCAGACGTTTTAAAGGACAAGAAAGGGGTGAGAGAGAAATGTGGGGTGAGCCACTAGAAAGAACTGGCCATATAGCTCACCCCCCAGAAGAGGCATGCCGCGGAGCGCAAGAAGAGCCCGAGCAAAAAAATTAATATTTTCAATATGCTTTTAAAACCTGTTTGTAATTTTCTTTCTGTATTTTTAAATGACCTGTTTTAGATGTTTTGTTTTTCAGTTTATTTTCTTTTTCCCCCCAAGATCCTACGTGTACCATTGTTTTTGTGATCGTATTTACTGTTTGAATTTGTTTGTTTTTGTGCCCCTGCCCTACCGAAACTATCGGTGACCCTTGTGTATACATGTCCTTTTTTCCCTTTTGTCTGTAAAAGTTTGTCCAATTTTTTAAATGAAAGTTTTAAAATTGTGATAAAAATTGTGATATATCCAATAAAATAAAAATTGTACTATACAGTCATTGAGTCAGAGGACGGCACTTTTCATGCAGCTGGCAAAAACAGACTGCAGGTACCTGATTAATCAATTGCTTCTAATGCATGATGAGACATGCCTGCCTGCTGTCTGAAACCTCCCTCCTTGGGCAACGCTGTGGCCAATAATGCATCACCCTGGCGGGGGCAACAGGGCCTGCTGTTTTAAACTGAGGATACCTCCATTTCTTCTTGAAGTCCATATTGAAGCACAATTTACATCACTTGGTATTTATGTGAGTACTGAGTGGTAACTGCAAAGGTGGGACATGCCCATCCTATCCTGTTACATGGTGAAAAACTGAAGCATGCCTAAGTGTGAATCCATTCTGCTAAAGGGAGGTGAAAGAATCTGGCAGGTAAGTGCACAGTATGTAGAAGGTCAGGCCTGCTGGTGGTGATGGTGTGGGAGAGGAGTCAGTGATTCACCAGTGACCGTGTCGCTCTGGGCTGTCCAGTCGATGGCCTCCAGAAGCGCTGCCTCCTCCTCGGCCGACACAAAGTCCTCCAGCACCTTCAGGCCGGGGGGCAGCTCTGTACAGACCCCCGACTCGCTGCCCACTATGAAGCAGAGGAGAGACGAGGGGGCATAGAAGTGTTTAGACTGTTCCGAGTGCACTGTGTCCCACTGAAGCCCCTCACATTTCCCAGTAAACCAGCATTATACATTTTCTCTATGAGCAAAACATGTCCCTCCTTCGCAATCTGCTGTACTGAGACCAGCAGGCTGAGCAGTTCTCTACGATATGGACAGTGTCGTCTGGTGGCAAAACATAGAACTAGGCTATATGGCATAAGGTAGAAGACAAATTTGTCCTTTGACTAGAATAAGCTGTATATTCCATGGCACTATTTATGCAAATGCATCTCATAGAATATAGAATATCGCTCTCAAATACCATTTAACAGTTATTTTTCCAAGATTTTTTTAACAAATTATTATACAATGCCATTTAACAGTTATTTTTCCAAGATTTTTTTAACAACCTTAAGTTTGGAGTCCACAGGAGAAATGATTCTGCGGTTTGGAGTCCACAGGACAAATTATTCCCTGTTACCCAAACAGTTAAAAACCAGGCTGGTTACCTTTCTCCACAAAGCTGAGGTACAGCGTGACAGTCTGTCCCTGGCAGTGAAGCTGGCTGCCGTTGAGGGAGGCGTGGCATCGCTGGGCATCCTCAGCGCACCCGTAAGTCACAAAGGCATAGGGTTTGTTGGGCGGCATTATGAGGGACTCCACGCACCCGCTCTCTCTCAGGACGTCCAGTAGCTTCTCACGACTCATCCCGTTGCCGAGCCCGCCATTTGCAACCACCAAGCTCTGCACAGGCACAGCCGCACAGAGACACTGAGATGCATGTGTTCAGTCTTCAGCCAGCCCTACCCCACAACCTCTCTGAAGATGGAGCTTTCATTGGTAAATATGGGAATAGTTGAGCGTATTTCATTCTGCGCAGTCTGGCAGCCAATTTCTATGATGGCTCTAAAATAAGAGCTTGTTTCCTTCCTCGTGTAGATTGGCTTAGATTGTTGAGTTGAAAATAATACAGTATCTTATTTGGATGGTTTTGTTGTGTGTTGGGACAGTATTTGGTCCATTTTGATCAAAATTACTGTTCTGTAGGGGAACACTTTTCCAAATGTCAACACTTTTCCAAATGTTAAAAAAATTGTGCTTGGACAACGAACATTTTTATTTAACTTTATGTTCTCTGGGGAATTAGATTAATAAAATATTATGCATATCATGACATTAAACTCAACAAAAAACTTAGTGTATGAGTTTGTCTAACAACAAACTAAGATAAAACAAAGTACAGACCATTTTTGTAAATATTCAGAGCTTAAGGGGTTTCCGGCTGATTAAGACTTGAGACTACACGTGCGGCTGTTAACACTTTTCCATGCACCTTTAAGGCTAATCACGACAGCGTGTGGTTCCAATGTAGTAAGTTGGATTGTTCTGACAAAATGTGTGGAACTGCCAGAGCATTAGACCCTGTACCAATGCCCAAAATCTAATTCACAACATAAATATAAATAGGTTAAGTTTAAAATCAACAAATCATGAGTCCGCATGCCCAAATCCCCAAGAATATCTTGCCAAAGACAGGCTAGCAACCTTATATAACTGGTAGGGTATCACCCCACTGATTGATCTTGACTTTTGCTAAAATATGCACTCAGTGGCAACTTTATTAGGTACATCTGTACACCTGCTTGTTAATGCAATTATCTAATCAGCCAATCATGTGGCAGCAACTCAATGCATAAAAGCATGCAGACATGGTCAAGAGGTTCAGTTGTTGTTCAGGATGGGGAAGGAATGTGCTCTAAGTGACTTTGACCGTGAAATGATTGTTGGTGCCAGACGGGTGGTGTGAGCATCTCAGTGGTGTGAGCATCTCAGAAACTGCTGATCTCATGGGATTTTAATGCACAACAGTCTCTAGAGTTTATAGAGAATGGTGCGAAAAACAAACAACATCCAGTGAGTGGCAGTTCTGTGAGCGAAAATGCCTTGTTAATAAGAGGGGTCAGAGGAGAATAGCCAGACTGGTTCAAGCTAACAGGAAGGCGACAGTAACTCAA
This sequence comes from Aldrovandia affinis, assembly GCA_029706075.1. Classification (NCBI taxonomy): domain Eukaryota; kingdom Metazoa; phylum Chordata; class Actinopteri; order Notacanthiformes; family Halosauridae; genus Aldrovandia; species Aldrovandia affinis. Next base: position 4,202,381 of record JAINUG010000025.1, on the reverse strand, counting down.
ATAACCACGCGTTACAACAGTGGTATGCAGAAGAGCACCTCTGAATGCACAACACATCAAACCTTGAAGTGGATGAGCTACAGCAGCAGAAGATCACACCGGGTTCCACTCCTGTCAGCTAAGAACAGGAAAGTGAGGCAAAATTGGACCGTTGAAGATTGGAAAAACCTTGCCTGGTCTGACAAATCTAGATTTCTGCTGCAACCAATTGAGCATCGTTTAAATGCTACAGCCTACCTGAGTCTTGTACATTGTGCATCCCATTACGGCCACAGTCTACCCATCTTCTAATAGCTACTTCCAGCAGGATAATGCACCATGTCACAAAGCACACGTCATCTCAAGCTGGTTCCACGAACATGACAATAAGTTCAGTGCACTCCAATGGCCTCCACAGTCACCAGATCTCAGTCCAATAGAGCACCTTTGGGATGTGGTGGAACGGGAGATTCGCAACATGAATCTGCAGCAACTGCGTGATGCTATCAGGTCACCATGGACCTGAATCTCTGAGGAATGTTTCCAGCACCTTGTTGAATCCATGCCACGAAGAATTCAGGCTGTTCTGGGGGCAAAGGGGGTCATCACCAGTACTAGAAAGGTGTACCTAATAAAGTGGCCACTGAGTGTATATTAGACAAATTGATAATCAAATGTGACGAGAACCTACGTAGACCGTTTGCCTACGTAGACAGTTGGCAAATTATAAATAAGGACGACAGAAAAAGCTGACCCTATAAAACAATCTCAAATAGGCTTTGGTATGTAACCACTATTGGGAAGCAGTGACCGTTCCAAATTTCAAATAGTTAAACGAATAATGTTATGCCCCCCTAATAAGAATCTGAATACTACTTTTTTGGCGAGTGATCAGAGACCATTCAGACCATCACTGATCGCCTCGAAATTCTGACTCCCACGTTCTAACAGTCCAGTATTAGCTTGCTAGCTACCTAACTAATGCATGCATGGCACCACAAAATGTACATCCAATAAATTAATTTAGCTAGTAGCAGTTAAGTATTTTTCAATATACATATCAACGTTATTCATGCATTCGCTAAATTAATCTGAAAATGTGTCATCATAGCATTAAGCAGACGGCAAGGTAGTTATGTTTTCACGCTGATTTGTTTTTTGACAGCTAGCTAGCTAGCTCTCACCTCCTATCACATGCACGCGAATTTAGCTAGCTCTCCACACGATAAAGTAAACTCCGGTTTACCTTAGTTGGCAGTGATGCAGTATTAATTCCTTCATGCTTTAGTAACGTATGACTTGCTTTTAATTGCTTCCGCAGAAGCTTTTTCTCCTCTTTAGTCCTTCTTACAAGTTTCACGTTTCCACCCAAGCTTTTCTCCATGGTGCAACTACTAGTTGTGCACATACTGAAACATGAACAAAACAATAATGGTTCCTAGACAGACCGTTTTATGGTAAATTTGTAAAACGTAGGATCCAGCACTGCATGTTTTAAATAATATTACTACAAAGTTATAACTACAATGTTTTAACATTATATATAGCATGGAAAATAATACAATGTGAGAGTACACATGCACAAGGAATCAATATTTTTTATTGTATTGTTGCTATTTTCTTCTTTAGTTATACTGTAGTTTTAGTTTATTCAGCTATTTCAGTCTTTTGCTATGCACTTGACTGAAGGACAATAAACTAGGTCACAACAAGCCAGACAAGATATTGCATACTTCCAAGGTCCCTTGGAACCCTGGCCACCTGTTCATTGTTCTCTGTGGTAACTATTATACCCTGCTATTCACACTCTGGATGTTTGCCCTGGAAACATTCCACCCTCTCACATTCATGAGGCAGACTGTTTTGCTCCTTCTCACCTTGGATAAGGAATCCCTCTGTGCTCCGATGGAATTATTTTTACCACACAGTTCTGCAAACAAAACGGAGCTGCCTGCCAGTGATTCCCTGAAGTCGATACAGCAGGTGAAGACAAATACAATGATAATGAGTGCTGTGATATGACATGTCTGAATCTGGAACCCAGAATGAGCCAAGATACAATGAGTTTGTACAGTGGGCTGAATATCAAAGATTTTCCACGGTATAAACTTGTATAGATCAGTGGACTGTAGGCAAGGGGATGGAAGCATCCTGATTTCTCACAATAGTTCTTCATTTCTTTCCCTTTACCTGGATTTACTTCAGCATGAAACATATACCAATGAATGGCATCGAGAAGGCCTGCAGGACAGTGCTTGTACTGCAGCCGAAAGTAAAGCACATGTCACAGCTGCGCTCCGGGGGGCCAGCTGAACTGGGATCTTCTCCCTGCTCTATTTAAGACCGTGAGAAGAGGGGCCACAGCCTCAGCTTTAGCACTTTCGAGGGGATCAGTTAACAACATGAGCCCAGACAACAGCCCTAGGCGGCATGCTTTAAGCCCCTTTTTACTGGAGTCTATTAATGCATACTAAGCCTGCATTCCCTATTGCTGACACAGTTCTGTTCATCCAGGTCTGTGGGCTTTCCTGGGGGCTTTTTCTGTGCTGTTGTGTATCTGACTCCTGGATCCAGATCAAGTGAAGGCAACTGCTGTGTATGATGACTAGCATTTCTCTCCCATCTGTCAGAAAGTCTCATGCAAATGCAGTACCACACATTTGGCAGGGAATCCCTCACTGTGGAAAGGTGGATTAGCAATGAAAACACGGCTATGCACATCAGGCATTTGTGGACACACCTCCCTTACCGAAAAAGTCCCCCATTCTGTCGTTGACAGTGTCACATCACCAGATATTGAAACGGTTGTGAGGCTCATGATGAATGACATTTGAAACACAGTTATAGGTAACCAAAAGGCTATGTCCTCTTGAAAAAAAAAAAAAAAAATATATATATATATAAATTACAAGGCACGGTGGTGCAGTGGATAGCACTGTCGCCTCACAGCAAGAAGGTCTCGGGTTCGAATCCAGGCCGGGGGCCTTTCTGTGTGGAGTTTGCATGTTCTCCCCTTGTCCACGTGGGTTTCCTCCAGGTGCTCCGGTTTCCTCCCACAGTCCAAAAACATGCACGTTAGCCTAATTGGAGAGTCTAAATTGCCCGTAGGTATGAGTGTGTGAGTGAATGGTGTGTGTGCCCTGCGATAGATTGGCGACCTGTCCAGGGTTTATTCCTGCCTCTCGCCCCTATGCATGCTGGGATAGGCTCCAGCCCCCCCGTGACCCTGACCAGGAATAAGCGGCTTAGACAATGAGATGAGATGAGATATAAATTACAACTGATACATCACAAGATAATTAATATGATCCTCTGCAAGGAGACGTATCAAAACGTGTTAAGTCTGTTGTCTTTTCAAGGTTATAGAGAAGAAACAAAACAATTTGAATATTATTGTCTATTGTCAGCACCTTTGATTTCCACAGATCATTTTACAGGTGCTTCTCATTTGAATACCCACAATTCACTGCAGTATAATTGCATCTCAGATGTTCATATCTACAGCATTGCCAAGGCATAACTCCTGCCAAAATATTTGTAATTGTATGGAATTCTCTTGAGACATTGGATTTTGTTTTTAAAGTAGTGATTCTACCAATCCCAGCCCACTGTGATTGTGTCGGTCACAGTAACACAATAAGCCTGCATTTTTAAACTCCCTGTTTCATACACATGCACATAAGACTACCAATGGTAATACTCTCTTATAAAGTTGGACTGGAAGAATATCTTGGCAGATATATTTTTGTAAAACTGCCAGGAACAGAAGTAAATTAAAGCAATATAACTTGTACATAATAAAGTCATAGATGATTTTATCATGCAATCGTACTTTTGGCAGATAAGGATCTAGAAGCAACAGAATGACAGCAGTTGATGACAAGAAGATAATTAGCCATAGTGATAACCACCTTGAGTGCCCTACTCTCTAATGCAATTCAGAAAAACAATGGCCTCAATCCCGCTCCCAAAAATTGCTGATGACTTTGTGAGTGAGTAAAGATGGATCTTTTAAAGATGTAAAGATGGATCTTTTAAAGCATGTTATGTCTGCAGTTGAACCTACAGTGCAGAGTGCATTGGTAAGCACTCACGACATATCACCTTTAATTTGGCAAAATCTATTTTTGGTTCAGTGTAGCAACAAGAGTGTGAACAGCTGTGCAAAGTGACGATAAGCCCAGAGACGTTACCAGTGAAACAAAGCAACACGGCTGTGCAGAGGGGATTCTACAATGCACTCTATTTTTTGTATTGGTTATAGATATGGATGTATTATATCATATCAAATACCATGCATTTTTATTTCTAAAGTCATTGTCTTAGGACATGCTGCAGTACCATGAGTTTATTACTACCTTACTGATCTCATCTGTCTTCAGATAAGTTATTTATCATGGTTTCAAGAGACTGCGAGATAAAAAAACATGGTTTTTACTGAAGAACTAAGGTTAAGAACTGAACACAATGCATATGTGCCAAAATAATATGTATCAGATTGCGTCTTGTATCAGGGTCATATATTTTAATCATTGTTACTTTCTGTGACAGGGAACTGGGACTGTAACCAGAATATTGTGGGATCAAATCCTGCAGAGGGAAGAGGGTTTTATTCTTGAGCAAAGTGTCTTGTTGGATTGTTTCAGTGAAATATTCAGGTGCATAAATCACAAATATGTAAAAAGAGGTGTCTGTTAAAAAAATAATAATATGAGACAATGTTTGCATTCAGCTTTTATGGGACAGACATGGGTTAAGAAGTGACGACTGGTTATCAACACAGCTGAGGATCTGTCCTTGAGTGTTAAAGTTCTACCAATTTACCCATAGGATTGGCTTGGCTTATCCAACATGTGTGTGTGTGTGTGTGTGTGTGTGTGTGTGTGTGTGTGTGCCTGCATTCCGCACCATCCCCTGACTCTGGATGGACAGGGAGATGCCGGGAGACTGCAATCTGTTATCTCAGAGCACCGCAAGGCACAGTCTTCCATTGGCATGACTGTCATTGTCGATGTGGCTTTGAAGACTTTTAACTACATACTTCCTTGTGGCAGTTTCCATCCAGGCCATGTGTCTTGATACCGATCCATCACGCGCCTATAAACAGCCCTCTGGAGGTTTTAATGGCTGCAGTGGCTGAGATTCTTGAGCAAAGTGGCTGGGATTCCATCTCTTCACATCCCCTCCAGGAATCCAGAGCTGATCCAGCCCATGAGGAACTGACAGAAAGTTTGTTTCAAGAAAACATTTGCTGGCATAACCCTTATTAAAGTCACACTGAAATTGTATTTCATCTAATATTAAGCCGTCATAAAACAAAGGCATTTATTGCCGGCGTTTAGTGTGCAAATTGCTTAGAGTAGAAACAAAGCAGTCGCGCTTTATTTTTACATTGGTATGGTGGTCTCATTGTTGATGTTTTGGCCTCCAAAGGGCACTTCTCGTAACTATGTGTAGGTAAATACCATGGAAGTTAAACTCTCAGTCCATGCCTTAGCCGGCAAATTACAGTGGTATATTTGAGCACTGGTTCTGCAACTATCAGTGGCCTCAGTGCTCATGCTCATGATAAGGGTTGTATCCTGAGTATGCGTTACAAACACTCAGTCATGCTCACTGATGCCCACAAACTCACCAATGACTACAAAGGAATATATTCCAAAGCCATGTATGAGGGAGCATATTCAATTGGCTTTTCAATATGAACATATAGAACTGTATGGTACACTTTTTTTAACACATTACATTTTTTCAGAAAAGCATTTGATAGATTTGCATTGTCTGACTCAAACAATAAACTACTTAAGACTAGATACACTAATCAACTAAATAAGCACTTAATAATAGTTCAGAACTATTAATAGTCTACCACCCGTCCACCCTACCACAGAGAAACAGCCCTGCTGTAATATTCTCAACTGGTCCGGTCATCAAGGGAGTTGGTTTGAATACTTGCTGTGTGACATCAGCACATCATGTGGTGCCCTGCCCCTCGGACTACTTTAGGGGCTTCCAAGCTTGACCCAGCCCAGATGGACCAGCGAGAGAGCAAGAGTGCCACCAGGAACGCCTGCCCACCTCCGAGGGTCTCCGCTCTGCCACCCACACCACTCCGTGCGCCCCTGCACACCCCGAGCCCTGACTGCTATCAGGTGAGAGGATCCACTCTAGACGAAAGCATGCTGTTTCTCTGCTTGTGACTTAAAAGAGCATCATAGCCCATCGAGACAAATTCTATACATGAATAAGCATTGGTAGCCATGGTAGCCTTAGAATGTAGGTAGCCTTAGTAGGATAAGAATGTGTGTCAAATCAATAATAATAATGAGTGTAAATTGTCATCAAAATCATGTGATTTTATGTGAGATTAATTATTATGTTCCAGAATTGAAATTCATTTTTTCCTCTCTTTTAAGTCACCAGGATATTGCAAGAAAAGCTATGATTGACTACAATGAACTCAGTCTAAAACTCAGTTTCAAGGCTTCAAGTAGCCTAAAAAATTTGTCAGAAAATTAGATTCCGGGGAAAAAGTATCTTAATGATGTTGTACTGCATCAATGTGAAATAGCTCCAACTTCTGTTTGTGAAGTTAAAATGTCATAGTGACTATCTGGAAAAAGCGTGACAACTGTAATGACAACTGTAATGCCATCAAGTTCCATGTTGTAGAAAAGTCATATCTGGACACGTGCCAAGTTGCACATCATCAGCCAATGAGCTGTCAGTTAGCGGATTGTAGTGGTTGTAAACATGGTGAATGATATGGCTCTTTAGACAGGCCAACAAAGGTGTAGTGTTTCAAGGTCCAATGGAAAATACCCCTAATAATTTTGGATTGTGGGGCTTATTTATAGAGACTGATGTGCCCGTTATCCATGGATTGGTGACAAAGGGTAGGCTCATCTATTGGCCCAGCACAACCAACATGGATAAAAGAATAAACAGAATTTATTTTTAATTTTTAAATTAATATATATACAGTATATATTTATATATATATATATATCATTGCACTTCACCATGCCTGACTTATTGTGTGATTGCTTTTTAGTCATTACATTACATCACATTAATTTAGCATATGTTACTCTTATCTCTCTTATCAGTTGGTAGAGAGAGCATAAGTGCAATCCCCAATAGAGCCACATAATATGCATTCACTACTGACATAAAAGCATCTGCTAAATGGCATATATTATTATTATTATTATCCATGCAAGAGAGCATAAGTGCAGAGTAATATGTGCACAGTGACATCGATTAGGCTGAACCACGCTCCCAGACCAGTGAGTGTTCGCGCATCATCACTAAAGCACTACAGTAGGTTAACTATATCAATCCTAGAACTATGGCGCAAATCTTAAAAACATACATATAAAGACATCCAATACCATAGTAAGAAAAAATAAATAAAGCACTTAATTAATGCTCTTTTTTTTAAAAGTAAGTGCAGATACAGTCTTAAGAGGTGATATACAGTATATAGAACAAGAAATGTTGTTCGTTTCAGACAACTGTTGGAGACAGAGAAAGTCTCAACAGCGTGCATTTGATTGCAAATATTCTCAGGAAAGTGAAAATAGCCCATACATTCACAAGGAACAGACAGGACTTCCTGCTCTGAGCTATGTAGCCAGTGCTTAGTTCAAAATTACAGTTCTGGCTACTGGAGCAGCTTTGAGACCACCACAAAATGCAAAAGGAAAAATAATATGAAATTCTAGGTGTCTGGGAGCATTCTCCTTTAAGATCAATATATCAAAGCCTTCTGATAACCAGTCCAGGTTCAAAAATAAATAAATAAATAAATAAAAATTACTAACCTTTTCCTTCCCAGTGTTACAGGTATGGTATGCAACTGCCAACAACGATGTCTATAGCTGTATTACTGCACTGATCTCTTGCGCGAACTATGATTGTTCCTACCATGTATTAATGCACATCTTGTAAGTTGCTCTGGATAAGAGCGTCTAAAATGCTTAAAATGTAAAATGTAGGTAGCTGCTCTGTTCAGTTTAATCCCTCAGAAAATCGAAGGCTTGATTCTCTCTCCCGTTTATGCCCTCAGATTCTCTAGTTGGAACAGTGGGACCTCCCTACCGTTGCCTCGCGTGAACCTGGTGCTTGACCTCGCCGTAGACCCGCCCATCGCCCATCGCACTCGTCCAGCCCCGCTCTCCCAGGCAGGATGGATCGCTCTGTGAAGGAGCTCCTCCTCAACTTCATGATCGTCTTAATCACTGTGCTGCTCATGTGGCTATTGGTCAAGTCCTACCAGAGCTGAAGCAGGATCTCCTGGGAGGGAGGAGCACGCTATTGGCTCAGATCCCTGCCAATCAGAGAGGGAGCCATGCAGGGCATCAACACTTTGACATAGTGGGACTGTGTTGAGTTCCACCATTCTCACACTCATCCACTGTCTCACCCTGAGCCTTTAATATATGCCATATAGCAGACGCTTTTATCCAAAGCGACTTACAGTAGTGAATGCATACATTTTCAGTATATGTGGCCCCAGTGGGGATTGAACCCACAACCTAAGCGTTGCCAACGCTGTGCTCTACCAACTGAGCCACAGAGAACCACATTTTAAATGCAAATGTTTAGAAGCAAATGTTTAAATGCTTTTTAGAGCAACATTAATACATAACTTTGTCATTGTATTTTGATTGTGTTAATTTAAGAAAATCTAACTTCAAGGTCTAAAATAATTAATCATTTAAAAAAAGTTTTTACTGTTATGTTATATTACTTTAAAACTAGAGGTAGAACATGCAACAAAAAAAGATTATCCATTCAGGTGCAGGAAGGTGTCATTTGAATTTATTTGCAACAAAACCCGAAAATACAATAAGCATGTATCTATCTGCACATTCTGTTTACAGTTTTTACAATAAAAGTTGTAATCATCTGTAATCATGTGATTTTCTGGTTTTCTGTAATTCCATGGAATGGGAATCAATTCAAGCAGGCAACCGGAAGCATTGTAAAAGTACATGCTTGCCTTTTTTACATTTCCTATGATGACCAGCAGAGCGGGGTAAGTGATCAAACATTAGTTTTGGAAATCCCTCTAACTAAGTAACTAAAAAGAAAACAAATGTGTAAACTGTCTTCTCTAAGACTCATGAATGTACATATGTATAATTTGCACTGCATTGCATATTTGTTTTTATATACGACTTTCATTTGTCACTATAAAAACCAGACAAGGAGCAGTTATTCAAACAAAAACTGCGGAATCACTTGGAATCTTCCGCAAGACCTCTTCAGACTCCACTACCACTGAACACTGTCCATCTAGCCAATCTGTCGTCACCACTGTTTACTTGTTCTACACTATTAAAAAAAAAAAAAAAAAAAACACACTAACCTTTTCTTTCCCAGTGTTACAGGTATGATCCGCAGACGCCTGCAATGATGTCTATTGCTGTATTACTGCACTGATCTTGTGTGCTAACTATGATTGTTCTTATCATGTATTAATGCACATCTTGTAAGTCGCTCTGGATAAGAGCATCTGCTAAATGCTTAAAATGTCAAATGTAAAAATGTAAACTAAAAATAATTGAATAAGCATTTCACCAGTTTGGTGGGTGTTGGTGGTCTTGGAAAGGGGGGCATCTTAGTTAGTTACTCAGTCAATAGTCTATATTATTCATGATAGCATTTCACGATTACAATATTTACCACAAGCTTGAGCATTTGTATAATACAATAATTTCTCTCGATACATAACGTTTTGAAAACAAAATGTTTAGCACATGTTTAACATGTAGAACACAAGGAAATACTTGCATTCAATACAATTATGGCCTAGTGAATACAGTTTCCTTTTGAATCTGATCGGGTTCAATTGGATTATTCTGGGCACAATAACACAAACAATGTGCTGCCTTTTGATTGTAGTTAGATTCTGTTCATTAAAAATAACTATTGCTTGTAGTCCCCTATAATATAATATAAATCCCCTATAATGTTGGATGTGCACATGTTTAGGGACATCGGGTTTCAGGTGATGCACCTCATGATTTTTTAAGGGGGGGGGGGCATCATATGAGGACCAGACACGGTCAGTGGAATAAAACACACCTGTAAAAATGAGGGTCTCCCAATTTTACTTTACATATATATACATATATATATTGTATATCCATTTATGTAAATGTGATTTATTGCAGTGGTGATAAAAAACAAGTGTGATCATATGAATGATGTATGGTACTGTGCCTGTAGAAAAACATGTTTAGAGATGATATGTATATGAACATTACAAATAAAAACACATTACAACGGTTTCTTTTTCCATCAACAGTCTCAGTCGTTTGACTCCCATCATTCTACGTGTGTCCTTCTTGTTTCTTTGCCAGGCAGTAAAGATGAGCACGGGAGAGACTTCAAATGGGTGATTTGGAAAAGAGAACTTACAAATAAGGCTGCAAAATGCATGAAAGACGATAAGCACTGAGTGCTACAGACATGGGCTGTGCATTATTACATACATATTAATATACAGTGCTAAAGCTTACTGCATACCCCTCCAGTGTATCACATTTATCCATATATCAGTGCATACATGCGTAGAGACATTGACAAAGAGGCAACAAACAAATATTGATTGGTATATCTATAGACATTACATAGATAACTCAATAAATAAAATTAAGAGGCTGTTATTTCCTCTGCAATAAATAAACTAATAAACATATGAAAATACATTTTATTAATACAAATATATTATACCTTATGCCTCAGAGTGTTGTCACTCAAGGTGCTCTGTGATTGGAATGGAAACAGGTAGAGTAATGGGAGTGAAGGCTTCTGACCTGAGCTGGTATGTGTTCCCACTGTGGGAGGAGCCATCAGATGATTGGCAAGGGAGGTGACCATGGCAACAGGCCAAACTCATGGTCTCTGCAGCATTGGGTGAGCCAGGATTTCATCATGCATGAATCTCTGCTAATCATCATCACCTCAACCAGAGACTATATGAAAATGAATATTCTTTCCATGTATTTGCTTTATATATATATATATATATATATATATATATATATATATATATATAAAAAAATAAATGAGAAAAGGATGAGAATTTATGGAATGAAAGGCTTTGTTTAATGAGAAACCAGGATGTGAACAGAGCAAACCTGGTGAAGTAACAGCGAAACGCATCGTTCACATCCTAGCTTGTCAATTAAACAAAGCCTCTAATGCCATCCTTGTCTTTTGAGCGTGTGGTTTACAAAGTGCCACTTATAGGTGTCTTCCATGCTTTTTAAAATGTGTATCTTGTCATAATCAGCACCTTATATGAACACATTGTGCACTTCAAAGCCTTTGTAATGTCCAACAATGATGTGTGTGTGTAGCGAGTATGTTGTGAAAAATAAAGAAAACAAGGGCAAAGCAGGTTGCACAATCCAAAAGACGCGGGATAAGGGGGTCTCGCCCTGGCTGTTTGAGGCAGTCGTTAAGCCCACCAGCACCACACCGGCCCAGTCTTCAGTCTATTCCCCTTCTCTCCGTACATATCATATGAACAGTTTGTTTATTTATATAGACAAAACCAAAATGTTAAACAAAACACAAAACAGGCGCACAGTGTCTGTATCTTTTAGGCTTTCCTAAACCGGGGTTCCACTCCAACGAATAAATTAAAAAAACCAAAGGCTGTCATCCACGTTTCTTCTCGTTTGAACTCTTCACGCCTGCTCTAGGTGAAGGCTCACCTTTGTGCCCATTTTGGAAGGGAGGCCACCGTGGGTTGTGTGATCGTTGTGCAACACGTGCCCAAAGGAAAATACAAACGCATGTGTGAGACATGCCAGATGCTCTAATATATATATACTCTGATATGTAAGAAAGCAACAAAAACTCAAATAAAATAGTTTGAGTAAAAACATGTGCCGTTGGATATTTTGGAAGTTTGCGTCAATATAGTCAATATAGCTCAGCTCGCTTTTGGTAACAGGTCAAGATATGGAATCAAAATACAGGTTACATTGCCATTCATATCACTGATGTGGAGGGATACAGCAGCATTCGCTCCGCCCATCGAGATCTCACGGGTCAGACTTCCACGGGTCTCTGTCGCGGTTAAAACGCATCACCTGACAGTGGAATTCTGTCAGAGCCCTGGGCATGGGCGACACCTCCTCCCACTCCGAGCGGCTGCTGTGGTACACCTGCACCTCGTCCGTGATTTCATCCGGCGAGTAGTCCCCGCCCAGGATGTAGATCTTGTCCGCAACGCCGATGGCCCCCGCGTTGAATCCGGCGCATTCGAAGGACCCCTCCCCCTTCCACACGCACGTCTCCGGGCAGAAGCTGTAAACCTTGTACGTGGAAAGATCGCAGAGGTACAGGGTGTCATTGACTGGCACGGCCTTGACCAGCGTGGCGTGGAAGAACTGCCCAAACTCGGCCACCAGCTGGCACCACTGGTCTGCCAGGGCGTCGTACCTGAAGAAGCAGTCCAGGGAGGGGTTGAAGACGTCGGCGATCTCCACCTCCGACCCCAGCGTGTAGATCACGCTGCCGCACGCGCTGGCCTCCGGATAGTAGATGCCCCGGGGAGGGGGCTGACGGACCTCCAGTCTCTGGCCAGGGGGTCGTAGTACTCCACGTCCAGCAGGCTGCGGATGCTCCGGGCCCCGCGCGTCTTGCCCCCGATCACGTAGATGCGGCGGAGGGCCGTCACCGACGTGTGCATGGTGCGGGGCTTCTTCATCTTGGGCACCTGTGAGAAGCTGTCCTGCGCCGGGCAGTAGCACCAGGTCTCGTCCGTGGCGTCGTGGAAGGGCTCGGCGATGTGTAGCCGCACCGCCCGGCAGCAGTTGCCCCGGCAGCCGCCGGTGATAAACAGGCTCTCGCCGAACCCAGCCAGGCTGGAGCCGGGCGGATCCGTGACGAAGGCCTGCGGCAGCTCCCTCCAGCGATCCGTCTCGATGTTGTAGCAGAAGGTGTGGCGGATCTCGCCGTTCTCCTCCGTCTTGTGCACGTAGATGTAGCGGTCGGTGGTGGAGGGCCTGGCGTCCAGGAAGAAGCCGCTGAACTCCCGTAGGTTGCCGATGGCGTCCCTCACTGTCTCTGCGCAGCCCCCGTCGCCCGACAGGAGGCTCTCGGACCGGCCGACCTCCTCCAGGACGGCCATGGGCAGCTGGTGCAGCCGGACCAGGAGGAGGAGGCGCGGCAGGAGCAGGCGGCGGCCCTCCAGGTCATGCCGGGTCCACCGGAGCAGCGCCCTGAGAGCGGCCTCCTCGTCCGGGACGTTGAGCTCGTCGGCCCCCAGGCACTTCTCCAGGACGTTGAGGGTCATCTCCAGGAAGTCTGGGGTCTTTGTGAGGCCGTGGAAGTTCTGCGTGATGAACTCCATGGCGCGCTGGCGGAGGCGGGTGGAGCCGTAGCCCTCGGCGATGGCCAGCAGCTGCAGGCAGTTGGACAGGTCGAGAGTTTCAATGAGGAAGTCGCTGCAGGCCTTCAAGAGGATGGACACCTGCAGGAAGGAGGAGAGCTGGAAGAACATGTCCACGTTGTCCTCCGTGATCTGTGTTTCACCCGAGTAGGCAAAGTCCAGAAAGGCCCGAATGGCCTTAGGGGGCAGGTGGCTCATGGTGACGCTCCCATCATCGCGTTCTCTCATGTTGACCTCAAACATGGCCCTGGAAAGAGGGGAAGTATGTACACATGACAAAACCCAGCTATTCACTCCACTGTGTTTCCTATCAAATTCACTCCCACTTTGTTGCATGCATAAAGCATTGTATATGCAAATACAATTCAGCATAGTGTCTCAAGCTGAATGTCAAATTTGCAGAAAGTGATACTTATGCTTACCAGAAAGTATTACTCAAATGTCATATAGTTGCTATAGTTGGGCCCACAACACATTAAGCTGCCAAATGCCTGTACAAGCATATTATGTTTACAGCTTTATTTTAACCAGTTGAATCATTCTATTTATGAGACTGGTATGCTTAGTAGCATAAACTATGCTAGAAGCCTACAGCGTACGTGTAACAGGAAGCATATAAAGTCAATGATTAGTATTAAGGTTCAGCTTAAGTCAGGCTAAGTTTAGAATATGAACAACAGCAAAAACTGCTTGTTCACTTAGTCCCCAGGAAACCGCTTCTCACAAAACAATGAGTACAGTGAGATTACCCTGACATAGCGCAGACACGAGAGCCACAGGGTGAAGCTGGAAGCACATAAACTGCTGGATGCAAACGCAGACCACCCTGGGAACGTTTCTCATGCCCTGACCGCACGCATGACGGCAAACGCGTTCCCGCTCCCGCTCATACCTGAAGAAGTCGCTGCAGGCCGCCAGCACGCAGCGGTGGCAGGGGATGGTCTCGCCTTGCACCAGGATGCTGAAGTCGAAGAGCAGGTTCCTCTCCCTGAACCCTCGCAGTACGCTGAGGATCTGCTGCCCGTGGGCCTCCGACACCAGCACCATGGACCTCCTCTCCAGTGTCCCGTTGCACGCGGCCCCATTGAACACGCCCTCGAACTGCCTGTCCATCACTCCCTGTCCCCGCCTGGAGCACACAGACACGTCCGCTACCACTGAACTCTGTCCATCTAGCTGATTACCATCACCACTGCCTACGTGTTCAACACTACTGTATATACCCCTCCTTACTCCATCTAAAAAATAAAAATAAATCAAAAACATTTTACTAACCTTTTCCTTCCCAGTGTTACAGGTATGGTACGCAGATGACTGCAATGATGTCTATCGCTGTTTTACTGCACTGATCTCTTGTGCGAACTATGATTGTTCCTACCATGCATTTATGCACATCTTGTAAGTCGCTCTGGATAAGAGCGTCTGCTAAATGCTTAAAATGTAAAATGTTGACAATGCTGTATTGACCAATGACATTATAGCTGCTCAGACACTCTCCTGAGGGGGTCAGGTGGGGTAAACTGAAGAGGGGGGCAATTAGGCTTGCGGTTTTGTGGGTTTTTCCTGCTCATTCAATGCTTAATCACCTGATTCCACAAATGTGCATCTTGATCGATCTAACTGAAACCTGAATTCCCACTTTCAAACCATTAGCAGTCCAGAGAGAAGGGGTCAATGTCCTTACAAGCCAACCTCAAGTCCCTGTGTACAGTGTGATTCATTGTCAACTTAAACCATTTGTGTAGCTTTACTGCAGTAAATCAGGTAAACAAGGGCAATAATGACAATAGAAAACCGAGTTTGTTGACCGGGGTTCACTTTGACTAATCACTATGCATTTGCCTCCCCACACATTACTGCCAGATTTATTGATTTAGAAAAGGACCGCACCTGTTTTTCAGGATGATCTACGGCAACTTCATTCGTAACACTTACATTTATATATATATAACACATATGACATAACTCTGCTGGTTGTTGGTCTGTGGCACTGCTATGACGCCCCCCCACAGTAAGAGGACACACTTTTTCAGCCTTGGCTCAACCCCAGTCAGAATCGCAGAGTCACTCACCACCTTCTGCTGTGTCCTGACTCATCTATTTGCACTGCACCCAGGTTCATCCCACTTGGCTCTACACTTCTGCTAGATTAATAAGTGCAGTGGTACATGTATCTGCCATTTTTACAAATTTGCACTGATAATGAACATCTAGTTAATTGATGTATATTTTGATTACTTTAGTATTTGTGATATGTAACAGGACATGATCACTTTTTTTGTATTCTGCACTGTAATTCAGCACCCTGTATTAGAGTGCCTAACAATTATTATTATTATTATTATTATTATTATTATTATTATTAACTGTTCAATTGTCTGTATATACAGCTGAGTTTGAAGTTCATGAGTTCAAAAAAAACAACATCGAAAAATCGTAAATTAATCGCAAATTAAATCCTGCTGATACAGAGCATAATGTATACCACCTTTCTATGCAAATACGTGGATTTTAAAGCGATCCTACA
The DNA here is from genome assembly GCA_029706075.1 of Aldrovandia affinis. Classification (NCBI taxonomy): domain Eukaryota; kingdom Metazoa; phylum Chordata; class Actinopteri; order Notacanthiformes; family Halosauridae; genus Aldrovandia; species Aldrovandia affinis. The sequence goes on along the minus strand of JAINUG010000025.1, from coordinate 4,186,455 downwards.
TTTCCAAAAAGAGCAAACACTGGGAAGCAAGATAGGTGGAAATGACATACAGCCCACGTGTCATACATATCTACGGAGCAATATGTCTGACAGTGTTTTGGCCAGCAACAGTTACCTGATTTCTGAGGGGTACCATTGCAGGTTTAATTTAAAATGCAAAATGTCCTTTCACAAAAATACATGCATGTGCATGTACCGTTTTTATGCACACATCCAGTATAACAATAAGTCTTAAAGATTAATTGCAGTTTCAGGTCAGTTACCTCTACAAGTCCCAACAAATGCAGTCCCAACGTTACGCACCTGTAGAAAATAGATTATAGATATCAGATTTTCAGATCATACTTTTGGGATGTATAGCGTAAAGGAGACGTGTGGCTGCATTAGCATGCTTTAACAATAATGAGTGCGCAGATTGTTAATGTAAGATGCAACGGTTGTAGCGGTTGTAGCAGTCTAAAGTAATGTACTTAATAGAAATACGTTGCTATTGGTCAAACACGACTTTCAAACCTTTAAGCACATAGTTATTATTTTGTAAAGCAATTCATAATATATTATATATATATATAATATATTCATTATATTCTATAATGCAGGTTTCGTGACTTGCTTTATTGCTCAAAAAAAAAAAAGAAAAGAAAGAAAATACAGTGCTTTAAAATAATTCAGTTCGCTGAATGTAAACCTAAACATTCAAATGCAGAGAGAGAAAACCTGAATTTACAGCGGTGAATTTTGATGATATTCATTCCCGCGAAAGGAAAATCTAGATGTCCTGGACACCACGGTACTTACTTAGGGGTTCAGCACCTCGGACAGCAGTCACTCCGCCTTGAAGAATGCACCGGAAAAGCTGTGAGATCGCAGTCCGCGGGCATGAGAAAACCACGACACCAGGAAGTGATGTCAAGATTCAGAAGCACGCTTCCTGGCGAGTACATTTTCAGTATATGGTGCAGTAGTGGGTGAGCTTACCTCCTTGGTTTCGTCAAAAGGCTGTATCCCGACGGAATTTTAGATTTTAAAATGAGTGCAAACGCTGTCATTTCTAAAACCGCTGATTCATTCGCCTCTTAATACAATTTTGTTTGCGGGTTTCTCTCAGCAGATTCAGTTGAACTGTTTCAGGTTAATCTCACAGTTTTAATGTTTAAACTATGTTTTGAAGGATTCCAGGCTTTATTGAAACGAGTTATGTTTGTCGAATATTGATGGAAATACATAATTAAAATATTAAGATTTATTGATGAGAATGGGAGCGCATCTACAATGCTAATGTACTCGGTTTTACCTGTGGGTATTTTTAAAATATTCGACAACAATTGTGACTTGTAGGCTACTAGATGTTTATGAAACACAAAACCAATACTGTTCTGGTGTCGATTTTTATTACATTACGCATTTCGTATAAATGACAAGCATCGTTTCTCACAGCACAGTGATTTTTGAGGACTACACAAGCGAATGCACTACCAGCGCGCGTTTCCTTTCCACACACGTGGATCGCAAACAAGGTGACGTCATGGTTTCCAATATACACATTTTTTAGACTGCGTTCACTAGCTTGCGCTTATTTTATTATAAATGTGTTTATACAGCAGGTGTCAACTGCTCCTAATATAATATATATTGTTACTGCCCACTAAAGGAGCCCTTTAACTAAAAACACAAATTCCCTTTTGCCTTTATTGAACAAACTGTATGTATTTACAAAAGTACAAAAAACACAATCATTCATATCAGATGTAATGCAGAAAGAATAAAGATTATAAATACTTTTTTCCTGTCAGCCGAGCAAAGCAAGCAGCAGAGGAACATTTTCAACGACTGACATTTACACTCAAGCATCACCGTACAACACTGCAAAAAAGAGCAAGGCATCAATGCTTAAATGTTGCACACTCATTCGGCACTTTGCGCACACACTCACAATGATAATCACTTCCAGCAAAGTGCAAGATTCCATGTTTTCTTTTACACGGCTTTCCTAAGACATGGTGCTATGTATGACATAGAAATTAAATGTGTACTATACAGCCATGATTTAATTGTTAACACCAAGAACCCAACAGCTAGATGAACTTAAGTTCCATCAAATGGTAGCAAAACATGCTGACATAATAACACGTCATACTAGATGTCATGTTAATAATGTAAATAGTTGCAAAATTACCCAAATAAGAAAGACTTCTAGCAAAGACTAAGCATAAATACTTGGTATGGTGTAAAGAAACAGTGCTGGTGATGATGGACAGTCCTTATGACATCACAGTCATGTGATCGCCGGTGTCAGTGTTTGGTTCGATGCCAATGACGAGAAACCGCATTTGCACCTGTGCTGCGAGAATTGATCATCACACTGGCCAGACAAACCTTGGAGTTATTGCTTTGCCCATTATAACAAATAGTCATCTTGCCACATTCCATAGTTTCCCCTCTTATCATATATGTATAAAACAATCATGGGTCTTAGGAGAACATTTACTGGCAATATAGTATGTTTAAGCTCATGTTGTTAAAATTCTTTACACAACAGCTATCCCTTCTCTCAGGTATCATCTCTAAAGATATAAAGATAAGTAAATACATACTCTAGATAATAGATAAGATTGTTACGTATTTTGTTTGCCAATGAAATGTCTAATGTTGGACAGTGTCAGCACACAAAGGTTATCTTCTTGCAGAACAATTAATAGCTTGATTGGTTAAGTGTATTCAAGCCAGGCTGTGTTGTATGATTGGCGCTTGTGATGGATGAGCCATGTGATTGGCCCAGTGCGGTCATTTTTTTCAGCAGTGTCCTGTATGCATACAATCGACATGGTCATCAGTGGTGCTGGTGGCACTGTGGACTGTTGGGATGGAGGTGGTGGTAAGACACGTGGTTGATGGAGGGAGGTATGTGGGATAGGGATTAACATTTGGCAGTGATGTGACACAGCTGGCGGGCAAGGAGAGGCCAGAGGTCAGAGGTGATTACAGGTTGACCAGGTGAAGGTCGGAAGCGGCAAAATGGGGGCACAGGGCCATGTTGGGATTGTTCAGCTGCTTCAGGACCCGTTTGTGGAACTTGTTACGGATGCGGTTGAACTCCATGATGTCACAGGGGTCCTGCTCGATCCAGAACTTGTGGAACTCCTGCATGAGATAACCTGAGGGAGAGGCAGATATTCATCAAGAGCTTCAAGAGCTAATGCTGTCCCATAGTCATCACTGCTCCCCTATACCAATACAGCTCCCCTTATACCTCTGTCCTATATTTATTAATGTTTCCCTATACCACTATCATAGTCATTACTGCCCCCTATATTAGGAGCCTAGGGTTATTCATTATGCATTTTCAACAACTTGACATTTAGAAGTGAACATTTCATTGCAGAGTGCAGCATACAGTAAGTATACACTCAGTCTCAGCAAAGGACTTAACTATTGGTGGTACAAACATAACTGGTAGTGAACTCTGAGAAATAAACGGCTGTACTGTCTACAGCACAGTGATTAATGGAGCTCTTTCATGCATATAGAACATTCTCAGCCCTTCAGACATGAGTACAGAGTCCCTGTAGGAGGGCAGATAGGTCCTGGATAGATCGGTCAAATGTTCTGTTTAATTCAAGTAAAACCATTATTCAACAAGGCTGTCACGAGCAGACAAACACAAAGCAGTCACTCAAAGATTTAGAATCACAGCTGATTTATATCAGACAGAGGGGGGACACTGGGACAAAACTACCCTTAACTTATCTGTTGAGAGTCCCTTGTGCACATTCATTGTTACTGTTACTTGAAGCAAGAATCTGGCAGGCAGTGTGGTATAATGGTTAGGGAACTGGGCTTGTAACGTTAAGGTTGCAGGTTCAATCCCCAGGTGGGACACTGCCGTTGTACCCTTGAGCAAGGTACTTAACCTGAATTGCTTCAGTTAATATCCATCTGTATAAATGGATTGTAAAGAAATGTCAACTGTAAGTCGCTCTGGATAAGAGCATCTGCTAAATGCCTGTAATGTAATGTAATGTTCAAAGGGCATTCTTCAAACTCACAGAAGGTCTGCTGAAAGTGCCCAAGATTGGGCATTTCCGGGGCCACGTTGTACAGATGGGTCTTCAGGGCCCCGCTCACCAGCAGCGAGTACACCAGGTCTGTGATGTTGATGCCGACAATGGCAAAGGAGTACCTGCGAGAGCACAATTTTGACATCATCAACAGGAGATGAGGACTGCAGGTCCATGTCTCTGTATCGCACACGGTTTACTGGGGACTTTGACATTTGGCTACTGGTTCTACCTCGAACTGAGCCTCATTTGCTCAGGCTCAAATGGCATTTATAATTGGACAAGCTTTTTTCGAGTTCTTATGCCCGCCGCTATAACAAACAGCTCAGCTTTGCTACCCACTGCTTGAATTCAAAACTATAGGTTATAACTTTGATTTCATATGGCTTAAAACATAAAGCCTGAGGCAGTGTGTTCCAGTAAAGCAGCACCTGGACCCCATAGCACCCTGTTCCCTTCACTGTCAGCAAATCTGTGTGACAGAAAAGCACACATTCAGAACAAGGCAACAAATGACTGTGACAACATCCCACATGATATTACTTGGGAACAGTTTCAGCCTGAATTCTGAATCATGAGTCAGCGATGCTATACGTGGATGCCATGCTGAAAACCGCTGTTAGGCACAATGCATCTCCTTATTTTTACTCTGTGACCACAACATTTTCTGTAGACAGACAACAAACAGATGCTAACTGCACAGGCCTCTGCAACAACCCCTGTCCTGCTCATCCACAACCCTGTTGGGCTGTGGTACACACCCTGAAAAGAAAAGGACTGCATACTTTTTGTTCTCTGACTGCCTGTACAGTGATATCACAGGTGTGGATTTTCTGAATTCAGCCCACGCTATTTAGATGGAGCAGAGCGATCAATGTGACTGCAGCAGCGCCCCACCTGTCTAGAGTAAACACCAGGAATGGGAGGGGGCATGCCTGCACGGTTGGAGAGGCATGGGGGCAAGAATACAGGGTTAGAAAGGGGTGGAGGCATGGCTGCAGGGGGGAGAGGGATGGGGGCATGGCTGCAGAGGGGAGAGGGGTGCGGGTGTGGCTGCAGAGGGAGAGGGGTGGGGGCATGGCTACAGGGGTGGAGAGGGGTGGGGGCATGGCTGCAGGGGTGGAGAGGGGTGGAGGTGTGGCTGCAGGGGTGGAGAGGTGGAGAGGGGTGGGGGCATGGCTGCAGGGTGGAGAGGGGTGGCTGGGGGGGAGGGGGTGGGGGTGTGGCTGCAGGGGGAGAGGGGTGGGGGTGTAGCTGCAGGGGTAGAGAGGGGTGGGGGTGTGGCTGCAGGGGGGGGGAGGGGTGGGGGGGTGGCTGGAGGGTTGGAGAGGTGGAGAGGGGTGGGGGGGGCAGGGCCTCAGGGCTTCGGGGAAGAGGCAGGGCTGGTAGCTTCTTGCAGACTCACCCTATTGCTTTGTCAAACTTTGTCTTCTCCCACTCTGCCTTGCTCATCTTGCTGCAGATACACATGCAGGGGAGAATAAGAAATGCAATGAGTCATCAGGGGACTATCATAGTACTGAGTGGTATTCAGATTAGCATTTACCACCGCGGTAAAAGGGGTTCTCCCAATTCGTATCCACACCTTTGCCCCGGCTGAAGAGAGTCGTGAAGCACCTGCAGGGCTGTGGCCTTGTCGTGTTCAGCGAAATATCTGCAATGACGCAAGAAACAGGTGGGGAAAGACGATCAGTATCATCAACAGACGTCTGCCCTTCCCACAGAAACAACTAATCTCACTTCCTGCCTCCACAGGAAGTGCCCTCAACCCCCCCCCCAAACACACTCACAGTAGGTTCTGCAAGCCCAGCAGACCCATGCCCCTGAAGTCAGTCTTGGGGTCGCTGCCTTGGAAACCAATTTCACACCACTGCTTAGAAATGCGCCCAGTCAGAGGGGCATCTGGACGTAGCGTCTTCCACAACTACAAGAGGTTAAAAACAGGAATGCAGGTTAAAATACAGATAAAAGAGTAGCATATCAATTCAATGTTCTGAACTTCAGTTGATGTGAGCCTGTAATGCTGTCTGTATACTATTTTCCTTATTTCCATTTTTTTTTCTTTTCTGATTTTACATTTTTCCCAATTTGGTAGCCCTTATTTCAATTTTTAGAGCTGTGCAGCTGTGCAACTCTCGCAAGCAGACTGTGAGCTCCTGCTCAACCAGAGGAGTCCCTAATGCCTGATGAGCTGGGAAAAAGCTTGCTGAATAAATCCCTCTCCTCTTAAAATACTATAGGCACTCTGCAGGATTCCCAGCACCAGTTAGAACTGGCACAGTCACGATTTGATTTTGGACCATGGGCTGCACCACTACATCAAGGACTATTGTTGCAGTCGTGAGACATGATGTTGTTTTTAAACAAGCAACACTTTTGCCAGCTCTGAATACTGAACAGTGATGATAGCAGGCGTTTTGGTGTGTGCTCTCCATACAGCATTATAGCAGTATAGTCTACAGACAGTAGTGGTGATAGAGGGTGTTTGGATGTGTAGTCTACAGACAGTAGTGATGACAGTGGGTGTTTGGATGTGTAGTCTACAGACAGTAGTGATGACAGAGGGTGGTTGGATGTGTAGTCTACAGACAGTAGTGATGATAGAGGGTGTTTGGATGTGTAGTCTACAGACAGTAGTGATGACAGAGGGTGTTTGTATGTGTAGTCTGTTTGGACTTAGTCTACAGACAATAGTGATGATAGAGAGTTACTTAAGCCCATGATGATAGAGAGTGTTTGGATGCCCAATAGGGGACCATAGGCCATTGACGACAGTCCTCCAGCGAGCTCTGTTCTGGGCAATTTCCTCCAGCTCTGACCTCTGACTATGACCTCTGTGTAGTCTACAGACAGTAGTAATGATAGCAGGTGTTGGAATGTGCACTTTACCTTAAGTAGCATGTCTTCATGCTCAGAGTTTTCACAATCATATGGCTCTCGGCGAAGTTTCTCCACCTCCACAAGCAGGCTCCTGTAGCCCACAATCTGAAGAAGACCGGCCTGGAGAGAGATACCCAGCCTGGGGAGAAATAGGGACACAGAGCAACAGCACAGGTCACTATCCCAGAACATTTATTTATTTGCTTGTTTGCTTATTTCTCAGGGATATTGCAAAAAGCATTGTTACAATGTAAAAAAAACATGCCTCAATTGTTTGCATTAAATGTTTATAGCCAAAGGCTAATTTCCAACACCTGTCCCCAATAAACTTCATAAAAAGAAAAGTATAAGTCAAACAATAAAAATAAACAAAACAAAATACATGCAAAAGAAAAAGAATATCCACTTCCTCCAGCAAAATTGCAAATAATAAAACAGAACAAAACAAAAGCAATTGTAAATTACATAACGAGATCAACCATAGATATTTATGGTTGAAACTATAAAAAAAACTAATAAAAGGTTTTAAAAAGTCCAAAAGTTCTTAACCATTTAAAAAACATTATGAACACTCTGTTGCATGTATTAATAAATCCTGAGCTTATCAAACATGATCTAAATAATTGCGTATTGATTGCACAAGAACCCGCCTATTTAAAGCTTAGCTTACTGTGGGTTTGCGTCAGGGTTGATCTTCTTCAGGGCCATGATGTTGTCGATGGTCTTCTCCACGGAGTCTGGATGGACACTCACTGCAGACTGCAGGAGCTGAGGAAGAGGAAACGAATGAAACGCTTTGCTGTCCAGGTTCTAAATATTATGACATTACATATTATCAAAACAGAGATCAGGGACTTCACTACAGTCCACCTCCTTAAAAATGCATTCAGTATCACTGAAAACCCTCAGAAGCAATGCATCTCCATTCACCAAAACTACAGTCACTCGCTCTGCCTCCTCTGGCAAACTGACTGTCCCATCCCTCCGGGCGCCTGGCAGCTACTCCTCGCGGTCTCACCTCTTCTCTGTCCTGACCCCCCGGTGGTGGAACGACCTTCCGCAATCGGTCAGGACCGCGGAATCACTTGCGAACCCACCATTTTAGACTCCACTACCAGTGAATTCTGTACATCTAGCTAATTGTCATCACCACTGCCTACTTGCTCAACAATATATATCCCTGCTTACTCCTCATTTTTTATTTATATTTTTACTAACCTTTTCCTTCCCAGTGTTACAGGTATGGTACGCAGCTGCCTGCATTGATGTCTATTGCTGTATTACTGCACTGATCTCTTGCGCGATCTATGATTGTTCCTACCATGTATTAATGCACATCTTGTAAGTCGCTCTGAATAAGAGCATCTGCTAAAGGCTTAAAATGTAAAATGTAAAATGAAAAGACGGTATCAATATTTGTGTCATTACCAACCCTGCTAGGCCACTCACCTCACTCTTTGAGAACTTGAGAGAGGATTCTGTGAGGACAAAACATAAAAATCACCTTTCAATCAGGCTACTTGTTTCAAGGTCATACCAATATACATTTGGGGCAAGCTTCATTTAGAAGCTCTGTACATTTACAGTGATGCTTGTCAGGGAAACAAAGCAGAGTACTGTCAGCCCATCAAAGTGATATCAGATATTGCCAAATTACCTATCTTGAGGGTCCTGCGGGCTCCTGGTTTGTTACTGTGGCATATGCGTTGAAGCTCGCATCGCCCTGTGACCTTGCGGGTCACGAATTTCAGGGTCCGCCACAGACATTTGCAGTACAGGAACACGAAGAACTGGGTCACCACCCTGGGGGGAGGGAACGGCAGATGCAGCACGTTACACAAGGAAAGACCTTGGCAGAGGTCTCCTGAGGGATGCTTTCAAAGCAATCAACATCATTGTGGAGAGTACAATGTAGCACGTAATTATGTAACCACAGAACTGGATGACTTCAAACTTCAGTAGAAAGGAAAAAGATGCGAGGGGGGAGGGGAGGCAAGCAAACGCTAACTTCACAGCAAAGATATATTTTTCCATCTGCCATTTAGAAAAGGAACGTTTTCAGCCTTTGTCATCTGTCACAGGGACATTGTGTCTGTGTAGCGTTAGCCGAGGTGTGAGTGGCTGACTCATGTGATCTCCACAACTCAATCATGATATCACAGTCCTTTCTCTGTAACGCCAGGGGTTCTGAGCTCCCACTGTGCATTTACCTCAGTCGTATTTCAGGGGCTCAACTAGGACAGAGCAGTAAGTGGAGCGCAGGCAGAGCGCACCACGACCTTGCGATGTAGCACAGGGCTGATGCGATGCATTCAGAAATATCCTGACTCGCCATCAGAAGCAGATGGGAAAAGCACAAATTAAACCGTGTGCACAGTGTGTGTGCATGTGTGTGTCTGTGTGTGGATCTGTGCATGTGTGTGTCTGTGTGTGGATCTGTGTAAGTGTGTGAGCGAGCGAGAACCCTCTCTCTGATATTAGACTGAAGAATAAAGTTGCTACAGTGACAATAATAATCATTGTTTACAATTACATCCATAACTGAACTACTGTTGACCTCCAGCTTAATCTACATCCTTCACAGCCTAGCATAGTATTAACGAACCATTTGACAGACAATAGCCTGCTTCTTTCTTTCTGAAATAACATCAGAGACATAGCATAGGAAAACAACAGTGAGTGCACAGGTACAACATATTTTCATTTTTGTTCTCCTCGGCTAAATTTATAACACCACAGCATAGCATCTCCTGCAGAACACCATCCAAGAGTGCACCAATTGAATCTGTCACAAACCTGTCGCAAACCCCAATAAGAGTAATCCAGAATTCAGTACCACAGGAGGCACTTGGAGACGGTTACCTTAGAAGGACTTTGAAGGACACTAACATCACGCGTCTAAATGGACCATAAACATAAACAAAATGGCAATTCTCTTTTATTGTCACTGCAATTATTTATGAGAAATGTCCAACGTTTTTTTGTAATATTTCCCACGCAATGCACACACATACAACCCCGACCAGAGAGAGCAAGTGCAGAACCAAGGTTGAATTTAAAGTGGACCCATTAAGCTCTACCTGGCGAGCAGATGTACAAGCAGAGGGCCCTTCAGCCTCCACAGAGGCGCACTAATGAACACAGCACACCAAACCGCTTCTACGAATACCACTAATTGCCTGAATTAAAAACACCTGAACATTGTGGAGGGGGACTGCTTTGTCTATCGTCACAAATAGACAAAGGCCTACCTTGGATGTATGCTGTTAGTGTAATAAAGAGAGGAACATAATGCCAAGTAATGCATGTGTGTACAGGTGGTAGCCTGTGGTAGCAAACGAATTTACCTTTATGTGATAATTACACATAATTATCTGGGGGTTTTCTAGGATTAACAAGCATGTCTGTTCAAGTAAGGATAGCCCATTAGTGACTGATTTATTTTTAATTGATTGCATCTAATGTGGTAACCCTGCTACATTAGAAAAATAATTGGTTAAAAACAATCACTTTTTTGTAATGCCAGCATGTTACACGATGAAGTTGAATTGTATAACATGCCAAATCTATCAACAGTTGCCAGTTTAAAGGTGAGTCCTCAGCCCCCCCTACTTGCAGCTCACCAGCAATTGGTGCTCATGCTGTCGAATTTAGACTAACTACAAAATGCGTCCTGTATGGTCCAACCATGCTTTCCTCTGAAATTACTAACACATAAAAAATGGCCATAAATTGTGACCATGCTCTTACATCAAAGGGTAGTGCCAGATAAGGTTTTTTGAGAAATCATTTCTTTTTGCAGAATACAGAAAATCATGTCCATTGTACAATAGCAAGGCAAAGACTATTTAAAGCAGCACCATTTCAAAGAAGGGAAGAAATTGATAAATGACCTGGCCTGATTATAGAAGGCAGTAAAGATGTGATCTTTGGTGTTGATGGATTAACAGAATATATTCCAACATTTTTGAACATGGTGAAAAACATAAACAGGGCCAATGACATGGTTTCCTCGATGTGTTGGTCTTATCAAGGATGTTTATACGTTTATAAATCTTGGTATTATTGATGGTGTTTTTTTAAAGCATTGATGGAAATATGCACTGTGGAATCTGTGTACATTTCAATATACAAAGGAACAACAAATAATTATTAGGGTTTATGAAGGGTCTTAAAATTACAGGGCTGATCTAGACTATAGAAGGCAAATCAAAAAGCCACCAAGGGTACATTTATCAATTGAAAATAGCACATGTTGTATTTATATTGACTGAATTGAAGACGATAGCAAAGATGGAAGATTCTGCAAAATGGTTTTACCTACCTCAGAAAATGCTTCATGTTGTATTCTATTGCTCCTTTTTCCTTTTATATAATCTAGATGCTGTTCTGTACTTCTGTAAAGCAGAGTGAAAAATACAATTCAAACTAAAAAAACAACCCTAAAAAAGATTGACTACTGTTATATAAGTTTCCATATTTTACACACACAAACATGTCGGCGTTTGATTTCAATCAATGATATTCTTCTAATGCACGGTACAAAATAGATGGATACGTCGCTTGTACCATTAATTTGCCACATGTGTAAACAGGTGTGAACACAAGCGCAAATATAGCAAATGAATGACAGTTAAGCTTCCTTATTTCCAACGGATTTAGCGATAATAATTAGCACCCCAGGCTACACTAGTTAATTCGACCGCATGATCTTCAGATGAAAATAAGCCGTGCTTTCCCCCAAACAGTGTACGAGAGCGTTGATAAAAAAGATTAACGATGAATGCGTACGCAAAATAGGTAAAAGCAGACGCACAAGTACAGGAATGAAGATGTCGCTGTGATTCCGAATGCACTGGTGTTGTTCCCTCAACTGCAGGTACCTGTTATTCCTCCATGATGAACGTGTCACTGATAGCTGCCCACCGCATAGCAATGCATAGCTGCAGTACAACCAGACACCGCAAAGCCCAGTGCCACACAAGGGAGACTCCTTCCCTCTCTTCTCGCTTCTTTCTACCTGCTTTTCACCACAAATAACGTTATTTTAACAGTTACAATATATTCCCCATTTACCTAAGAGAGTATGTTCAATTATTTCCAATAGCCTCGTCAGTGTGACGATGCTAATGCATAGGAGCTTTTACAAGGTAACCAAGGACTGTACTCATTCGTCTGAACATTTTAAAATAGCCTATACATTATTCTAAGGTACAACATAACTCCCAAATTAAAAAAACAACTCTATTTGACATTAACACGATTAAATTTACCTCTCAAATAAGCTAAATAGGTAATTCATTCTCTCAAGGAATGCTCAATATATTGGATCTCATCTTTAATTTATTCATTCCACTAAAAATCCCCCAAGGTCCAACAAAATGAACGGGCGTGCAGCGCATGTTCAGTCCACACAGTATCCTCCATCCTCTCCCGAAACACAATAGGCAATCTAAATTGTTATGAATGCTGAAAAAATTACACTTTGTTTGGTTTTTTATTGGGTACTATTGCTATATTATGATATTTTGGTGCTTTGCTTTGTTGTCATGTTTTTCTACGGTTTTAAATTCTTACTCGTGTCTGACTAGCAGCCTATTGATCTGTTGTTGCTAGGCGATTGAGGAGTCCCAGGTCATGTTTTCTCTGTTGAGGCAAGACCCTTGCAATTCATTGTGACTGAAAACGGTTTACAGATCGCATTTTACCTTTAATATATATATATATATATTAGGTCTTATGTGTCATAAAATATTTCGAAATGTATCTCATGTCTACATATTGATGACAGAATGGGTGTGGTCCCATATAGCAGCCTGCTAATAGGACAGGTTTAAAATCGACCATGTGCTTACAATCTCATCTCAATCTCAGAAATAATTGCCTTCACATACAATTGAGACGTATATCAACCGGATCGTCAATAGTCGATCCGGTATTTTTCGAAAGAGTTCAGTTCACTTTCTCTAGACTTCCGACTCTGCGCTCAGACAGCACGAATAAACCCGTCTGCTCCAGGGTGACCGATGTAGTGATGGGGAGATCAGCAAACGTGCAATACGCATCAGCAGCTATTAACTCACGTCACAGGGACAGCAAATAGTCTTTAGATAAGCCTATGGTCCAGGTTACTTCAGACTAGATCATTGAAATAAATGTGCTTTAAAAGTGGGATATTATTTTTGCTACAGCTACTCCGAAGTCCGTGTCGTAGTGATTACATTGTAAATGTGATATTTGTGAAGCTGCTTTCAATCAAAACTCTAAGCAGCTTTGGGGAACATTTTCACTCGACTAATAGATCATATGTTTTTGTTGAAAATGTAACAAATGTGATAATGTGTGACAATCTAGAAAATGTAACTTCATCCTTGTTTACATTAAGCACCAATTATGCGCCATAACGGGTAGATTGAATGCCCCGCCGTTTTGATGTATGTAGCCTGAATATCTATAAAGATTGTTTTTTTTCTGAAAGCAATTAAAGTGAAACAGAGAAATTAAATTATTGTACAAATATCATTGTAAAACTTATATTTTCCCAAATAATACAATTCAAGTGCATCATTTCACTGTGTGAGGAGTGTAGTTGTTGATTGTGTCTCCTGTCTATATGGCAGATAAGTTATCACAGGGTAGCACATTTTCTGGGAACATGACATTTTACAGTTAAATCACAGAGCATTGGATAACAGTTATATGGAGTGTACATTTTAAGAAGATAAAGTCTACATCTTTGTACTATATTCAGCGGTCTGTGCCAGTCTGTTTTGCACTTGGCTTGTCCAAGGCCCATCCAGATGTTCACACTTTGCTGTTTCCTCCTTTTCCTGCTTCTCCACCTTCCTCTCTTCCACCTCTAAGGGAAAGTCCACCTCCATTTCCTGTTTGAGATCACCATCTGTGTCAGAGGCAGGGTTGGCAAGCCCTCCATTGCTGGCCTGAGTAGGCGTCGTAGCCAGGGTGAAGGTGGGCACAGCGTTGAACATGAAAAAGCCCACGGTGATCACCACGAAAGACACAATGTACAGACCGGAGAACTGTGGGATTGAAAAAGAGCAGAATAAGGACATTGTTTGGACTCAGTATGTCCAAAATTCAGGCAAAACAGAGGCTGGTTCAATCATATTGCAAACACACTATGATCTCCACACATTCAATCAATCTTGTTTCTCCCAATTACCTCACCCTGCATACATTTTGTTCAAGTTCAATACCAGATCTGCAAATGACTTCCGGAAATCAATTCCTTTCAATCGGGATCAACTCCAATTCTGTGGCCACACACAAAAACCACAAACGAAATGTGCTATTCTAGAATAAGGCTGTGACTGTCATAAACATGCAGGTTGTTCCATCTGTAATATTGGGAGGCATTACTACTAACATAATTTATATGACTCCAGCAATGAGAGGCTTTGGAAGACTTTGACCAGCTGGATTGCATGCATCACATTGTGTTTACATATTAACAAGATAATTTGCACCCAGTGTCACAATGACCGTGAATGAGAGAGAGGACAGGGGTGAATGATTACTCACATTCTATAGTCCAATCAGAACTGTGCACAATTCAGCGTGGTCATCCTTTAATAGGGTTTTCCACCAAGGTAATATGATGCCCTCTTAAATCTCTTAAATCTTTCTCCCTATGAAATCATGTAAATCTTCATCTAGGCCCTCTTTTGAAGTAATTGCACATTATACTTGTAGGACACAATACATGAAATCTATCACTGCTGACAGCACCATGTTTGGCTCATAGAATAAATAATTAGCATCTATGTGTTTTCTTACCAAGCATCCCTGCCTTTATCGGCTGCATAAAGGTTGTCATGGGAATTGCATTCAATTATTTACTTGCTTAAGACCACCCTGTCTGTTCCTGGGTGAATTTAATTTTCTATACATGCTAAAAGGCATTAATTATGAAACAAATTATTATGGCTCCCTTATTTCCCAAGAAGTATTTATTCACATAAATACCACATACCATTTAATTCTCATATCCCAACATTTAATTAGTCAAACATGGAAAACTCAAAAGCATTAATAATGTATCCACCAAATGCTACAATGGCCACAAAATAGTCAAGAGGATAGTGGGTTGCTGAGGGCAAGAATGCAAATGATGAGTCGCAGTGGTCGACTATGGCACACCTACATTGGGTATACATTGATGCACAATCAACCAGTGACTGACAACGGCCTGCATGGCCACATTTAACCATCCCTGCACGAGACCAGTATAGCTGATTGAGGCATCTCCAGAATCCACATATTCCTGTCTCCCAAACATCACTGTGGTCAGATTAGCTCCTGGTCAGAAAGATGGAGGTTCAGGGGTTGAGACATCAATACCTTCCATAGCCCTGTCGACATGGTGCTGATTGTCTGCCACTGGGAAATATAGTGTGCAAGCACAATAGCATTCCAACACACTGGTGAAATATTGTGTTCCATAATAAGTCAAGGTTCTGTTTACTGAGACAAGGTGTGAGAAGGAGAGTGTATCAAAGATGCAGGGTGTGGTACTGCACCATGCACGTTGCATTGCACAAGTGGACCATTTCGCAGGTGGAGGTGTAACATGTGGTATGGGCTGCAATACAAAATGAATGAAGGTCACTGTTTGTGTTTATGGATCATTGACTGTGCCATCCAAACAATATCCCCCTGCCCCATCTGTCAGAATGTTCTGGCAAGAAACACCTGACTTGAACCCGAGCATCTCTGTCAGCATCATGTCCAGTTGCTGAGTTGTGTACAGTAGCACTCATCACCGGAATATGACTCCCTAGGAATACACTCTAGTCACATCATTGGCATCATTGATCGCAGCAAACTGAGTACAGATGGGATATTGAAATGGATCCCTTCACTATTTAACATCTTTGAATCGATAATGGTTTTATTTATTAATGTGCCATATGTACTGCTCAGTTCAGTTCAGATTATATTGTCTTGATCATTTATTGCAGTCATATTCACTTTTTGGGTAAATAATCATAATTTATATTTATATTACATTGTCGTTTTATAGAGAGTTGTCTATACTGTGGTCAGTTAAAAAATCCTTCCCTACTCAAGGGTAAGTATTGCTGTTCAAAGCCCCAACTCTGAAGATTATGAGAACAGATTAGATGTCTACTCACTCTCTCACACACACACAGACACAGACACACACACACTATACTCACAGCGTACTGAAAGAGGAAGAGCCCACAGAAGAGGCTGAAGAGGTCTGCCGTCAGCAGGGAGAGGTTGACCGCTGTAGCACTGGACAGCTTCACGACAACTGGCATGCAGCTGTAGAGCGCAAACATGCAGAGGGCATACGCAGCAAAGAGCAGGCCTGTGAAAATACAAACCACGTCACTCTCAGAAAATCCAATACCGCGTTTTCACCGACTGACCGAACCAAGAACCAAATACCCACTGCTCAACGGCTCTGGCGGTAAGCGACTTCTAGTGATAAAAAGTGGTTACTATGGTAGCCTCTCAGTCTGTCAATCAGTGTGTGAGGGACTGTTCTGTTTCTGAGGTTGCCTGTTCCAGTCACAGCCAGAAATGGTCTTCTCGGCCAACTGCAAGTAAATAAGTTGGCTTGTGAGTAAGTTGGATTTTTGTAAATGTTCAAACTATTTTTGTTGAGATAAAGTACAGTACATTATCCCATTGTGACATTGTGGCAATGTCCACCTTACTTTTTTATAGAACAGCTTGTACTAAACTTGCACAGCAATCCTGCAATCTCTTACTGGTCAGTCCACAAAAACACAGCCCTACACTCTTCAAATTACATTGATGGGTATTTATTTATTGTGTGATTTGTGATATGGACTTATTGTGTGAAAAATAATTTCGTTGTATTTGTCAGAAGACATGTCCAATTAAGGAATCATTCTCGGTGACAGTGAGAATTGAATGCTGCCCATGCCAGGGGAGACTGCGGGGCAATATGCTCACAGGATGCTCACAGGATGGCAGGATGGCTGTGAAGTTTAATAAATATTATTGGAAATAATTACCAATTTTCCAGTCCCACACAATCTTTGCAATATCGTTATGCTCCAGTATGGCTCTGCGTGACAAAAGAGAAGAGAAGGCATTCAGAAATTAATTTGAATCTGATATTTTTCCAAAGATGTTCTGTTATACGATTGTGTAAAGTGGGTAGATATTCCCTGAACAAGCAAGTGCAGAGCCCCACTCAGCAAATGTAATTCCAGCAGGTTATTTTTTAGAGTTTGGCAGAACAAACTGTTCTGAACCACCACCCTCCAGCTCCCACAGACACAACGACAGCAGAGCAGCAGAGAGGGCCATGTTCATAACTGTAAATCATGGGATAAGTCAATTAACAATACTAATTTGTACTGATTTGCCTGCCCCATCACACCAAACAGAACAGAATGGTGCCACCACACAATACACACCCACAAGCTGCCCAAAACCCCCTTTCTCCTTGTTTGTAGCATACCCCCAATTCAAAGACTGAAAGCACAGGTTTTTCAGCTAAAACTTGGTATTTGGTATTGGTATTTATTTTCCATTACGTTTATGGCCTGGTTTCTTTCTTAATTCTTTTTTTTTTTTAAACAATTACTGACTTTACTACAGCTTTTTCTCATGACAAGTGTAATTTCTCAAAACAATTGAAGAATTTTACAACTGAATCGTGTTGTTCTGTTCTGACCATCTTGACCATGGTCTCCTGTACCTGCTCCTACGTCTATACACACCTTGCCTCCTCTCCAAGGATGCTATTAGAAGTCTGCACTTGCACCCAGACAGACAGAAAGGTTAAAATCAAAACCTTTGATTCAGGTTAAAAGATGTCCACTTAAATCTTTTTAAAGAAATAATGTAAATCCTAAACTAATCCTTCTTTTGAAATAGTGGTACATTATACCTTCAACCTTTAATTCTATCCCTCTCCCCTGGACCCTCCCACCCACCCCAGAGAGAACATCTTACAGCTGAATGGTGCTGATGAGGGTCCCAAAGAGCCCCACCATTCCAAGGAACTCCACACGGCTGCAGTTCTTCACCGTGTATTCCTGACACACGTTGGAGATGGCATATAGGGTAGCACTGATGAGCACCAGACCATCCCCCAGCAAAACATTGCGAGCTATAGTGAGGGGAAAAGCCATTCAGTAACTGCAAAAAAAGTACAAAATGCAAATGATAAAGGTTGCTTACTAGCAAGCGATACTATGTCGCTTTTTACAGTTTTCCAAACGTGTAGCTAGCCAATTAAGGTGAAGGACACAGGAATTACTTTTCAAAATCAAGCACACTTTGATTGGCTAAATTATTCTGTTGGAGTGTTTCACTTTAGAATTCCACGACTGAATGGAAATATTTAGGAATGGGAATATGAATGGGAATATTTAGGAATGGGAATATGAATGGGAATATTTAGGAATGGGAATATGAATGGGAATAAAATCCTGGGAATCAGAAGAGCACGTATTTCAACAAACTGATATGAATAAAAACGAACTTGGGTGCTGTGCTATAATTTGACTAAACATGGTGTTTGTAGCCTCAAAGCTGAAGGAGGCCATACTGTTTCTTCCTTTTTGGTAGGGAAATATAAACATAAGAATAAACAAGTAAGTAAGTACTGGACATATGGATAAACAAATAAATAATCCTGACAGGTAATTATATTCTTGTCATGTTTCATATGCAGAGTAATTCTTATTAATTTGCTATGCAGATGGTCTTATCCATGGGGACACACACAGCTCACATTTGAATGATTATCCATTTACACTACTGAATATTTCAG
Source organism: Aldrovandia affinis (assembly GCA_029706075.1). NCBI lineage: Eukaryota > Metazoa > Chordata > Actinopteri > Notacanthiformes > Halosauridae > Aldrovandia > Aldrovandia affinis. The sequence goes on along the minus strand of JAINUG010000025.1, from coordinate 4,167,714 downwards.
TGAAGCAGTTCAGATCTATACAGTGTGTTCACAGGTACAACAGCAGTGCCCAACCCAAGATTTCATACAGCAGCCTTATGATTACTTTCCATTACATCCTACACTGCCATCCTGATGATACTGCAAGTGAATACATAATCAATTTAATCACAAATTTAAATGTGCACTTCAGATAACCCTAATAATTTAGGCAACCAACATGTCCATCGATGGTGAATTTGTCATCCATAAATCTGTCCATTGTCCAGATGAGCACTACTTTTCTAACGATGTTCTGTCAATTTAAATTTGGTCAATTATAACCTCAAGATTTGAAGATGAATTATGAAGATGAATTATGTCTATAAGCCTAAAAAAATCATCAGTTTAGAAGCAATACACCCTATTTCCTTTTTGGCTGAGGATGCTGGGAAGGATACGAGATTACAGGTAAATATATGCCTACTAGAGCCCTGGTCTCTTCCGGCCACTAGATCAGCGCCAACCATGGCCCCAACCCCCAGCAGGCAGATGCCCACAGCTACATAATGTACAGCATGGAAACGGGTCTTCAGGATGAACCAGGACAGAACCATCAACACTGGCACCACAAAGCAGTCCAGCAGCTGTAACACAGAACACCTGGCAAGAATCAGAATACACTTTCTGATAGGGCCACGCTTCACATACTGTAACATTAGGGGACAAAGGCACAGACTGTGTAATGCATTATGACAGAGCTCTGTTCTGAATGTAATGTGTGTGGACACAAAGTGAGCAAAACCTTCCCACAATGCATCCTACACATAATGACCACAGTGTAGTCCCTCTTGGATTGATCCTCCCATACTCGCAGATTTACACACAAACAGAAACATTACTCATGGTGATTTTCTTTTCAAAGACTTACTACCTTACTAAACAGCTGCCTGTTTTTTTCCTCCAGCTAAAATCAGACTTGCAAAACATGAAAAGTACACGGTTCCAGGAACATTTAGTATATGCAGGGCATAAACCCCATGCTTTGCTACAAAATTAAATATTAATCTATACTAGCAAAATATATAAACAGGAAGACAATTTAACTTTGTGTGGGTCATATTTCTACTATCCTTCACCTGTTACATTCCCTGGGTCTAAAACACAAACGACACACAGATATACACATGTGCAGTGGTACACACATATATGCCCACACATAAACACATACAGTACATGTAACAAAGACAATAACATGAATTTTCAAATAATCAAAAACAGATGAGGTCTTACCTGTATGCTTGTCAGTGTTGTATACTGATAAGCTTTCACGACTGTGTAATTTGCCTCCACGTCTGTGAGTCCCAGCAGTAAATACTTCCACCACTTTGTCTTTAAAATCTGCAAAATATTTTCATCCCCTATGTTTAAAGAAAAGCATCCTGAGAGTTATTACAGTCAGTGAGAACACTAGAATTGTAAATAAATAAATATAAATAAAAACTCCCAGCAACAGATGGTACTGTCACAGCTAGGATTCAATTCCAAACCGTGGAGTGCAACACTGCACCAAGGTTCAATGCTTTAGCTGGATAGACCACACCTGGGCATGGCAGGTATGGCTAAGTGAAATCTGTATCTCTAACCCAAACCCAGTCTTGATTGTGTCTTGAGATGCTGACACAGTCTGGGTACCATGTTACAGCTCTCCAAATAATATTTAGTGACTAATATTCAGGCTTATGAACAATAAATGTGCATTAAATTCCCCCTCCTTGTATTGTGAGCTCGTTGCCATAGTCCTGAGACCGGCAGTGACAAAGGCGATATACCACTTCCTGGGAGCTGGTACTTTGATTACCTGATTTGATTCCACTTTGATTCCACTTTGATTTGGTAATTTTTTTGCACAATATTTTACAAAATGTCAGAAAGATAAAGAAAAAGAGTGGTATCTTTCATTTTAAGAGACATGAACCTATCATGACGCTGTGGTTATTATACTACAACCGAATGTTTGTAATATTGAAGTCAAATGCCCTATGGAGCTAAATTGGTCAGACAGGAGACAGTCAGTGCATATTTATTATTCTATTTCTTCTTAACCAAAGAAAAGCCCCATATGACATGTTGAGATAAGATGCGTGTTGTTGCATGTCAATGATAACATCATGGGAAAGGAGAGTGCAACACAGGGTTTACTCACCTTTTCTGAAGGCCAGCATCGAGGTGTACATTAGACACAGCAAGATGTAACTCATGAAGCTTTGAAGCATGGGTGTGTTCACATGGAAGTCTACAGCCAGGTACTGTGAGCTGACCGCCGTCCCACATATCAACACAGACAAGCCCTGACCCATGGTCATTGTCTTGAGAAGGTGCCTACAATAGGTGTAAATTAGAAAATTCTTATTTTTATTATTATAATTCAAATGAAACTGAACTGCTTAGATTCAATAACTAAATTGTTGAAACACACTATGGCATGTGCAGTGTTCATTTCAGGAGTTTGAACCTTGTTCAATCACGAAAGGATGTGGCACTGTGAAAAGCTCACCATGTGAAAACCTCTTTCACTTTGTAGTTGCGAAGTCCGCTGAAAAAAGCATTTCTGCTTCGTTCCCCCCGATAAAACGGTGTCCTTTCTGGTCCCTGGGGTTCCATTGTTTACTGATGCAGTTCCTGATCTGGTGCAGAGAGACTGCCTCAGCTGCACTCGGGGGTCTAAACTTTACAGCATCTGTGCTGAATCATTAACAGCCTTTGAATCAAAGTGCAGAGAAGAGCACGGTCTTTGCTGAAACATTCCTTCTCAGGATCCCTGGGAAGTGTTGCAGTGGAAGAGCTTTGTTATAAAGGTTAGTAGACCATGTTTTTTTATGATAGTTCAAGGGATACCTTGAAGTGACCGGGTGTATGCAGAAATAAAGCTTCGTGAAAATGTTTTTGGAACACAAAGTATTTATTCATCTGCTAATTAAGTGTCATTTACTTGGTGTGTGCATGGCTTGTTTATTTTAAAACACTGGTCCATCACGTGCTTAAGGCCGTTTTGGCAGCCGTTCATCAACAGTGTCGTCCAAGCACCTGTGAACTCAGAGAAACCAACTGCACCTAAGCAGTGTTAGGTTTATACACATTATTTGCGTACAACACTGGCAACCCAGGTAGTCTAGCACTTAGTAATAATCACGAGCTATGTAACACCATATACAAGCGCTGATATGCACCTGTAACACGAATTTATTCATCTCTAGTTAGTGAAGATGTCATGCGTTGTGTAATAAATAACGGGTATAAAGTCTTTTTGGTCCAGTTGGCTCACCATATCAGCTACCCTCCAAAAAGGACAGAAAATGTATCGATACGACAGTGACATCTAGTGGACCGTGAAAACTCACAGGTGAGAGAATGATTCAATTTCTCATTCTCGTGTCAGAAATATGAACCATCAAACAATGATATCACACTGTGTCACAACAAGTGGATGTGAACCATCACCGAATTTCATTCACTAAATGAAAAAACAAAACAAAGAAAGCCTGTAAACCATTGCGTTTTGCTTAGTGTATCCTATTTCACGTGTAGCTTGTTTTAAGTCTTGTTGCACGTGTTTAAATGATCTGTAAATTTTAGGACATCACACGTTTTTGAAAATCGGGGCGGGTACCACGTATCCGCAACTTTTAAGACTTGAGAAAGCCAACTCTTATCTGATATGAATGTGTCTTGTTTTTTTGTCTTGTAAAGTATCTCAACCTTCCCATCTCGGGATGTTGCTTCTCAATCATGTGACAGCCTTATATGGATCTGATTGCTTCTGCGAAGCTAAGTTTAGACTCCACAGTCAGCCAGCTAGCTAGTTACAGAGTTAAATTAACGTTACATGATTCAAGACAGCACTGCAGTGGGTAACTGCGCACCTAATCAAGAGATAAAAATATGTTTGCCATTCAAGTTCCACCATAGAATAAGAAATATTTTTATTGTCACATTCCCCGCAATATGTGCTTGCCTAATTATCAATAACATATCACTTAGCTATAATTTAGGATGAACAAATTCACAAACCCAACGGTTATTTTCATTAAAGGGCTCAGGTTACTAGTTAGCTATATCGCCACATTAAATCAACCATAGTAACTATACCTTAAACATCTCGCGAGACTGCACGAGGGGATAAGTTGAGGAAACATGGCGATGTCTAATTTGCTAAAGGTAAGATGTACTTCATTTCAATATCTCTTGTGTATACGTGTGTACATCGCTTGTGTGTTATCGACTATCTGCAATAACCATTGAACATCTAGAAAAGGGACTACTTATTAGTTTATGACATTAACAACAGTTTGCATATCAATGTAAAGGAAACAGAAAGCTGTACTTAGGCAAGCTAGCTAGCTATCTCGCTTGCCAGCTAGCTAGCTAGCTAATATTACAGTTGACTAGCTATGTTAGGTAGGCAGTGTGTATAATTTAAATGTAAAAACCCATTATATGGTCAGACGTATTAAACGTACTAATTTCATGGCTATTTCGTCGTGGTTGTGGCTAGCAAAATAAGATTGACTTTAGATCTATATTTATCTGGTTGGTTAGCTTGCGTTAATAATAGTAAGCTAGCTCGCTAGTTAAAGCAATGACTGATTGATTAGCCGCTCATTTGAGTGACAGTGTCAGAATTACATGGTTAAATGTCGAGTTGACATGATCATTTACCCCAAAAAACTGTTGTTGCACCTATACTCTGCAGTCAATCATTTGACTCCAGCAAATCCTGTGATTTAGTTCCTCTTACCCAAGTGTGATGTAAGAAGTACGTATGTACCAATACATGTCTCACGTTAACTAACTAGCTAGCTAGTTTAATTGTGCGAAATAAACAAGCTTATCAAATAGTTGCCAATACTAACGTTAGCTAGGTTACAACCAAAACAACCCCTTGAATTCAGTTACTGCTAGCTATTAGCAAGCAATCCTCCGTTTTCTCGCCTACTACCTAAAACTAACGTTGGTTAGCTGCCGTGAAAGATGATTAGTGATGATCAGAATGGAAGGAACCATTTATTAATTTGGATCTGTACGGTAGGCTAATTTATTCTACCTTGTTATCTTACAATTGACCTTAGTCATAAGTGCAAACCCTCCGTTTGAGGTTCGCTATATTTAAAACGGATAATTTGTGATGCTTTTTTGTTATCCCTTAATTAGTCACCAATGATTGATGGTTTGGTATGCTGTCTTCTGCTGTAGGAGACATTGAAGGGGAAAAAACAAGTTTAACAAGGGGATTTTGTGATGTGCAGTTGGTATTTGTATGATCATTTGGGGGTCATGTTTGTACTGTACAATCTGATTCACGCTGTAAAACAGGCACGTGCATCTTTATTACTGTAACTGTTGCGTTCTTATTCATATGAAAGAAAGCTAACCACATTCATTACCAAGACCTCATATTCACATTTCCCATGGTGATTTGAGTGCTGAGTCTTTGTGTATTTCGATCTGATAGTGACAGATCTGATAGTGACAGATCACATGTTGGTGTTGATTCATAGTCAAATCAGTGGTTCCCAAACTCAATGCTGCAAACTGGTTTTAGTTACAGCCAATCTCTTGAGTTGTCGTTCCCATCATTTTTTCCTGAAACTTATTTTAACACAATGCAGTTGATGATGGTTGAACTTGATTCACACTAGACTAAATGACTGCATAATTCTAAATGGCCAGTCGTTCTGTGATGAAGGCAGATATTGCAAAAATATCTGCTTTAATATAAATTTGTCTCATTAAGTTTAAAATGAAGACATCTTCCCCAGATTGAACCAGTGGTCTAAATGACTGTTAAGCTTCAGGTGGAAAACTGAATATCTTGAAGACATGATTGAACCGATATTGGGTGGAAAACTTTTTGGTTTAGTCAGTGGCCAATGTGTGGCAGCAACACAATGTCAAAATAAACTTGAAGGAAATGCATTTACCAAGGTAAATTGATCAAAAACGTCATATTGTCATCTCCATTTTTGCTGCTCTTAAGTCTTGAGTGTGTGAATTGTTATTTTGTGGAAGATGTGGCCAAACCCATCACAAGTATTAGAAAGTGAAAAACTTTGTTCAATCAATAAATAATGGTGTTATTTAAGGTGCCTTCCCCATTCTGTCCTGTAATTTCTCTATCGGGATGGTGTACCTTCCCACCCACCACATCCCAGAACAAAGGGTCCCTGCAGTTTGAGGACAAGTGGGATTTGATGCGCCCTATCGTTCTGAAGCTGCTTCGCCAAGAGTCCGTCACAAAACAGCAGTGGTTCGATCTGTTCTCGTAAGTGCAGTGCACCTCTCGTTCCTCAGTGTGGGTGGTGAGGTGTCAGGTCTGGGTTCGATGCATCTGTGAGTGTATTGTGTTTGTTTCTGGAGGGTGGTTTTTAAAACATTTTTCAAATGAGCCTTACCTTTTAAATATTGCAATTAAATATCAGTTATTATCCTTAATTGTGTTTTCTAACCCTGTGTATGCTGCTTTTAGTCCAGTCTGAGCCCTCGATTATTTTGGTTCCATTGAGCTGTTAATTAAATGCTAATATTTATTTGACATTTTTTTAAAATGTACTGGAGATAATGTGTGCCGGTTAATATATCTATTTGTTTAATGTATTTGCATCTTTAGTGGCCTCAATTTTTGTTGTTCATTACATTTTGTAGGCCCTATTGAACAACCAATTACTCTTAATAGAGTTAAATTCATTCAAATAATAGAAAGACGTTTACATGCACTACGGGCATATGGTCGTCCTTGAAATACCAAACAAGTGGCTATAAACACCAAACAAGTGGCTATAAACAGGCTGTGGTTTAAAGGGCACAATGTCTACAATTTAGGGTCAATGACTGAAGCATTCATGTCTTGAGCTGCCAATAAAGGTTTTTTGTCACGTGAACTTTAAGGTGGTGACATTTTCTCATATAAAGATCCAGCTTCTTTTTAAGGACATGCTTGCAAGTTGTCTGCTTTTATGAAAACATGCCACAATTTATAATCGAGTTGTAGCAGTCCTATTATGGACATGTAAGAACTACTTGTGCATTTGACATTTACATTTTAGGCATTTAGCAGACGCTCTTATCCAGAGCGACTTACAGTTTACATTTCTTTACATACAATCCATTTATACAGCTGGATATTTTACTGAAGCAATTCAGGTTAAGTACCTTGCTCAAGGGTACAACAGCAGTGCCCCACCTGGGAACTGAACCTGCAACCTCTGAGTTACAAGCCCAGCTCCCTAACCATTACACTACACTGCCAGCCTCTACTTGTGTAAATTATAGAAGAAAGTAAATTGTAGAAGAAAATGGAGGTGGGGCTGGGCATGCATCTGCCTGGGCCTATGCCCTCCAAACCTAGTTATCCTGCCCATGTACAGTATGTTTACAATGTTTGGGTAAAATACAAACGTTGTCTGGTAAATGTTGTTCACACTTCCAAGTGTAGTGACTTTCAAACCATCAAGCAGTTCACATGGTATTTTATTTATGTTCCACAGTGCTATATACATAGCCTGTATTAAGCATCCTGGAATATCTTTTGAATCGCATTACTTGTTTTCATATGTATCACTTACTCTCATGTTGTCGATCTCCACACAGGGACGTCCATGCAGTTTGTCTTTGGGACGACAAGGGCCCAGCAAAAATCCACCAGGCCCTGAAAGAGGATATCTTAGATTTTATCAAGCAAGCGCAGGCGGTAAGTCAGGCACTCTCCTTGGGCAAAGACTATCAATTACTGGGTGTAGATGGCCAGGGGACCTGATTTCAGGTGGTTTTGATGTAGAGGTGTAGAACATTTACATTTACATTTTGGGCATTTAGCAGACGCTCTTATCCAGAGCGACTTACACAGTTTACATTTCTTTGCATACAATCCATTTATACAGCTGGATATTTTTTACTGAAGCAAATCAGGTTAAGTACCGTGCTCAAGGGTACAACAGCAGTGCCCCACCTGGGAATTGAACCTGCAACCTCTGAGTTACAAACCCAGCTCCCTAACCATTACACTACATGGCCAAACACAAACACGGCATGGAACATGTGTGTGTTTGTGGTGCGGTTGTGACTCATACCCCGAGTGTTGTCATTGACAACGGAATGAGTACTGTACATGCTATACAACATAAATGGGTCCCAAACGGATGAAGAACGACTGCCTTGGTGATGCATTTCTTTACTGATGTCTTGTTGTACCCTGGCACAGCGAGTGCTGAGCCACCAGGATGACACTGCCTTGCTTAAGGCCTATATCGTCGAGTGGAGGAAGTTCTTCACCCAGTGCGACATCTTGCCCAAGCCCTTCTGTCAGCTGGAGATCACCCTCATGGGCAAACAGGGCAGCAACAAGAAGTCCAACATGGAGGACAGCATCGTGAGGAAGGTGAGGAGCCTTCTGTACTGTGACCTTGGGGTTTCTGGAAAGGCACATGATAAATAACATTTATTATTATTGTTATTAGTAGTGTTATTATCATCCCTTGTGCTGCCGCTTCAGATTGGAGGTCAGCTGTGTGAAGTGGTAGTGTTGGGAGTTTGATGAACCATGGTCTGTGAGGTTGTGCATAACCGAGAGGGTTGTGGTGGGCGAGAGTCCTTTCTCTTTAGGGTTATCCTCGTTCCTCTGCATTTCAGATGGCCTGTTGGAGTGTTATTTGTCATTTGCTTTGCAGATGACTATATCCAGAGCAACATGCATAGCCTACATTTTACATGGAGTTAATTTATACAGCCGGATATTTGGTAGAAGCAGTTAAGTACCTTACTCAAGAGCACAACTGCGCCGCTTGTAGGCAGCCTAGTTCAGGCCAGGGCTTAATTCCCCCTGGGGCAGTTCTGTGTGGTTCACATGCCTGACCGCACCACACCCTCCCAGTCTTAGGGCAGCCAAATGGTCAACAGCTGAACGGTCCCCACGCCGGGCAGCAGAGGATCACATGCTGTGCCTCCCACGCTGTGCCTGACCCCTCCGTTTCATCCGCTCTCCCTGTCTCCCGGCAGCTCATGCTGGACACGTGGAACGAGTCGATATTCTCCAACATCAAGAATCGCCTGCAGGACAGCGCCATGAAGCTAGTGCACGCCGAGCGCCTAGGGGAGGCCTTCGACTCGCAGCTTGTCATCGGGGTCCGCGAGTCTTACGGTGAGGGCGCTGTCATTGGATGTGTGAGGCCTTACAGATGGAGCTGACGTATGCTATCAGTGGCTTACTGATATAGTTTTTCTGTGATGACTCTTTTGATTGGTTCAGACAAGTCAGTTATTGCTGCCATATTTTAGCGTAAGTAACCCATTATGGGGTTCTTAAACTCTTGTTACTGCCATTTAACAGTTGATTATGAATGGGGAAAGGACTGATCCTGGATCTGCTACAGCATTTTTCACTTAATGTTTGGGATAAGAATTATGGTTTGGTAGGATGATCCCAGATCTGGTATTGGGACCCGAATTACTTAGACCATTTTTCTGCCCCTAATAATTTAGTGCAATGAAACTGTTCCATCTTCTTTATTAATTACATCTCAGGAATAACATTGAATGCAAAAAATAGTTTTTGGTAACGTTTTGTTAACCCCAAGTATACAAAAATAGCATTAAATGTGTTTCAATTCCCTGTCAGTCCTAATAAACATAGGTATCCGATTTATGTTAACATTGTTTCAAGGAATATAAGTTTGCATTTAAGCAATTTTTTGTCATATTGTCCTTTTAATAATTATAATACACAGTACATATCCTTTTGTTGTGGGTTACATTACTATATTCTAAAACTGAAAATAAAAAACCCTGCTAACAGAGTTTATAGGGCGCCAAGTATTCTCTGAAAAATTGTCTGTGTTAACGGTCTTACAGTCACCATTTCATGTATGTTTCCAATTGTTTTTAATGTATTCAAAATAAATATTTGGAAATGAATGACAGTTGTAGTTTTAAGTACTAACCACAGAGGGTATGGGCCCTTAAAACTCTGATTTATGTATTCTTGGTGCAAACAACCACTTTCCTGGGTATCCTATTTACATAGAATCATCCGTGACTGCCTTTTATACTACTAGCTGAAGGTCTTCAGGCTCGTAATGTGCCCAGCTGTTCACCGTGAAATTTTAATATACGCCACTTAGCAGACGCTTTTATCCAAAGCGACTTACAGTAGTGAATGCATACATTTTCAGTATATGTGGCCCCAGTGAGAAATGAACCCACAACCTAAGCATTGCCAACGCTGTGCTCTACCAACTGAGCCACAGAGAACCACATTTTAAGTCGTTTTTTTTATTCCTCACCTGACACTGAGGAAAAGCTAGAAAACAGTGTTCTACATGGTGCTTGGCCTAACACGTTTGAAAGCTACGGCGCTTGGCAAGCATGCGCAAAACCACAGAATGTCTGTGTGCCGTTCATTAGTCACTACCTGATCATTTTGTTTTCCCTGCAGTGAATCTGTGTTCAAACCCAGAGGACAAGCTGCAGATCTACAGGGATAACTTTGAGAAGGCCTACCTGGACTCCACTGAGAGGTTTTACAGAACCCAAGCACCTTCATATCTACAGCAGAACGGAGTGCAGAACTATATGAAATATGTACGTTTGGCCTGTCGCTCTTCTACTTTCCTGTGCCCTCTGTGGCCCGTACAGCTCGTAATTCTGCATGCTTGGGGTGATGTTGAGATTCTAGTGTTTGTACAGTGGTGTTTTTTCTTTTCTGCGTGTCAGTGTGTAGTGGTTAATGCCCGTGTGAGCGTTTGTGTTGTGGTTCCTCGTCTCGTGTGTTTGTTTACCTCTGTGGTTTATTTTCCTGTATGTGCAGGGCTGGAATTTCAGTTTGGTACAAGGGGGGGAGGGAGGAATCTCCCTCATGTTAAACAAATTGAGGGGAATTTCAAGAAATGGTTGTTTAGCATTTCAGCTGTCAGCATGAATAAGCTGAATACGTCGTATTGTCTTTTCGGTCTATTCATGAAATTATGTAAACATATTAAAAGAACACAAATACTATCCAATACCACCAAAATGTGTGAATTTGCTTGTAATTATAATACAGGCACCTTTAACTTTGAGTAAATGTACAGTCAGATGTATTCCTTATTCTTCTGAGCTTGAGGTGGAACCCTACACATAAGTAATGTTTACCTGTTGATCCGTCCAGAATTATCCCAATCACAGGGCTAGCTTTCACCTACACATTTATATCATATCATCCACCAATCAGCTTGCAATCACATCCTGCATCTTTCTTAATTTAGATGTTGCACCAAGACCTAACAAATTCCATGACATTTATCGCTACATTTCCAAGCTCATTCTTTGCAATTAGTTTGCAATTTGCATTACTACGACTGTTTTTGACATATCATGTGAGACTTTAAATAAACTAGCAGACTTCTACTTTAAACTTGTTGCTAACTTTGCTGCCTATGATCAAATTAAGTCCAAGCAGACATTTGTATTTCATCTGTAGGAATTCTGAAATGAAAATATTTTTGCAGCATTAATACATTGCAGGATGTTCCCGCGCTGGACTAATGTGCATGATTCTCGCAATCGCGCACCGAAAGCCCTGATGTACCATGGAGGAAGGGTTAACTCCTTTGTTTTGTGTACATTTTTTGTACTGCATTATGTTGTTTGCTAGTGGTTCAAGTCCAAGTGTCTTGAATGATCTTGCAGTTAGTTCTCATATGTTGGAATGTGTGAGTGATCGTGGGTTCGATATATGGGTTCATTTTATGATTTGCGTGTGTGTGTGCTTGTGGATAAATTGTATGTGTGCATGTTGTGGTTTGCGTGTGCGCACTGATTTGTCTGATTTGTCAATGTGCACCTTTCATTCTATTGTGTGTTTGTCTTGCAGGCAGATGCTAAGTTAAGAGAAGAAGAGAAACGAGCGCTCCGTTATTTAGAGACTAGACGTGAATGTAACTCTGTTCAAGCAGTAAGTGCCCAAGGTTTTCGAGGGGTTTTCTTGGGGTTCTCTAAATGTTCAGTTGTACAAAACGATTGTGTAGTATGTAGTCCATGTAAGGGGTGGAAGTGTATTGTAATGCCTTGGTTATGGAACTGGGCCTGCAACTCAATTTCGGGTAGACTTGAGCAGGGCAGTTGTGTTCCTCTGGATAACTGCATCTAGTAAGGAAATAAATCATTAAGTAGAATAAGCAATAGCAATCAATGAGGAAATGTAAGAACGGGCAGGTAGTGTGGTATAATGGTTAGGGAACGGGGCTTGTAACGTTAAGGTTGTGGGTTCAATCCCCAGGTGGGACACTGCCGTTGTACCCTTGAGCAAGGTACTTAATCTGAATTGCTTCAGTTAATATCCAGCTGTATAAATGCATTGTAAACTGTAAGTCGCTCTGGATAAGAGCGTCTGTTAAATGCCTGTAATGTAAAATGAAATGACTCATTTTATAGGAAGCTAAAGTGGCCCTGAACTGCCATCTGTATTGATTCTGCCTTTTATTTATTTTTTGTAGGTTGGTCAAAGTTTTTACTTAATGCAGCCCTTTGATTAATGTTGACTTTATGCTTTTAAAGCTGAATAGTTGTATCGTAGAAATGACCAGATTGATTATCAAATCTCTTAGGAAGGACACTGTGATTTTTCTGGGACTTACGCTCTTATTTTGTTTTTCAGCTTATGGAATGTTGTGTAAACGCTCTGGTGACATCATTCAAAGAGACAATCTTGGCTGAATGTCCAGGCATGATCAAGCGTAACGAGACCGACAGTGAGTACCGAAGGAGCGGTAGTCAATCTGCTGGGTGCGCGAGCTTGGGTTCGAAAAGATATCCCCAACATCCATAAACCTGTAGGCGTTGCACAGACCTGGCAGGAATGATCCCATGTTAACATTTTTTTTTTTTTTTTGCTATGTAGTCAGTTTATGAATGGTTGTGTTGTGTCTTTACTAGCCTCACTTGTCAGGCTTATAACCATGAGCCGTACTAATTTCTCACTCTGATGTGGTATAACTCTGCCCAACTTCCAGGGATGTGCTTTGCTAATAAACCAACCTACTTCTGACGAATCATGAGTATCAGGTGTGAGCGTGTGAAAGGATAAACCACCCCAGCCACCAGAAATGTTCTGCCACCAATCAGATTGCTGGAAGCCTAGGCCAGACAAATTAATGAAACTATCCAGGTACTCGATCAGAGATCGCCTGCAGTGGACACTATGTCTTTGCACACCTATAAATATACGGACCAGGACAGTAAGCTACGAAACATTTTCAGGCTCATAGCTATACCTGAGCGAGACCTGCTGAGTGATCCGTTTATCCGGTGCTCCTTGAACCCTGTGGGTCTTCCTTTCTCCTCAGAGCTTCACCTCATGTTCTCCCTCATGGACAAGGTCCCTAACGGCATCGACCCCATGCTGAAGGACCTGGAGGAGCACATTTTAAACGCCGGGCTGGCGGACATGGTGGCCGCTGCCGAGACCATAACTACTGTAAGTGCAGAGGTTCAGTGGAGGGCTTCCGGTGAGCTGCCACATTGTTTCTGTATTGTATTGTTTCTTCTTCGTTGCTTTGGTCGTGGGCAGCTATGAAAGGATTCTGGGGTGTCATGTGGAATAATGAAGTAGTTTAAAACTTCAGACTTGGAAAGGAGCCAGGTGCTGGGGTGGCTCTGGTCATTTGAAGAGTGCTATGGCAACAGGTTATTGGGCTCGTGTGGGCTTTCTGTTGAGATGCAATGGGGTGTTTAGAGGAGAGGTCAGGTCGGATTGATAAGATCTGTAGAATAAAGATCCCTAAAATAAAAATGCCAGGTAAGATCTCCCCCCCCCCAGTAGAATGAGGGGGTGACACACTAGCTGATGACATGCATGTGCATGACATTATTGACCTTTTTACCATCTTCCTCTTTCGTAATCAAGGGGAAAGTCATGGAAAATTCATGACAAGTGCAGCACTCCTTGGGTTCTGTGGAAGATGGTGTAAGAACGGTTGATCTGTACCATTTTTTGCAAATTAAATGAACTTTTTGTGTGCGTCTGTCTTTGTTCGTGTGTGTCCAGGACTCTGAGAAGTACGTGGAGCAACTTCTCACCCTTTTCAACCGCTTCAGTAAACTGGTGAAAGAGGCATTTCAGGATGACCCGCGCTTCCTGACGGCCAGAGACAAAGTGAGTGTTACTGTGCTGGTCATGTTGGCACAGTGCATTGCCATGCATTGGTGAAATGCGTGTATTCCAAGATGCCTTCACCCAGGAGCCACTGAAATTTTACACATGACAAGCCACATGGCGTTCTGCCAATGTGTCACTAACACCTATTAACATGTAGGCGCCTGGCAAGTAGCTAAGGTGCACTGATGCATTGGTAAGCGTCCTGGCCAAATTAAGATAATTTTGTAGTACCGCTATGAACTTGGCACCACATGGCTAATGGTATAGCCAAGACTCAAATTAGCAATGCTAGGCTAAAAGGCTCAGCCTGTGCTCTGGAGAATTAAAAATGTGTACACAGGGCCTCCCGCGTGGCCCAGTGGTTACAACGTCCGACGCTGGCCACGGAGACCGGGGTTCAATTCCCCGTCTCGCCAGAGTCGGCTCTGGCCGGGAGCACCACCAGGGGCGGCGATTGGCTGTCCGCCCCAGGGAGGGGGGAGGGAAGCCGACATGAGATTCGCTGCGCATAAGAGTGGCCCTGCAGTATACCGGGTTACGGTTGATACTTGTGCGAGTGATGTCTCAGAAGAGGCGTCAGGTCGCGTGTCGCTACCGGTTGCAGGACTACGGCAGCGAACTCCCATTACTAGGGGGGATTGACTTAAATAGCGGGTCTAATTGGCTACCAAATTGGGAGAAAATGGGCGAAAAATCAGAAACAAAAATAAATAAGAAAAATGTGTACACATTTTGTTCATATTTTTTATACCTCACCAACGGTTATGTTTATATTTTTCCGGCCTTCAGTGCCTTCCCTCACTAAAGTGGTTTCTCATCTCTTCCACTGATTCTAATAACACTATACATGCAGTCCTCAGGCTTCCTTAGAATTGTCCACCACCACAAAGCGAATAAAAGGTGTAGATTCTCATTTACAACTTCCTATTTCTCCTTATTATATGTGTGGTGCTGCTGATTGGATAATAAATGCAATATTTTCAGATTTTGACATGCCAAGTATTTTATGCTTTTCATACTGGTGGGTATCTACCCACCCACCAAGGTTTGCCTCTTATTTATGTTTTCAGTTGGCTGAGGCACCATGATTCACGTTGAGGTTTTATTGAACCATTTAGGCCTTCCACCATACAGTTCTTTAAGAGTAATGCAATATTCACTGTTTCTGCATTATTCACTATTTTGGGGAATCATTGTTTGACCTTGTTTTAATGGGAATAATCTCTCCTCTCCACCAGGCCTACAAAGCTGTTGTGAATGACGCAACTATATTTAAACTGGAGCTTCCGCTGAAACAGAAAGGGTGAGAATCTTCTGGTGTACTTACAAGTGTGTTATCCTGTGATGTTCATATCATACTCCCGTTGAAGTTGAAGCCATACCCTACCAAGTAACAAGCTAATCTAGTGTGACACTTTTGAAATTGGTTAATATAATCATTATTCAGTATTTGAACATTGGTGGAAATATGATAAAAAAATTTCCCCCATTACCAAAAATAGCAGAGGTGCTATATGAATGTTTCTAATATGACAGAAATGGCTACTTTAACTGAAAAAGTCACAGTCGTGTTCTTGTAGCGCAAATGTCTGTCTGATTTGTGAAGTTGATGGAGTGACTCATAATGAAACCTGAACAGTTGGGATTGTTTGGCCTAGAATTCCCGAATGAAAGTGCTATTTTGAGTGGCAGTTGTTCTGCAGGTGTCTCTGAGGCATTTTAACAGACATGGTTGTGTTTGTGTCAGCTGTGTTGACATGTCAGATGTCAGGGACGGTGTTTTGCCCCCATTCAGGGTAGGACTAAAAACACAGCCGGAGTCCAAGTGTCCTGAGCTGCTGGCCAACTACTGTGATATGCTGCTGAGGAAGACGCCACTGAGTAAAAAACTTACATCGGAAGAAATTGAGTTAAAATTGAAAGAAGTGGTAGGCATTCTCTGCATTTCATTAAGTGATTTATCAGTTTTGTTTTTTCTACTGATGGATTTTTGAATGTAAATAATATTATTTGAGCAATGTCTACTGTGTTTTCATGGTGTTTTTTTTTTTTTACTTTCCATAGTTACTTGTGCTGAAGTATGTGCAGAATAAGGATGTCTTCATGCGGTATCACAAGGCGCATTTGACACGTCGTTTGATCTTGGACATTTCAGCCGATAGTGAGATCGAGGAGAACATGGTGGAATGGCTCAGGGTGAGTGATGCCCTCACTGTCTCACTACAGACCTTTAGTAAAAGGTCATTACTACTGACTTGCACTAAACTATTCTATAATATCACACCTGTGCTACACTGTTATGATGAGCCACCAAGCAGCCAAGGAATGTCTTATGTTTACCCCAAGCAAGGAATTCAGTTGAACCATAAATCTACCCTAAATCTTATCAATCTAATTTATTGTGTCCGATACTCAGAAATATTTTTTCGCATTCCTTTTGAGTAGATCCGTGCCCTGACCGACGCTGTGTGTCATTTGCCCTTCTCTGTGCAGGAAGTGGGCATGCCCGCTGACTATGTGAACAAGCTGGCCAGGATGTTTCAGGACATCAAAGTGTCAGAGGATCTGAACCAGGTCTTCAAGGAAGTGCATAAACACAACAAGCTGGCCTTACCAGGTGACATGTAGATCAGAATTGTGCTGTATCCTACAGTAACAAATTGTGAAAGCGACCGCTTCAACTGATTCCTTGCAACTGATATCCCCTTCAGCGGATTCGGTCAACATCAAGATCCTGAACGCAGGAGCCTGGTCTCGCAGCTCAGAGAAGGTCTTTGTGTCCCTGCCCACTGAGCTGGAAGACCTCATACCTGAGGTTGAAGAGTTCTACAAGAAGAACCACAGTGGCAGGAAGCTGCACTGGCACCACCTCATGTCCAATGGCATTGTGAGTGCTCCCTCTGGTGGCTGGAGTTATGACATTCAGGCAGTTTGAGGTCAATGTTGGCGCACCTGTTGATGGGGGAAGGGGAGGGCCATCAATCAAAACAATATGTAATGCATCCTGTACTTAAGAACTGGTTATGGCAGCATGAATTTTGTTTAGAGGCATGGAACATTTATCTCTTTATGCCCCACCTGCTTAGGGGAGGGATGCAGGTATGGCGGCATACCTGCGTGTGGCAGCAGTGTGGTATAATGGTTAAGGAGCTGGGCTTGTAACGTTAAGGTTGCAGGTTCAATCCCCAGGTGGGACACTGCCGTTGTACCCTTGAGCAAGGTACTTAACCTGAATTGCTTCAGTTAATATCCAGCTGTATAAATGGATTGTAAAGAAATGTAAACTGTAAGTCGCTCTGGATAAGAGCGTCTGCTAAATGCCTGTAATGTAATGTAATGTAATGTAAGGTATGAGACTGGTGTATGGGCTGCATCTAATGGAGCAAGCGTCTTCCCCCTCATCTTCCTCTCCACCCCTGCTAGATCACGTTCAAGAACGAAGTGGGACAGTACGACCTGGAGGTTACGACCTTCCAGCTGGCTGTCCTGTTTGCCTGGAACCAAAGACCCAGAGAAAAGATCAGTTTTGAGAATTTAAAGCTGGCCACAGAGCTCCCAGATGCAGAGCTGCGGCGGACACTCTGGGTAAGACCGCGAGCGTCAGTGGTCAGCGTAGAGGACCGCCGTGTTTAACAATAAGTACAGAAAGGTGACTTACGGGGGTCCTAGGGCAGTATCGCTCCCCAGATATGAGCATACGGTCCTGGGAGTGACACGCCAAACCTTGGCTTCTATTCCACACTGCAGTTTACTGCTTCCTTTTTCAGTGTTTAAGTACTGACTTTCCTATAATCACTTTCCAGGTACGATTTTGTCTTATTTGAAGATAGGAATTTTTTTTAGGGCTGCAGTTGTATTTCTGAGTGTCTGTGGTAATGTGTTCTATCCTGATTTCCCTGTAGTCTCTCGTAGCGTTCCCCAAGCTCAAGCGGCAGGTGCTGTCGTACGAACCTCAAGTCGGCTCTCCCAAAGACTTCACCGATGGCACTCTCTTCTTTGTCAACCAGGAGTTCTCTTTGATGTAAGTTTTAAGTTTTAAGTTCATGGAACCAAATAATACACGTTTTTGATGGAAACTCTGTAGTCTTTTTTGCCTTTCAAGTTAGTGTTTCACCAAAACAGCTGTATGGTTAGTGTACATTCTGTCCTAAATTAATTTGCCTATATAATTTACCATGTGCCAAAATGAATGGTCACCCAGCTGGTTTTTGGAACATTTGTTGGTGAGAACCACTCCCCAGTCATGCTTACATCTGGAACTGTGTTAATGCTTCTCAGAAAAAATTCCAAGGTCCAGAAGAGGGGGAAGATCAATCTTATTGGCCGGCTGCAGCTGACAACGGAGCGAATGAGGGAAGAGGAGAACGAGGGCATCGTCCAGCTTAGAATATTAAGAACACAGGTCGGTATTTCCCGTCCCAGCTGCAAGTTGGAGAGTCACAACTGCATGAAAGTCGCTGTTGTGGTGGAGCCCTTTTCTGACCCATCGTTCTCCTTTGCAGGAGGCCATCATCCAAATCATGAAAATGCGCAAAAAGATCACCAATGCCCAACTCCAGACCGAACTGGTGGAGATCCTGAAAAACATGTTTTTACCACAGAAGAAAATGATCAAGGAACAGATCGAGTGGCTGATCGAGCACAAATACATCAAAAGAGACGAGACGGACATTAATACCTTCATCTACATGGCGTAGCACAGAGAAGGGGCCGTAGGCATAAGTATGATGATGATGATGAGAAAGGTGATGAAGATGGTGCCTGGCGGATGCTGCATTTGCAGGAGGCTTCAATGTCAAACAGCCTTGTGAATGGCAATGGACTGGATTTATGACTGACGCTTACAGTCCAGTTACAGAATTATTAAAATCCCTGCCTTACCTTACAAAAAAGGAAAAAAAATAATTTAGAAAAAAGGACAATGTTTTGCCAATTTGTCGGTATGCATGGTGGCGTTTGCCTATGTGTTTCAACATCTCCAGCAGCATGCTATTCTGTGGTAATCTTACATTCATCAGAATCTGTCCTGTGTGCTATGTTGTGTGTTTTTTTTCCCCCCTTGCGCGTCCCCCTCACCCCCCCCCAACAAACACACTGCACACACCTTTGGCCAGCTGGATGTACAGATAGGCCCCACCTCTTTGCATATAGACCACACCCTCTACATACAGTTCCACCCTTTCTGGTAGACAGGCCACACCCCTCTGCACACAGGCCTTGCCCACTCCCATCATCACTTTACTCGGGGAACTTGAAGCCTGTCTGCTGTTTTGTACATCTGTGACTATAACTAGAGCATTAGCACTTTCACTTTACTTCTGGGTCTGTCTACATAGACATAGTCTTCTGTTTGAACCTTTATTTTTTTGTGTGTGTGTTTTGTTTCTTGATATTTTGTTAATTTGCTCAAGACCAACTGCAGAGTACATCTTATGATGCAAGATTTAAGACATTTTATTAGATGCTTACTTGCAGTGTGCTACAGGGGATATCCTCAATAATGTCACAAGGACATGCTTTCTGTAATCAGAACTTTTCTTTCAGCTATCCACACTCCCTGCCTTTTCAAAGGAATATTTTAGAGGTATCTTCCGAGGAGACTGATTCAGCGAGGGTTTTTTTTAATGGAAAATATTTACAGTGTAAGCTGTATAAACAGGTCACGTGTTCATCGAAATGAGGCCTTCGGGCCCATTTTAGGTCACTTGTAAATTTTGTTTGTTTCCTTGTATAGTCTAAGCAATCATGCTTTTCACAGCTTGTGGAAGAGAAACATTTTAGGGATTGGTGGTGAACGCGCATTCCACTGACAGTCCACTTTAAAATGTTAACAATTATTAGACCTTTGGCTTACTGGCGACATGACGCGCACAGAGAAATAATTCTTGAATTTCTCTGTTGGACTGTTTCAATCAAGTGCAATAATTTGTAGGCCATGGGCGAGAGGACATTTTGTGTGATGAGTGCTGTTAGAATGTTGATGAAATGCTTTCCAAGTCTATAGTTGATGGTGCTTCTCTGATTCGCACAAGTTCTGCCATAGTTCTTTTTCTTTCTTTTTCTTTTCTCTCCCCCCCTCCCCATAGTTCTGAAGTAACCAGCAATTTGAAGTTGTCTAAATGGAACCGGTTCACAGCAAGGTGAAGATGAGATTGAATGCATTCATGATGTCACCCGTTTGAACGTATGGTTATGCTACTCTTAGTTTTGTATAACGCACTGAATCTGTGCAGAAATGATGGCTTGTGAAACCACGGCACACATCTCGGCGGTGTGTCCACCTCGACTGTGCCGTATTTGTGTGGGGAAGGCTGATTATGCAGCTGACGAATCCCAGTGATTTAACAGTCAGATTAGGCTTTTGCTGAATTAAACCACAAAGTACACTGAAAAGAGTACATTTTCCAACTTTCCCTTTAAATGTAAACAGAAAACCAGTCCTCTGACAGCCAGTCTTTAATGGTTTTATGGATCACACAATCAACTGGTGTAAACTTGTGCTTTGTGGTGTCCCAAAATAAACATCTCGGTTAGTCACTTAGCCAGCCTATTTTTGGTGTAAAGCCATTTTATTTTGTCCCTTTACTTATTGTATTGGTAATGAAAAAAAGTCATTAAAAATGTGCTTATGCACTATTGCATAAAGATGGCTGTATCTGATAGTTCAATGTGACTCATGGTTGTGAAACCAGTCTGAGACAGGCCTATCCCAACATGCTGGAAGAGCACGCGCAAACCCGTTTCAGCAAAAGGCTCATTGGTGAAAATGAATAGTCTTTCTCTTTGCGGATTCGTTATCTCTTCAGTCTGCTCAAATGTAGCTGCTGTGACCGCCTGGGGTTTGAGCAGAGGTTTGGCAGCTTTTCATAGGTTTAATGTCCAACAAGTTGCCTTCCTCCATCTTTATTTGGACTGGAACAGGTTTTCAACATTCAATGTTGAGTATTGTTTTCCTCTCTCATTTTGTGATGGTAGGCAGTGAAAGTCTTCCATTCCAAAAGTCTTGTTAATCTAGCAAGTACCGTTTGTCCCTTCAGACCATGTTCTGTTGGGATGGAGGGTAAAAAAGTATCTCAACTTGAAGTTGTGGGGGTTTTGTTTTTTTACTTCACTAGTGGGCTGTCATATTAGTTGCATTTTGCAGTTTTCCCTTTGTGCAGGGTAAATTAATTGTGTTGTTTGCACCTTGGTTTTGTCACTGTGTGTGGACAGATTGTGGTTAAGTTAACATGCCATCCCACAAATCTGTAGCTAATGCTTTAAAAACTGTACACGAGCGTCTGGGCTCGTTGACAAGACATGGGTCTGGGGGTCTGGCAAACAGTATGAATTGTCCATTTAATTTATTTCTTATTTATGTGAGAATTTTGTTTTGCTATTTCATTTTGTTGAAGTAGCCTTTATGGTGGTGCCTATGCACTGTTACATTTGTACATATTCATTCTGTGATTAGGGGAATTTGAGTTTTAGTCGCTGAAATTGAATGGTTAAAAGAATATTTTGAACACTATCCCTTTTTAATTTCAGTGCAGTGATTTATTTCTCTCCACTCTAATTGTCAAGTGCCACATAGATCTTGGTTGTGGACATTGATGTAGAAATGCCACAGCTGAGATTTTAATCTAATCTTAAAGTTACTTATTTGTCATATAATTAAGTGAGCTTCCTTGATTTTAAAGACTTTCATATTTCTGATCTAGGTGTACAGGGTTTTTTCCGGTACCTGTTATTCACTGGTTTGGAATCTTTCCAAAATAAAAGGAAAATGTACCTGTTATAACAACAGTATTTTAAAAATGTAAATGGAATAATTCTGGGTTTAAGTCTCATTTTTCCCACATTGTGTTCAATTTTACACAGATTAACAACAGTAAAATTATCACACCTGCTGTTCTCGTCATTTTTCTTCAACCAAAGAATTTCTAGAATGTCTGTTAGACAGTCAACACATTACGACATTAAAAAGGGATACTCGTTCCTAAACATCTGGACTTTAAAACATGATCACAGAATGTATGAAGGATAACATAAATTGTAAAAGCTATCTAAAGCTATTAAATAGATGTGTGGGTGTCTAAAATATCAAATGATTTTATGCAGTAATCTTATCCATGAAATTATTTAGTGTTCATGCTAAATTGATGGAGTTTTGCAGTTAACTGTTTTGCATTGCAATGGTCCTGATATGTTATAGCAAGCAGTGAATGCATTTTATGTTTAGCATTATAAATTCTACATCTCTATAACAAGCTAGAGTTGTTTGCAAAAAGGCTTGGGTTTCACAATAACAAAAAAACATTTTCACAAAGATAATTTGACCATTTCTGTTTTAATTTGATTTCCAGTACTGTTTGACCTGATTTAAAGTCTTGGGGAGTATTAAGTCAGGCAAGTTTTGAACCTTATTGAACCTTTTGGTAGGGGGATACATATTGCAGATCTGGAGTTGGTGTATTAAGAGGAATAAACCTAAGTATAGCAAGCAAGTCTGCTAAATCTCCACTGTATGCAGTTGTACATGCTAATCTGACGACTATTATCATTTGATCTTTACTTAGTTTTACGTCTTCCATTTTGTGTTTCCTGGACAATTAACACTTTGGAAAAACATGCTTTAACAGTTTGTGTCTCTGCGCTTTTTCCTTAGGGATCCATACATCTGTTTAACATACTCATAGCCACCAACCATAACAAAAATGATGATACAAAAAA
Source organism: Aldrovandia affinis (assembly GCA_029706075.1). NCBI lineage: Eukaryota > Metazoa > Chordata > Actinopteri > Notacanthiformes > Halosauridae > Aldrovandia > Aldrovandia affinis. Next base: position 4,144,859 of record JAINUG010000025.1, on the reverse strand, counting down.
GTTACTTACTGGTCTTAACTCTTACATCCATACGATTTTATGTCTATTCAGTATTTCTAGTCCTATTCAATTAGTTTGTTGCTTTAGTAATTTGAATTGCTTTAAGTATAACACATTAAACAGTATTAATCTGAAAGGAGTTTTATTTTCCCCCTCTGAATCGTTAACATGGAGAATCATACTTATTTCTTTCTTAAATGTGTTGATAATGCTTTTTTTCTTTCAAAAAGAGGCTTGACTTCATTTTGATAAGGGAAACAAAACTGACTATATTTTGATAAATGTAATCAACAGGTCACAAGTACAAATTCTATATGGCATATATCTGAATTGCAATCTGAAGCTTGTATGCATAATGAAATGTATGGGGAAAACCTGCCTGTTTTTATAATGAAATTTGTCATATAAAGTCACATTGTGTGTCATTTGCAGCAAACTGGGTTACTTTTTCTGCCTGTAACATACACTATCTGTAGCCTTGAGTGTTCAGCAAACTTGAAATATTTGGTTTTATCTTTGATTACATTTACGAGTTGAATGTGTGCCACTACATACAGATATAATGCTGTACAATATTTGAATGGTAGTAATCTCTGGCAGTCTGGCTGAACTATTTTGATGTACTGCATTATTTTTGAATTCATTTTTTAAGTTGTATAATTTATTTTCTGGCAAAATAAAAACGTACTGTAAAGAGGCTGTCTGGTGGCCTGTGTCCATATGTTCGTTTCTCCCTTATCTCACAACTAGGGCAGCCAAATTGAACAGGGTTTGGATCTTCGTTCACTTCACGATGGATGGATGAGTACATTTACATTTTTGGTTCTACATCTGTGTCCATTCAGGACTTTATGAGAAGCATTACAAATCTATGAGAGATGTTAGCATTGATTTTGATCTTTTTTTCTGTACCTAGAAGATTTACATTCCTGAAGATGTCCAATGCAAAAAATAGACTCATTCACAGCTATCACAGGGGGAGGGATATGTTGGGAAAACGATTCATCTTATTTAAATTACAAACGTTTCATATTAGTTCAAACTAAACAATATTGAAATATATACATACAAATATAATTTTTAAAAGATACACAAACTATATAATGTTTGATTTATATACAACACGTACATAACGGCAACCCCTATTTTAACCATTATGTAGTACCTTCCGAGACGCCTCTGTTGCCCCGGAAGGAAGGACTTTGCATTGCCGGTGCGAAAAGATTGTAACATTATGCATTAGCAAACTACGAGTGAATGGAGTTGAGTTCGTCAGCTACACGCAGCAAAATAAATCAACGTGTCGGAATTGAAGGTTTGGTTTCTATCATGTTGAATACAATAACATTTGAACTGTATTAGTTAATAACCACGTGAAAATGAGTCGTCATGAACGTAAGTGGTGTGATCAATAACAGACAAACCGGCTAGCTAGGTCTGTCTATTCAGTTGCTCTAGCTTGGCTAAATAGCTCGCTGGATAGCTAGCAAGTTATATTCCCGACTAAATATAGCCGAGAGAACGCTGGCAGCACTGCCTTGTCGAGATATTGTTACTTCAAAGGGAAATTTAAAAAAATGGCTAGCTTGTGTGAAACCTGCTAGCTAATCTGTAATATAGCGCTCGCTATCGCTAGGTCGCTAAGTTAGACGACTGGTGAAATAGGGTAGCTAACGTTAGCTGTGGTGATTGGATCAGAACCATAACAAAGAGTACGTTATTGGTTAAGTAACGTTAGCTAGCTAGCTAAATGAGAATAACCGTTAGCTAGCTAATAATGGTTTGCCCTCTGTATGTGATGTCTAACGTTACCCGTTGAAATGTCATAGGTAGCTAGCTAGCAAGCCAGTCGTTCACGTCGTCAAAAGTCCTAACCGAGTGAGTAGCTTGCTAACGTTAACACAATGTTCATTGGCCAGCTGGTTAGCTAGCTACTGGCTAAGGTTTGTTGTTTTTAGTTCGCTAGCTAGCCAACTTGTCATAAATGGGTGGTATTCCGGCTTGGTAAACCATTTCTAGCTCACCAGCAGTTTTAGTTTGTCTTTATCGCCAGTAAGTTACGACTGTAATATGTACGTGTATACGTAACGTTCGTTATCGTTCATTCCAGTTTTCTTTTTCGTTCTGCAGATGTGTTCTTCCCTCTTCTCCATACCGCACAGTGGTGACGCAGTTAACTTAAACGTTAGAGACGTGTTCAAAATAACCTGTCGGAAAACTAGTCTGAAAGACTCTTATTGACAAATATAAACATAGAATAAGTCGAATACTATTCCTGCGTTCACTGTTGGTGTGTTAAAGTTTTATCTGTTCGCTAGCCAGCTAACGTCGCCTAGTGTTGGGTGAGCTGCAGCTGGCTAACGGCGTTAGCTAAAGCTACCTGACACTCCTGACGACACATTAGGACCTAGCTAGCGAATAATAAAGCCTGCCAGTGCTAATTAGCTGGACTCGGGGGACGTTAGCCACCCAGCTTAATGAAACATGTTGCTTCAAACTGGCGTACTTGGTTGGCTTAAACTTATTACCTTATTGCAAGGTAATTAAAATGCGTTAGCTAGCTAGGTTAACTTTAGCCGAATTGCAAAAAAAATACGACGAGTTAGCTAAGCTAACCTTAATTGTAGCCAGAGCTATGTTGTGTTTTTATAGCTATGAACATATACATATAATGTCATATTTTCCTAGCGATCATCTAACGAGCTAATGTAATATTGGCTAACTACCAGCAGGAAGCTGACCGTCTGTCCGGTTGAAAAATTGTCTGTTTTGAGCCAAGCGAGCTCCGCTGCTCTGCTAACGTTAGCTAAAAATACGATAAGGTGATACAAATATTGTCATAGCTGATTATAGCTAATTTTTCATGCGATTAATTGTTTTGCTGTCAGGGACAACGTGCGTAAACTCAAACAGGTAATATTTCTTGACATTTTAAAAATGAATATTTTCTCGAATGGAACACAAGGAAACGCCCGCTTTGGCGCATTCTTTTACTCTGTTCACAAGTGATATAACGATGCTCCGTATCACTCCTCGTCTCACTCTGTTGCAGAAGACGCTATCCGGACTGGCTGACATTCAGAACGTATCTCAAACGCTGGACAAACTAGTAAGTTACCCAAGTATTTATATGTTGAGCACTGTCGATGATAGTGACATCGAACGATTTGAAAATGTTTGCAAATGTTACCTCTGTTGGGTAAAAATGTGACTTGTAAATTTGACTTATTCAGATACCAGTTTTCTATTTTTCTCTTAAATTGTGTGTTGCTACACCAGTACATTTTCGACAGTTAAATAAAGCCATCTTGACCAATGCTTCTTGTGTTTTATTGTAGAATTTAATAGATTTGAATGGACACGGGGAACAAAAATACATAGGTAAAGAGTTCCTACTTTATTACAATGCCTTACCATTGCAATGCAGCTTAGCTTTGGGTCTCCCTCCTCTTGGGTGGTACACAAGCTCATAGGCTTGGTTCCCCTGTTGTCTTCCCTCTAGATCCAGCCCAAGTATATAAACCCTGTGCTGATCCCGACATGCCTGTGAAGAAGAAGAGAAAGTCTTCAGGTTCAGAGGACCCTGGCCTTAGGAGGTGTAAAATTTCCAGGTAACTTCTTAAGCCACGGTGCAAGATTAAACATTAATCGAAGCATTAAAACTCCAGTCCAATTGTGAAGCGCTGTGTGACAACCTGTTTGTAAATGGCGCTATACAAAAATAAAGATTGAAGATTGAAGTCCACATGAGTCCACTCTAGTTTTCCAGTCTAGGGGGCGGGGCGGGACGTGGAGTCTTGTAGTGCACTGGTAAATATTTAGTGTTAAGATATATTTTTTAAAGATATTTATTAAGAATTGAGATCCTGATCTGGATGGTAGCTGCTAGCGAACATGCACAGCTTAACTTATTGCATGTCCTGGACTCTGTAGAAGCATTTCAATCCATGCTCTTTACATTTTAGGCATTCATTTCTCAGATCTCAAATCTCCTATGGTCAATTGTGAGATTGCAGTGTTCAGCACAAATTGAACAGGCAATTTCTTAAGTTTTTCCTGTTAGTTTTTTACTATGCTGCATTTTAATTAATTTTGACCAAAGTTCAATGTTCATGTATAAAGAATTGTGTCATGCCTTAGCAGTTTTTGCAGGACACAAGCCCCTAGCAGACTGATGAGCCCTGAAGATCACTTTTCCAGCAAGAAGTGCCTCTCCTGGTTTTATGAATATGCAGGTAAGTGTGTGTTGCTCAGATTCAGCATATTACCAATGGTTTTACATAGGGTTTTTCTTTTTTGCTAAATATTCCGCTGGTGGTGGTCAGGTGTTTTTACCCTGTGTGAGAGAAGTGCTGCTCTACAGTGACCTCAGGATACCCTAGGAATAAGTATTGTGTACCTGTGAGGGGAAAAGGCCAAGATGTCTTATTGTAGATCACAATCAAGGATGATGCCAGGCTCTTTGGCCTTGGGTGAGCAGCAGTGGATGAGCCCCAGAGACAGCTGTAGAGGACAGCAAGTGGTGTGATAGGTAAAATTCCTCTAGTACTCTGGGTAGTTATTTCAAATTTTGTTGGTTTTTGTATTTTTCTTGGAGAGTTTATTACCCTAGTCTTTGTTTTAATTGAATAATTCTACATTGAATTGTATAACTTTAAATAATTTGTCAAATTTTGTTGGTTTTTGTATTTGTTTTGGAGAGTTTATTACCCTAGTCTTTGTTTTAATTGAATAATTCTACATTGAATTGTATAACTTTAAATAATTTGTCACATTTAACAGCTGGTCTTTGTTACTGTACAGTTCGCTTTCTCAAAAAGTATGCATTTGTATATAGTTTAGTATATGCCATTTAGCAGACGCTTTTATGCAAAGCGACTGTGTGAATGCATACATTTTTCAGTATATGTGGTCCCAGTGTAAATCCACTGTACTCTACCTACTGAGCCCAATAGAACCGCTTTAAAGTGAATTTGTCTGTCTGTCAGTAAAATAGAAGAGCAATAAAGTGAACTCTCTTCTTCTTCCCCTGTCAGTGAAAAAGCTAATATTTGCTTATGGAGTGATCAAAACAAATATAGAACAGTGACTCGACACATACCTGCATTTGTAATGCCTTTTGACAAGGGTCATCTTCAGGCATCTTTTGTATGTGTGTCAACAACAGCCCCCGATGAGGTGGTGGGACCAGAGGGCATGGAGAAGTTCTGTGAAGACATTGGTGTGGAGCCAGAGAACGTGAGTTCCTCCTTGGTCACTTCTGTTTGCAGGAAAGATAAAAGTCTTTTCCAAGACCTACAACCCTCTCAGGGTATTTCAAAAGCTTTTGGCATTGAAAATATTGACAGTGATAGGCTGAGCGTTTCTGACCAAATCCTGTCCGATTTTAGGGGTCGAAGTTTGAATGCTGCAGATTGAGCCTTTGCCACATTACTGCAGTTGTTTTTTTATAAACAACTTTCTGTCTTTTTTTTAATTACACAATTTGGAATGTGCAATCGCACGTGTAAGCCTGTCCCACCGCTAAATATCTTCAGACCGTTTGCAAGGGTGCTGATGAGCATGCATGTCCTCCGATACGCGTGCAACTGCAGTCCAACAACTGAGCTACGCAGCTATTGCGCCAGGGGGCTGCACATCTTATGCAGCTGGCGTAGACCGAATGCAGGTGCCCAGTTGACCCGAGGAGTCACTTTTAATAGGTGAGGAAAAAATCCCCTCTCTGGTTGACTACGCAATTATGCATCACCACGCAGGACTCCCAGCCACAGTTATGATTCAATGGCAAGCACAGGGTTTGGTTCCAGACTGTGTGGTGCATCACTGCACTCTGAACCAGTATCTTAGCTGCATTCGCCTCCGTAGAGCCCCATCTTAACTATTGAGTGGAGTTGAGTGGAGTGTATGGTATTGCTTTGTTACCTAATTATTCCTATTAATGCCCAAAAGTATATGAATATATTTTCTCTCTGCTTTCTTGCTGGATTTAATTCTCTGAAAATGATGCATGTCATTTTATTTGTTTTTACAGATAATTATGTTAGTCTTAGCCTGGAAACTAGAGGCGCCAAATATGGGATTTTTCACTAAGGAGGAGTGGATAAAGGGAATGACCTCTCTGCAGTAAGCACAGCTTCTATTTTCCCTTTGGACAGTCTGGAGCTGCCCTTGAGCTATTGAATGCATCGGTATAACTAACCTTGAGAATCTCCCCCCCTCCAGGTGTGACTCTACAGAAAGTTTACAGGGAAAGCTTGACTACCTGCGCTCCCAGCTCAACGACTTGGCAGTGTTTAAGAACATCTACAGATATGCCTTTGACTTTGCCCGGGTGAGTTTGGTCACCCAGTCAAGTGTTTCAAGTTTTATTCAGAACTTGTGACGTGAAATTTCCATTGTACGCATTTTTACAGACTGATCTGTATAGTGGAGTCTGTCAGGATAGAAAGCACCCTCTCCCTTCAGCAGTCAGGGAGTGCCTGTTATACTTGATCTATCGGTGTGAAAAAACTTTTCTCTCTTATTCAGATGTTGAAATAACAAATGCAAGGGGAAGTTGCTAATATTTTTCACTTATCAAAATAACTTCTTCTATGCAGTAATTACATTTAGTATTAAGTAGGCTAGGGTAGGTATCTGTAACATTGCTACACATCTAAAAATTGTGGATCAGAGGGCAATTTTTGTTGCAAAATCTCTATGACAACCAGAAATGTTTCTTACATCTCTGCATAAAGTGAGTATTGTATGAGTATTATCCACAGGCAAACACACAGATGAGACATCTGTGGACATGGCCAAGCCTTGGTAAACTGCTGAAGATGTTATGAGACTTGCATTGATCTTTGTGTCTAAGCCCTTTAGATGTCAGCTTTGAGACCTGTGCTAGTCAGGGCACATCAGCATCATCGTTATTCACTATACTCCGCTGTTTCCCTAGTCAGAGAATGAAGGTGTACATTTTTATCACCCCAAACAGACTATAAGATGTGAAAATACAATCTATGAATGATCTTTTAAAATGGACAATCGAGAAAGCTTGGTTATGAGAATTGGAGAGTAACCAAGAATTGGTTACGTGTTGACAGACTAGATTTTCAGAATGAACCGGAAGTGACATTTAAATCTCAATGCTATTTTTGAGATGTTATGGAAATTATTATGTGCCATCGCAAATAGATCTTTATCAGCATTAACTAATTTTCTTTACATTTCCATAACATGGTTGGAATTTATCTTATGTTGTACCATACCTCTGAAAAATATCACCGACAGTGACCTTAGCCATAAAATGCCCAGAATAGTTGAGTTTAAATAACAGCACAACGTTATCTCAATGCCCAAATGAAATCAAAACTCAAAAATGAATCGGAAATTCGTCCCACACATGGAGAAAAGTAAAACGAATTAAAGGGATCACTTTTAAAGTAGACTGAATATTATTCCCTGCTGCATCCAATTCCCTCCTCTTCCCCATTCTTTTATTTATCCATTCATTTTCTTAAAGTGAGTCTTCGGGAAACTGCACCACACTGCTGGAAGTGGTCCTCTCTGCCTCCACAGCTGTAGCCTGGATTGGATTGAGATGCTGACGATGGTTTGATCTCCCTTTTGGTGGCATCAAACAAAAAAACTACTTAGTCAAATAAAGTTAGGACGTTTCAAAACATCCTTTTTATTTACTGCATATGTGTAGTAAATCAGCGCTCACAGTGCATAGAGCTGGTAAGACGTGCGCTATAAGCATATGGTGCAAGGGAGGTCAAAAGAGGATAACATGCACGTTATTCAGTAAACATAATTTTCTGAATACATTTCCAGAAAACACTGAAGTTGATGCTAGTGCTAATTTAATAAGAAAAAAATCTCCTCATTGAAGATTATGTTGCTTGACAGTGTGACAAGTGTGTGCCTTGCGGTTGGAAGTGATGCATTGTGGCTACTAACAGTTGCGGTGTCCCTGTGCTCGTTTTCCCCAGGAAATGAGAATGAATGAGTCTTCATCCTTATGATAGACTGGAGATATTCATGCAATGTCAAATAATGGTTGGGGAACTTTGCTCGTAACTCAAGGTTGCGGGTTACATTCCCGCAACCTTGGGGGCACTGCCATTGTATCCTTGAGCAAGTTACTTAACCTGAATTACTTCAGTAAACATCCTGCTGTATAAAAGGATTGTATGTTAAAAAAAAAAGTAAGCTGTGTAAGTTGCTCTGGATATGAGCTTCTAAAAGCCTAAATGTTCATGTAAATGTACGTATATGGTCAAGCACATTCTGCTTGCCACTGATATCGTACATACTGTGTAGTTGATGTTTTTCTTAATATTTTCCCCCTCTATAGGATAAAGACCAGCGTAGCCTTGACATGGACACTGCCAAGTCCATGCTAGCTCTACTCCTAGGAAGGACATGGCCCCTCTTTCCAGTTTTCCATCAGTTTTTGGAGGTTGGTCTCCGGTTAGATGTTCCTTTCCATTGTACATGTCATCCAGTGTATCACCATGATAACACTACATTTACATTTATATTTTAAGCATTTATCAGATGCTCTTATCCAGAGCGACTTACAAGATGTGCATTAATACATGGTATGAACAATCAGTTCGTGCAAGAGGTCAGTGCAGTAATATAGCTATAGACGTTATTGTAGGCAGCTGCATACCATACCTGTAACACTGGGAAGGAAAAGGTTAGTCATTTAGTTTTTTTTTTTTTTTTAAATGCGGAGTAAGCAGGGAAACGTATACAAGAAGTATTGAATAAGTAGGCAGTGGTGATGACAATTGGCTAGATGTACAGAATTCAGTGGTAGTGGAGTCTGAAGAGGTGGGTCAGACTACAGACACTACAATAAAACACCAACATCACTGATAACGTGACCTCAGCGGTTTTGCCATCATTTCCGCTTATTGGATTTTAACAAAGGTTTTAGAGAAGGATTCAATCAAAAGTGGTTCTCTGTGGCTCAGTTGGTAGAGCATGGCGTTGGCAACGCTTAGGTTGTGGGTTCATTCCCCACTGGGGCCACATATACTGAAAATGTATGCATTCACTACTGTAAGTCGCTTTGGATAAAAGCGTCTGCTAAATGGCATATATTAAAAGTTTTCTAGAACACTATAAACTAGTGCACAGACTGAGTTGATTCATTTAATTAATAGCACTACTGCAATTCTCTCCTCACTGCTCTCCTTGTCTGTGCCGATGAACCCCTGCAGCTAATCCACAATGTAGCTGCGAGGCTCGTCTCCCCAACCCTTCACATGTCACACCCCACACCACCTCTTCATTGGCTGCCTGTTACAGTGTGCATCATGCTAGCCTACAGCGCAGTGAATGGAACAGCTCCACCATACCACCAATCAATCTTTAAACCGTGCACACCGGAGGCCACATGGCTCCGTTCCGCCACCTAGGGGACTGGCTGTCCCTTCCCTGGGGGTTGCTCCTCACCCCCACGATGCCTGTGTGTTCTGGCCCCCAGTGATGGAATGACCTTCCCACTGTGGTCAGGACAGCAGATTCCCTGGCCATCTTCTAACACAGACTGAAGACCCACCTTCAGACTGCATCTTAGCTCCCCTCCCACCCCCTAGCATCTGCTACTTTATTCATTCAGGTTATTTATAAAGGGGGTTGCACATACACATCCTGGTCTGGCAGCTTTGTGAACCAGGTCCCTGCCACTGTTGCTCACAGAACTCATGTGGAAGCACTTATTTTATCCTGCGTTGTAGGAGGAAAATAAGAGTGTCTGTTAAACAAATGTAATGTAATATTGAGAAAGTTTTACATTTTTTAACAATGTTAACGTTTCTTTCTGCCCTTGTCTCTTCCAGCAATCCAAGTACAAAGTGATGAACAAGGACCAGTGGTACAATGTCTTAGAGTTCAGCAGGACCGTCCACGCGGACCTCAGCAACTACGACGAGGACGGAGCCTGTGAGTGTCAGCGTGCCTCCTCTTTCTCGGACCCCCCCCCCAAACTTTCTCACATCCTCCACTGGCCCTGTCTCTGCACAACTGCAGAACACAAGGCCAGTGACATTGTGATTTCATTTGACTGTTTGTCATTATTCTGCTCAATTCGTGGAACCATTTATTCCGTTTGATGTTCACATTTTTGGCGAAAACCAATTTCATATTTCGCTTGTTTTCAGCGTATGAATGGATATCATGTGCACATTGTATGATGCAAGTCGTCCTGGATACAGGCCTAACCAATTCAAGAAATGATGATGATATTAGTGGAAGTACAAGTCGGGCATTGTTGCCCGTTAGAGAGAAAAAGGGCTTAAGTTAGACTCAAAGGCAGACCACATGTCTCAGTTTGGCACCAGAAAGCAACCCCATCTCATTCGATGCGGCGCACTCTGTTTTGGACCGTGGTCTTGCATTGGCCACAGCGGAATGTCGAGGGCACCTTGTCGGCGACGTCCAATTAGAATGATCAAGAAAGTGACGAGTGACCAGAATTGTAAAGCGTTTTCCTGCACTTGTTGCGTATGTGGCACAGGAGCACAGAAGTCATGTCAAAGCTGGTGGCGCAGCGCAGCGCAGTCACGTGAGCAGCGCATGTGCACTAAAGGTCATGCTGCCTTGTTAACTGCTCTCCCTTCCACTCCGCAGGGCCTGTGCTGCTGGACGAGTTTGTGGAATGGCAGAAGGCCCGTCTGTCGTTATAGCGGGGAAGAGAGAGCGGCGGCGCACCTGAGCAAGATTTCACTCTACAAAAATGGCACACCTGCAAGAACTGTTCCAGCAGCCCCTCTGCCATGATGGATTCATTGCCCAAAAAGAGACTTTTACAGTGTTAATTTAAACAAAAGGGGAACTGTTTTCTGTTATGCATCTGTCATCACAGTTACATTATCCAGTGTTGTAAGATCTACTGGGAAATTTGTTTCCTCATATTATTTTTCTCCCCCCTTTCATTTTTGAGTCTTACTTTTGTTTATAGTGTTTTCAGAAGGAAAATAAAGGATGGAGTTGTACCAAACCCGTATCCCCTGGCAGTTTGAGTTGGGTGGTATAGGTCTGTGTGGGAACCTCCTGTACGGTAGGTATGTTAAGGAGAATACATTTGTTTGGAATGTAGAAGTCACAATGAGGTGATTATAATTTTACTTGAACAAATGACTCTGTCCAGTGTGGATTTCCAGTCTTTATTGCAAAAGAGTGCCATCTACTGGACACGTGTGGGAATTATACATTTCAGCGTTGAAGCCCTTTTGCACTGGTCATTATCTTATTGATTTGATGGTTCAGACTGATAATTGAAAGATGGCTGGGCCGTCAGCAGGTTTTTCCTGTTCCGTCGTGTCGCCCTGCGATGGCTCTTTGCTGAAGCCGGGCGACGTGGCTGCGCTCATGATGGCGTTGAGTCGCGTTAGAGACAGAGACCTCTGCTTCATCCTCGGCGCGCTCTCGTCCTCTGACTCTCTGACGTGGCCGTACTTCTTCCCCTCCTCGTCGTAGTTGTAGAGCTTGATCACCCTGCTCTTGGACGTCCTGGCACTGCTCACCCTGCCGGGGTCAGTCTCCTTGGAGGAACCTTCCGGCTCTTCTCCCCTCGGCCCCTGGTCCCTCCGTTTTGACTTTTCTCCATTTCCCGCCACGCCGTTTTCGGCCTCTTTTTCCCCCTGGCTCTCACCACCGTCATCGCCACTGTCGCTGCCATCCAGGTAGGCCCTGCCCGGGTTTGCGCTCGAGTCTGGCAGGACCCGTTTGAAATGGGCGTCCTGCACGGTCAGGGTCACGGTCCCTTCGGTTGACGCCGTGTCCTCAGGCCCCGGACCTTTCCGGAAGGTCATGTTTTCGTACTGCGAGGGCAACGTGTCCATATCCTCTCCGCCGCCGTTAGGCTGCTCTTGCTGTCTTGCTCTTCGGAAAGGTCGACACCGGTTCAGATACGTCCTGCTGAAGGCGCCAAGGGCAAACCCGACCAGGAAGGTGACCACCACAGAGCTCGTCACCGCGGCCACAAAGTGACCCCCAGACACACTGGTTTCCTGGTAACCCTCGGTCTCCCTGGTCTTCCTCGGCCTTAGCGCACCAGAGCTGGCGCTGTGCACACACTCAACCCTGTAGGGCAGGATGAGCCTGCCTTCTCCAGCTGCCAGGAGGCAGTAGTACAGGCCAGCGTGATGTGGGGTGGCCCTGGTGATCTTCACGCTGCCGTCTCTCAGTATCGCCACTGGGTCCCCGCTGTCTTGGCTGCTGCTGTTCTCCAGCCGTCCAAACGGGGTCTGCCAGTACTGAGCCTCCCCTGCACACGGAGACAGGAGAGCCATATTCGATGTTGTTGTCCTTTGTGCTTATGTATACACCATTGCATTCATACTAAAATATTTTTGGCTAATTTAAGCTATAATAAACAAAAAGTGATTTTCTCTGGAAGGTCTTGTTCAGCTTACTGAAACTACAATCTCCCATAATGCATTTATTTCACACTTCCCCCCCACAATGCAAAAACCATGCATTGTAGTCTGGGAAAATGAGGCAGCGGGGTAAGGAAAATAATGGATCATGTGTGAAATTGAACAAAATACAGATGTCATTGTGTGAAAGGGCTTAATACACCCAGCACAACTGCAGATACTTACCATGAGACCCTGCGTTGCAACGAAAACTGCAAATTTGTCAAATAGAATGCAAATGCAGCTACTTAATGCATGACCAAACTGCAATTTGAGTAATGCACTTAATTTAAGGAACAAGATCTTGGCTGCCTCAAAATGGTGTCTAGTATTTATTTATTTATGTATTTATTTTGCCATGTATAGACTGGAAAGACGGACATAACATAAGACACCACTCCCTTTCAGTCAATTCTAGACCTGGCTCCTGGTGGACTAATTCTTCCATGTTCAGATTAGAGATCCATGTCATTCATGAAGAGGAGTTGTCTGCACAGATGCAGTCCTGGGCTGATGTAAAGGCCTTTCTAAACAGCCCTGAGGTTCGGTGCTCGGGCCCTCGATGGCCAGAGGGGACCTGGTTTTCATTCTGCCTGAAACATCAGTTCCTAACTTCCTTCAAACCGACACAAGGCCAAATCACATGATATTCTCTGAATGGTGTATGTATACATCCAATTGGAAGAGCCATTCTGGCTTTGAAGCATCTGAGTTGCTTAAGTCCGTATTAGTGATAAATTGAATATTTGTGCTTTTGTAGATATTTAACAGTGACCTATTGTAACATCCCATATGGAAATATTGTGAGATCTGTCAGGACTACAGATACTTGGGCTATTGAAGTCCAGGCTAGATTTAGTACTAAATACTCTTTAGATTAGGACATGATGACCCTAGGTGGGCCGAACGGCTCGTTCTTATGTATTCTTATGTTCTTGTATACATCTTACTACAGTAACCATCACAAGGACAGTAAATGTTAGCTGCAGAAATGTAGTGTTTTATTTGCCTATTTTTGGGTCCTGTATTATTGCATGCTAAAAGTCATATACTGACACGCATAGCAGTTATTTTGCTAAACAAACGCAAGCAGTGTAATTTGAAAAAAATGATTTGTGGTGAGTGCTGTCCCTTTATTTGTGTTCGACCACTTCATGCTAGGACTGGGCACCTATAAAAGTGCCAAACGGTAAGATGAGCCTGCCTTTTCTTCCTTCCCTTCACTTTTCCGTTTCTCACCTCTGACACTGCCGTTTCCACAAGGCAGCCTCAGGTCTCTCCCCTCCATGACCCTGGCTGTGAGGGTTTGTGAGACCTTCAATGTCCTGCTGCACACCAGCTGCCCCGGACCTAGAGAGGACAGGGGGACACCGTGCAGGGCGCCCCCGTGACACCACACGCCGCCCGTCAGCTGGGCAGGGGCCTGCCTTCGCAGCTCCTCCAGACCACAGTCACACCTCCACGGGTTGCCATGGAGACACACTTCCGTACCCTGCCCCCAGAGGGATTCGAGGGCGGAGCCAGGCATCGTCTCCAGAAGATTGGCGCTCAGGTTCAGCACCTAGGAGTGCATTCATACAATTGCATGACTGATAAATATAAATTACTTCTAAACCGATACAGCTGGCTTTTTAAACTTGGGCATGAAGTGCCAGCTGAGATTTCAACTATATTGATAATCTCATGGTCACGGTCCTGCTTTCTGACCGCTGTTCAACTGTGATAATATTTAACATCACTGCCCCCCCCTCCCGAGCTGCCATGACAGCTTTTCACCGCTTCCTCTCAGTATTGCCTGTCTTCTTTCCGCTGTTTTTTTTGTCCTTGCATATCTACTCAGTATTCCTGGCTGCTGCCTTCCCGCCCTTCTGTCTCGTGTGCTCATCTCTCTGCTGTACCCTCACTGTGCAGTTGCTACCAAAGGACTGCTTCTTTTTGCATTGTGAAATGAACACATTTCAACCCAGTCTTCATCAGATGAATATTTGGTGGAAACATTTGCCATACAGTGGGTATAAAAAGTATTTACCAACCCCCCATTGGCATTTTTCACATTTTATTTTCTTTCTTCACGGAATAAAAAAAAAAAATGTTGCAGCGTGCAAGATTAAGTAAAGGTGCTTCTACCAAGTCCAGGGGATGAATACTTATGTAATAAATTATTGTCCGTTTTTTTTATTTGTAATTAGGAAAAAGCTTTAGAGTTGTTTTTTATTTGACATTGTAGAGTATTTTGTGTTCATCAGTGGCAAGAAACCTCAATTATACACATTTTGATTCCATGAAGTAAGAAAATTGAATGGGAATACCTTTTATACCCACTGCATATGTTCATTTCTACTAAAGTATTTGCTCATACTGCAATATATGTTTGTTTACAATTCCTTTTACATATTTTTGTTCTGTCTCTGTTCTGCTGTGGGCTATCTTCATCACCTGTAATTTCACAAGGTCCCAGAAAGCTTCCACAGACACTCCGGAAATCAGGTTGTGCTGCAGGTGAAGAGCAGTCAGGCCTCGGCAGCCCCGGACACTCCCTGAATCCACCCGGGAGATCTGGTTGGTTGCCAGGGAGAGCACACAAAGGTCTGCCAGTCCACTTATTGCTGAAAGATTTTGTTTAAAAAGAAAACTGTCATAACATTTTTGCTCAACACATTCTATGTAAACAACCACCTAGAGTGCAGTGCATGTGTGTGTATAGGTTTTACAATAAATATTCATTACCCAGTTTATTAAATTTGAGTTTTAACTACTATGGTAAGACAGCTCCTCGAAGTTACACAGGGAGAATTGTGAGTATGTTTCCAGCCTCTGGGCCACAGACACCATTGATCCCACAACAACAGGTTTGAAAGATGAGTGTTTGGTCAAGAAACACATTTATATTGCCAGGTTGCTCCTTGTTACCATGGGGACAGGTATTTACAATGGCTGCCGTTAAACTCTGACTTAAGCCTGCTTCTCTCTGTTCATTGGAACAGTGCTGAGCGGCACCCTGGGGAACATGAGCCCTTCAGTAATTACAGTTTGGGGCGATAAAGACGCCAAGACGGCTATGCCGGTGTTGCGGTTTATTTATGCAGGAAGAGGCAGCACACAGGGGTTGTGTGACATTATTATTTTGAATCCTCTTTCAACTGTGATAAAGAAATAATAAAAAACGAAAGCAGTGCCGTACAGGTCAGGCACGTGTCTGTGATGCTGCAGATCTCATCCTACTAAGTGGAGTGGCGGGACCGGGCATCTAGAAGTCCGTCAACGTTCATTGAATAATCGTCAAGCGAAATGATGAACAGCAAAATAAAATCAGATGGTTGCTGAAGCATATCAGCAAACTGCTTTTAATATGGCCGAGTAGATATCTTAATTTAAGTTCCCATGCTCGTAAATTGGGACTCCCCACCCCAAACGGGGTGTTAACGGATTCCCACGACATGACGCATTCAGTTATGAATGGACCCGTCGACTTACCCTCAGGTATGGTGTCAAGTTTGTTGTTCTGCAGCCACAATGTCTGCAGTGCATCTAGGCCAATGAAAGCATGCCGGTGAACCTCCGCTATCCGGTTGTTTCTGAGATCCAAAGTCTTCAGGTGTCCGAGCCCTTGAAGTGCACCCTCTCTTACGATACGGAGGCAGTTGCTGCTCAAGTCCAGCACCTCCAGGTTCGAAAAACTTGCGAAAGCAGCCTCCTGGATCTCAACGATACAGTTGTGACTCAGATTCAGTCTGACTGTGGATGGCAAGCGGGGAAGGAAGTCTGACTGTCGGACGCCGGTGATGCAGCTGAAGCTCAGGTCGAGAGCACGGGCGCTGCCGGACATGCCAGAAGACCACATTTTCAGTCCCCGACCAATGCAGTTGACAGTCACGTGCCCTAATGTCGGCGTTTCTTGGTCGTACGGGGCAGCTGTACTTGCCCTGGTAAATTCGCTGGCTCCGCAGAGCAAGGCAAAGAGAAGCATAAGCCCCGCTCTTGATGAGGGTAATACGCGTAGCTCCATTACTTCTAAAAATGTGAAACAAGAACATTTACATTTTAAGCATTTAGCAGACGCTCTTATCCAGAGCGACTTACAAGATGTGCATTAATACATGGTAGGAACCAAGGCCGAAACGACCATATATATTGGGGGGCACACATCCCCCCCCAATATTCAGATATGCTCAAAATGTCCCCCCCAATATATAGCCTAGCTGATATTTTTTTTTAAATGTCCCCCCCAATGTTGACTCCATGGTTACGGCCTTGGTAGGAACCATAGGCGCCGATCCCGTGGGTGCTCCGGGGCCCGAGCACCCACGGAGAAGGCCGAGCACCCACGGAAAATTATGCACGGAGCCAAATTTACATTGATTTGATAGCAAACTCCACCTAGCATACGCTGCGCGGCACCCACGGGCAGAAACATAAATCGGCGCCTATGGTAGGAACAATCATAGTTAGCGCACGAGATCAGTGCAGGAATACAGCAGGAATACTAACATATTAGACATAAGGCACACGCATGGAAGCAATACAAACTATATAGAAACCGTATTAAAAACAATTATGTAGGGCATTTTTTAAAATTTCAGTGTTTACAGTTGAACAAATAGGCTACATATATGAACAATAATATAAATGAGTTCCTAATTGAATAGCAACAAAGTGATAGACACATAAGACTGCGACTTTTGCTGTTAGGCAACTTATGAACTAATAGGCTATGTCTAGAAGTTGTTAACATGGTCGTTTTATTTTCGTTGGTATTAAATTCATTTTGAATCGACTCATGATGAAAACCCCAATTGCCAAATATCTCTGTTTATAAAGAAAAGTCCCATTTGCAATAGTTTCTACATTTGTAACCTAAATATATGTGGCGAGAAATCCAGTAGGCATCTTACACAATTTCACATTGGAATTAAATTTTTTAGGCTATTCGTTGGAAACCAAATTTCGCATCACGGTGTAAATGTATAGAACAGATACGGGGACACATAACACCGCAGCACACCCAAGAAAAGCAGTTAACAACAAAACTGAACGTGAGCACGCACATAAATGGAAACTTACCGTCTAATTGGGAGATGTGCTGTATAATTTTGATTCTACCCTGCTTTTAACGATACGCTTGTATTTGCGCTCCCGTGATTCGGTTCATTCATGTAGAGGTTTAAAGTGCAGTCCTCACATGATTCTTCGAGTGTGCGGTTCAGTCCCCAAACGTTAAAGATTAACCGTTACAAGCGACAGAAGAAGGGATCTCGGGATACCCATGGCCTAACTGTGCATATGAGGGTCAAATGTCCCGAGCTTTGGCTGTAACTACATTCGTTTACATTACTCTGCAGTAGAAGTGAACATTCTGAAATGGATCAAAAACATATCGCTATATTTCATGCCATTTTCTTTGCTCCTCAGAGTATTC
Source organism: Aldrovandia affinis (assembly GCA_029706075.1). Lineage (NCBI taxonomy): Eukaryota > Metazoa > Chordata > Actinopteri > Notacanthiformes > Halosauridae > Aldrovandia > Aldrovandia affinis. The sequence continues at coordinate 4,127,021 of JAINUG010000025.1, read as the reverse complement.
TATTGAAATTGTCAACAGCATTTAAAAACGAATAAATCTAATTTTGAAACTTATCCGCCCTTTGTTGCTATTGGACAAGTAGGCTACTGTATGTCTCGTGAGTTTTCTGGCCACAAGAGGGAGACGTCGCGCTGTGGATAGAACCCGTAACTTTGCCGATGCCATACTTATCGCCCTAATCAGATTTGCCATGTATGAGCCTACGTTTTGCTAATCGTTTGTGTGAAATTTGATTGATCATTTCAGTTATTTATCACTTTATCATTTAAAGACGAGTTGTGTCACACACCGATTTGCCATTCCATCAACTTTTATTGATCATCATTCAGATATATTTTATGTATCTCCCATTTATGTAGCTTTGACTTTGTAACGTTAATGTTGTTAACGTAATGCACATACCAAAATCAAATTTGTAACTGGAAATGTCCAGTTACAATATAGCTTTGACTCGAGACCAAAACGCGTATGGATTGCTTACAGGCTATGTTGTTGGTGTTTGAGAGTGTAATATAATAATCATAACAATACAATAATAAACTATAATGACCACGGACATGTTTCTAAAAACAAGTCGTCAAAACGTCTTGACAAAATATAAAAGAAGAGAGCGCCTAAGGACTGCCCCAACTATTTGAGACAACATATCTCAAAGAGCAAAACAGGAGCTGGATTTCGCAGTCGCACATGCTCAGTTGGAGTTCGAGGCTCAGCGAGTCAGCTCCTCCCTAGTGTGTGTGTGTGTGTGTGTAAGAAATTTGCAAACGGAGCAAGAAACCTTGCATCACAGAGCGAGCGGTACATCAGCACCGGGACCGCATTAACGCAGCTGGATCCCCCGAGGACCAGATAAAATACGTCACCGAGGGAACAGAACCCTGCTTCGGTAAGGAGAAACGCACCACGACCTCGATTTTGCTTGTGTTATCTTAGATTTGTATAAAAAGAAAACCTGTTGGAAACACACAACATACTACAGGAAGGATTGTTCGCGCTGCGATTGGAAAGCGCACAGCAGTTGTAGAGGAAAGTGAAAAGCGCGATATTTTGATAGTGTAATGTAGTCCGCATGATCTGATTTCACTCCCCATCTGCCCGCCCCTTAAACACTGTCTACCTTAGCAAATTGATGGGTGCGCAAGGAGCAGTCCTTGATCTCCGACGACCCGCATACTACATCGCCCAACTGCAGACCCGAATAGTATTTTATCTGCACTCTCAAGAAAGATAAACACATTGTTACCGCTGTGATTCAGGTGACTGCTGCTAAGTTAGCTTGCTGGATAGCTAGCTAGCTTAATAGATGGAATGAGCCCGAGAGTGCTAGTAAGTGTGCTGTAGCCTAATATTCACGATACCATTTTAGATGGATTACTGCTTAGGTCGTCTCTTATTTCGCAAGCGTCTACTGTACTAATAGGCTGCTCACACCGATCACGATTTTAAGTTGCCACTCCTTTGTTTGGGACTTGTGCAGCCCCACCTTCTTTGGCTATTCCGTGCGGTTCGTGGAAGTGCAATGACTATCCAAAGCATCGAACATGTTCCACGTGTTCCTTTGAATATTTTTATGTTAGATTTTGCTATACAAGTTGTCTTCGAGGAGATGCGAACAAGTGTGAGCATGTCATCTTTGTTGCAAAATGCTAATTATGAAAAGGCGACGCCTTTGAAAACATATATGGCCCTGATGCATTGACGTGTAAAAATAGTCTATATCTTAGGAAAGAACAAATAAATGTGAAAACCCGTTACATTCCTCACTGGCCTGCCTCCACAACCTCCGCAAATGATCATGCCAAAGAGTATTTATCAGAGATAGACAGATGTCCCCCAAGATCTTGTGGGCGCTTCTACACGCGTAGGCCACAGAGCCGGTTCAACAACCCCTGGGACGTTTATCTGTCATTCCACTTTGCTTACTCACCAGATCGACTTCGTAAAGTTCACACAGGTGCACTGCCATTTCGAATTGCGCGAAAAACACGAGGCCTGCTGCCTCTTCCAGTTTGGGGACTTCTGCCCCATGCTCACACTCGCACTGAATGATGGAGATTCACAACTCTTTCTGTTTCCATTTATGACACGAATAATACCTTGTATTAATGCACAACTTGTAAGTCGTTCTGGATAAGAGCGTCTGCTAAATGCTTAAAATGTAAAATGTAAAAATGTAATATTGACAGGGGCGTTCATATAGGAGCATACTTGTACTGGTAAGCGGAGATAACTACTGACTCAGAGAGTTCTGCGTTATTGAGAAGGGTTAAAACACAGTTCCGAATTGTGTTGATTTTTACACCCGTGGGACTAAAGGATTAGCTTTCATGCTGTAGGATGTGACACAAAGTGAACGCAAGTGAACTGTAATACACTTACGGCATCGATACCTGCGTGTCATTATAATTGGGCAGTCCCAGGCGGAGGGCTTGCTTTTCAGTATTATTGCTGCGTAAATGCTGCACAGATTCACTGTAAATAATATGGATGTCTCGTCCCATTGGTCGAGCCTACTATTTCGCCGGTCTACATTCCAGTTCATCTTTTTATCATTCGTTTTAAAAACGCAGACAATCAACATCGCTGTGTTGCATAGTACATGAACGAACTCATGGGATATGAAATAAGTCCACAGAACGCCAGCCAATGTAAGACGTTTTACCTGCCAATATTTAAAAAGGTAAATATACGAATAAATAAATATGAACGGAAACAAAACATTCAATTATATGTATCCATTCATGCGGACAATTGACCAGGACATTTGTGCCCTGAATGATCATCATGTAAATTCGTTTTTTGTGGCTTCATTGTGCCTGTCAGGCATGGTGTCGTTTATGCAACCTGTTGGTAAATTTCGACATACAGCATTATATGTGTTACATTTGTTTGCTAACACTTTGGGCGTGACTGGGCACGCAGGGGCATATAGCGATAACAAGCGCGATTTCCACTACAGTACATGCCTGATGAATGTGCCAAATCAGATGAGCTTCTGGAATTTATGGACATTTTCACAACTTGTTTGGTATGTGTAATCGCAATGTAGTATACAGGGCAACAGTGGGCTACACGCATATGTGAGCTTAATTATCTGGGCGTAAAGCGCGTGAGCAAATGTTAAGAGAATTGCGGTCTTTTTTTAAGCCACTTGATGAATTTGGACAATTGTCCCTTGGGTCTGCTAGCTTCACCCAGGCGCGCGTGGCTGCATGTGATGTAGAGTAGCCTACAGTTAAGCAGTTCTGTCGCTAATTCTGACATTTTCTTTCTGATCTCAACGAAAGTAATTCAGAACCTCTGAACTCATCCATATTGACATTTATTTGGAACGACCAACGCTCAAGATTTAAACTTCATAATAACTCAATCATGAATAACTTTCCCTTTTTGATGCAGGATTTAAATACTGGGACCATATACATTACACCAGCAATTTATTTAATATGGGAAAATTGTAATTATTGAGTGTGGGGGTTGTTTCATTAATTTAAAAGAGTGTTTACTTTCAATTCATAAGAAATGCTTGTTCGTTTCGGTTTCAATTTGTTCCTTTACAAATGTATTTGCTTCCATTTTAAATGGGTGACAAATGCTAGTTCGTGGGCCGGTGGACAGCATTTGGCCCACGGGCCGCCAGTTGAATAGCCCTGTTCTAGACGGACCCCGATACACCCGAGTTATCATGGGGGACATGGGTTAGGTTTTTTATGTGTTTGGTACGGTTGGATGCATGGATTACAATGGATGTCCCTGCTTTGAAGTGTATTACTCTCTCTTACTGTTAATCATCTGATGTGCACTCAATGCTTGTGTATCCTATTTTTCTTTTGTAGTCATAATTGTCGTTGCAGTAATAGGTTACTAAATTTGCAGTGATGTGGGTTTCTGTTTTGTCCTGATTAAATATAGGCCATTGTTTTTAGGCAGTTTGGTTAACTAGCTGAGTCATTCTGTAGCTATGCTGGAAATGTATATATCCACAACAATTGTGAAGTGAACACAGTGAAGCTGCAGCAGAATATAGTTATGGCTTAATGCTTGGGTGTGAAAGCCCCCTCAGCCTAGTTCCTTACTGCTGCACCACAATTACAGTGCTGCAGTTTTTACTGGTTATTTCGAGGCTTTTTACAAAATAACAAGCTTATTGATGTTCTATCCATTTGGTTTTATCCATAATGCACACCCATAGAATTATCATTCTTGCGAAATTTGGGACCCATCCCTCAAATTGCACATTTCAGAAATAATATGGCGCGTCATAAAGTCGGAACGCTCTGTCACTGTTTGGTGCCATTGATGCAGCATAGCTGGTTGGTAGTTGGGTGTGTCGTCATGTGGCCAGAGCTGTAATTATCTTTTTTTGTTGTTGGCATCAAAATGAAAAGCTTCTCCTTCTATGAAGTTTTAGTGGGGCATCATTAGCTCTCAACCTTGGACTGTATGGATTTAATATCCTCTCAAAGCCAATCCTCTTGCTTGATTTGGAAAAATAAGACCTTAATACATTGATAAAGACCAAATACTTAATGATCTTGGCCTTGTTCCACACTTAAAACAAGCATAGTTTGCATGCTGTTCTCCTTGGCTGCTTTAGCAAGGTAAAATATCAGATCTGCGTGCGTGTGTGCCCTGGGATCAAATGAAACCAGCGCTATTCATGGGTTTGATGGAATTATAATATGAAAGAATAAAAGGGTGCGAACCGACTGCTTTGTATACCTGTATCATAATAAATCTACTGTTTTGCCTTATGAGAGTCATTTTATGCCAACAGCATCTTGCTTCATTGAAGCATTAGTCATGTGGATTTACCTTTTCAGCTGAAAGCGATGCTGCAGGTGTTTTAGCTGCATATAATATTACGATGTAATAGCAATAGGACACGTTTCCTGTAAGCCAACACCAGAAATGGAATTGGGTTGGGCACTGTAATTTTTGTCGAATTTTGCACGACTTAAAACGTGGTGCTTCCTGCGCACGTAGTCCCGATAGTAAGACAGCATCCTGGCGGGGCACGGTTGTCGCTGTCGCTACGTCTCCCGTGGCTGTTGTAAAGCCTCTGCTTTCTGCTCCCCCCTGTCTTGTCACCTGTCTCTCCACCGCTCCATCAGCGCTCTCGTCTGGAGCGGGCTGTGGACACGGGAAAGCGGTGCAGCGTGGCTGCTTGGAAGCCTGGCTTCTGAGTAGAGAGCGTTATACCATCGGCTCCAGGTCTCTTTACTTTACGTGCTCTGACATCTGGCATTTTTATTCACAAAAATAGTAACCTCTCCAAAATAATACATTTTACAGATGCTTTTACGCTGCATTGTGCCCCCTTAATCAGAACCAGATTTTTACCATTTTTGTTTCATGTTGTGTTAATGTCATGTAGTGTATCGTTATGGACATGTTTTGTTGGATTTGTCATTGTTGCATGCTGTTTCTCTACTTGGGCCCAGATCGCTTGTGTTACAATGAGTTTTTAAGGTTTTATCCATCTGTGCTACACCCATAATGTTTCCTGTTTTTATTCACACTCTCTCCGGGAGTGTGGTTATCACTGTAGAGGCAGGTTATTTAAAGGATGCTGGCATTGTGATACTGCCACTGTTTGTCATTGGACTGTAAGCAGGGGGTATCAAGGCCACTTGAAGTGTGAAGTCACTTCTGCCAGTGACAGAATCCTCAGTTTTAATATCCTTTTGAAGAAGTGTGGGTAATATCATAACCTATATTCCCAGGTGGCTCTCTGGCTCAATGACAACCGTTAAAGGAAGACTCCTAGGTGGCGCATTTGGCTAAGGCACTTGTGTTTTGTGCAGCGATGTGCTCTATGGCTTGGATTGGATCCAGTCTATGCCAGTTCCATTTATGGCTGGAAGTCCTTCAGGTGACATCCTATTAGCCGTAGCATCATAACATATGATCTGCCTGCAACTGCTTAAAAACAAGTGGAAATTGGGACAGCCAGCTACCTTCATAATTTGAAGGAGGACTTTGTAGTGTTGGGTCTGTAAATGGGACACAGGAGCGGGGGCGATCGATACTCCTGACTCTTAAGCTGCCCCCCTTCTTGAGGAATCCCAATTCCAAAGTTTTAAAGCAGCCCTAACGCCACCGAACCGCGGTTGTCCTGGTTACCCACAGGCTTGTGAGGGGAGACACTCGAATGCACAGGGAGCCGTGATCGGAGCATTTTCTTTCAAAGAAGTCTCCTCACGTAATGTGAAAGACCTCACCTCACGGGCTGAATGGAAAGTAGAGGATTTAGATAAATATTTAAACTGTGGTTATAGTGCATTCCCGGGCTGAGAGTGTGTGTGTGTGAGAGAGGTTGCAGTGGGAGCAGAGATTGATGCTGCAACACACGCAACAGACTTTTGAAAACGACCATAGTAAATGTTGAATAAGATAAGACCCAGTCTCAAATTCAGTCTTATGCTTACAATAATCACGGTTATAATATTCAACTTGTTCATAACATTTTCACGTGATGTTTTGTACCGGAGGCACAGAGCTCCTACAAAGAAGCATTTTTCTTCTGCCAGTAAGGTTGTGCAAACACCAAAGAGATTAGTGCATCTGGCTGGGTTGTCCTGTTAAAGAATCTCCTTGACAACCCAACTCTGTTGCTACAGAGTAATGGCAACAGACTCCAGGTCTTCTCACAGAGCATTGATTAGTAGATAAATATGAACAGAGATCAAACAGTCTTGTGTAAATTTCAGTTAATCTGAAAATCATCTTAAGGAGTGGATGCTTGTTTATGTTTTTTTTTTGGGTGTGGGTAGTTTTTGAGGATTGTAAGAGAAAAATATGGGAGTGTATAATCTGTTGATATACCTGCTTTATTGAAGGCTCACTAATCCGGCAGTCCGGAGCTTTAAGACTCCATCTTTGGCTAATATTTGATGGGTCTCTAAAAAACAGGAAGTCAATTAGTGTGATGCTAACATGCTTTCATAGAATTCAAAAGCTGTTTGTGGGAGGTGCCTTATTCAGCACTGATTCCAGCATTTTAGAAACATACTGCAGGCATGTATTCCAATGGCATGGCCCCCTTTGTCACTAACTGTGCCTGTAGGAGAGGAATTTTAAAAAATAGCCTTTCTAGCAGGCTTGAGCAAACTATTCAAAGTCTCTTCAAAGTTACGGGAATGGGCGTTCTCGCCACAATGAACCACCTTTTATTTTCCAGTGGTGTCAGTTTCCAAGGTTACAGCCAGGTTTCCAACCAGTCTGCGCCAAATAAATCCATAACAATGCAATAAAGCAGAATGTAGCCATAGAGTAGGGAGGGAGTTTGGTATTCTGTTTGTGAATGATCCGGCCAGTACAGCCAGACACTCTGTCTGCCACAGGGACTTGAATCACATACTGATGGTCCTGACAAGAGCTTCCTGTTTTTCTTTTTCTTCCTGTTGCTCTGCTTTTGCGGTGGCCTTTAATTTATATGTTTGTTTGGCTGGTTGCTTGGAGTAACACTCCATGCCAGGGGAATCAGTGATTGTGAAATAGTTTTATGATGTCCATTTTATTTGCGTGTTCTCTTTATTTATTACGTTTTCTACTGTTAAGCCTCTGGAAAATGTGGGCTCCATGCACCTGATTCTGAGTGCAGTGGTTTCTTTGAACATTACAAGATTCCTTGCTCAGAAAAATAAATATATAGCAGCAATATATTAATGCACTTAAGGAATCCAGAGATTTCCATTTACCAAGAGACAATGAGATGGGGAGGTGAAAAAAGGGTTTGGCCCATTTGGCCATAAAGTGTTGACTGTTATGTTCGGTGTCCTCCTATGACCTGTTTCTCACAGCCCCCCCTGTGGGGCATGTGTTGTAATTGCAGCCTGCAGCATGTTTTCCACAATGAAAGCCTACGAGGACCAGCAGTACTCGACGCTGAAGAAGCAGTGCTTTCCATCAGGGCAACAAGATCAGAACAAGAGGCCACTGATCACTGACTGAGAGTTGACCCTCATCTAAATATGTGTGCCTTCCCCGGCACGGTGGTGCAGTGGATAGCGTCCCTCTTCCATCAGGGCAACAAGATCGGTAGGGTACACTGGAAGAGGCCACAGGTGAGATTGCTGACTGAGAGTTTTTGGGACCTCTCATCTAAATGTGTGTGCCTGTGTGTGACCACACGTTGTGTGAGGTTGTGATTTGGTTGGGATGAATAACAACCACACACCGATCCACAACTTTCCTGCTATTGTTGTAAATTGGTCCAGACCACATTTATCATGCACAAGAACATTTTCACAACATGACATTAAAAAAATGTTATTTGGATAGCTTGGAGGCCACAGGTGGTTCTTTACTAGCTACATATTTATTTTCTGTGTTGAGCTCATGTGCTTTCTACAGTAGAGTGCCACTATTCCATACACTGTAGTGAGGGTAACACCAACTTGTTTGATGGGCTAGGTGACAGATTGCCTAGCAACAGTGGCTTTGCTTAGCTTCCACCCATGGAAGTTCTACCAGCATGTATACATGGCACAAAAATACATATAAATCAAAAAGTACAATCAACAAACCCATACATGGTACACTGTGCTAGATATACTGCCTATATACAGCCAAGAAAAGGAAAGATAAAAATATGTCTACGGCAACTAACCGGCCGTTGTTTCAATTAAATATTCTGTCTGAAGCCAATAACAAAATTGCACGAAAATACATTATTCAGAATTCATATACCCGCAGGCACTAGGATCATACTATTGAATGTTGTAGAATAGTGAACAGTCCATTGTTGAACACGACGGTTAGCAGGGGTGTCCATAAACAAAGGCCAACTCATTGGCATGCCTTTAGGGCCCACTCCAAATTTGTCTGCTTTGCGATTCTGTTATGCAAATACAAGGGGGACTTTCGTTTTGGAGACATGTTAGAAGTTGGAACTTTGTGAGCTCTGTGGAAGACAGTTCTGCAATGGAATTGTAATAGAGCCAGGTCCACGCCCATGTGGTTTTGTTGTGCAATTGACCAGCATTTCATCTCGCAGGGTTAAAATCATGTAAGGTTTCAAAATAATGCAAGGCATTTATTGTTACCTGTTGGTAAATTGTCCCCACTTGAGTGAACTGATAGAACCACCCATGTTTGAGAGCGAGAGTGAGAAAATTGTCTTAACAGGACATTTTAAAATTGCAGTATTATAAAAATCAATGGTGGCCGTTGTTTCATCGTTGGTTTTTGTCACCCACTATTGTCATTTTATTTTGAAATAAAGTAACATACAGTCACAATAGCTATTCAGCTACTACCTAGCAATCTTGAAAGTGGACACATTTATGACGGGGAGGATGTGAATTTAATGAGAAAAACAGGTCTGATTGCTCTGTTTCTATGGTCACAGCTTTCAGCCCTGGGAGGCCAATCCAGAGACTGCATCTGAAACAAGATTAGGCCCTTGGGACACAAAGTCAGTACTGTAGCTGCAGAAACACAAGGCAGACACAGTGTCAAGATTGTCAGAGTCGATTGAGCTCCTTCAGAGGCTGTGCTGTGGGTGTAACCCTCTCCAGAGTTCTGCAGCTGCGAGAGGCAGCTCTTACAGGATCAGAAACACAGCACCTCCAATTAGCTTAGTGCCCAGTCTAAGAGTTTCAGTCTAAGGCTGGATCCTGAAGCCAGGGCAATAAATCATTGATTGTGTCTCTTTTTTTATTTTTTTTTCATAACTGCGCCAGACAGAATGTCTCCTTTCATCTCCATCATGATACAGCCAGTGTCAGCATTTTCTACCCGCTATCTAAAAGCTTTGGCCAGCGATGGGGGGTGGGTGGAGAGGACACAGGTGGCAGTTAGCGGTAATCACAGTTATTCGAGGGAAAAGAATCGGTGGCGGTGCAAACGGAAATAACCGTCACAAAACTGAGCCGTTGAATAGTCTAATAGTCTAACCTTACTGCCTATGTGTAAAAGGTGCTCGAAAACTGAGGCAATGAACTCCGAAAGACCCATGAACAGCCACGGCTCTAGCCATTTATTACAGTTGCCATTTATTTTCTTGCCAAGTTCCCTTATCCGGCCAGGCTTACATAGCTCACATTTTTTCCCTCTTAGTCATTTATGCAGCTGAATTGTTACTAAAGTTATTCAGGTTAAGAGCCTTGCTTAGGTGTGAAACAGCAGTAGCCACATGTGGGATTTGAACCAGCAACCTTTTAGTTACAGGTCCAGTTCCCATGATGCACCCTTGGCAAAGCTTGTACAGAAAATGCACCTGTGCCATCTCTCCCTTTCTTCTTAACATATGAGTCAGATACCCTGTAGAGTTTTTTTAACCTCTTAATGCACATTTTAGTGGCTGTGTGAGACTCCAGTGGGTCCTGGGGAGGCCCAATGATGTGTGATGCCCCTTAGGAAAGGGTAGGGTGGGATGGGGGGTCACAGGTCCCACTGGGTTACACATTTTTTCAGCTGAAGGAGCTTCACAAGAGATCCCTGAGCTGTAGAACTGTCGACTTTTCAGTCTGCGAGACGTGTTTTTTAATCATTTGAGTTACATATAAACCCGTTTCCACAGAGCTGTGTCGCAAATGGGATTTCGGTCCCCGGCCCTCTGTAGTTGAGAGGTGAATTTCAGGGATGAGAGAGTTGCATGAATGTGACAATGAAACACACTGGGTTTTTGTGTGGGGGTGGGTAGGGGGCAGAAAAAATAATTGGACCTTGAATTATTTGAACATCTCTTTTTCTTTTGCATACTCTGCTATCTCTTATTATAATTTAAAAGAAATCTCAAATAGCTTTTCCGTCAGCCTTAATGAAAACTCAATTAAAGCTTTATAATGGCTTTAATATCACCAACTTTCCGTCTCCCGTAATAGCTTTCTGAAAATGAGGGAGGCACTCACTCAAGTAGAGAGGCTCACTGGCCTTTGGGGCCAAACAGATCTCTCTTTTCAGTGCAGGGGCCATAAATTGGACCTCTTTATAAGGCACTTTTCTCCCTCACTTTTTCCTCTCTCTCGCTCTCTCCTCTATCTCTCCCCCTCACAGCACCGAGGTGGAAAAGATAGATAAGAGAGAAGCTGATAGTCATGAGTGTCAGCAACTGAAATGCAAATGCTGCAGGAGACGGGCGCCGATATGTGGGACCGGCTAGGTTAAATTCACAATCTTGTGTGAGGCAGCACTCAGGTTTCCTTTGGGCTGGGACTTCTACGCTCAGAGCTGGACTCCCCTGGAAGTGTGGAATCCATAGCTATCTACCATGATTGTGGCTGAGATTCTAGGCTCTGAAGGGTTGATGGGAAAAATGTCCATGGTTTTAATATTTGTGAAAACCACAGACATGCTGAGCCGCCCATCACGGTCACGTTTCGAAACCCGACTGTACCAGACCGGCCCTGGCGGGGAGTCCTGAACGCTAACCCAAAACATTCAAAATGGCACCCATCACTCCTTAGCTGTGCACCTCTGGGGGTGTACCGGTGAACAAGCTCCTTCATACTCCAGAAACCTGGGCGATGTTACACTTTATGAGCCAGTCAGTTCAGACCCAGAGCAGTACTACTTCAGTGCTCCCTCCTCTGTGAGATTTGCAATTATAATATTAGTGCAAGCCTCAAGGCCACCTTACTGGATCTCAATCGAAAGTTGACATTGTTACACTTTCCCCAAAATGGTGACAGTATGTAGACCTTGAAGGGGTGGATTCAAAAAGGGTACTATATGAATTCAAGGAAAAACAAGCTGAAAATAAAACGATTGACACTCTTGTACTAGTGTTAGAACGAAGGCATTCCTTGCGTTGTGGCAATTGAGAGATGTGCAGTTCTGAGCTACGAGCTCTGGCAAAAAGTCCAGCTCATCAATCTATTAATAATCACGTAACCCTTTTAAAGCTGGAGAGCTTATGTCATACCTGTAATGTATAGGTGAAAAAAGGATGAAAGTAAAGTGGTATTATTTTAAAACAAACTCGTTTTTAGTTTTTTTAGGAAAGATTTTCCACAGAGTGTAATTTTTATGATAATCAGAAGCAGAAGAGAGGCTGGATAAGCATGTTGTGTTGAGTGAGGGTCACTGCGGCTGCATTTCCATTGCAACTCATCCTCTTTTAGGAGTTGGTGGTGGTGAAGATTTAGCTGGGCTGTTACATCACTGGTCTCTTTTAATTGGGGGACTGGGGTGAGCTCTCGTATTATTTATATACATATATGTAGAATGTTACATTTTACATTACATTTTAGGCATTTAGCAGACGCTCTTATCCAGAGCGACTTACACAGTTTACATTTTTTACATACAAATTTATACAGCTGGATATTTTACTGAAGCAATTCAGGTTAAGTACCTTGCTCAAGGGTACAACAGCAGTGCCCCACCTGGGAATTGAACCTGCAACCTCTGAGTTACAAGCCCAGCTCCCTAACCATCACACTACACTGTCAGCCTGTTCAGAATCGTATTTATTAACCAGATTTCACTCTTCTCTGTAATAACAAATCTCAAAGGCTTGTGATTAGATTGCCTTTGGTCTGTGGGAAAAATTTGATATAGATGTATTCTGGTGCTTAGACACAAAGAAACATGGTTATTTACTGGGAAAGTGCAACTGGTCACTTGGCCTTTCTGTGTCAAGCTGACAAGAAATCTTGAAATCAGCTCGACTCCTCCGCAATAGCCTAAACTATCTTTATCCTGTGATTCTCTCTCTCTTTGCTCCTCCCTCCCTTTCGCACTCCTTCACTCCTGATATACAGCGTATGTGTGGAGAGTAAATGATTATAATATCTTTATTTTATTTATCTATGTTTTTATTATGCAATTTGTGAGACCACAGCTAAGTGAACTGACAAATTTGGAATGAATAATTTACCTTACACAACAATGTCCTGATGCTTAACGTGATGTAAAAAGTACTTTCAGGATTGGATTGATTTTCCCCTTCCAGACCATTGCCTGGGCAGGGGAGTGAGGTAACTGGGCCGAGCTTTCACTTGTGCTGAGTGTAGTAATGTGCTGTGAATGATATTCCTGTACTGCGCTATTCAAGTTAAGATAACACTTAAGATGTAGCACACCCTCTATTCAAGTTAAAATAAGGCATCAGGTTAAAGCAAAGCGTAAAGCCTGTTGGGAACTGTTCAGGTTAAAGTAAAGCTTTGAGCACGTGGTGCACTCTTTGTGCGATGGGCTCTTTGGGGAGTACTCTGAAACTCAGGAAGATATGGTGACAGTGGCACACTGAAAGGTGACTGTCCTGCACATCACATGACCATTTCCCTGAGACCAGTGGAAATTCACAGGGCCTGTGCTGCCCCCGCCAATCACCACCCACCGTCACGCTCATATATAAACGCTCACACACATGCATACTTAAATTCACGCACACATACACACACTCGCATTAACACATACTTCCATGTACATTGTGGCTACAGATTTACCTACAGGGTCCTAGTTTAACTATGTGGTTGCTCCTAGCACCCAGGAACTGTACTTCCCGCTAGGGTGGCTTTCAGCTAAACTGTTCTTGACTACACACTTTGTTGTACTAAGATCAACACCTGTAATGTAATGTAATGTAACATGTACACATTCACACACATGCATACTTGCATGCACACACTTGCATGCACATGCACTTGCATACACATGTACGCACTCGCATCCGTGCGTACTCACATGCACATGTATAAACACACACACACTCGCACCCATGCATACTTGCATGCACATGTTAACATACACACATAAACACAGAGCCCCCCCCCCCAAACCCAGAAGCATGCACACAAACACTCCCAAACTCACTCCCAAACACACACATCTGCAAACACACACAGACCCCCATACTATGCATATGCACACAAACAAGCACAAACTGAAATGCACACACACCCTCCCCCACCACACCACACACATAACCAGACATGCACACAGCTCAGGCCTCCTGCCCGGGCACATATGGACGTAGTTATGGAAACCTAAGCGAGCGCATACGCTGAGAAGAATGCATTACTGTTCCATCTCTTTATAAACGAGCATGTGGCTCTGTTTTCTCAAAAACCGCCTTTCAGAAACATTAGAAACTTTCCCATGTTTATATATATGTTAGTCATGGCAATGCCAATACATGGCACTTAACTCCTGTATTAAAGTTAAGAGCACATTGGACATGGGGTTTAGAACAGAGGTGGAAGGTATCCCTGCTCACCCTCCAGCTCTCAACCACTGATCTCAGATCAGTGCCCTCGTTCGTGCCAGACAGCCATTCATTTCCTGCCAGAGGAAGTGAAGGGAGCATGGCTCATTCTAAGGAGAGACACTGAGTGACGTTGAGTAAGACGCATCAAGCGCAGGCAATCTGTGCTGTCTTTACATATAGCCACTGAATTCAGGATTCCACAACATGCATTTCAGATCGTGCTGTGAAGTGTTGATTTAATGATATCCACTGAAAGCACGTATTTCGTTCTGTCCTTCTCTTAATTGTTATAATTTTTTCCCGTTTGTTTCGTTTTTATCTGTCTTCCACAGGAAAGTAGTCGCACCCACACCGAGAGCTGGTTCCATTAATCTGGTCTTTTCCCCTGAGAAAGGAAGCTAATTGCTTTTTTTTTTTTTTTTTTTTTTTACAGATTTCTTTTTGGTTCCTTTAGTCTCCAGAAAGAACAATATGAGAGCACAGTTCCTATCTGAGAGAGAGAATGTTGGACAGACAGGCTCAGAGTGAAAAAATACCAGGGAAATATAATGGCTGTCAAAGTGATTTTTGGACTCTGCTCATATTCAGAACGAATCAATAACTGTGAGAGGGGCCCCAGGGGAGCGTGGGTCAATACACCATGGGTTCTGTATCCCATCATGACATGCAACATTTTCACTGCTACTGTAGCATCGCATGAACACGAGAGTATTGTTTCAATGTTATAGAAATTTGAGAGCATTTTAGCCAGGTGTTTGAGAAGATGGCTGTACTGATGTTCTGTGTTTTCAGAGGATTTTTGGGAACCTCAGATGTCTCCTTTATAATGTCTCCTTTATCATTATATACAGTAATACAAAATTAAAAGAAATCTCCCTAAATATACTGCACAGTATTGAAGTACAGAAAACATGTCATGAAACATATACTTGATATGGTTTGTATGCTTTCTGTGATGTACTTCAAACTATGTCACTGAATCTTTTTCATCAGGGTGGGCACAGACTCCCCTGCTAAATGTACGTATGTGCCATGAGATTCTCCCCAGAATCAGCCGCAATTAAGAGCAAAATGACTGTAACGTGCGCGGCTCGTGGGTGGCTGAGCGCTGTGACAGACACTCGTCCCGGGAGTAATTGAGTATTTAGTAACCGTGGAAGAAGGGAGAGACAGAGAGAGAGGGAGCAAGAGAGCGAGACTGTGAAAGGCACCTTCTGGGACCGCTTTGGTGACAACACTCCCCCCCAAAAAAAAACCAACCCCACAGCATTCTTAGGAGAGCCGCATTGAAATGCTCTCCCTCTCCCTTGCTTCCTTAGGACTACCTGTTCTGGGATGATGAAAAAATAACTGCCCATACTTTATATCACAATGAAGTCCACTGTCCGTTCGTCCCAACCCGCAACCCCACCCTGCAACCACCACCTTTAACTGCCTTGAACTTACTCAAGTCCCTAATTGTTCTGCATATGGACTCATTGCCTGTTGTTGGTCATTACAAACTCAGACCCTGAGCCAGCCCTGAGGAGGATGGGTCCCCCCTCTTGGGTCTGGTTCCTCCTAAGGTTTCTTCCTATTTGTTCCACCAAGGGAGCTTTTCCTTGCCACTGTTGCCCTAGGCTTGCTTTTGTGGGGGTTCAGGCCGTGGTCTGCTGTAAAGCGCATTGTGACAAATGTTTTGTAAAGTGCGCTATAGAAAAACATTTTGATTGATTGATTTAAGTACTGGCTAAAAACGTGGACACTTGGGTAAATGAGGGACACCAAGTATATTGAATTAAGCAGTTAACATCCCAGCATGCTCAGGGTTGTGTACAAAAATGCTGGGCAGGCTTAGTTGGCCATAATTATGGCTAGCATGGCTAGAAGGCGAGACATCAGTGACTTCGACAGAGGGGTGATTGTTGGACAAGCTGAACTAGCTGATGTTTCACAGGGAACAGTGTCTAAGATAGTGTCCGCATGGAAGTCTGAGGAAAAGACATCATCAACAAAAAGGCAACTATGGTCGGAAGCGCGTACTTCTGGATCGTGACGTCTGTGCATTTGTTCAAGGTCCAAGGCTAAACAGGCGAGCAAATCAATTGACTGCAAATTTCCATTTAGGGGGTGAGCAGGCAGATTTATCAGGAATGGTCTGTCAAGAACTCTACAGTGATGTTTCCACCTTTTTGGTCACTACCTGTACATTCTGTGTAACTAAAAACATGTTTTGTGTAGCTGATAGGTAAATCCACATATAATCTCTATGAATGGATAATTCATGCATTGTGTAATTACTGTATGTATTGCAATTGGAAGTTAGTTTGAAGTTGGGGTTAGGTGTAGGACAGGTTAATCAGACAATGTGTGGGATAATATAAACTGTCAGAATTAGCAATATGTCTGCAACTGTCTGCATTTGTTACATGGAGATTGCAAGTAATGTAATTACAAGTAATTACAGTAATGAATGCCTAGGAAAGACAATTTCATAGCAAAAGTTATGCTTTCTGTTGTCAGTAGTAGTCCAGGCGATATGTGCAATATTTCAAAAGAACTGTGGCTTTTTTCATAAAAGCATGGAACTTGACAATTGTAGACTTTGGGGCTCCAAAGATTTTCAGATGTGGAACCATCGCCAATCTTCCCCCAGACCCTTGGGGTGACCCCACAGGTTTAACACAGTGCTGCATACTCTCCAGACTGTATGTAAATAACCAACCTAGATAGGCTGAATGGCCTGTCCACGTCATTATATGTTCTTATGTTGGTATGTGCTAAGTGGTTTTGGGGTGGGTCTGTGGGTTGGTCCATTAGGCTGCTGAGGAATTTCTTCCCTAATAGAGTGGAAATCGGCAAGTGGTGTGAGAGAGACAATCGTATAGCAACATGGAGGACAGTTTGGAAGACACCGTTGACTAGATTTTGATAACCAGCTGTGATAACCCCACCCTTGACTGTGACTGTGACTGCACCCCTTTACCTCAACTGGCCCAGTGATGACCAAGGGGATTAGAAGGGCGAACAGCGCCGGCTTGAGGCACTGAGAAGGTGCTACTAAAGCACCGCCGAAGCCTGGAATAGGCTGTGGAAAAGCAACAAGCACTGGCTCGCCTGTTATTAGCGTGGCTGTGGAAATCCGAGAAAATCATTAAAATAAGTACAAGTCTAAATGCTGTTTGACAATACAAGAATAGTCAAGAGCTTACACACACACACACACACACACACACACACACACACACACACACACACACACACAAAAGCAAGTTTATTTTTAAAAAAGTGACTTGTATTCCTCAGAGGCGAGGATCAGCGAGACTGCAGTAATATAATAATAATATACGCCATTTAGCAGATGCTTTTATCCAAAGCGACTTACAGTAGTGAATGCATACATTGTCAGTATATGTGGCCCCAGTGGGGATTGAACCCACAACCTAAGCATTGCCAACGCTGTGCTCTACCAACTGAGCCACAGAGAACCACAGTGGCTATTAGGGAGGGACTTCTCCCTGGATCAGTGACCTCAACAAACAGATTTCAGTTCTGTGGTGGGGAGGATTGCATTTTGCATTGGATGGTGGCACAAAGTTTTAATGACATCATCTGCACTGGCTACATTTTACCAGGCTTAAAATAGAATAGGTTTAACCTGTTTGATGACTGTAGTGTTTTTAAGGTACATGTATGAGGTGACACAGGGACAGTTCCTAGAGGGCAGTTTGAGACAGCCTTCTCTGCTGTGCCACACCCTTCACATTTCTCCTCCAAACGGTCATGTTCCTGTTCACCTCGGCACGCGCCGTCTCCCCCTCTACCTCTGACCTCTTTACCAGCCATGTGCCAGGTCTGACAACACATGTGGTGACAGCTTGCTCTAAACAGAGGTAATGTATGCACAAAGGCCAGGTAGTCAAAAGCAGCGGGTGACTCACCCGCTCAGTCAGAGAGCCGCAGGTGTTTCTCATTACCGTTCAAGGTTTGTTTGACTGACAGGCCGACTGGCCTTAAGACTCAGCCGTCAAACACTCTGCTCGCCCGTCTGCTTGCCCGTTAATTACCCACCTCGATAGTCCCTTGCCTGTGTACGAAACAAACCCGAAGAACCGAGAAGATGTTTTGTAGGCTGTTGTCCAGCACTTATGCAGCCGACGTCGCACCACACCGACGAAGCCCCTGCTGCAGTTTGCTCTTTAAAATTGTTTAACAATCAAGATGAATTCATCTGCATTATTAATGTGCAATGACAAATATAACTAAAATGCATAGCATCCTCAATAGCACTACATTCAAAGCATACAGGTAGTGACTTTATTGATTGAAGTGTTTCTTGTTGAAGAGGGATGTCGTATTCCCCCGGCAGTATTCCACACACTGGCCGAATTACATTTAAACTGTGGCTCGCTCCACTCCCTCCCTTCCCTTCACTCCTGGGAGGCAGATGTTTTTTTTCTACGTCACTTGAGTGACAGTTGGAGTAACTCTCATTTGGAGCGCGAGTGAAAGGAGATGGAGAAGTGAAACCATTTTCAAATGGGACGGCCTTGCGTGGAACTTGGAGACATCCGTATTACGAAACGCCTGATGCTGCCATGGAAACCACAGTAGTCACAGTATTTTATTCCCATGAATAAAGCATCATTAGCATAGAAGAATGACAAATAATCAGTATATTATATATATATATATACACAGTAGACTTTGTTTTGAGATCGTATAAAATAAACTATATAAGTAATGAGCTTTATTTTATGCTCAAAAAATGCTGAAAAATATATTCTTTAATAATAATGCACTGGCACGAACCACAATCGAATGGTTCACAAATAATTATTTTTTTCCCTAGAAAAATCGAGAATCGCAAATATTCACACCCCAGTTATCAGTACTTTGTGCTTCCTCCCTTGGCCATTATAACAGCAAGTAGTCGCCTTCTGTCGTACAAGGTTATGAGGATACCGATTTAATGAAAGCGATATCTTTAACTTTTCAGTGAATTTTTTGTAGCTGATCTGTAGAAGTCAATAGCCTTTTGTCTGATGCTTCTCTGATGTTTTTTGCCTTTCACCATGATGATGGCTGACCACAGTATTTCAAATGTGTGTTCCTTTTTATAGCCTAGGGAAACAGGAAACCATTGTAGGCCACTGTATAGTTCTATAACCTTCCAATGAACTTCAAATAAGTTGTATATTTATGAAGAACAATTTATGACTGTTTTTGTTGGATTCAATTTAAAAGAATAGTTTGTGGTGTGAATAATTGTGATCTAGAATATCTCATTACCTATATAGTTTATTTTATATGATCTATTTTGTTCATCTTTATCAAGGGTGTGAATCAAATAAATATATTATAATAAATTATTATAATGAATAATATATATATATATACTGTTTATAAGGCAAAAACACAATGCTTTATACACAGGCAATAGCAGAAATAACCAATTTCCCCTCAGGGATCAATAAAGTATTTCTGATTCTGATCTGATTCTGAGAAGTCCATGTTGGTGCGATGCAGGCTCCACTTATCTGTTAGAGCGAAACACAGGATGTCATCATTGGCTGTTGCTGTGAAGAGCTGTGCACAGCTCCTGGATCCTGTAGGATTCTCCTTGTTCCGGTTGTACGCAGCTGCCCCCTTTTACGCGCAGGGAACACAGCGAGAGCAGTGCAAATGCTGCACCGTGTAATCAGCCTTACACACTGCATTAGCATGGTTTTTTCACCAACAAAGGGGCAGTGTTGTTCCCTGAACTACGGGGGAAGGCCAGGGAAAGAAAGAGGGAGGAGTGAGAGTGAGAAACTTAAATGGAATTTAACCACACAAAGCTGAAGAAGCATTCGTGTATGCGTTTTGGTTAAATCAGTAAAACCTCACATAGGGAGTGGGAGGGAGAGGGAGAGAGATCGAGATACATACTTGAATAGAATTTAGAGGGGGCGGTAGAGGGATGCTCCTGAAGGCTATGCGGCACTACTCTCAGTAACTATCCGGAAACGTTGCTGCTGCTGCTGCTCTTCCCTCGTGTTTCCAGATCCTTCATCTGAGCCTGCTCAACACAGAGGTCCCTCCTAAGGACTAAATGAGGTTGAGCGCCCTCTGCTGAACGTGCAGGAGACTGCAGGATGGCCTTGGCATTCCCCACGGTGGAACGGTGCCAGCGGCTCGGGCAGAGCGTGTTCTCTCAGGACAAAGTCGGTTCCACAGCAACCACCAGGTCCAGGAAACGGGGGATCTGTTTGTCTCTGTGTTAGTTCCCTAAGTGCTCAGGGGAGTTGTTTGAACATTTGAGCAGAGCTCTCCAGCGGCCGTATAGTGGGGGGAAAGGATAGCCGCGTTTACACAACAGATGGCCATTACCTGCGACCCACAACAGGGTGTGTTGTGGAGACTGCTGCAGCCCTAAAGTGGCATATCACAGTCCAGGCGCCCACTCAACTTGTCCCCTCAGCTTCCCCTATGTGGGTGTCCAGGTCTGTCTGGGATTGGGCCTGGAGGCTCCTGAAGGGGCCCCGTTAATGGAGCTCTTCGTCTGGTGTTCAGTCTGGTTTGGATCTGGTGAGAAAGCTGCTGGCGTGTTGCCGTCTGTTTCTGCTCGTGTAGGCCCAGAGTACCTCGTTTCCTATTAGAGCTGGAGCCAGGGTACAATGACCTGCAGCCAAAGCTGGCTGATCCAGCACAGCCTTTCCATCGCATTTGCAGGGGATACGCAACCAGATGTGTTGCATACAGTCACGGAAAATGCTGCCAAGATCGACACGACTGCCTGGGCTTTGTTCACAATCCAAGGCTGTTTTTTAGGGGTTTTTAAACCAGACTTCCGGTTCCCTCTGCCTACATCTGGTTGTTTACTGTAGTTCTCCTCCGTTGCCTGTTTCTTTGTTCAGGTTTTAGCATCAACGCCCAGAGCAATGAAGCAATGCTTGCATGTTTAGTTGACACAGGTTAGCGCAATAAAAACCTGAAATAAGCAAGCTGGTCTGGTTCCAACTCGACCAATGAAAAAGAGACATACATCTTCAGCTTTTCTGATTTGGGGTAGAGCAACGAATAGGCTATTTGAACTGACATCTTTTTAACCCTGAACAGTTCTGGGTTAAACATTTGTCAGTTAAAATAGCCTATTAAAGCAGAAATAAAATGGCTGTATAAACTGGTTCTTCAAATAATGTGTGAATGTTACATAGGCCCTCTACTTGTGCCCCACACTCATCTGGAGGTTGTGGGGGTGGCGGCACGCTGTACCCCGTTTCACTCCGATGTAGGTTGAGGCATGTGTGCGTGTCTGTACGTAGGTGGGAGGCAGGGGGTGTAAAGGCAGGCTTATGGTCACAGCAATAACAGTTATCCTGCCTGTCTGAGACTCAGGGTCACTGCTGTTGAGCTCCAGTCCCTGGAACTTTGCCTGACTGGGCACCCCTCTCCCCAGAACTGACTGGATGAGGAGGAGGAGGAGGTTAACTCTGAGGTTACCACCATTATCACCAAATGCATTTGACTTAATCATATCGGGGTGCTGTTATCATAATCATAGTTACGTTATCACAGTGGCGGGCCGTGCATTTCACACCTAGGCCTTCAGTAGTGCTCCGCCCAGTGGCGTAGCGTGGGTTGCCAGCACCCGGGGCACGGGTAACGTAACGGGGGTGGTACACGCGAGAGAGAAAGCTAAGACCAGTTTATTTATTTCGCGGACCGGGGGGGGTGGGTGATAGCAGCCGTTGCATCGCAGATAGATAACTCGTGTAGCCAGAATAAATGCCTTTACTGAAGAAACAAACCCGGGGTGCTACAGCTGCGACACACATAAAAAAAACATCAATAATAACCCCATAAAATTGCAATATTATTTAGGAAAATAGCAACATTTTACTCACCAAAAATCCTTATTATTTGTACACAAAATCCATCCTCCTTTCTTTCCTCAAAAGAGTTCAATTACTCTGTCGTACAGATTATCCGTGTGTTTCAGTTCCATCAAGAAGTCCTTTTCTATCGCCATCGAAGCTAATGCTGAAAGTCGAGCCTGCAGTCGTATTTCTGGCGTTTTAATTCGCTTTAGGGCTGAAAATGTCTGAATCACAGACTGATGTTAATTATATTTTGTCCATGAATACTTATTAAATAATTCCAAATGGTCTGTTCGCTTCCTTTCATAGCTGTTCCCCTGGTTGCGCTGCATCCAGACGTGTATTTTCATATTAAAGCATTTAACCAATCACATTACATCATAGTCAGACACTCTCTGACTATCCAATCAAAGGGTGTGAATACGCTGACGTTACCTAGGCCTTCTAGAAGGCCTTCGTGTCCCCAACTCAAAATCTGATTGGTTGAAGCAACAGTTTGATCAACACTTATTTTATGCTACAGGGCCTGCAGAACTGATTGTGAAGGCCTCCAGGCAGATTTCTTTGACCCTGGCAACAAATTATGGCTGAAATGTGATTGGTTAAATGCTTTAATATGAAAATACACGTCTGGATGCAGCGCAACCAGGGGAACAGCTATGAAAGGAAGCGAACAGACCATTTGGAATTATTTAATAAGTATTCATGGACAAAATATAATTAACATCAGTCTGTGATTCAGATATTTTTTAGGCCAGCAGAGAAGGCCTTGCAGGCCCTGACGGCCCACCACTGCGTTATCATAATAACATAGTGCTGTTTCACAGTGCATCAATAAAGGTTTTTACCTCAAAACAGGAAACAGGAGATGAGTCAGAGTCAGTCTCACATGCATGGGGGTGGAAAGGGTTGGGCCGGATGGAGCCCACTTGTGCCGAGCACCAAATTTATGCCAAATCAATATTTAAACCGTGGCCAGCAGATATCATTTATCATTCTTGAGACATGAACACAGCTCTTAAGCAAGCTTGCACCAATGCTCTTTGTGTGTATTCAGGGCAGACACTACCCAGGATGTGGTCTGAGCCCCTCCCCCTCCCATCGTAAAATAGCCCGTAGCTCCAGGATCACGACAAAGCCTAGTTTCCTATTCTATGGCCTGGTTGGGAGTAGGTTGGTGTGGGTGGCATTACATGTTATTGTTTGGGTTCAGGGAGGGTCAGAGCAGTGGGTTGGATGCCAGGTTTCAGTCTGTTTTCGCTAAAGATTGTTTCTCACCTGCCTTGTGTGCCCTTGGGCCCACCTTAATGTGACATGACAGGTGCTGAACCCAAAAAAAAAGAAAATCCCATTTCACAGCGCATTTACCCTGAGTGGCATTAAGGGGAATGGCAAAAGCATAAGTAGAATAGTGAACCTCCGTAGAGCAGGAACGAGCTCCGTCTGCAGCAGGAGGCGTTCGGAGATGTCTGCTCTGCGCACGATTGGCTTCACTCAGGGGATTTTAAATGAGTGGGGCTGTGGGGGATGGTGAGATCTAACACCGGTGTCATAGCTTGAGTTTCTCTTGCAGAGGTTCAGCATTATTGCTTTAGCACTCCAGTACTTTAGTTTCTCTGTATGTCTCTCTCTCTGTCTTTCTCTCTCTCTCCCTCTGTATTTTTTACTTTCTCTGTGGCTCAGTTGGTAGAGCACAGCGTTGGCAACGCTTAGGTTGTGGGTTCAATTCCCACTGGGGCCACATATACTGAAAATGTATGCATTCACTACTGTAAGTCACTTTGGATAAAAGCCTCTGCTAAATGGCGTATATTATTCTCTCTCTCTCTCTCTCCGCATGACACCAGTGTGGAATAGACTGGTAAATGCACGGTCCAGTGTTGGCCAGGGATCTATAAGAGCTTTGTGATTTATTGTGCATGTGCCTCATTGCCTGCCGCAAAATCATTACAATCACTGATTTAATTAATGAGTCCCTGCTTTCACTCCAGCTTCCAGTCAGTCACAGAATCCACCCTTCTCTTTCTCTCTTCCTGTCTCTTCTCTCTCTCTCTCTTTTATCTCCCTTTACCATGGCACACCTTCTATCTGCTTTGCTGTCTCACTCCTTCCATTTCTTCGTCTCCCCAAGGAATTGTGTCCAAAGCCCTCGCTCATCTCATTCCTCCATCTTTGCATCTCCCCTTAGGAGCTCTGTGATGACCCTCACCTGTTTGTGGACGGGATCAGTGCCCATGACCTGCACCAGGGACAGCTGGGAAACTGCTGGTTTGTGGCTGCCTGCTCCAGTCTGGCCTCAAGGGAGTCTCTGTGGCAGAAAGTAAGTGTGTGCGTCCTGTCCAGCATACCTACATACCTACCTGTCTGTGTGTGTGCTTGTGTGCGGATGTGTGCACCTGTGCATGTGTGTGAGGGAGGGCGTGCATGTATTCGTGTGAAAGTGTGAGTATGAATGAGAGACAGTGTTTGCTCATGTGTGCGTGTGTTTTCCTGTGAACGATTTTCCCCCTCTTCCTGCTGCTGGGGGGTATGGCCACTCCACCAGCACCCTGGTAGGCAGTGCTGTGGCTGGGGTGCTTTCACTCCCGTAACATCAGACCTCAGTCACTGTGGTAACAGTAACCCTGCTGTCTGAGACTCAGTCACTGCCGTCACATTAACCCTGCTGTCTGAGACTCAGTCACTGCCGTCACATTAACCCTGCCGTCTGAGACTCAGTCACTGCCATCACATTAACCCTGCTGTCTGAGACTCAGGTTCACTGCCATTGAGTTCCAGTCGCTGATGTTCACCTGACTGGCTCCCCTCTCCCCAGAACTGATTGGATGAGGAGGAGGAGGTTAACTCAGAGGTTATCACCATTATCACCAAGTCCATTTGGCTTCTTCACAGTGCATCAATAAAAGTTAATATTACTTCAATAGAGGAAAAACTAGATGAGTCCGTTTTTGGCTCAGTTTCAGAAACGTTAGCCCCCAGAGATCTGGGGCTGGGGGGGTTTTATTATTGTGTAGAGTCCTGTGGTCTCTTTGCTCCATTACACAGAATACATTTGTCTGAATAGGAGCTCCCTTGTCGATGGGGACGCTATGGAAAGATTCACATCATCATTTGCTCAATTATAGCACGGATGACCAATTCCCCTGACTGTGCCCTATGTGGTTGCCTCCTGTTGTGGCTGCCTTGCAAGCCAGTATTTTGATTCCTGAACAGGCTCTTTTCAGTGTGCATGGCTTGATGCAATAAGCGGACATTTGTTTTTCCAACGTTTCGGGTTCTGGAACACCCTGATGAAGGCTGCTTGCCGGCTGAAACGTTGGAAAATGAATTGATTTTAATTTAAATAATTAATTCTACAAATATAGAGCGTGTGCGGTTTTATTCCCTCTCACAGCCCCTGAGGCCAGCAACTCAGATATGGTGTGTTCTTTTCTAGCTTTTGCTATCAACACTTATATTTGGTCATGACATAGGGAGGTAGATCGAGCAAGGAAAACATTATTTGGTCACTTATATGTTATAGGTAACTTATAGGTACCGCCTGTAACTCCTGAAATTGGAGCAGAGATCCACATTATTGCTCACCGTGCTGACAACAGAGCTGGCTACTGCTTTCCAGGTCACCATATCGAGATTTTTGTGCTGAATACCCAAGACTGGATAAAGAAGTTGCTTCAGTCCCTTGTGTCAAAGTGAAAAGTGAGATGCTAGCGGCCTGGGTTGATCCGTGAGAAAACGACTAGCAAGGAAAACCGCACGTTGGTAAAAATATTCAGGTACCTGGCCAGGAGTGCCACCAGGGGCGGCGATTGGCTGTCCGTCCCAGGGGGGAGGAGCCGCCATGACGTTCGCTGCGCATAAGAGTGGCCCTGTAGTACCGGGTTACGGTCAACGGCTTGGCGAGTGCTGTCTCGGAGGAGGCGTTACTTCACCTTCGTCGCTACCGGTCGCAGGACTATGGCAGCAAACTCACATTACTAGGGAGGCATTGACATAAAATAGCGGGTCTAATTGGCTACCAAATTGGGAGAAAATTGGATAAAAATCAGAAACAAAAATGTAAAAAATATATATATATTCAGGTACACCTTGGTGTAAGGGTGGGCTTAGTTGAGAGCCCCAAATGATTGAGCAGGGAGGATAGAACAATGCAGAGAAGTCAGATACACTTTCAGTTCTGTTTTTCACCGTCCGACCGCCCTTCTGAGAGGCAGGGGTTTTTGTTTTTTTCTCTACATCCTACATTTCCTGAAGTGGGACTGTTGAGCTGTTCTCACTGCACTTCACTGAGGAAACAGCTGTTGTTTGGTACTTTGTGGACAGCTTCATCTAACCTCTGGGGAATAGACCCAGAGCTTGGCGCACACGTGTTACCAGAGGGATGTAAAGCACTCTTAGCCAATTCAAACTTAGAGGCTCCTTAACTCACTTAACATTTGAATTGGTGACTGAGAAATGTGAATTGTGTAAGTTTCCTTGCATTTACCCATTTAGAGCCAAGCCTGCCCTGTGCCCATTTAGTAAACTAAAGAGATGGAGAGAGAGGGAGAGGGGGGATGGAGGGAGTGAGAGAGAGATACTTTGGAGAGACTGTAGGTAGCTGTAGGCCATGTGATTTAAAAGCATGCAGTGTTAGAAACATTGGAATGATGGTCATTTGTCACCAACTCCTGAGTGGGACGGCCCTCCCAGAATGCAAAAAAATGCAGAAAATATACAAGCTAGTTACAGTATGAATCCGAATCAATCTGCCCTAAGTACAGCAGACACCTTGATGGGCTCATGGTTAGTGGTTCAGGTGTCACCAGGCTATATGAAAAAAATGATTGAGGGGAATTGATTCAGGATTCAATCCCTTCTGCTTGGTTCTATATACATCCCAGAACATTCTCATTAAAAGATCTTCCTGGGTTTACAGGACACCCCATTCCCTCCCAGGGCCTCATTAAAGACTGTCACAATGAGCATCCTTCCCACAGGCCCTCAATGTTTTCACCTACTGTCCCCGCCTGCCAGGTCCTCCCTTGTAGACACCCAAGCAGCCGTCCTCATAGGTGCCTGAAGAACCGTAAACCAGGTTGGGTTTTTTTGCTCAGAAACCCTCATATGTGTCAACCTGCTTACCCCACCATAAACATTTTATTAAGAGGCCTGGCTTTTCGGTTCTTACCAGCAACACCTTAATGTGTAGAAGCCCTCTCTTTTTTTCCTAAGAATTTATTGATGCTTGGAAGTTGCTAGACAGTTCAAGGTCAAACCTTCACACAATGTCATCTCTCAGTCTCTCAGGCAGGTTCTGCATCCTTCCTTTGCCAGGATTCAAAATGCAAAGTGTAGACAACCATAGGCTTCCATTTGTAGGAGTTCAGCATGGCAAACCCTTGGTCTATCTTACTTAGTGTAATTTAAAACCCATTTTAAAAATCCAGTCAATAAATGCAGTGTCTCTTTGCATTGTGTTATTTTCTGAGCTGCTCTTGTCCAAAGCACCCATTCCACATACTATCCATTCATACAGCTAGCATGTTATTGCAGCAATTCAAATTGAGTATCTCAAGAGGAAAATTGCAATGCAATGAGTCAGGATTATGGTTGCAAAATTCCAGGAAATTTCAAAACATTAAACTTTCCATGGGAATTTATGGGAATTTTTGGGGACTTTATGGGAATTGAATGGAAATGTATGATTATAGGACATATACTGTTCCATACAAATGAAGACAGTCTTTTCACATTTTATTTTTAAAAATTTGAACTTTATTTTTAATTAATAATTGACTATTTTGAACTTTACCGAACTTGAAGTTTGGCAAGTGTTAGCTAACACTTTTTTTTTTTTTTTTTTTTCTTTTCTGCTATTTTTTTCCCCGTTTGGAATCGTGGAATCGAACCCCAGTAGCAGCAGCCAGCGTTTAACGTTGTAACCTCTAGATCACCCGGGAGGCAACACTTTTTATTGTATATTGTAGCTAAACTTAGCAAGATAGCAACTATATTAGCAGGAAGCATAGCTACTAGATCAAATTATCAAGTATCTCTTCAGTGAAATTTTTACTATATCACCATCACTCTATTATACCATTAACAATTAATCAAAATGATGATGGTATGTGTGTGTCGAACGGCAGTTGATCAACCCAATTGTAGCAGCTCTAACTAACTCTAAGCTCTAACTTAATGTTTTCTTGATGCTCATGTAATCGAAGCGTAAGCTGTGCATGCACAACACTGCATCACCAACAGGGGGAGCAAATCACTTATCCGACTCATCCACCTTGTCAGGAGGACACGGTCTTTTAGACACACAGAACTTTGTGATTATTTTTTTTAAACTAAGCCATAAGAAGTAAAGTCATAGTGAATACAATTTATCTCCGGCTAATTTGAGACTCCAGCTCTGTTAGTAATTTTAAGATGGCCTATAATATGATTTTATATACTTTTATTTATGGGAAAGATTCCAAAACTTCCCAAGCCAAAGGTACCATGGAAATTGACCTGACCTTTACAAAAAATTGAATGGAAATTTTCCATTGCGAACTCTAGTCAGGATTTGAACTTGCGTGCTTTGCATGTTTTTATTGATAATAAGCCATAAATACTATTTCACCCAAAAAATGCACACAATTCCACAATGTAATGCCAAAATGTAATAATTTTCAGCATTATGTACAAGAGTAATTCACTGTAGCACGAAGATACACAACAGGAGCAGTCTCAGAGGAGATGGGGTCACTCAGTGACACCTTGAGGAGATTAGGCGAAGGTGGACAATCGCTTTCAGTGAGCAGGAAGCCAGCGGGAATGTTGGGCAATAGAATATTTTGGAATGTGATCGCTTGTTCCAGAATGGGATATTGTGGAATGCTGCACCATGCATTTTAGGTGGTGGTACACGTTGCTCTATTCGTTTGTGGAAGTTTTCTCCCCTTTTTTTGGAAGGTTGAATGTGTGAGAATAGTCTTTCAGCAACAGAGGTAATACTGAATTTTAACAGGTGTAAAAAAGTTTTTAAAAAACAATTCTTATTTCAAAGGAAATGTATGTATTTGTAATGTGCAGATGATTCAGTAGTGCGGATTCGTTATCAGGTAGTAAATATCATAAAATAATGTGCGTTTCAGTGTATAAGAGGGCTTGGTAAAATAACTTTTATCCCTGTTTGCATTGATAGTGCCAGTGCATTGTTTATAAAACAGCCACACACTGCAATAGAACATATTCACCCAGTGAGTTTGACACTGAATCCTATTGATTCATCTGAAAGCTTTGCTAGCTAGCTGCTGGCAAAACCAGTATCTCCATGATGGTTGACCTCACTCGTAGCAGTGTACAGCTCCCACCACAAGTTTTAATTAATTCCTAACCAAGGACCGAGAGATAGACAGCGAGAGGAAGACTGAAGCAAGAATGATTTTTATTAGTCACTGTTGGATACTGCCACATCATAGAGTGTGCAACATGCAGTTCATGCAACAATTCCACATGCAATTTTGATAGCTTAATTCTAATCAGCTTAATATACTACAATACCAGTGAAGGATGAGACAACTAACCTCATATCTCTAGAATTTAATATCAATAATTATTAAATTAAACTATGTATTATATATTATAAAATGTGTTTTTATCTAGACAGTGGTGTACATCCACTTCACAGGGTAGCTCATCGACTAGCATCGGTCACTTTTGGCAAAACAAATATTTTTATGCAAACCTAAAAACCATACAAAACAAAAACGGCAATTTACCTATTTACATGCTGTTGATAATAATTGTTAGGCATGTCTTAGAGAAACAAGGAGCAAAAGCTGCTGACATTGCACTTTTGTTGTGCATTGTGCTTTTCCAACGCATGTCATAATTCATTTTTTCAACAGAGCAGGACAAAATATTACAGATGGGCTCACTATTTGTGCACAAGTTGGAAAGTAACCACTGTACAGACAGAAGCGCCACAGCCGTGAGCAGGTGCATTTAGTTAAAAGAGTTCTACCTAGACATGTGCTCAGAAGATAGAGTTCAGGCAGAAAGGCATTGGCAGACGAAGAAAGACAAACTGTCAATCACAGGAGTGCAGACTGGTCAAACCTTGTTGGTGGGGGGTAGGGGAGGTAGGTAGGAGGGGGAATCTTCTGCGGAATGAGGGGCTTTACTTCTTCTGGACCACTTTGAAGGCTATGGAGGACTCGACTTTGCCCCGGTCGACGCCGTCATCGAAGCTTAAAAGGAAGTACATCACCTTCCGTATCTTGGCGAGTTCGGCTATCCTCTCGCCGAACTCCTGGGAGTCCGCCTCGTAGCACTGGACGGAGGCGCCCTCGGGGCTCCTCCAGAACAGGCCGGCGGGCTCCAGGAGCTGGCGGTTCATCAGGTAGGTCAGGTCTGGAGTCCAGAGCTGCGAGATGCCGGTGATGGTGAGCTTGCCGGGGGCGGAGAGGCGGACGTTCCAGCCACTGAAGCGCAGGCTCTGCTGCGAGAAGTCCAGGCGGTACACGGCCTCGTGGGTCTGCAGGAGCCGCTCGCCTTCCTGTCGCTTCTGCCCGCGCTGATGGATCGACTCCGCCCGCACGCGCATCACCTCCGTCAGCTGCGCGTCCTCCCGGAAGGCCAGCTCCAGGTGTGAGGCCATGGCTGCTGCTGCTGCTGCTGCTGCTGCTGCTGTGCTGTGGGTCGCGTCTGCGTCGCTGCTGCTGCTGCTGTTCCTGCTCCCCGGGTCCTCTTCGGCTCTCGCTCTCCGGCTCTCCCTCGCTCTCTCTGTCACTCTCTCTCCCTCTCTCTCTGTGGCCAACCCCAGAGTGTTGCGAGCCCCGTTTGCCAGCTGTGTTTGGGACTTTATTGATTCAGTTGCACAGACAATGAGGGAAGAGGAGGGGGGGGGGGATGCAGAAGAGAAGTGAGGGGAGAGCGGAGGAGTGGGCGCTTGTGTTGCCGTGCGGCGTGGTAGCGCTAGGCAACAAAAGCTAATGACGTAGGCGGCAGCAACCCAGGGATTTTCCTCTGGGCATTTGGGAAGGGCTGTTGCTAGATGTTTTATTATCATTTTTTTCCATTCGTTTGCCGTTTCAAGAGACTGATGTTGGGGAGAGGGGGGGCTCAAGTGGCACACCGAGAAGGCTGGTTACAGACATTCATGTACAGCAGTTTGAAGCTTGTTTGTATCATATATCAGTTCAACTCCTCCCTCCCCCAGTCCTGCCCCAGTACTTAAAAACCAATTGGGAGAGAGAAAAACGGCATCTCAAAACAGGAGCATAGAAGAATTGACTAACTGTTGTTGTGGGTGTAATCTATGTAATTGTCTATGTACAGTAGTCTGCGCACTAGTTGATATTGCAGTTTATAATCATTACTGAGAAGCATGGCGGTTAAGAAAATTAAATGATTAGCTGAAGGTTGCAGGTTCGATTTCTTGATGGGGCTCTGCTGTTGGACCTTCGAGTAAGGTAATTTCACAGAGTAAATATCCAGCTGTATAAAATAGATGATTTAAGCTGTGTAAATTTTTATGGATAAGCTTGTTTATGTTAATAAGCTGATATTGCATGTTACCTCTCCAAGTACATGTCTATGTGACATGTTTTATTAACAGTAATATAGAAAATAGTTGTTTATGTTAATATATGTGATCTATATAGTATTAGTTATAACATGATGCAGTTGTGCACGCACACATATATACTTATAATATATGTGATCTATGTTTAGTTAACAGATTGATATAGAAAATAGTTGCTTTTCCATAGCTCCTTTCCATAAGCATTTTACATTTTAAGCATTTAGCAGACGCTCTTATCCAGAGTGACTTGCAAGATGTGCGTTAATACATGGTAAGAACAATCATAGTTTGTGCGAGAGATCAGTGTAGTAATACAGCGATAGACATCATTGTAGGCAGCTGCATAAGGTTAGTAAATTATTACTATTTGTTTAATTGAGTAAGCAGGGATACATATACAAAAAGTATTGAACAAGTAGGCAGTGGTGATGACAATTGGCTAGATGGTAAGCCCAGGAATGAGCACATGGTGATGTCGTGCCATGTCATATGATGTCATCACTCAGCTTAAAGAATTATGAGAAAACTTTGGTGGTCTGGGAGCAGTGGCTTCCGCTCCCGCTGTTACCAGGAGGGAGGTGCCCAGTTTTGGTCGCGTCCTGTGGGCCTCCTTTCCAACTTATTCCTGGAATAACTGGTCTGGCTGTTTATCACATGGACTATGGACAGAGTGGAGTTTATGTTTTCCACTTCATCCAGTTGTGTGCATGGTTTTAAGGGCCTGGGAATAGGAGTCGGGCCGAATACTTCTTTAGTCTCTGGAGCAGACACCCACACTGCACAGCTCATAAAGATCTGTTCCCAGATTCAGTGATTCAGTGGCTGTATGAGTAGTGTGTCTGTCCTGACCCTGAACAATTTAAAATATGGACCCACTGCCTCGGTGTTTGGCACTCAGCATTAAAAGAGATGGATTGGGGATAGTCACCCTGCAGTAGACTGGGGTTCTGTCCAGGGCACGTGCCTTTTCATTTCCTACAGAAATCCAGAGAACCTCTATGAGCCACATGGCTCTGTGCTTAACCATTTACTGTTCGCACACAATGTTTTCCTCAGGTCTCCAGTGTGTTCTTCCACATATTCCCACTGTGGTAACCTCCCACACCTTATCTTTGCAACCATGTTTGAATTCCTTTGACAATGGTGCAGCTTGACAATTTCAACTTGTTACATTCATCTCATGGCACTGACACAGTGACTTACAGGGTTTTAATTTGAGTTAACGTTCAGTCAGGCCAGCAGACATTAAAAATAATTCAACCGACTACTAACTAAAAACTTGTTTGCGGTTTGCAGATGGAATTTTGAAGCTGTTTTTGAAGTCAACAGCTGCAAAAATGGCTGCTAGGCAGTCACGAATCACAGGAAGCTGAACAACTGAGGGGTTTCACTTGGTATGATAGCCTGTGAACTGGTCATGGCCTTATGGGTAATGTAAGCAAACTTACCCGACTGGTGAATTCACACAGGACCACACATGGAGGTGAGGGAAAAGCCCGTAGGCACCCCAGAGATGCCAGGAAAACCAGTTCCATGCAAACAGGAGTTTTAATCATGCTAAACCTCCCCTCCTTCATCTCTTGCTGGTGTTTTCCATGCCAGAGTGAGGCAGATTTATAATGACAGTGCTGGAAATGTGATAAGTAAGTGCCCCACTTTGTACCGTGTCTCGCAGCCAAGCCAGGGAGAATAGTGTGGCAGGTTTATGGCCCCCTGCTTTACGACCAGAATGACATTCTCCGCTGGCTGATTCGGGATTTCACCATGTCCCCTCCTCCCACAGGTCATCCCGGACTGGAAGGAGCAGGAGTGGGATGCGGAGAAGGCCGACTCCTACGCCGGGATCTTCCACTTCCGCTTCTGGCGCTTCGGGGAGTGGGTGGACGTCGTTATCGACGACCGGCTGCCCACTGTCAGCAACCAGCTGGTGTACTGCCATTCCAATGATAGCAAGGAGTTCTGGAGCGCCCTGGTGGAGAAAGCCTATGCCAAGCAAGTACTGCCAATCACAAGCCTGGGGGAGGGGAGGGCTGGGGTGGCCAATCACAGACAGGAACAGCAAATCTGAGGAAGGGGTTTGGGTTCATTATAAACAGGGAGTTAAGAAGGGAGTGTTCTAATGGAGGTTCTTCTTTAGCAGTTCTTTCTTCATGTCGCCTTTGATTCATCACGATAAGTGGGGGTTTTTCTGATATGGAAGGGGATTGTATTCTGATTCTGTGAAGCTTGGTCAATGAGCTGCAATCTGTGAACGGTCACATTTCAAACATGTCAGAAGCATGATTTTGGTTATCCTTTGAATGTTATACTGTTCCCATGTTGTACTGTCAGACATTTTTACCAAGTGAATCCTAGGAGGACACCAGTCATAGATTTGGGGGGGGGGCTGGCAGCTAAGCCCAGGCACTCTTGATCAGGGGCAATAGCAGATAGATGACCCCGTGTTTCTGTACCACAGGCTGTACGGTTGCTATGAGGCGCTGGATGGCGGAAACACGGCCGACGCCCTGGTGGACTTCACAGGGGGTGTGTCGGAGCCCATGGACCTGCTGGAGGGCCAGTTCTCCCAGGACGAGGTGGCCCGCAGCCAGCTGTTCGAGAGGGTCATGAAGGTCCACAACCGAGATGGCCTCATCAGCTGCTCCATCAGAGTACGTTTTCAAGCGCATGCAGCTGACTGCAGCTGCGCAGACCAGATATACACTCACATCTCTTTATCAACAACTAAACTAACATGTAATTTAGTGTCACACTGTTGTTTATTAATGCATAGAAGCATATCAGGGAGGTCTTAGGGATGGATCACAACAAGCAATCAATTCAACCTTCATTATCACAGTGGAAAATTTGGTGTGCTAACAGGATCACACATAAAAATACAGTTTAGACATGGATGAGCCCTACGGTCTGCATCCTGTTAAGACATGTTCTAGTGTGGGGCCCCACGGTCTGCATCCTGAGCTCCTAGTGTGTGGATGAGCAGTCTGCATCCTGTTAAGACACTGTTCTAGTGTGTGGATGAGCCCCATGGTCTGCATCCTGTTAAGACACTGTTCTAGTGTGTGGATGAGCACCACGGTCTGCATGCTGTTAAGACACTGTTCTAGTGTGTGGATGAGCCCCGCGGTCTGCATCCTGTTAAGACACTGTTCTAGTGTGTGGATGAGCCCCACAGTCTGCATCCTGTTAAGACACTGTTCTAATGTGGGGATGAGCCCCATGGTCTGCATCCTGTTAAGGCACTGTTCTAGTGTGTGGATGAGCCCCACGGTCTGCATGCTGTTAAGACACTGTTCTAGTGTGTGGATGAGCCCCACGGTCTGCATCCTGTTAAGACACTGTTCTAATGTGGGGATGAGCCCCACGGTCTGCATCCTGTTAAGGCACTGTTCTAATGTGGGGATGAGCCCCACGGTCTGCATCCTGTTAAGACACTGTTCTAGTGTGTGGATGAGCCCCACGGTCTGCATCCTGTTAAGACACTGTTCTAGTGTGTGGATGAGCCCCACGGTCTGCATCCTGTTAAGACACTGTTCTAGTGTGTGGATGAGCCCCACAGTCTGCATCCTGTTAAGACACTGTTCTAGTGTGTGGATGAGCCCCACGGTCTGGTATTAAATCCAGACGGAGTGACGCTCCACGGAGTGACGCATAACTGGCGGTGGCGTCGCCCAGGGAGGGAGGGATACAGTCGGCAAGGTTGTCCGTGTCTCGTTGCTCACCATTAAAGCTTGATTAATCGGGCATCCACAGTCTGTCAGTGTAAAGCTGCACATGAAGTGTCTTCCCCCGACTCGGGTCTGAGCGAGCTTCAATTGCAAACTGTGGAGTGAGAAAAAGAGGGGGCTGACATCAGGAAGGAGAGCGCGTGCTTGTCTACGCTCTTCCGCGGAGGTCTCAGCAAGCACAGCTTAGGAACATGATTGGGCACTCAGAATTTGGGTAAAAAAAGGGGGAAAACATTAAAAAATTATAATATTGTGAAAAATTGATATCAATGAGAATAAACAATAAATGCTTAAAATAATTATCATTGCCTGGATCAAAGGGAAATTGAAAAACTGTTAACCATCAGCCAAAAAAAGTAATAAGAATCACACAAAGCAAGTGAAAAACTCTTCACTGAACTGTTTTTATTGCGTGACCCAGGAGCACGTCTAGAATGACTGTTTTCCCA
Source organism: Aldrovandia affinis (assembly GCA_029706075.1). Lineage (NCBI taxonomy): Eukaryota > Metazoa > Chordata > Actinopteri > Notacanthiformes > Halosauridae > Aldrovandia > Aldrovandia affinis. The sequence continues at coordinate 4,091,283 of JAINUG010000025.1, read as the reverse complement.
TCTTGGATGAGAAAGGATCTGATTTTAAAACACATCTCACTGAGATTTGACTATCATTTCCCCCAAACCTCACGACAACAACAACACATCTCCAAAACAAATTAAAATCAACAAAAGACCAATTTTTGGCCCAGAACTGGAAAAAACGATTCTGTTCTCATGCAGTTGTGTTGTATAGAGTCGTGTTATATAAAGTCTCTTTATCTTTAAGCGTGTGTACTGCCTTGATTTCATGGCAAGTATACTCAGGATGATGCGCTCGTTTCCTAGGCGACCACCTCAGCGGACATGGAGGCGCGGCTGGACTGTGGGCTGGTGAAGGGCCACGCCTATGCGGTGACGGATGTCCGGAAGGTGCGCCTGGGACATGGGCTGCTGGCCTACTTCAAATCGGAGAAGCTCACCATGATCCGTATGAGGAACCCCTGGGGGGAGAAGGAGTGGAGCGGACCCTGGAGCGACAGGTAACACTGCCCCCTGAAGGCCTGGAGGTCTCACACCCATCAGTTTATGCACAGGACAAATGTATGAGCATATGCAGTATGTTAACTCTGTTATAGCATGGCATGTATCACATCACAGGCCAGTTTCAGGCAAACAAATGGGGTTTAGAAACTGTTCGACACCATTGAGTCATTGGGCCCTTGTGGAGCCTGTATCTAGACAGATGGAAATGTGACTTTCAGAAGAACTACTGTCCCCCCCCAATGAGGACAGCATGTCACAGTCTGATAGTCTTACAGGGCGGCCCACTGTGAGCCTATCAGGCCATGGCCTCAGGGACGCCGCGCCCCCACGCTCCAGCAGGAAGACCATGTGCCGAACAGGTGTGTGCGGGTGTGTGGGGGAACGCTGTAGATGTCCCGAGGCCCAGGAACAGATGGGTCCCTCCGTGATGTTGTGGCAGTTCCACAGGAAGCATCAGGAGCATGCTTTCGTTGCATAACCCTGTGCGTGTGTCCTTTGTCCATTTATACCGTACAGCTGGATTTCCACGGGAGAAAATGTGGTGGTAAAATATCCAGCTCAAGGGTACGGGGAGCACATTCTCAACCACGATTCTGGCTCGCGGCCATGCGGATCAGTGTTCTCAGCATGCCTGTCTCCACAACCCCGGTTCCTTATCCTGGCTCAGCCAGGGTAACGTCAGCACTGCCAAGGCCTGGTCCATTGGGTTTCTCCGGCGCCTCTGCCAGCCCAATATGCCTGTCCCAGGTTCTGTAACACGAGTCCTTGTGATTCGTCTGAGGGTGAAGTTTGTCGCAGACTTGAGAGGTGTTATCTTCCCTGCACATCAAGCCGGCCAACTTGCTGGAAGAGCGTGCCAAATATGGAAGTTGGTGTCTGTCCTATACTGCCCGCCTATTTTGGGACAGGTGTGAATAACACCCTGCTAAACAGGAGGATCGGAGGCCCCGAAGTCAGAATTGTATCTGACTGCAGCAGAAACTCGGCCCCTACTGAAGGAGCTTGTGACTGGCTGAGTCACTGTGTGGCTGTGCCACGGGGCCCCTCTCCACATGATATTATGCATTTGCTTAGGATTCAGGATATCTATTGTGTTCAGTACCTTGTTATTCGGGATATTCTGGTTACCAGCTCAGCTCCCCAAGCACTGCTGCCATTTCCATGGTGGGTGCACTGCCCCCTGACCTTCTGGTGCCCCATGCAGGGAGTGAGGGAGGGGCACTACAGAATAAAGGCTGAAGCAACTGTTCCCCTGGGACATGTCTCCCCTCATGGATCTGCTCCCGGTGCTCTCACAGCCCCCTCTAGTGGAGAACACAGGAAGTACCGAATTGTTAGGCCCTCAGCTGTGCACTTTCGTTTGGTTCGTTTGATTCTTCCTCGTTTCCTCCAGGGATACAAGGCTTACCTTGTACAGCTATGTTTATTTTCGGAATCTCAACAGCAATGATATGTTTGTTTCCTAAAAAGGATACTTGTGGATAGTAATGATACAGGATGTGTAAATCGTGAGGAACATCAGCTGCCATGTGGAGAATCGTGCTGCAGCTGGCTGGTGTGCTCTGTGTTATCAGGGTTCCAGCAGGCCGGGGTCCGTTTGTTTGCATTCCATAGTGACATCTGCCAAGGATGGCCCACAGAAGCTCCGCCCCCCCAAACCTCAGCCAGTCACGTGGTCTGGTGGGCGGGGAGGTTTCTGCCAACATTGCTTGTTAATACATACGTGCGCGTGTTTCCCAGGGGAAATGGAAGCCAATCATTGGAGGAAATACGGGACTGATGCATTTAGGCCCGACATCTCCCTTGGGGCTCATCCCCACTGAGTACATGTTTAGAAAAGCTGCAGTTCACTGTAAAGTCTGAAAACAAATGTAATTGAATTCATGTTCCATTGGCATGATGTCCAATAGGTATATATTACAAAAGCATAAACATCAATCAAACACAAACAATCAAAAAGAAGTCACTTTGTCTTGAATACAACAATGATAGTACTTATAAGGTGTACTTACTTAAGGTGTGGTCTACTAAACATAAAAACAACAATAATAGTAATAATGAAATAAAATAATGCATGATAACAGTAATTTTGATAATATAATTAATAAAATAAACAAATTAGATGAAAATGTGTCAGTGTTGTGACAGCTGTCCTCACCGGAGTGTCATTTAGGGCAGCAAACTGAAGGTTGGCTCCTTGCTTGATTGGACTTTGCGACTAAATTGAAACACCAAGCCATAAGGAAGAGCTAGCTGCCAGAGAGAGGAAGTCAGTTTTCTTTTTAAAGTGTTCCATTTAAGCACGCCCTGCTTCTTCTTTTTACATTCTGAAAATGTGTTCGATTCCCCATCGCGCCAGAGTCGGCTCTGGCCGGGAGTGCCACCGGGGCGGCAATTGGCGGTCCGCCCCAGGGAGGGGGGAGGGAAGCTGACACAGTTCGCTGCGCACAGGAGTGGTTCTGGGGTGCCGGAATTACAGTCGACAGCAGACGAGTGCTGTCTCGGAGGAGGCGGCGCTTCGCCATTGTCACTGCCGGTCACAGGGCTACGGCAGCGAACTATGAATGAGGGGATTGAACTAGGCACAGTGGGAGTAATTGGCTACCAAATTGGAAGAAAAATGGGTTAAAATTGAAAGAAAAAAAAAGAAAAAATTCTGAAAATGTTTCCGCGCACCTGGCGGTGAAGAGCCGTGATTGAGGTGAGCAGTAATCCTGGGGCGCAGACGGCTCATCGGGTGGACCCCGTCTCTTACTTTTACACCTCCTCCTTATTTCAGTCCCCTCTCACGCCAAACGAAGGCCGAGCGCTCCTTTCGGCATGGTTTTTATTCTGTGTGTCGCCCTGAATTATTAAAGAGGAGGAATACAATTACAGTGAAAGTGAGTCTTATGACTTTTCTTTTCTTTTTTATATCAAAGCATGAATGATTTATTTGGAGGGTTTGAGGAAAAAGAGGGCATGACGGGAGAAGGCTCAATCCCGTCATCAAAATCGAAACAGTTATTTTTATCACTATTATTTGGTTTCTTCCTTGCCAACTTCAACTTCATATCTCACTTACTTATGAATTGGGGGGGAAAAAGTGCCTCGCGGTTGTTTTGGTTTCCTCGTTTAATTGTATTTTTTTCCAGTGGGAAAAAGTTTCCAAGGTCAAAATGCGTGCCGTGTGCATCTGCAGCAGTGTTTCTTGGCATGAGAGAGGATGAGAAAGGCACTCTGAAGCCAACCCACAAACGCCACCCAAAAACCAGTCCCCACAATGCCCTTCACACTTTGACTAAACACTAGCACTTTGATTTACTCTTTTAATGATTTATTTGTATTTTGTACTCTATATATTTTATTTTTTATCTACTCTTATTACTTTTTATATCCTATTTTTATTATATATTCACTTATTTGTATTTTCTTACCTATTCTCCTTGTTCTGTATTTTCTATGCTCTGTGTAAAGCACTTTGAATTGCCGTTGTTGTATGAAATGTGCTATATAAATAAACTTGCCTTGCCTTCACCCCTCCTTATCTGAACCCCTCGTAACCCACATGACCAGAACCTCAGCAGGCATTTATATTTATTCATTTAGCAATCTCTCTTATCCAGAGGGACTTAATGAACAGTGTACACAATAAGGCTATATGAATTAAATTTTAAACAAGTCAATAGTACAAGTGCTATACCTATATCAAAATGCCTATTGGTCTTTGGATCGTGGTCTGGTGTTGCCAGTTGACCGCTCATAACTGATACCTCGAAATATCAAGTGATTTTTTAAATGGGATTTTTTAGGCATTCACTAATTCACTGACTCATATATTCTACTATGGCTAGACCTGATCAGCCGTGGCAAGTGTGCCCATCAGCCACTGCTTCATCGTAACCATTGCAACTGCAGAAACGTGCAGAGGTAGGCTTGTTACAGCTGTCCTAGCAAACGCTAACCAGCCTTACTCACACGTCAAGGAGGAAAGGTGCCATCTTGGCATCGGTGCTAATAAGCACTTTCAGCTCTTGACATCTCAAAAATGCCTCTCCAATGCTTACACGTTTTCTTTTGTGCTCTATGTTTCTTTTTTCTTTTCTTTTTTCTTTTAGGTTCCATAGGTAGTTCATTTTCTTCTTCTTTTTTTCTTCTTCTAACATAAACTAGGTGGTTGACAGGAACAACTAGCGCCCAAGGCCGGTGTGGCTAATGGTTGAATTGCATTCCATATGCGTTCCAGCGCGATGACGTCCAATCGCTTAGTATAGTTCTGCAAACCCGAGATTACATTACATTACAGGCATTTGGCAGACGCTCTTATCCAGAGCGACGTACAACAAAGTAGTCAACCTACGTGAACTCAAGATAGTGAACTCTGATCTTCTGACAGCTGTAGTCGCTCGTTCCACCACTGAGGGCTAAGAATCGAGAAGAGCCGTGAGCATGTTATGTGACTCCCAAAGGGGCCAAACTGCTAGGAGGCCGAGTTTCAGAGGGGAGAGGTCAGGCGGGGGTGAAGGGTTTAGTAATGGCCTGTAAGTAAGAAGGACCTGTCCCTGTCCCAGACAGACCTAAGTTCTGTGTTTGTTCTCTCTCTCTCTCTCTCTCTCTCCCTGACAGCTCTGAAGAGTGGCAGAAGGTGAGCAAGAGTGAGAGGGAGAAGCTTGGGGTCACGGTGCAGGACGACGGAGAGTTCTGGTGAGAACGCGACAGCTTCAGCCTAGCTTCATCTGTGTTGCCTGAAGATCATTGTTTTCATTGTTATTCCTGCTGAAAGCTCAGTCATAATAATGACATTAGACCTTACCTTGCAGGGCCTCAACAGGAAATGTACTACGGCTGCAGAACAAGCGTTTTTTTGAAAAGACGGTTTTAAGTGAATCTGGGATTTTGTCCTCTTGCTTTTCTCTGCATGCAGTTTCCTGTTATTTGTCTGCCTGAGCCCAGAACCCTACCCCTCTTCTCACTGTCTGAACTTTCAACCTCAAGCTTCTCCCCATTGTCTGATGTCTGAATCATAACCTTCTCATATCTGTGAGTCAGTCTGAGATTTGAGCCATAACCTCGAGCACCTAGCCAGTGATGGTGGCTTGAGGTCTTGGTCTCGGGCTGGCTCTTAAGACACAGTGGTGTCCAATCAGTCACTGACTCTGATCCTCCCCTCTACTCCCCTCCCTCTTCCCCTCCCTTTCCCCTGCCTCACCTATGACCCAGGATGACCTTTGAGGATTTCTGCCAGTACTTCACCGACCTGATCCTGTGCCGGCTCATCAACACCTCCTACCTGAGCATCCACAAGACCTGGGAGGAGGCAGTGATGCGGGGGACCTGGACACACCAGGAGGACCCGCTTAGGAACCGCGCCGGGGGCTGCATCAACCACAAGGCCACCTTCCTGCAGAACCCCCAGGTAAGAGAGCCCAGGCCAGGTGTGTGGGGCTGTACCGAACCTCGATCCAGTCCACTGTAGTAGCAATTCCGCAAATGGTTTAGCATGTTCACTCATGATCAAATGTGCCAAGTCTATGTCATACCGCTTGTGAGTTGGGTGACCAGTAGTCCGGATTAAATCACCATGTGACAGTCACAATTTTCAAGAATTAGTCTCTTGTCCCAACAGATGTATGGTCAGGGCGCTGTTTGTACCGACAATTAGACTAACATGCAATATTGGTTGCTGAAAATAAAACCAATGCCTTATGCCATAAATGCCTTATGTTGTTAATCTTGATTGTTGCCATATGTAAACTGCAGCGCTCTGAGAAGTGTTGCACACAGAATTTCAGCTTAATGTTGTGCTGTACTTTTGCATTTTCAATATGAAATTTCAGCTCACAAATTGACCAGATTCTTTGCTCTTGTCATCCAATCACCCCACTTGTAATGTACAGTAAGTGTGGGGGTTAGTGCAGTGCAAATCTCAGTGGTGAGATTTGTTTTGTATGTAGCAGCTGTTCTTTATGGGTTCGTGCATGTGTGTCGCATGTGTCTTACAGAGCTGTCTGTATGTGTAGTAGATGATCTCTGTGGGTGGGTGGGTGTGTGTGTGTGTGTGTGTGTGTGTGTGTGTGTGTGTGTGCGTGTGCGTGTGCGTGTGCGTGTGTGTGTGTGTGTGTGTGTGTGTGTTTGTTTGTGTCTTGAGTCTGATACAGCGGTCTGTTTTGTCCTCAGTATGTGTTCGACGTGAAGAAGGCTGAGGATGAGGTTCTGATCTGCCTGCAACAGAAGGACCGGCGTTGCCGACCCAAAGAGGGGAAGGGCGAGAACCTGGCCATCGGATTCGACATCCACCGGGTGAGGGGCGGAGCATGGGTGTGGACGTGGGCAGGGCTGGAGAAGCAGCACAGAGCAGGGCCACTTATTTGCTCACATCAGCAGAATTCAGGGGACCTTTTGTGACACTTAACTTCTATAGCTTTGGTAGCACTTAATTTCAGTATGACCGTCGCTTACTTGCTCTTTGTTTCTGTTATAAGATGTTAAACACGCTCAGTTAATTGCAACTTCATAATGTTACCCTTTACAGTAAAGCAAGCAGTGTAGTGTAATGGTTAGGGAACTGGACTTGTAACTCAGAGGTTGCTGGTTCGATTCCCAGGTGGGGACACTGCCGTTGTACCCTTGATCAAGGTACTTAACCTGAATTGCTTCAGTAAAATATCCAGCTGTATGAATGGGTTCCATGTAAAAGAAAAAATGTAAATTGTGTAAGTCGCTCTGGATAAGAGCGTCTGCTAAATGGCAAAAATGTAAATGTAATCTCTGCCACAGCCGTGAAGTGACATTACATGCAAGTATAGAAAGCCTCATCTTATCAAGGCGTTGCTGCGTGCACAAGGTGTTCTTTGTCTTATGTTGAGGGAGGGTGTGCGCGCAGGTCTGAGCAGTCACTCCTTCCCCAGGTGGAGCTGAACAGGAAGTATCGCATGCACACGACCCAGCAGAAGGTGGGGGGCTCCATCTACATCAATTCCCGCTGCGTGTTTGTGAAGAAGGAGCTGAAGGAGGGACGCTACGTCATTATCCCCACGACCTTTGACCCCGGCCTGCAGGGGGAATTCCTGCTCCGGGTCTTCACCGACGTGCCTGCGGACTGCAAGTAAACCAGCCGTCCACACCCCTCTCTTCCTGTCACTGTGGTGTCACTGGCCTGCTAACTTCCTGTGCATTGTTCATGTGATAACTTGTCAAAGAAAAAAAAAAACATTCCACAGTCATATGTTACCTAAGAACTGAATCTGATACTATTGCTAACCACTAGAGGGCAGAGTGGTGATTAATGGGAGTTTGGGAGGGATGTGTGAGTATGGCTGAGTGTGGGGGCCGGGGGTGATACTATGCAGCTGTTGGTTTTTTTTGGGGGGGGGAATGGAGTTCCCTTCCATTGAGCATCAGTTCTGGGCCAGCTCAATGCAAGGGAAACTCACTTTCTGACCGCAGAGAATTGACCCTGGACGAGCCGCCCCAGACATGCTGGACCGGGATGTGCGGCTACCCTCTCCTGGTGACGCAGGTGCACGTGTTGGCAGCAGTGGGGCTGCAGGGCCAGGACTCCGATGGAGGTACGCCCCCTTGTGGATGAATGAGACACAGCAGAGGCATGCAGCTGAAGTCTCAGGGTTTGGGGTCTTATTCTACTTCTGGCTCATCCTTAGCTAATTGAGTCGATTTAACACCTTTGAAAAGCTATAGAGACTTATCAAATCTGTTACTAATAACGAAGAACCAAATGTTCTTGGGGGGGGGGGTTTGTGGAGAACACATTAAAATGTTCTGTTTTAGGTATTCAGACTCTTTCATCAGATATGTAAGTTTTTATGTTTACTATTGATATTTCATTCTATTACATCAGTCAGTGTTACCACAAAGTTTGAAATTACTTTTTCATTTCATTTAGAATTTGGGGGTACTGTTTGGAGCATCATTTGTAAGAAACATGTAACATCAAACCTCAAATCTCAGATGTCCATGCATGTGATCACATGTGTAATTCATGTGATCAATAGTTAATTGTGGCCACATTCAAACCATCTGTGTCTGAATCACCAAAATTCAATGATTTCAATGATGTATCATTTTAATTAAGGATACTGAATCTGGGCACCACCTTGTGGCCAAAGTATATTACTGCAGGTATATATGAGTTGATTAATTATAATTCTTTATTCTTTCTTCTGGCATGGCCACGGTCAGTTTAAAGACGTAAGTGTATAAAAATAATAAAGTTTGACAACTTTGTTTTGGTGTTGTGTTGAAGTTTTACTCAGTGTCATCTGGCATTCATAGCCAGTGACAGTGATTGGCAGATGATTGACAGGTGTCACTTTGCTTTCAGCCTCAGACCCTTATGTCATCATCAGCTGTGAGGGGGAGAAGGTGTGCTCTCCGGTCCACAAAGACAACCGCAGCCCAGAATTTGACACCAAAGGCCTCTTTTACAGGAAGAAACCAAAGGGAAGCATCCACATTGAGGTTAGTTGAGTAATTCAGCAGTGAGTTACAACAACACTGACAACAGCATGCTGTAGGTATTTTCCTCTGAAAGCCACCTCCCTTTTAAATATATTTTTTATCCCGTTTTTCTCCCAATTTGGTAGCCAATTACACCTGCTATTTTCAGGTCAATCCCTTCCTCATAGTTCGCTGCCGTAGCCCTGTGACCGGTAGTGACAAAGGCGAAGCATCGTCTCCTCCGAGGCGGCACTCGTCATGCTGTCGACTGTAACTCCAGCACCCCAGAGCCTCGGCTTCCCTCCCCCCTTCCTGGGGCGGACAGCCAATCGCCGCCCCCCGGTGGCAGTCCCGGCCAGAGCCGACTCTGGGGCGGCTGGGGAATCGAACCCTGGTCGCCATGGCCAGCATCAGATGTTGAAACCACTAGACCACGCGGGAGGCCTCTTTTCAATTATTTCTTAACTTTGAATATTTATCTTAGATGAAACTGATCTGTCTCTCTCTTCCTGGCTTCCTACCTCTCACCTCTCTCTCTTTCAATCTCTCCCTCTTTTTCAAACTCTCCATTTATGTTCCTTTTGCTTTCTCTTTTTGTGTCCCACTCTTTCGCTCTCCTTTTCTTCCTCTTCTCCCTCTTTCCGAACGTGACAGATCTACAACAAGAATGTGATCGTCGACTCCTTCCTGGGTCGGGTGACTCTGACCAGTGAACCCAACGACCTCCAGCAACAGCATACCATGCACCTACGGGACAAGGGGAATCGCCAGGGCAACGACCTCCCAGGGACGCTGACCGTCCGCCTGGTCACCTGCAGCACGCTGACCGACATCTGAGCTCCGTCCACACGCCACGCCCAACACAGCCTTGGCCCTTCCCAAAAGGCCACCCTGCCTCTGACAGGATGCATATGTACAACTGTATATATTCTCTCCATATATTCTCTCTAAATATATCCAATTGTGTTTACAAGGGCTAAGCATCGAGGGAGTGTCTGTTCTGGGTTTCTGACCAGCCGAGGGGCGTAGTTTACAGATGACACTGACCCGTGACTCCTCACTCTTAACGTCCATCTTCCCCTTTCAGGTACCCCCGTTCTGGCATCAGATGGGACATCCCTCTCTCACTCGCCCTAAACGACCAACAGATCAGCCAAACGTGTTAACCCTGAGTAACTGAAGCTAGTCAGTATTGTGCACTCCATCCATAAAGAGTCTTTAAGAGAGCAGTCCTCTCCATCTCTGAGTGCCATGAATGGTTTATGTTGTACAGTAGAGACTGAGCTCAGGGGGCTCTTCTTTTATTATTATAATTTTTTTTACATTTGTTTGTTTTTTTCTCCCAATTTAGTGGCCAATTACACCCTCTATTCGTTTCGATTTACCCTCCCCACACGAGTCCGCCACTCGTCTCTACGAGGCGAGCTAATTCTCCGAGGACAGCGAACTCCGTGTCCTTTGAGACGGAACTCGTGCTTCACGGCTAACTCGAGCCAGCTCACCCTCCCCTTCCCCCTGGTGCGGACAGCCAAATCCCTCCCCGATCGGGGCTAACGGCCAGGGCCGGCCGACAGGTTTCAAACCGCGTTCCTGGTAGGCAGCCACACTCGTGTTGGGCCAGCCAAAATATGGTGCGTTAGACCACTATGCTATCCGCCGCCCCCCAAGGGGCTCTTCTTTAAAAGACCTTATGGATATGGATCACTCCGCTAAGTAGCGTATGCTTTAAAAAAAATATTATTCCTTTGCCAAGTGGACTGCTTTGTCCTGCCTGCCTCTCCGACCTGTTCACAGGACCAAATACAGCCGCGCCGTGTCCCTGGTGTCTGCCTCGCGTCAGGTGTCTGGTGCCCCATCGCGCCGTGAGACGCTGTCGTCCTGAGCCAGCTGCTGCTGCTCTGTGTCAGTAGGCCACTCTGTCAGTAGACTGCTGTCTGTCAGTAGGCCGCTGTCTGTCAGTAGGCCGATCTGTGTGTGGCACGGCAGGAAGTGGTGCTGCGGGCGGTGTAGAGTAGGGTCCAGAGAGGGCAGGAGCGCCAGCCGTGAGAAATACACGCAGATCTCGATCACACTAACACGTGCCAGTCTGGCCGGGCATTAAAACCCCAGCACCGGTCAGAGGTGCCATGGGGCGTGGCCAGGCCTCGGTCGCCAACCCTCAAGGACACCTGCGCCAAACGCTTTACTGGAAAGCGACATCACTGACCGACATCGACAGCAACAGTGCCAGTAAGAAAGAAAGCGCTCACAAATTGCTTTTAAATTGTTCAGGCCCTAGAGGTGGTATCTCCAGATAAGGGCAGTGCAGCAGCAGAAAGCGTTCTGTAGTCAGGAAAGGTGTCCCACCTGATGTGTCCTTTGCTTTGCTCTTGGGTTTTACAGAACGGTAACGGTAGCCCGTGACATTCCTGTGGAGCGCGTGTGGAACGTGGCGAAGATGAAAGTATCTTACTGCCATTCCCAGACTTTACCTTGCCAATGCTGTAAAGTAAAACAATACTGTTTTAACCCATTCTCACCTAGTCCACTCCATTGTGATCATTTAAGTTGAACGTCCAGTTGCATCTTCTTTCCGTCATGTTTTTCAGTATATTTAAAAATATATATTTTTTAAACAATGCCTGCGCCTGTGTTGGTTTGTGTTCGATTCCGTTGTGAGTCCCATCTGATACGCTGCATATGCCATGCAGGAGTCTGAGTCACAGGAGCGGAGCAGGTAACCAGGATTACGCCTCTGGTGTCATGTGCCCAGCGATAACAATCTGGGCCCATTCAGGTCCATGGAGAAAGAGCTCTGGCCAGCATCAGCCAGGGTTTCTTTACTTCAGACGTTCATTTGGGCTGATTCATACATCTTTTCTTGCCCAAGGAGGAACCAGCTCCTGTGCTAAAATGGCTAATTCACTCCTTTATGCCACAAGTGTTGTGTGGACTATTCAGGCAAGTGATGGAAACGTGGAGCTGAAGAAAACAAACAAAACGTAGTGTTTTGTTGCTACGGTTCTTTCATTTTGCTGTGCATTTTTTTAAATCTCATGCCAAACTGTTAAATTCCAAATCTAAAAAGCAGACTTTGAATCATGATGCATATTCCAAAGCAGTCTCAAGTACAGTTTAATTCATATTCCAAAGCAGTCTCAAGTAGAGTTTAATTCATATCCCAAAGCAGTCATAGGTAGTTCTATCAGTGAGATTTGTGCCATTCCTGGGATTTAACACAAAGAAGCAGAATTCCTTCATGTTTACCTGTTCCCTCAACTGACAAATCATGCTGCTGTTTATTTAAATTACTTTCATTTAAAATTTTTAACAATCAAATATCTCTATCCCATTGTGAAGAGTGATACATATTATTGTATTGAATAAGCTTCCTTTTTTATTATTTTTTAGGCATTTTAGCAGATGCTCTTATCCAGAGCGACTTACACACTTTACATTTCTTTACATACAATCCATTTATACAGCTGGATATTTTACTGAAGCAATTCAGGTTAAGTACCTTGCTCAAGGGTACAACAGCAGTGCCCCCACCTGGGAATTGAACCTGCAACCTCTGAGTTACAAGCCCAGCTCCCTAACCATTACACTACACTGCCGGCTTCTTATTATCAAAATGTGCACACGAGCAACCACCTATTGCCAAGTCAAAATCATTTATCATACTAACCTTTTTTTGTTGTTGTTGTTGTTTTTAAAAGCACTGAGCTTGTAAGAAACAACTCTACAATTTTTCAAACAAGAAACAGAACACAGAAGATGGCCCCAGACCTGACTCGTATATTATGGGTTGTAACTTTTAGAAAGGTGACCATTGAAGCGCATAATTAACCACATAAGTAACTCTTGGTCAGGGAGATGACAGTAAGAAACTGGTCTGAAGCTACATTGGTCTAATTTCTGTTTACTTCTGTAGTCCTTCTTAAAAGCTCTGTGTCAAAGTTTGCTTGCTTGTGTGTACCTCTGGGTATTAGGAAGCCTACTTTCACAACCAGTGTACTCTGCTTTCTGTTTACATTGCACACATCTTCGACAATGTCCCTCAAGCAGGAAGTTTGTAGTGGTGTCACATCATCAACGGGTTCAGGTGTTTCCAAAGCTGTCTTCAAAAACTGTTAAAACCATTATTTTACCTTCTGGAAACATAGACTATGGAGTATACAGTTTAAATGGATTGTGATGGGAAGTTACAGTGAATCTCTTCATGTCATTTGTGAATTTGTTCATATGAAATCAATTGAATAAAGAGAGTCCAATTATGTCTCTTTCTTAGCTTTCTCCTGCTAGTTTACCTGAAACCTGCAAATGTATTGCATGATTACAGTCTGTGGATCATACCTAAATCCTTTTTACTGGCTATTTTTTAAATCAATATTTTGTACTTTTCTGTTCAATTTTTTTATATCTCTGTTTGACCTTGGTTTTGAAGGAAATATGTTTACTCTTAATAAACAGATCTGAAAGGTGCATTTGAGTTTTTGATTTCATTTCATTGATTTAATCGTTTTTGATTACATTAAATGCCATTTGATTACTGTGTAAATCAGAGTTTTTGCATAAATATTAGCTTCCTTGCACATTAATATGATAGATTTATTTATAAGAACTTCGACATTTCTAAATACTATGGTGTTATAAATGGTTACTGGCATATCTCTAAAGGACTGGAATATTAATTAGACCATTATTTAAAACATATGTATTACTGAATGTGTTTGCATTGCATGCTTATCAAAACGGCAAAGGTCCTTCACAATCCAGTGCTGTCCAAAATGTTAACAAATCTGATTGATTCAACAGACATCTTTGGATACTTCAATTGAGCTTCGTCTTTGTCTTCGAGAGGTTGGGAGTGATGGCTGATTGAAGGAGTTTATGATATATGATGGCAATATCACACACTACTTAATATCAGCTTCAAGGGCCACTAGTGGGAGAGTAACATAAGCTCCTAGTGAAGTGGTCAGATGTGGATTTGGAAGGATAGGAGAACCATCTCTGACAGCAACAGAATCCGTACAGAGTGGAACACTGAACATACCCTTTTATCTGCATGTCCTCTGGGTGGGCTGTTAGGGGATGCTAGTGATTAAATCTACACATATTATAAATACACACTAGACAGATCAACTGATCACTGCAGTGGCTGCTGTAGCCTGAACCTGTGAACATTGAACAAGCCCAGAGCGTGTCAGAGGAATTCTCTAGTGCGTGTGGGAGGGAGGGGAGAATATGGGGTGCTGTGTTACCCATTGTGGAAGGGAGGGGGAGGGGTGGGTGTTGGATAGAACTGACTGCTTCAATTCAGGGCGATTTAATCAACGTCCAAAATAATGTCCTTGGGCTGCCTTGTGTGTGTTGGTTTTTGTTACAGTTAATCTCTTGAACAGTTAATGTTACTGAAACCACGCATCCCGACAGCGATGATTTAGGCATTTTGCACCGGAGGGAGGAGAGTCTGGGCCTGTGCCCGCCGCTCCAACGGCTTTAAAACCAAGTTAACGAAGCATAAGGAATCTCCACATGGACGTCCCTCTTAAAACGCAAAACCTTGACCTTTAGTCCCACCGAGGCAATTTGGAGAGAGGAATGGGTTCGAGATGAGGCTAGGCATGAGGGGAGGTGGGGAGGGGTTGGAAGGGTGGGGTGGTGGGGGTGGGGGTGGGGTGGGGTTTGGAGAGAGCAGTACCACTCGTTTTCTGGCTGTTGTGGGTCAGCACTCCCATCGGGGTGAATCACCAGTCTCACCCCCCCTCCTGCTCCCCGGCTAACCTAACCCCGCCCCCCTCTAAGAGGGATCAGTGGCAGTGAATGAGACGGCCACTGTGTCACTCTTAATACCTCTACAAAGAGGGAGTAGCAGGTGCCTCTATCGCTTCCCCAGAGACAGAGAGAGAGAGAGCACTCCTTCACTCTAACCTGTGCTCCCCTGCGCTGTGGACATACCCTTAGAGGATATCTTCAAAGTCATACGCCCCCGAAAGAGAGGGGGAGAGGGAGAGAGGGGGAGAGTGAAGAGGGACGGTCCTGAATCTCTGAGAGGTAAGCAAACAGCCTGAAGGCTTAAGAGTGACGGACGGTCTCTAAAGGATTTACCTAAAGCTTCTTACCACTAACATTTTCTGTTAGTAAAATGGAATTGGAGTGTGGGGGGGGGGGCGCCTCAGTTAAAGATGCAGCATATGTTTTTGTTCTGTCCTATGTTCCCCCTGCTGGGTGTCAGGGTTCAGAAAACAGGGTCAGAATCACTATATGGTGGATTACATTTGAGTCAGAAACAGGGCAGGACTGTATACAGGTGAGTGCTGTACGGTATAGTGGATTGTTTCTGCTGGGTGCAGGTCGTTGTCAACCAAGATGAAAGCGGTCACAACATCCATTATCGGAGGTCGCTGACACCCTCCCCATCATCCGTCAGACCGTGGCTTGCGGGGCTCTTGGTTGCACCCTCTGTCCTCTGGGCTGGCGTTTCTTCCCCGGTACTGTACTTTAGGGAAGCGTCTCGGGCCTGCAGCGTGGGTCCTGTGTGAGGACTGCTTCCTCGCCCCCGTTTCTGTCCTGAGGATGTGAACCCAACCACGGTTACGAAACCAATCTAATTTAGAGCGCAGCCAGCTGAACCGTGCTGACACCAGCTTTCGTAAGCGCTCGATATTCCAACTTTCCTAGAAACCACGCGGCGACTGTCGGAACAATCCATTCTTCGGTTTTATTTATTGTGTGTACATATGCATTAAACAAAGAGTTCACAGACCCCTGAGTCTGGTTCAGCTGTGATAAATGTGCATGTTTCTGTGGAAAATGCACTTTAGCCCAGGTTTCCCTGGCAAAACTCCCAAAGAAAAGTATAGAGGCACCAAGGTTATTACTGGTGTAATCCTGATTACTGACGTTAATAATGTACGAGTGTTGTCCAGTCAAATGCTGGTGTCATTGCTGTCGTGCCTGTGGCACATGGTTGGACAGGTTTGAAGAAAGCCAGCAATGTCTGCATCCACTGGGAACATTGTGGCAAATGTCAGGGAGTAGGGAGAGGCAGAAAGATATTTGCATGCTCAGTGAGTTAGTGTTATTGACTTTGGGCCTTCACTATGAAGCAGCAATAATTAACCAGCTTCATAAGAGCCTGCTTTAGAACGTACATACAGTGCTTCAAACAGAGCAGGGCTATTTCTGTGATCTAGAGAAATTAAATAAGGACACTTACTGTATGTACTGACTGTAATATTTACCCTCATTCCCTCTCCTTAAATAAGTTTGAAACGTGAAGGCGAAAAAGGCCAAAATCTGTCTCGTAATGTTATTCTACATTTCAATAACAATGTGCATTCTTTCTATCTGTGAGATAAGACAAACGGTGTAGTCTGTGTAGTGGTTTGGGGATTCCACTCGCAAACTGAGCTTTCTCCTGGAGTCAGGTAAATAGCCTGAATTGCTACATGAAATATCCAACAACAAGAATCGATAAACATTTAAAATGTAAAGGGGTCTGCCGAGCAAGCACTGTGAATGAAACCGTGTCCGCGGGCTGCGCTTGTGCGATATCTCTGGTGGACTGCACCTTCACCTCCGCAGTGTGATTTATATTATGCCAGAGGGCCACTGAGAGAGTGCCTGGAGCTTCTCTCTTGCACATCTTTATGGTTAAAGATGATTTTACGTTGCATTAACAATGCAGGTTCCTGTAAGAGAACACCCCCCCCCATAAGCACTAATTACGCTGCAGGCTCTCTATTAAAACAGCGTTATAGCATCTGTTAATCATCATATACTGAACATTAAACTGACCTGGAAATATACTGAAGCCTTGAGGATAACATTTGGCATTCATGTGATCCCAAACCCTAGGCTGCAAAAAGAGGCTGGTCTCAGCTCGTTTCATGATTTAATATTCTATTTACCAAAACCAGAAGGGTGTATACAGTATGCATAACCATTTAATGTTGCACCAAACCTGATGGAAACACAGACACCATTATTATCAGTGGTGCATAAATGTGTGTGCCAGGCCAATCTGGTGTATTTGCCATCAGAGACGGAAATACCAAGCAAAACATCATCCCTCGTTCCTGATTTGCATGCCATTAAAGTGCTTCATAATAGTGCATAGCCCAGGTAAAGACATGCTGTGGTATTATTGTTAAAATACAACACTTGTAGGTGAAGAACGTTCAACGATTAGAAGTGATTATGTGGTACGTATAAATGTGACACACATGTTATGTTAGTTATATTTTGCTGTACATCAGCACCACTGGATAGAACACTGAGATCAGAATCGGTCCAGCCTCAGCTAGGCTGGTGATATTTTCATAAGTCGCTCGTTAATAAGGTGACGGCTTTATTCATATTACCCCAAGGTGTTTCGGAAGGATGCAGCAGCGTGTTTCATAACTGAGGAGATTAGCTGACGAATCTAATTAAACTCACAGAGGAAAGAGGCAGTCCTGTCCTGGGGAAGATATCCTGTGTGGGAATATCACACTGGAAGAACCAACCTTTATGCCTCCCTTCCCCCGCATGCATGCTGCATTAAAGAGTTAAAGAAAGAGTGTGGCCGTTTTGGCAGGCAGGTGAGAGAGGTGAGTTTGTGTCTCCCTGACTTGGGTGTCACGTCTTGTGGGGAGGAAAGCTGGCCCTAGCAGAGGCCGTGTTTGAGGGCGATGGAATTTCAGTCGGGCTCTTTGTCGGACGCAACCACTCGAATTTTCTGCAACAATGACCAACGGAAGCTCGGGGACAAAGTGAAGCGATTATCCTCGCGCTGCATGCACCCACCCCACCCCACCACCCCACTGCAGAGCACAGTAGACCCAGTGTCTGGGGGCAATATGGGGCGACACCAAGGGTAAGATCAGGGGTAGATCCATTTTTGGGGGTATCATGGGGTAACATCAATGGCAGATCTTGTATTGAGGGTATCTTGGGGTAAAATTGGGGGCACGTTATATTGGGGGCATGGTGGGACAAAAGTGGGGGCAGATCCTTTATTGTAGGAACCGTGGGGTAAAATTGGGGGCAGATCGTGTTTGTGAGGCAGCTGAGGAGAAGCACTGACAGAATGACGCCAGGGTCTCCTTGGACACCAGGCTCTGGCCTCACGGCTACTTCTCATGCAGTATTGTTCCCAGACGTCCGCTGTTGTAATTAGATGTTGAAATATTGATGGCCGAGTGCAAAGCGCAGCCTCCGCTGCATTCATTCTGCTCAGAACGCTGTGGCCCGTGCAGATTAATAATCCATTTTGCCCCAGGGTGTCATAATGTAGCAAAGGCATACATGGATGAAATGTGAAATCAGCTCCACTTGAAACATATGGAAGGAAAATGGTAACAGGAATAATTCAGTCATTACCTAAAGATACCGTGCCCTTTTATACAATAGGGATCTGAATAATACTAATTCTTTAACCGAATGATTTAGGTTTGAGTCCCAGGTGGACAGCTGCACTCCACTCCATGTTGAGCAAGATACAACACTTTATTTTTTAATTTATTCATGTGATAGCCAGGCCTACAGAACTGGAGCAAAGACCTTCTACTTAATTTTAAGATATGTTCACTCTGTGTTCCTCCCTGTCTCCGGTGGTAAAGACCCCTTTACTTCTGCACTGTATTCATAAATGTCCAGTAGTTTGGCTTGGAACACATGAACAATTGGCAGATAGGATTCCTCGCATACTGTATCAAGAGAAATGAAACAGAGCCAAACAAGTAACTCAGTCTCACTGCTAATGAACGTCCACAGGGACCTGCCTTTGCTCTTGAAGTAACAGTAACAAACGGTAATGGAGGTGGAGTGAATAATTTATTAGGATGGCAATAATAATTGCTGAATGAATATTAGAGTCTCTGTGCAATTGCAGGGGCGTTAAACCCCTCCACTGGAGGCTAATTCGGTTTTACTGTTTGCTTGGATTACCCCGGCGACCTGACTCGTGTGGCTGGTGGGGATTGGGACCAGTGCTAGTTGAGGGCTCCACATATTACATTACATTACATTACATTACATTACATTGCATTACATTGCATTACATTACAGGCATTTAGCAGACGCTCTTATCCAGAGCGACTTATAGTTTACATTTCTTTACAATCCATTTATACAGCTGGATATTTTACTGAAGCAATTCAGGTTAAGTACCTTGCTCAAGGGTACAACGGCAGTGACCCACCTGGGGATTGAACCTGCAACCTTAACGTTACAAGCCCAGTTCCCTAACCATTATACCACACTGCCTGCCTATATTGTGATATCACATATTGTACAGGTCACTCATTGGATGGAATCGTGGTGTGGGAGGAGCAATTTCATTGTGAGGCCTACATACTAGCAAGCTGTGGGTAGATCCACCCCTGTGTGGATTTATACATACAGTGCAGGAGCCAGAGACACATGCTTAGGTGCAGCAGGTCAATCAGACTTTGTTCTGTAGCCCGGTGCACTGTTCCATAAAAACATGACAAAAACAATATCGCATTAAATCCCCCCAAAAATTCACATGAGCACCTCAACCATTATTTGACCTATGCACTAACAAGTCTTCCAACACACAATGCTTTGAAGTGTGCTACGGTGCTGTAACTATGTCGGTCTAATTTAAACAATGTACTCACCACTGGGCAGGCTGCTGAGGACTCAATCAAACTTTCTCTTTGAATCAACAACCGGCGGTGTCAGACTCATAGCATCGAGGGCCGAGTGTGTGCAGGTTTCTGTTGTAACCAATGCTCTACACCAGGTGATTTCAATGAGGTTCCCTCCTTAGTTGAAGAAGTGAACTAATTAGTGAAATCACCTGGTGTAGTGCATTGGTTGCAACAAAAACCTGCATACACCCGGCCCTCGATGGAATGAGTTTGACACCTGTGAAATAGACTATTTTCAGAGGAAAGCAGAAAAGTCGTTGTTTTTTTAGGTTTTGTTTTTACCAATCTTGTTACTTTATAGTAATTAATGTTCTGTAAAAGAGACTAAACACTGCCAAATTAGCCTACGTAAATACATAGTGCATATCTGAACTAATGGTAGCAGCATGACGGATTAGGGCAGGGTTACTCAAATCACGGTCCTCGTGGGCTGAGCGCTGCTGTTTTTCCACACTCTTTACCTGGGAGTCAGGTGTGAAGACACTCTGGCCAATCATGTGCACTAATTGTTCAATTAACTACCTGAGAGAAAGGAAAACCAGGACCAAATTTGGATTTGTGGGCCAGATTTGAGTAACCCTGGGTTAGGGTCCAACATGTCTCAGACTGTTATTGCACACATCTTGGGTCGAAAGGGGAGGGTCACAACAGCAGCCTTGAAAATTGATAAGATGTTTAGACAACTGTATACCAGCTGTAATTAAAAAGGTCAACAGTGTGGTGCTGGAACAGCATAAAGACAATACTGGTTATTTTCGTATTTTGATTGTAAACGCCGACCAAACACTATCTAAACACTAATGGTTTAAAGGGGGTGGCTCTTGAAAATCAAAAATGTTCAGTTATTATGTTCCATCAAAATACATGGAAAACACATTTTCCTTATAAATTTCACTGAAGAGAAAATACTTCAATTATTGTGTCAAACATTTTCACCTTAAACATTTTCACATTTTCACCTCTCCGAGTAAAATGGTTTTAAATATCCAAATCCCTTCCAGTGTTTAGTTACATTGTTAAAATCAACATGTTAATATAGACACACTTCCTCTGCTACAGACTCATTACCATAATAGCACATTTCCCAGCGATTGCAAGATCTGTTACGGTAATGAGTCTGTAGGACAGGTCTTGTGATGCCTGGGAACTGTGCTATAAATGGTTGCGATGACAGTGTCTTTGCACTGCTGTGCACTAATATGACAAGTTCAATGATACGTTTTTTTCCTATTGATTTGCTATGGTATTATTGCTGTGCAATAATTAAAAATAAACTAACAAAACTATCATTTCGCGCCAGTGTCGTTGGTAAGACTTTTGTTTGTACAGCTTGCCAGAGCCAGGTAAACCACACTGTTTGTGTTTGTTACAAATGTAATGTTATCTACCACCGTTTAAAGATACGGATGTGCAGGTTGGCGACTAAACATGAAAAGGACTTTTGCATGAAATCTTTCTCTCTTATGCAAATGACAAACCTACCTAAACCACATACCTCTGAAAGAACAAAGTCCAGTCTTTCATTGTTGCTATCCTGTGTGTCTGTGTGTGTGTGGGGGGGAGGCATATCTGTGTTTTTAATACTTGTCTGTATTACATCTTCTTGCTGACTATTGTTGGATCATTAACCCATGTGTGTTCCTGGCCGATCAGAAAAAATGCTGGGGCATGGTTTCAGAGAAGTAACAGGCTTGTTGATGTGTGTGGGGGGGTCTGTGTTGTCTGTTTATGCAGGGGAGAGATTATCTTTGCTAAAGTTGTGTTGCATTCAAAATGATATCACATTTTTGTTACTAAATAGACACCTTTGTGCAGGGGTGACTTAACATTGACTACATTCCTAAAACATTGTATTCATTTATAAAGTTGGATGTTTGGGTAATCTGCAGTGCTGATAAGCACCTTATTCAAGGTTTTAACAACAGAGCCCCACCTTAGTTTCGATTCTGTGACTTTCTCGTTTCAAGCCTGGTTCCCAAAGCCCTACCCCACACTACCATCCAAACCATGTTTACAGGGCTGAACGCGTGTGAAAGGAGTGCCTCCGTCCTCTCCTTCTGTAGCCAACTCAGTCATATGACCGGCAGCTGGCTCAGCAGGTTAGAGTCTGACTAACCCTCCTCCCCCTCGGATCTGTCTCCCGTTGTACTTGTGTACCCTTCACTGGCCCATCCAGGTGTGTGCTCTGCTGGCCAGGCCCTCACCTCCCTCTCTCTCTCTCTCTCTCTCTCTTTCCTTCTCTTTCTCTCTCTCTCTCCTGCAGGGTCCCCACATGGTGACTTCTAATGTCCAGGAATAAACTGGAACCATGGTCATTCTGCAGCAGGTAAGCATAGAGCTTTATTGCTTTACATACGTATATATTGTTTCCAATGGGGGTCCTCCACATCTGAGTTCTTTGGTCACTCAGGTGGGGGAGGCACATATGTGTGTGTGTGTGTGTGTGTGTGTGTGTGTGTGTGTGTGTGTGTGTGTGTGTGTGTGTGTGTGAGAGAGAGTATATATTCATGCATATTTGCATCTATGTACATACTTGTGTTTGTGTGTGTGTGCGCGTATCCTGTGCATCTGTAGATATGAGTGTGTGAGCTCCTACATGTTGTATGCAATAGTAAGGGTATTGTCCACGGTGAGACAGGATATTAGAGGGGCAGTACACTGTGATGGGGGGTCAGAGGTCAGGACAGTAGAAGGGCAGAGGTCAGGACATTAGAGGGGCAGTGTTTGGTGATGGAGGGTCAGAGGTCAGGACATTAGAGGGGCAGTGTTTGGTGATGGGGGTCAGAGGTCAGGACATTAGAGGGGCAGTGTTTGGTGATGGGGGGTCAGAGGTCAGGACATTAGAGGGGCAGTGTTTGGTGAT
This sequence comes from Aldrovandia affinis, assembly GCA_029706075.1. Lineage (NCBI taxonomy): Eukaryota > Metazoa > Chordata > Actinopteri > Notacanthiformes > Halosauridae > Aldrovandia > Aldrovandia affinis. Next base: position 4,068,870 of record JAINUG010000025.1, on the reverse strand, counting down.
GGGGGGTCAGAGGTCAGGACATTAGAGGGGCAGTGTTTGGTGATGGGGGGGTCAGAGGTCAGGACATTAGAGGGGCAGTGTTTGGTGATGGGGGTCAGAGGTCAGGACAGTAGAGGGGCAGTGTTCGGTGATGGAGGGTCAGAGGTCAGGACAGTAGAGGGGCAGTGTTTGGTGATGGAGGGTCAGAGGTCAGGACAGTAGAGGGGCAGTGTTTGGTGATGGAGGGTCAGAGGTCAGGATGGGCTCTGTTGGTTAGTGGAAGTGCTTAGTCTTTACCAGTGCCTTTTTATAATACATTTTGTTTCTGATTTTATCCAATTTTCTCCCAATTTAGTAGCCGATTAGACCCGCTATTTTATGTCAATCCCCCTAGTAATGTGAGTTCGCTGCCGTAGTCCTGCAACCAGTAGTGATGAAGGCGAAGTGACGTCTCCTCCGAGGTGACACTCGCCAGGCCGTCGACCGTAACCCGGTACTACAGGGCCACTCTTATGCACAGCGAACATCATGTCAGCTTCCTTCCCCCCTCCCTGGGGCGGACAGCCAATCGCTGCCCCTGGTGGCACACCCAGCCAGAGCCAACTCTGGCGAGATGGGGAATTGAACCCCGGTCTCCGTGGCCAGCATCGGACGTTGTAACCACTGGACCACGCGGGAGGCGTGTAACATGAGGTCACATGAGGATTGAGCTGTGATGTAGGCCAGAAGGTTCTGAAAAGCTGTTCATAACAAAACAAGCAGGTCCGTTCTAGGCGCAGTGCACTGTGTGCCAGGGTGCAGCGCTTGCGGCACCTCCCCTTGTTGTTGAGAAAGTGCGGAGCTTGACTCGTCAGCCTTTCTGGGCTGCTAATCACCCCTGACAACACGTTCTCTGTCAGTGCAGAGATGAGCGCAGAGCTGGACATTTCCAGGAGCCTGATTTGTGCACGGAAACTGGGACATGGGCATGAGGTGATCTCATGCCAACTCCCCCCACCACCTTGTTCTACAGTACCCAACCATTCCACCACCCCCCACCATTCCACCCCTCCCAATACAAACCCTCATTGGGCCTAAGGGTTGTAAAAGGAGCTAGATGAAGACAACGGGAGAAAGAACTGCTGTGAACCGACATTACTTGACCAGAGATACGGCAGCTTGAGGGTTTGGGGCATGCAGTTTCCATGGCAGTGAACAAGGAGACAGGAGTCTATGGAGGAATGCAGGGCCTTTTCAGGGAAATGCACAGAACAAGCCAAAAAGGTTCTGTGCTAATCAAGGTAATCGCAGCTGCTGCGCTCGTCTGAACAAATACACACAGCCAAGGGTGTAGGTTTCCTTTCAACGTTGTGGGGGACACCGTTGTTGCCCCCAATATTCCAAGCAAAGTCATCTTGCATGGATAAATCAGTTTGAATCGAGCTACTGTAGCTAGCTAACCATCTAGCCAAGCCATATCAGGCCAAGCTCATATTCTTTTTGCTATATATCCCAGCATCCTATTGGCCTTTTCTACTGCTGTGACACCTTAAACCTTTACAGTGTGAAAAAAAGTGCATAACTTTTTAGGAACAGACAGAAATGACCGAAGGGTACAATTTAACACTCTCAACATTGGGGGGCGGGCGACAGTAGATTATTTTCTTTCAATAACCCCTCACAAAAGGAAAATATGTCAACACAATAATTCATTATTTCAGGTTCAGTTATCTGATAGCCTGGGAGGCGCCCTTAGATAGGGCAACTTGCAAAGCTTACTTTTGACATTGGACCCAGTTACATAGTGGATGTGTACTGAAGTAATTATGGTTAAGCACCGTGCATAAGACACACCCGAGATTCAAACCTACAACGTTCTGGGTAGGTACAATAACCTATTCCTTAACCACAATGCCACTTTGCCATATATAATGTATAGGCATGCAACTACACTGCTTTGCAAAAGACTAATAGCAGTATTGTAGTGGATAGCCACCACATGTCATGATCATGGAAATGTGGCTGTATAGTATAAGCAAAGCATTCAAAGGCGAAGTATGTGTGTGTATTGTCTGGATAGCCCTTACAACAGCAACTCTGACAGATTATGTCTTGAGACAAGGCTAGGGGTATCAGTGGGGTAAAATTGGCAAACCATGCTAGACCACAAAGGGGTGAGTGTGATTTTTTTTGCCAGACATTAAAGAATGTTTAATTGTACATTCCATAGGAATTGTAAATGGCCTGGTGCAGTCTTATGTGCTCATGATTATGCTTACAAACAATAAAAGTCGCTCTGGATAAGAGCGTCTGCTAAATGCTTAAAATGTAAAAATGTAAAAGCCTATGACTAGTAAATGAGTGGCCATAAAAAGCCAATGAAATGATATCAAAGCAAAAATATTGGGGACATTGGTGTTTCATTTTTAATGTGAAGCATCAATTATATCACTGAGGTACTGGTGACATGAGCTGTCCTGCTGTGTGGCGGGAAGGGACACTGCGTGGAAATAATAACATTCACTGTTTTTATTGAAGGAGGTTTAAGTGTCAAATGTCATCTTCTCCAGACAAACCATCTGTCTGTTCACCAGTGACCTTTGACTTGGATTTCAATCTAAATGCTAATTAACTGGAATCCCATCCTTGGCACTGGCATATCTGTCAAGATTAGATAAAAATATGGCTTTCATCAAGTAGGCGGATGGAATTGCCTGCTTTGCATCCCCTGTTCTGTGATAAATATCATAATCCATTCCATTTCTCTAACTCTGTAACACTCTGAGAAGGTCCAGAAATGCACTTTGACAAAGCTGCGGTTGGAGGACTTAAAGTCACCACAGTCCTTTTCAGAATTCCAGGCAGGCATGCACTCTTGGACTGTATTTAACTACCCAATCAGTGTCCAGAGCCACATTCTACAGTCGAGGGACAAGCAGCTCTGCCAACTGATTACCGGATTGTCTATTCAAACACACTGCTCACGAGAAATGCACAGTAGTTAATGCAATGGATATGGCACCAGGCTATAATGATAGGAGTTTAAGTACTAGGAAGGAACAGTATTGCACAATAATAACAGCAGTGGCTTTAATATAAATGTAGCTGTGTGGACCAAGTGTTGCTGGAATTGAAATGTGTTTTCTTAATGCCAATATGCTCCCAAGACTGTTATACACCTTCCATATCAAGGGTGCAACTCCATAAATCAAACTTGGACACTTATCTTGGATATTTATCCAATTGCCATTTTGAAGGATCATGTGCCATCAGTTGTTATTGTTAAATACATTGTACTTGTACCCAGTTAAAAATTAAATTATCTCATATTTGTTTAGTTATGTTATCAGAGGACAGAGGGACATTCAAGTGTTGCCAGCCAAGACAATCTGCGCATTGCGAAACGGAATGCTTCTAAACATTCTAAGACTTTCTACACATAATAAATGAACCTATTCAAACAGTAGGCTAGTTGGGAGCGATACGAGAAAATAAAAGGAATGTGAACCAGTAGGGGGCAACCTATTACCTTTGAAGTTGATAAGCGTTACCGAAAGCGAATTTTCAAACATTGGCCGGTGCAACAAAAGATTCCATATATAGGTGTTTTCATGTAGGCTACTTTTGCGTCTACTTTATTTTCGGGGTTGCTGTAAAATGGTCAATGGTAAAATATATGCACATTCTGAAAATGTATACCGTCAGCTGAAAACAGTACTTCAAAATGTCAGGTTCTGTTCCAGAAGGATTAGTTAACCTTGTCCTAAGTGAGCCTTGCAACACGTGAGCAAAGTGAACAAAACATTGTTTCCCCCGGTGATAGTTGTATGCAAGACTTTGATAAGAAGGAATGAAATAGCCTACGCATGTAAGTGTAAACCCACCGCGCCTCTAGTTTGTGCCGCTGTCACCGACTTGACAGCTGAGCGTCTGCTGAATAATTCAGGCGCATGATTGTGAGAGGTTTCGGTTTGGTATTACCTGATATCCCCGCGTGCCATCCTGACGGGATAGGGTTCCTGTGTGGTGCACTGACGCTTTGCCTCGCGCTCGCCGGCCACCGGCACCACCTATCGCGACTGAGTTGACATCAAGGCTGATATTTTAATTAATATATAATATATGGCATTTAGCAGACGCTTTTATCCAAAGCGACTTACAGTAGTGAATGCATACATTTTCAGTATATGTGGCCCCAGTGGGGATTGAACCCACAACCTAAGCGTTGCCAACGCTATGCTCTACCAACTGAGCCACAGAGAACCATCTAATTGATAATAGCCCACTGTTAATTTTCGGTTTACACAGTTGCCTACATTTATGGTCTGCTAGTGGCTTGATACAATGGTATAGCACATTTAATCTAATACGTTCACATGAATCAAGTAGACAAGTTTTGTTGAACTACTATCATAGTATAGCCTACATTATGTGTAGTCAAAAAATGTTACACAAAGACTTACTTAGTTACTAGGTCTACTCAGGTTACAGCGCACGGGAGGATGCGTTTAATCTTTATTTCTTGGCGCGCTGGTTAAATCCTGTGTCAGGAGCACAGAATGTATTGCTTGGGGCACGAGCTTGCTAAACTATAAAATAAAACAAATCCTTTGCATTTATGTCACTGGGATTTGTGTTATTTGTGATGGGCTGTACACCACGCCGCAAAAAAAACAGCAGAACGTTTTTTCTAAGTTCCCTTTTGTATCGGGAATAGGATATATGGCTTTGTTAATCTATTCATATAGTATACACATCATAAATATGTTACATTATGAGGTGTCAGGCGGACATGCGTTTTGATACAAAAAGAAAATGCTAATTTGATTTCCTCTGGGAAGAAGACGCGTCATGATTGTAAGAGTTGTGGAGCTAAAGTGGTGATTCAGTAATGGTGTTTATTACCTTACAGATCTATCTCAGTAAGCCATCTCCAAGGCCTGGTTAGCTTGAGTGTTTTCTAAACATGTGATACAGTAATAGGCTAAAATGATTTTAGCGAAAGCCTGCCTACGTGGTGTTTGTATGTGGATTTGCTTAGTAACAGTAAAATAATTGTCTGACTTAAGACGTACAGTAGTTGATCTTAGGGAGGAAAAGTCACTATCTGACAAACTGTATAGAAAAAAGTACTAGACAGTGCAATATAATTAATTATTTAAATGTTGGTTGCTAGGATAGTCTGCTGTTGGCCTCTTGTAAGTCACAGGAATGGCAGCTGTGCTGGGCGGTGTAGGGTTCTCCCAACTGCTGTATTGATTTGCCAGTGGGGATATTTAGCTAATTAAAAAGCTATATATTTCCGCGGGGAGTAGCCACCCTTTTCTGCTCCCGCTGTAGCAGGTAGCTGACTCACACTGGGCCGGTGGAGGTGTGTTGTGCTGAGGTCAGACATGTGGAGCAGGGGTGGGGAGTGGTGTTCTTAGGGCCAAGGCGCCAGAGGCCGACGCTGTCTGTTTCAGATTCTGTTTCCTCTGACAGGGCCAAGGAGCTTCTCCGGGATTGGTTTCATTCCTCTTCTTTCTTCCCAGTAGTTTAAAACGGATGCTACAGGGCAAAGGCTGTGGCTTTACATCGCGCGGGAGATTCGGGAGTTAGTGTTTACTGGAAAAGCCCTTCTCTCTGGTTTTATTTCTGGAAAAGAAACCTGCCATTAAGTCAGTCATTCCTGCACATAGCAGTGGTAGCTGCTAAGGAAACAGTAGTTGACTTTGGGGGAGGGTGCGTGGTCTTTATGGAAGACGGTTTGTGGCTGGAAGATGTACAAGCGAAGGGATTACGTGGAGCTGTATGAGCAGGACCAGGCCAAGTGGGCACTGCTGCGCAATGTCAACACCGTGTTCAAACACAGCACCCTGCTGCCGGTAGGACTTAACACAAAGAAGAGAGAGTGTGAGGGTGTGTGTTTATGTGTGTGTGTGCATACCTGCATGCCTGCGGGATGGAGCTCCAGGTAATATTCCTATTGAAAGATGTACGATTAGGGTTCTCAATCTTAAAACTACTACAGTTCCCAGCTCTCATTTTAATCATGCTACAATGTGAATTACCAAGTTGTTGGGAGGGGGTATTGCGTTCTCTTCTCGTTTGTCCTTGCCAAGGTATTTCAGTTCAGTTTTCAAGGTGGCAAAAATTTGAGGCAATCGAATGTGGGAGCTTGAAAACATTCCACGGGCTTGGCTTTGGTTAATCGGTCATCTGGTTGCTCGTGTGCTGCTTCGTTTACAGTTTGCATGCTCTCCTATAGCAGTGTTTATTATGAGTATAGAATGAATAGTTTGGTCAAAATAATTTTTTTTATGATGTCATATTGGTTGATGCCTGCATTGACAGACACATTGTACCTTTTATTTACCTTTTTAAACCAGTTTGGTTAACTGAGAACTCAGTTCTCATTTCCGGTGATGACCTGCGGAATGTAGGGATGGGTTGGGAATGTAAAGGATTGTATAGCCAATCAAATGTAATGTAAATATATGTGGGGGGGGGGGGGCCAGATGTAAAAACTAGTGCAAATTTGACCAGGATATTGGGGTTAACACTCCTGCTCTTTTGAAAAGTGCCATCGGATTTTTAATGACCACATTGAGTCAGGAAATCCTTATCCGAGGTACAACACCTTCTGTGCTGGGGCAGTTGGATATCATTTTTACCCCCATCTAACCTAACCTAAGTTCAAACTAAACCCAACCCTTCTTATATTTGTACATAAGAAGGCTGCAGGGTGACATGGCTGCTGCCATTATATAATCACAATACTTCTATTGTGGATACATAACTACATAGGACATGAATAGGTTCTGATTCAGTTGTATCCAACATATTGCTCCTCCTTCTACGTGTTTGTCTGGCAGCATTTTGGGTGCCAGGCTATTCAATAATAACACAAAGGCTATTGCTCGTGAAAACTCACCAGACGGTCCCAGGTTTGTGTGTGTGTGTGTGTGTGTATGTGTAAGTGTCCTGTTTATGTGTGTTTGTGTTCGGTATACAGTGGGTTTTCACCCCCCTGACATTTTTAACATTATATTTTCTTATTTCATGGAATCAAAATGGATTTAATTGGGATTTCATGCCACCAATAAACACAAAATAAAGGTCAAATAAAAAAAATGACTGTACAGCTTCTTCTTAATTAATTACAAATAAAAAACAGACAATAATTGATTCCATAAGTATTCACCCCCTTTTTGACTTAATACTTGGTTGAAGCACCTTTAGCTGCAATTGCAGCGGTGAGTCTATTTGGGTAAGTCTCTCCCAGCTGGATAGTGCAATTTATGCCCATTCTTCTTTACAAAATTGCTCAAGCTCCACCAGATTGGATGGGGACCATTGGTGAACAGGAGTTTCCAAGGATTCTCAGTGTGATTGAGGTCTGGGCTTTGACTGGACCACTTCAGGACATTTGCTTTTGCTGTATGCTTTGGGTCATTGTCCTGCAGGAATATAAATCTTCTCCCTAGTCCCAGGTCTCTTGCAGACTGAACCAGGTTTTCCTCCAAGATTTGTCTATATTTTGCTCCATCCATTTTGCCCTCTATTTTGGCAAGTTTTCCAGTCCCTGAACCAGAGCATCCCCATAGCGTTAGGCTCCCGCCGCCATGTTTCGCAGTAGGGATAGCGTTCTTGGGATGATGTGCAGTGTAGTTTGCATCTCATCTTGGTCTCATCAGACCATATAATCTACCTCCACTTTGTTTGAGAGTCTCCTACATGCCTTCTGGCAAACTCTAGGCAAGATTTCATGTGTGTTTTCTTCAACAATGTTTTTCTTTTTGCCACCCTCCCATAAAGCACAGATTTGTGAAGCATCCGGGCTATTGTTGTCCTATGGACTGTTTCTCCCATCTGATGGACTGTAACTCCATCAGAGATGCCATAGGCCTCTTGCTGGCCTCCCTAACAAGTGCCCTTCTCGCACGGATGCTCAGTTTTAGATGACGGCCTGTTCTAGACAAATTCACACTTGTGCCATATTCTCTACATTTCTTTATTATGGACTTAATGGTGCTCCAGGGGTTATTCAAAGTCTTTGAAATCTTCTTATATCCTTCCCCTGCTTTTGAAGAACCTTTTCTTGGATTTGCTTTGCATGTTATTTGCGGTTCATGATGGAGCTCTTTGGAAATGTACTAACCAACTGTGGGACCTCTCACAGACATTTCATTTAAAATAATTTGAAACACCTTCATTGTACACAGGTGGACTCCAATCAAATAATTATGTGACCTCTGAAGGCAATTGATTGCTCCAGAGTTTATTTAGTGTGTCTTAGCAAAAGGGATGAAAGCTTATGCAATTCATTATTGTCTGTTTTTTTATTTGTAATTAATTAAGAAAAAGCTTTTGGTTTTTTAAATATTATAGATTATTTTGTGTTGATCGGTGGCAAGAAATTCCAATTAAATCCATTTTAATTTTATGAAGTAAAAAAAGAAAATGTGAGAAATGCCAAAGGGGTGAATACTTTTTATACTGTATATGTTGTGTGTGCGTGTTCATATTTGTGTGTGTTCATATTTGTGTGCCATAGTTGACACAATGGCCCCCTTCTCCTCAGCTGTGTTGAGTTTTGTTAATCTTGCGATCGTGCCATTCACTGCATTCCTTCCTCATTCATCATCTCTCCTCAGTGCTTCTCTTTGTAAAAACAAAGAGTCTTTTAATTTGTCCACTGACCCCAAAAAGATACGCGCATTCAACAACAACATAAGTTCTGCACTCACAAAACATCACCCAGGGTATTCTTGTTGTTTGATATTTTAACAAAAATATGTTTTGTGTTGTTTTATTTGAACCCTGTATTAGAGAACATGACATTTTACATTTACATTTTAAGCATTTAGCAGACGCTCTTATCGAGAGCAACTTACAGTTTACATCTCTTTACATACAATCCATTTATACAGCTGGATATTTTACTGAAGCAATTTAGGTTAAGTACCTTGCTCAAGGGTACAACAGCAGTGCCCAACCTGGGAATTGAACCTGCAACCTCTGAGTTACAAGCCCAGCTCCCTAACCATGACACTACACTGCCAGCCTACAGGTCTGTTTAATCTCATAACATTTCCCATCTCTGTAGTCAAGAATAGACAAATAATTGTAGAGCTGTTACTCCATTGTGTAACAAGTGTTAGATTGTCAAATTGGATGTATGGAGTTATAGATGGATAGGTGAATAGATGATAATAATAATAATAATTAAAATAATTTAAAAAAAATAAATAATAATAATAACAATGGATTGGATTTACGTAAAACATTTCATTATCCTCAAAGCAGTTTACAGTGAAGGGGGACATCTCACCTCAACCACCACCTATCTGCAGCACCCACCTGGGTGATGGATGGATAGAAACAAGATGGACAGATGGAGGGTTCACTGACTGACCGATTGGCCTCTGTTCTAGGGGGACTATGTCTGGTTGGACCTCAAGACCGGCCGGGAATTTGTTGTCCCCATTGGCGCCGTGGTCAAGCTGTGTGACTCCGGCCAAATCCAGGTTCTGGATGACGAGGGGAATGTGAGTGACATCAGAGAGCCGGAGACTCCGCTATTGATCGACCAGGATGATGACCCATATATATTTCTGCTTGGCTGGTCGCTCCTGCTTGTTCATCATATGTCCATACTTTTATTCAAGTCCTTGGCAGTACAAGGGATGACATATTAAATCACTTTTTAAAAAATGATTCAATTATTAATATTTATTCTCTTAGTAATCAATATTAATTTATTGCTATTGTAAACATGCTCCTGTGTAACTCTTCACCAACTGTAAGAACACAAAGGGAGCACTTGCTAACACATTACGTAATGGCCGTGACTTAGCAGCCCATTTTACTGTACAACCAAATGCTCTTCGCCTAGGTATGATTTTATTACTGCCAGCCATATTTACATTAGAGTGTAGCACAGGGTTGAGGTAAGTTCCTTGGTTCTGTTCAGCCTCCATTTTGAATCATCCTTAGTTCAATCTGATTAGTCTTAGTCTTGCTTCCATAGTTGTATTTATATCTAGATTGAGAGGGGATATGGGCCTCACAAACAACTCGGATAGGCCTGGAAGTTAACTAGGAAAAAAACAACAGTGTCTTTCAAAAACCTCTTGAAGTTGCACCCAAACACATTTAAAATGTTTGCTTAGCTGACACCCTTATCCAGACCAATTTACAGCACAATGCTCACTGGTTCAGCTGGATATGTACTGAAACATATTCATAGTTAGTACCTAGCTCAAAACTACAATCATGTTTTTCAAACCTTCAGCTCTCTGGATACAAGGTTACTCACATTAGTAATAATGTATTTTTAGGACAATTGCCATTTAGATGAGGACCCTCCATTCCAAAAGTATTTCTAACCCTTCAAGGTATTCCATACTGAAGTCTAGGGCCAATATAACAGACAGAGAGTATAAATTGAATGCAAGGTGATAGTCATTGATGGATGTGTCACTGAAGCTGAACTGTCTGTTTTTGTCAGGACTGTGGTGTAACCCATATTCCCCCTTGCCCCTCCTCTTCCTGTCTCCCCCAGGAGCACTGGATCTCCCCCCAGAATGCCACCAACATCAAGCCCATGCACCCCACCTCTATCCATGGAGTGGAGGACATGATCCGGCTGGGGGATCTGAATGAGGCCGGCATCCTCCGCAACCTGCTGATCCGCTACAGGGAGCACCTCATTTATGTGAGTCCCACCTCCCAGCGCATGTCTCGGGGCCGGCTCCCAAACCCAGTCCCTCGTAACCGCAGGGCACAACTTTCTACAAGAGACACCATTGACTTGTGGAGCTGCAGACTCACGTCCATTGGTCCAGGAATCAATTATATTCTTGAGCCAACTCTTTGGGCCAACATCGCCTTTTATAGCACACTAGCGTCCTCCTCAGAGCGGAGAAACACAGACGCACACAAACCCTAATGTTCCTGTCATATATATTTTTTTGCTTATTTCCCTATAATGTGTGATGACCAGTGTCGGGGGAGCATTCTTACACCATAAATCTCACCTTTAATACAATGTAGCCTTAGTATGAGTTAATAGGTGGAGCAGGGTGGAACAAACAGATTTATTTCCACTCATATATATGTATACACTAACGGTCAAACGTTTTAGAACACCCCCATTTTTAAATTATTTTTCAGTTTTTGGTAACCTAAACTTTTTTTTAAACTTCTGGCAGTTTACCGCTTAACTTTGTACCATTTCAGGTTATTCACTGGACTTACATTTTGGTAGTGTATATGGATATATATACACTCAGTGGTCACTTTATTAGGTACACCTGTACACCTGCTCGTTAATGCAATTATCTAATCAGCCAATCATGTGGCAGCAACTCAATGCATAAAAGCATGCAGACATGGTCAAGAGGTTCAATTGTTGTTCAGACCAAAAATCTGAATGGGGATGGAATGTGATCTAAGTGACTTTGACCGTGGAATGATTGTTGGTGCCAGACGGGGTGGTGTGTGTATCTCAGAAACTGCTGATCTCATGGGATTTTCACACACAACAGTCTCTAAAGTTTACAGAGAATGGTGCGAAAAACAAAAAACATCCAGTGAGAGGCAGTTATGTTGCGAAAACACCTTGTTAATGGGAGAGGTCAGAGGAGAATGGCCAGACTGGTTCAAGCTGACAGGAAGGCGACAGTAGCTCAAATAACCACGCATTAACAACAGTGGTATGTAGAAGAGCATCTCTGAACGCACAACGTCGAACCTTGAAGTGGATGGGCTACAGCAGCAGAAGACCACACCAGGTTCCACTCCTGTCAGCTAAGAACAGGAAAGTGAGGCTAGTGGGCACAGGCTCACCAAAACGGGACAGTTGAAGATTGGAAAAACGTTGCCCGGTCTGACGAATCTCAATTTCTGCAGTGACATGCAGATGGTAGGGTCAGAATTTTGCGTAAACAACATGAATCGATGGATGCATGGATTCATGTTGTTTACGCAAAATTCTGCCTTGTGTCAACGGTTCAGGCTGCTGGTGGTGGTGTAATGGTGTGGGGAATGTTTTCTTGGCACACATTAGGCCCCTTAATACCAACTGAGCATTGTTTAAATGCCACAGCCTACCCTCTTCCAGCAGGATAATGCACCATGTCACAAAGCACATGTCATCTCAAGCTGGTTCCAGGAACATGACAGTGTACTCCAGTGGCCTCCACAGTCACCAGATCTCAGTCCAATAGAGCACCTTTGGGATGTGGTGGAACGGGAGATTTGCAACATGAATGTGCAGACGACAAATCTGCAGCAACTGCGTGATACTATCATGTCAACATGTTTCCAGCACCTTGTTGAATCCATGACTTGAAGAATTCAGGCTGTTCTTGGGGCAAAGGGGGATCCTACCCAGTACTAGAAGGTGTACCTAATAAAGTAGCCACTGAGTGTATATCTATGTATAATTCAAAAGCCTAACTGGGGACAGGGGTCGCAAATTAGCTCTGGCTAGGAACCCTGTATGCAATGCATCTGTTTCATGTTTTGAACTTGTAACAATGTTTACTTGTATTGTCTCTGACAAATAAATGACTAAATTAATTAGGGGTGTGATGGTATACCATGATATTAAAATATGAAATAGTACTATCATAAACTTAATACCATAATACCGTGATAGTAAATCACGTGGCAAAAGCTATTTTCATGTGGGAAAAAATATTTCAACCGTTACCCTACTAAAATGTCTAAATAACCCATATTAAATAGTATAATACTGGACCTGGGGTGTCTGCTAATGTAATTTAATTCCACCAACTTTTTGGCTGTTCTTGCATTTTGGGTTTTTTCCAAGCGATTGCGCATGTGCAGACAGCTCCCTTGCATTTCTCAATTCTGGTAGGTAGCTGTTATTAGCTAGCTAGCTACACAAATCTACATTTGCAGCCTCTATAAAACTTGCAATGTCTAACGTTGATTCCAATGACAAGGCGGTCTGTAATGACTAATTATATCCCCCCAAAAGCAAACTTGTTCATTCGTGTGGACTCGATTCAGAAAAAAATGGTGTGGTTGTTGAGAACGGATCTCCCATCTGTAGAGAATGTGGGAAACATGTAATGGCCAGAGGAGGGAACAAGTCAAACCTTGCATTCCACCTGCGTGAGCATCATCCTTCATGTTATGCCACAATGGAAATAGTAAGTTGCTAAATATAGTACTAGATCCGAAAAGCTGATAACGCGATAAAGCTAAATATTGCTTAATTTGCTAATTGAATGATTTAAATTGATTTAAACATACAATTACAAGGAGTGAACTATATTCAGTTGCATTTTTCAATTAAAATGGTATATAAATCTACAAAGAGCCATACAATAAACAGATCGAGATGTAAACTTTGTGTGATACTTTTTTTTTGCTTAAAAGCTGATACCTTAATGTACCGAAAACCGTGATATTGAGTACTACGATTATCATACTGTGAAAATGTAATACCATCACAGCCCTAAAATAAATACAAATGCATACTGTACATTATGTGTGTGTGACACAATGAAAGGGAATTTATCATTGATAAACAAAATGGTTCTTTATTATAAACAAAAAAAATCCTCAAAAATGTTTATTTTCAATCGTAATGAATATGTCGAGGGGTGGTGCTGGGGTACTGGATATTAAAGCCACTGTGCAGTCATGCTTTTGGTCTCGTTTACCTACTCTCTTCTTGAAATATTGTTCCATTCACCTGGCTAAATCTGAAAAGAACATTCTCTTCTGATTACCCTCTGCTGTCATAAGTTCCCTTGAGTTGTACACCAGTGGAATATTTCTCAGCATAATTCCTACAGTGACATATAAACACTGTCAACTCTTCAATGTGTGCGCAGATAGCATTGGCTGACCCAAGTTAGCCACAGACCACAAGCTTCTTATAGTATTTTATTGGGCCTGTTGGGCAGTGCTTAATTTGTAAAATAAGAGATGCCGGGGCTCAACTCGCCTCCCCCCCGCAGAGGAAAAAAGGGTAAACTTTTCCTACCTCTGTGTCGCTGCATTTCTGCATTCTATTTACATCTGTAATGTTCACTGGACGTAACGTTGTTTAATACCAGTTTAAAATACGAGTTGTTGTCCTACTTTAGATATTTATGAGCCCGGGGCTCTGATTCTGAGTAAGACATTTGCCGGGGCGCAAAATCGGATTCTTGGCATTTGCCGGGGCTGAGCCCTGGCTAGCCCCGGCACAAATTAAGCATTGCTGTTGGGCAATTTATTCATTTGCTCCCACCACACAGGATGTAAGTCTAGTTTTACAGTAGCGTAAGCTTCTCAAAATAGCATGCTGTATTGAGCAGGCCGCTAACTATGCGTAGACGCGGCTATCACATTTCAGACTGTGACAGCCCCAGAATGCAAAGCTCCTGCTTCAGATGGAGCCGTTACCGTAACAGTACCGTGCCGCTGGATACCGTACCTTACCACACCGTAACACCGGATCTGTTTGCGTCCTGCTGAGATCCGCCTAATCGATCCAGTCCCTACCGGTCAGGGTGGAGTCAGGTCACCTCAGATGGGACATCGCATCTGTGTCTGTCATACCCCAACCGAATCAGACAAAACCCAACCCGAATCTCTATCTAATCCCCCCACCCCCGGCGTCTGTCCTTAATCAACCTGCTGTCCTTTGTGTCCCCCTGTCTCTTCTCTGTGAAGACCAACTGCGGAGGAAGGGTAAGTGTAGAATCGTCCCGCATGGCTGCTCACAATCGGCTGAGTCCCATCGCTTAGGTACTCCATTTCAACATGGCTGTGCTATCTGTGGTAACAGATACCGATACACCGCCATTGTCTCGCTAATACCCGATACGCCAGCTATCTGTCATCACTGCTCATTTTACGGCCCACTTCCTCCCCTCCTCTCCCAACAACGCTACAACTTGTCACTGTCACCGCCGTCGTTGTGGCCACAGCGGCGCCTCTCACAACCGCCGCGTGGCGAGGAGGGGTAGCAGTGTGACGCAGACGTTCGCTCATCGCATGTTTTGCCCTTCGACATATTTCATTGTCACGTGAACCGCGATACTGCCTCAGCAGGCTTCCAAGGCCAGAGAGAGAAAGGGAGAATGGCCTAAATGTTTTTAAAGCTTGTCTTATGCATGTCTAGCCTTACAGTGTCTCTACCTACTAGAAAAATAACACATGTTGTAATCCAGTTACCGTGGAGACTCCAGTTTCTGTTACCGTGGAGACAGGCAGGTGCAGCCTCGCGGGGTGATTTCACCTGCTTGGTTTAGTCTGGGTCACAGGTATGGCTGGGAGAGGGTGTGGAGGGGACTACTAATCTGCATGTCACAATTCGCAGGCTTTTCATATGCAGCTAGTTATGATGCCCGAAAAAACAAAGCAACCCTCATTTGACCCTCATGTCATCAATTTTCAGCATGAAGCATGTGCTTGGTTAATAACACTTTTCATATCTTGTTGGACCAAGGAGCTTGTTAATAAAATTGTTATTGATGGTTGCTGGTGATACTAGTAATACATACATACTTCATAGTTTATGTAACTAATATACTGTAACTCCTTTTGTATTTGTAACTTTTCAAATCACTTTCCCTGTCACCCCTTAACTTGTTATTCAATCAGTCATTCAAGCAATAAATGTTCATTTTAAATATGTTTTTAGATCTACTATAAAAGGTACAATTATAATATTACATAAAATTGTTTTAGAAAGATATTACTCACCATGCATTACTGTTTGCTTTTTAGAATGCACAGATTATTATTACAGGTTCTCTGTCTCTCTCTCTCCGTCTCCTTGTTCCCTTGTCTGACCTTTGACCTCTGACCCCCACAGACCTACACAGGCTCCATCCTGGTGGCGGTGAACCCGTACCAGCTGCTGCAAATCTACACGGCTGACCAGATCCGCCTCTACACCAACAAGAAGATTGGGGAGATGCCACCCCATATATTCGCCATCGCCGACAACTGCTACTTCAACATGCAACGTAACAACAAGGACCAGTGCTGCATCATCAGGTCAGCTTGTTCAAATCCAGCACCCTGCCCTCATTCACTTGGTTGCATACACCCTCTCACTTCCACATACTAATCATTGAACTAGGGCAGGAGTGCCCAAGTTCGGTCCTGGAGATCTACTGGGCGTGCAGGCTTTTGTTCCAGCCCAGCACTAACACACCTGATTCCATTAATCACTTCACTAACACACCTGATTCCATTAATCACTTCACTAACACACCTGATTTCACTAATCAACTGCTCGTCAAGGCAATGAATGTTTGAATCAGGTGTGTTAGTGAAGGGCTGGAACAAAAGCCTGCATGGCCAGTAGATCTCCAGGACCGAACTTGAGCACCCCTGAACTAGGGTGACCAGATGTCCCACGTTATGCCTGCATGTTGACTTGTCCTCCAATGACGGACGTTGTCCCACATAATCTAAAGGATTTATGATCCGTATGATCTCCAGTGGTGGCTGGTGAGATCGGTATAGAGGAGGCTCAAATCTTACCTTTAAACTGACCATTGGTCTCAATTTGTTTGAATTTATTTTGCTTATTTAACAAGCCAATGGGCCAATTCATTTAATTAATTGAAGTTTGCTCTTAACTGCATCTCAAGTTGTAGCTTTTTAAAATTCCTTTTAGTCACGTTAGAGAATGTAAATGGCAATAAGGGGTTTAATTGAGTAAAAAACAACTGAATCATTTCAGAGAATAGGCTACACTATTAATGAAAAAATGTGCAATAAACCCTCGCAAACATTCTGCTTTCCACAACTTTGTTGCTTTTTCATGAGCATTAAACTGCCTGATCTGCACAGATCAGATTAACAGATATTTACAAAGTCAATATTCATTTAATTCTGGAATGGAGAACAAAGAGTACATTTACCCATAAAATCAGATAATCTGTAGATAATAAAAATAGATATATACTGTGCCATCCGCACAGGAAAATGGCTGCCTGGCCCTTTAATTCTTGGGAACCACTGGAGGAAAAAGGACTACAGTTCCCAGCAGCATGCAGGCCCACACCTGACTACCAGCTGAAGCCAGTAAAGTAATGAGGACTTCTGGCAGCTGATGTCAATTGGGTAGCGTTATAAAAGGACTGTTTTCTGTCACATTGGTGGTGGAATAGGGTGATGTATTTGAGAGTGGTCAGTGAAAGTGTATTGTAAGATAATTGTTTTTGGGATTGCTGTTTGTGTTTGATTTTGATTATTTTGAAGACCCCGTTTTGTGTACTGACTATTGTTTGAGGAACTGAATTAGAATTTGGGAGTTGATTACAGGCAAAGGCAAAGGGAAGGATCGTGAACTGTATGTGTTTGTTTTTTCCAATTGCCCCACCCTTTTATGTGGTTTTGTCAAGATTCATTTAATAAATTTATTGACTGCCTACACCCTCTGAAAAAGATCCTTGAGTGTCACCCAACCCCAAGTGGCACTACAAAATATATATTTTATTTTTTGTTAAAAACAATTTTATGATCTAAAGAACATTTCTATCACAAATTGGGAAGCTATGCCTATTGGTATTGATTATTCAGATATAAAATGAAATGGGCTGAGAGTAATCATTGGTTTAAAGGTGTGTGTTTCTGCTTCCTTTATTTCAAGCCAACAAATTGTTACTGATACCTTTGTATGTAGATTACTGTGTTAACTACAATCCAATTGGCGGAGGCTGTAGGCCTAGAAGTGGCACAGAGGCATAAACCATATGAACAACCTGAATAGTGTTGCTCAAATTATTTGTGTATTGTGTAGAATGATTTTGTACATTGTTGTAGTTAATATGTTTGTGTATGCATATGTGTGTGTGTTCCCAGTGGGGAGTCAGGAGCGGGGAAGACTGAGAGCACCAAGCTGATCCTGCAGTTTCTGGCAGCCATTAGCGGACAGCATTCCTGGATCGAGCAGCAGGTGCTTGAAGCTAACCCCATCCTGGAAGGTAAGGAGCAGTAACATGCCAGGGGCCATGACACTTACAAACAAAGGTGTGATATTGTGATTTTATGGGCCTCCCGCGTGGTCCAGTGGTTACAATGTCCGACGCTGGCCACGGAGATTGGGGTTCAATTCCCCGTCTCGCCAGAGTCGGCTCTGGCCGGGAGTGCCACCAGGGGCGGCGATTGGCTGTCCGCCCCAGGGATGGGAGGGAAGCCGACATGACGTTCGCTGTGCATAAGAGTGGCCCTGTAGTACCGGGTTACGGTCGACGGCTTGGCGAGTGCCGTCTCGGAGGAGGCGTTCTTTCTCCTTTGTCACTACCGGTCGCAGGACTACGGCAGCGAACTCACATTACTAGGGGGGGATTGACATAAAAATAGCAGGTCTAATTGGCTACTAAATTGGGAGAAAATGGGAGAAAATCAGAAACAAAATCTTTTAAATAGATATTGTGATTTTATAACTCACACATCCCAGCTGACCAAGGATCTTGTTCCCATATGGGAGGTTATTATTATTGTGATTTGGACCCCCCTATCTGGCCAAATAACATAGCTGAATCTTTACTCACATTATCATTGAGAGAACATTTCTCCTGAAGCAGTCACAGCCTTTTTGTTTTTCATTACTGATTTGTTTTTGGATACAAAGTCTGTGAGTAATCTCTACCATCCATCAGCTTTTGGCAACGCCAAGACCATCCGCAACGACAACTCCAGCCGTTTTGGAAAATACATTGACATCCACTTCAACAAGAGGGGGGCCATCGAGGGAGCCAAGATTGAGCAATACCTACTGGAGAAGTCCAGGGTGTGCAGACAGGTATGAGAGAGAGACAGAGAGAGAGAGGGGTTGCTGAAATTTTGTGCGGTACACTGCAGTCCACTGTACCATTTTTCAATCACTGTGATTACAGTCCTGTCATTCATAATACATTTTAAAGTTGTACATGACATTCAGTCAAATAAAGAATACTGACTGCTGCCAGAAAGTGAATTACTGTAAGAGAATGCCAAAACCCTTTGTGTTAGTTATTTGTATTCTGCCCTGGAGTTTCTGCAAGTCACCCTGGGAAATAAATAAATAATAGATACATAATTGCATGGAGCCCTCTGGTGTCTATATGTGTTTAATAAGATATGCGGCAAAACTACCTTCAATGAAGATCAGCATCGGCTTACAAGATGAAATGAGTGAGATTGCACAGGGGCCTTGAGACTAAAGGGAACTTTCAATCTTGGATCTTGGAGCAGTTATATTTATGTTGGAAATGGGGGCATTAGGAACAAAATTCTGCGTGTGGAGCAAAATGTAGCATCCCTGGATTATATACCCCCACCTCCAATACAGGGGGCCCAACAAACATGAAAAACCACTGCCCTGCCTCACTGGCCTGCTGGCAGCCTGCTTTAGACTGTGATGCTGGCTGGCAGTGTAGTGTAATGGTTAGGGAGCTGGGCTTGTAACTCATAGGTTGCAGGTTCAATTCCCAAATGGGGCACTGCCGTTGTACCCTTGAGCAAGGTACTTAACCTGAATTGCTTCAGTAAAAATATCCAGCTGTATAAATGGATTGTATGTAAAGAAATGTAAACTGTAAGTCGCTCTGGATAAGAGCATCTGCTAAATGCCTAAAATGTAATGTAAAATGATGCTGCAATTAGTTCCTGTTCTGTGGGAGGTGTCTGTGTGTGACCTGCGTTCTCCCCCAGGCACAAGACGAGAGGAACTACCACATCTTCTACTGTATGCTGAAGGGCATGACTGCTGACCAGAAGAAGAAGCTGGGCCTGGGGAAAGCCACCGACTACACCTACCTCACCATTGTGAGGGCAGCTACATTAGTGCTTTGTAACGCCATTAGATTGACCTCACCCTGGTGACCGAAAGTTCTTGTGTTGAGAGAGACGTCGTTTTTGCCTTGTGATTAGCATTGCATCCATGTCACTATGGTGAAAGAGATAGTGCTGTAACAATACACCCACAACCACAACCTACCTCAGTGTAGTGAGAGGAAAGAAGGAGAGGGAGACTCTGTAATTGCAGTGTAACAGCAAGAGTGCCATGTCTTCGCAGAGGAGAATATATTTATAGAAAGTTAAATCCACCCTCTCCCTCGCTTGTGAATGGTCATTATTGATATGTATTTTAACGATGGTTTAATACAGCAGGAACCCTACGTAATTGTCTACGTGACGTTGGAATGTGTGCACTGACCCGTCCCTTATTGACGCCGGTTGTCAGGGAAACTGCACAGTGTGCGATGGGCGGGACGACCTGAAGGAGTACTCCAACATTCGCTCGGCCATGAAGGTGCTCATGTTCACTGACACCGAGAACTGGGAGATCTCCAAGCTGCTGGCCTCCATACTGCACATGGGCAACCTGCGCTACGAAGGTGAGCCAGCAGAGGGGGCCGCAGAGCAATCGACTATCTCTCCGCACACGCTCAGTGGAGGCCCCTGATGATTAGGTCACCAGGCGCTCCTTCAGTGAATATCTGATTCACCAAGCTGTGTATACTATAAATGCATCAGGGTGCCATTTAGCGTTCTGACAGGGACAATGGCAGTAGAGTTTGTAAGTGACAGTGAAATAATGACCTTACGTGGTATGCCAGCTGCTCAGCAGTGGACAGGAGAGCCCTTCAGAGGGTTATCAATGTCGCCCAGAAGACCATCGGCTGCTCACTGCCCTCTTTGGAGGACATTTTCAGCTCTCGCTGTCTCAGTAGAGCAGCAAAAATACTGAAAGACCCATCCCACCCTGGACATCATCTGTTTGACCTACTGCCCTCTGGTAGACGCTTCAGGTCCATCAAATCACGGACAAACAGACTTAAGAACAGCTTCTACCCCAGGGCCATACGAGAACTGAACACTTAAAAAACTCTGACACGGACTATTGACTATCAGTACTGCAACACCTACACTTACAGTACACTTATAGAACACTGCATAGATGTTTACATTCTTACTGCACTTTTGTTTGTATGTTTATACTCCAACTGTACTACACTTCTGCCATAGTGAGCCTCTGCAATTCGGAATGTGCAATATCTGGAAGTGCAATATCTCATCAAAATAATGTAACTTTTAACTTTTAACATGTAATAAAACGTAATAAAAGTATCATACACAAACAGAAACATGATTTAGACCTTATAACCTCTTCCTAACTATTATTCAAGGGGTTAAGGGTCTGTGATGAGATCTGATGAACCTAATCCCAGTCCTATTATTTTTTGCTCTCCCCCCCAGCACGGACATACGACAACCTGGACGCATGTGAGGTGGTGCGCTGTGTGGATCTCAGTACCGCTGCTACGCTCCTGGAGGTGGGGTTCACATCACCTGTTCTTCTGTTTTTATTATTTCTTGTGTTTGGTATCGTGCAGTCGTGTCTGAGTCAGGCAGCAGCCACACTGGGCCTTTTACAGTTCCACTACCTGGTGCATCTGTTCCAAGATAAAATCACTTTTTTAAGAAAGGGAGAAACGAGAATGTGAAATACATTTTGTAGATATGGTCTTAAAGTAGGCAAAAAGAAAACCTGCTATATATATATATATAATGATCGTTTTCATAATATTCCTACTGTTATATTGCCCCCGTCATTATTATCACTATTTTATTTATTTTATCTTGCCTTTCTTTAAGCAGGTAGGTCAACTGAGAACTGAATTATCTTTTGCAGTGACGAACTGGGGAATCCAATTGGGTAGGGAATGCAGGGGATTGTATAGCCAATCAGATGTAGGGGGATATCATATATCATATCATATCATCATCATCGTTATCATTGTCACACAGGCCCACTGCTGTCAGGCTCTAACTCCCAGGACTGCCTTATCACACTCTCGCTGAGTCGGCCTTGCTCTCCCGTGTGTGTCTGACTGCAGTGGCTGACGAGGTGTGGGAGGCAGCTGCTCTCTCACTAGAAAGGCAGCACAGAGGTGTCATCTTCCATCACGTTCTCCTTTCACAGTGTCAATAACAGGGATCAGAGACCACAGTTACATAACTTTGACGAGTGCCACTAAGTGACGTGCTCCCACCGAGGGAGGCAGAGGGGAGAGATGGAGAGATTAAACACTGGGAAATGGATACGGTGCTGTCTCTGTAATTTAATGAGTCCAGCTCAGTCCCCCTGTGGATACAATAGGCAGGAGCGCCCTCTTGTGGTTCAGTTTAGAACTCTTGTCTACTTGCATCTATCTCTAATATCTATAATTAACACAAAGTTTAAATTGGCAAATAGTAAAGAAATGTGTTGGATAATATATTCTTCAAGTTTGTACTCACCCCTAAAATCCTTCTAGATGTACATGTAATAATAAGGGTTTGACAGTAGGATTGGTCAAGGAGAATGTAATGTTTTTTAAATGTCATACAGGGAGGAGTCCGTAAACAAGTGCTTGTGTTTGTTTTGTGAATAGAAATGAGTAACCTTGGAAAGTAATAAATTATTGATTAAATAGATTGTTTATGCACAATGCTCACAGATATCCGCTCAAATAAAGCCAAGTGTAAACACGGGAACACAAAAGATTTTCACTTTCTTTTACATTTAACAACTGTTTTGGATCATTTTATGATCACAACAATCCGTCATATTCTGCCCTAATGCAGATGCGTTTAACTATCAGCACATTCTGTGGTGTCTTTGCACCTGTATGTGTTCTACCTTTGTAGAATTTGTCTTGTGGAATTGATCTTAAACAGAATTTCTCCATGTGCTTGAATGCATGTGGCCCTGAGACAGATGGTACAATCGAACACGTGAAGTGCTCACAAGAACACTGTCCTCGAAATAAATTAACATTCTCACCACTGAGCTGGTTCGAGTTTATGCCAAATGACTAATGTGTTGTGTGATGTAGGGTTGTGTTGTGAGTAAGTGAGCTCTATGCAATATTATAGTGTTTTGATGGTTTTTGTGTTGGTGACTGTATGCATTGTTGTTGCACTGGAATGGCATAGAGTTTTACCAGTAATTTGAGATGGTGTTTTGTTGTGTGGGTTTACCGTATGCATTGTATTTGTATTCAAGGCATTACAATGGCTTTGTAGTGTAAGACAAAATAACCTCACTGTCAAAACACGGTTATGCATGATTCACACACACACTTTCCCACAGCAAAAGGTCCCCAGGCCCCCCTGCCTCCCCAAAACCTACACCTATGCATATTTGTGCCATATACTATGTAATGTAATGGAAGATGTTGTGCTGTTGTGTAGGGAAACATATGTGTACATGGTGTGTGTTGACATGATGTGCTGTTGTGTGTTATAGGTGGACTCCAAAGACTTGATGAACTGTCTGACCAGTCGAACCATCATCACACGAGGTGAGACAGTCTCAACCCCGCTCAGCGTAGAGCAGGCGCTGGATGTGCGGGACGCCTTTGTAAAGGTGAGACTCCACCCCCCTCCTCAGGGCTCCCATTCATTGGTGGAAACATGCAGGGGATGACAATGAGTAAAATGTTGTTTTTCCTGTATATGCTGATGTGATGCGACACACAATAAAGATTAGTCCTGTTTGTGCTTCATTTCACATTCGATGTATGAATAACTTTTATTTTATGGCCCATACATGCAATTTAAAGAAATCAATCAATAATAATATTAAATATCATTATCATCCTAAGGGCCCAGAAATAAAATATTGCCATGTGATTTTTAATCCATATCCCTGTCTTCACTGATTGATGTTTTGTTTTTGTTTTTCTGTCTCCAAGGGAATCTACGGCAGACTGTTTGTGTGGATAGTGGAGAAGATCAATGCTGCCATCTATAAGCCCCCGTCCAATGAGCCCAAGGCCATGAGGAGGTCCATCGGCCTGCTGGACATCTTTGGGTTTGAGAACTTCACCATTAACAGGCAAGTCTTAGGCAGAACCAACCATAGAAGCCTGTATTTCCACATCTGCTTTACTAGCAGCTACATCTATATTGAAAATAATGCCAATGTTCTTCCCCTTGAGAGGGAATCAGCCATTCTTTGACATGTTTTTTCCTTAAGATCACTCTGGCCTCAGACCCCAGCAGTGTCACTAAATTGAAAAAGAATTAACAACAAAACACACTGTGTGATTGGCTGATGACCTGTCTTTCAGTCTAAGAAACGTGGCTTTGATTGGTGGGGTGATATGCCTTTTTAGAGCTGCGAGTTCTGATAGGTCAGTGACCTTTCCTGCAGTTTCGAGCAGCTGTGCATCAACTTCGCCAACGAGAACCTGCAGCAGTTCTTTGTGAGGCACGTGTTCAAGCTGGAGCAGGAGGAGTACAACCTGGAGAATATCAACTGGCAGCACATCGAGTTCACCGACAACCAGGACGCCCTCGACATGATCGCCATTAAGCCAATGAACATCATCTCCCTCATCGACGAGGAGAGCAAGTTCCCCAAGGTACCTATAGGGGGGAGATGAGGGGGCGATGGCACCTCTCAGGTAGGGTGAGGGGAAGAAAGAAGCAGAGAGCACCATGGGAAACAGGGGGACGGTGTATAAATGTTCCTCCCCAGGAAGGAAGTTGGGGTGTAGAACAAAGGGGTCAAATGAAAAAGGGAGCACGAGGAGGAATGGAGAATCAGTACCGGTGTGGAGGGAAGGAGAGAAGCTAAGGGGAGGGGAGATGAGTGCCAGGTGCCAGGTTAACTAGCTAGTCAACTAGGAGACTAGTTGAAAATGTACCAGCCTAGGCTGCTGGTGGCTCATCCTGTTAAGGCACTGTTCCAGTGTGTGGATGGGCCCCACTGTCTGGTATAGAATCCAGACTAGGCCAGTGTACCTACTGTGGCTGGCACCGCCATCAGCACCTACTGTGGCTGGCAGCCCCTAATTGGCTGTAGTGTGGCCAGGGAGGGAGGGATTAAGTCAACAGAGATGACTGTCTCACACCAGTGTCCCTGCTGGTCAATCGGGCGCCCACAGTCTGCCTGTACAAAGCTGCACATGAAGTGTCTTCCTCCATCTCATGTCTCTGTGAGCTCAACTTGTGGGCTGCGCTCTCCCAAATTGATAGTGGTGGTTTGCAGGCTGAAAAAGAGGGGAACGTTTGGGTTTCTGGGGGATTGGAGGGTTTGGGCCACTGACACACAGTATGGCAATGACTCCTGTATCAACAATCAGGGCCAAGTTGTACTTGGAAGTTTCTATATGATAAAGCTAAGCTCTATATGGTAAAGACAATATCAGTGACAATGGGCTGTCTTCTTACGTTTGGCTACAAAGACCTTTCATAACCTTTCTTCCACCACTTTAGTGTGAGTCATTAAAAGATATTAATTTTTCTTCAAGTTTTCTTCACTGTTTCACTCAGTCTGTTGTGGGTCACTTTGGTGGGGCTGTCAATAGAACAGTGACACTTCTTCCATGGCTGACTGTCCCTGCATCCCCAGGGCACTGACACCACCATGCTGAACAAGCTCAACTCCCAGCACAAGCTCAACACCAACTACATCCCCCCCAAGAACACCTACGAGACACAGTTCGGGATCCAGCACTTCGCTGGAGTGGTTTACTACGAGACAAAAGGTAGGGCATATTTACAAGATTTGAAAGAATTGTCTTCACTTTTAGCAAAGCCATATTTACCACCGATGTTAACCTTTCACTTCTGCAGGCTTCCTGGAGAAGAACAGAGACACCCTGCATGGGGATATTATCCAGCTGGTCCACTCCTCCAAGAACAAGTTCATCAAGCAGATCTTCCAGGCTGATGTCGCCATGGTAGTGTATGGTTGTCATGGCAAATGTTCTCCACTGATGAAGAATTGAATAGGCCAAGCATGTCCCATTGGCTGCTTTTAATAGTGTAAAACACTACTAAATTGCTAAATGTGGGTGTTTCATGAAGATAATTTATTTAATTCAAGACTACAACACAAGCCCAGAACTTTCATTCTTAATGTTGCATGGAGTTTTGTTTTCCAAGGCTGTGTCAATCTTTAAGCCTAAGAGTTTCCAATTTTTTCTCTCTCTTACTAGTCCCTCAAGTTGTAATGCTAGCTTGGCTAACATTACCTCTATCTCCTGTCTCTTTGTCTGAAATTCCACCTCAGTTTCTGTGTGGTTATACATCTGGTGGTGTGCTTGGTCAACCAGGTACCCCTCCCACAAAGGTAAAAAGTACAGCCCTCATCACCACCCAGTTCCCTGCCACACCCTGCTCCCCAACATTGTGATTGTGCCATTGGAAGCACCTCCCCATCCCATAACCACAACCACAATCATAGCAACATTGCTTCCTCTTTCTTTCTCTTCTGTGCTGGGTGAAGAATGGGTTCCATTGGCAAGCTGAATATCTGGCCAACGACTTACCATATTTATTTATTCATTGGAATAACCTAATTTCCTAAAGAAAAACCCACCTGGAATTGCATGTTAGAGTTGCACAGAAGGACTGAAAATACACAAGAGGATCCATCCCATTGCTTTCCCCATCCCATCTTAAAAAGGTTTGCCACATTGGCATTCTAACAAATGTCTTAATTTCCTCTGTGTAGGATGCTGCATGTGTCACATTCTGAATAGTCTACAGCTTTCTGTAGGCTTAGCTCGTACACTGATGAATAAGCTTCAGCTGATGTTCATTTTGACTAACAGATTAGACTGGTTTTGGTTTTGGCTTCAAACAACTGAGATGACCTCATTCATTCATTTGAATCATAACTGTATCTTGCTTTCCCCTCTACTGTTATATTATGTCAGAAATGGATATGTGTGCTAAGAATCATTTACATTTGGGCATTTTAAGCATGAAGAATGAATGTCCAATATCTCAGTTACTTTCAAACCAATCAGGTCAGATTCAGGTTCTCAGAAGATTCTCACTCAGGTTCTCACGCTTTTTGGAATATAATGCCAAAGCAAACCTGCTTTCTCTTCAAATCAGTTTGCGTGAAATCAAATGCATACTTTAAATAGTCTTTACCGATCAATGGAATGGCTGGAACAAGAACCAGCACACATGGGGATCCCCAGAATGTTTGGGAAGTGCTGGAGCAGACTGTCCACAGTATACAGGAATAGCATGGTTCCAGTAACAGTCTTGCCCTCATGGTCTTTCCAGCAAGACCAGGAATTATTCTACTTGCAGAATTATTCCTTTCATGTGACTTCATAACATTGACTGTGTATCAGAGGAGATCACCATAAGAATTCCCTTAGATCTAGAATATACTGTATGGGTAGTCACACTTCAGTATCATTTCCTCCTCCCTAGTTTAGATAGTACATTTAGTTAAAAAGCCCTAACAGTCTGTGGTACTGGTGCATTAGTTACTTGGGAAGTGGCCAGTAAATGGCCTTTTATAGAGGGATATGTAGTAACTACACACACACTGTTTTCTGATATATATGAAAGGACAGGTCTTCGATATTACAAAACGCTCACAGTTATTGTTTGACACAAATCACAGAGAACCGGCGCTGTTTAAAGTAAAAGGACATGACCTCTGATTATTTGTTCAGTTAGAAGCGCCCTTTTTCCTGAAGCCTTTGGCCATGCAGCAAAAAAGCGCTCTCGCTATGAAGACTTTTCGTTTTAGTCTAACAGCTCTGACATTTAAAGATGAAGGGGAAACACCTTGCACTATCTGCTCTCTGTCCTTGGCTAATAATATGCCTGCGGGACGATAGCGTTCTAAATTCAAAGCTTCTCCGCTTCCTGCGTGAGAATGAAAGAAGAGCAAGAGAGAGGGAAGAGAGGGGGGGCAGAGAGAAAGAGCAGGAAGCCGAGAGAGGATCGTGTGCCTTCCCCCTTTCCCTCCTTCCTGAGCGAGCGTTTGTTTCCCGAGCGCAGGGCGCGGAGACGAGGAAGCGCTCCCCGACGCTCAGCAGCCAGTTCAAGCGCTCCCTGGAGCTGCTGATGAGGACGCTCAGCGTGTGCCAGCCCTTCTTCGTGCGCTGCATCAAGCCCAATGAGTACAAGAAGCCCATGGTGAGTCCCTGGGGGCAAGGGGGCAAGGGGCGACCAGTCACTCAGAGTGCAGCTGTATTTACAGGAGGACGGGAGGTGATTGGTGGCCATAGCTCAGGGCGCAGCTGGAACGGGAGGGTTGGGATGTACCCTGTTCTGTTAGGTGGGGAAAGACTGGAGCAAGCACAGACAATATAACAATATAATTTTTGTGACTTTTTTGTAGAGTAACCTCTAAGATCAGTGCACTGCTCCACACTGTGCAGTAGTTATAATATTCACATGTTTTTCTAGTTTGAGGTTGGCTCTGTTTTTATGTCTCCCGTTGTCTTTATGGGATTGGTGGACATAGACAGCTGAGAGCATGAACGCTGTGTGTGATGTCGTTCCAATGTCTGCAGCCTGACCCTACATTACTGTACAGGTGTTTTATTCTGACATACGCACTTACCCATTTTCTTTGTTTTTTCCCCGTAGCTGTTTGACAGGGAGCTGTGTGTCCGGCAGCTTCGGTATTCCGGCATGATGGAAACCATTCGGATCCGCCGGGCCGGATACCCCATACGCTACACCTTTGTGGAGTTTGTGGACCGCTACCGAGTCCTTATGCCTGGAGTCAAACCCGCCTACAAGCAGGTAGGTGTTCCCTTGTGTTACCTTGCACCTAAAATCAGAACACAGAGGCTGCTATTCACCATTAACTGAACTGTGTATACTGAAAGACATGGCGCACCTATAGTTACATAGTTGTCTATATTTATTTGAATAGTGGTGCAGTCTGTTTTATTTATTGCTATGTGTGTGGTTGACAGACTTTCACATGTTCATGCACATGCAAGCTGTGATGTTTATTGAGCCATGCTGCAACACCCATGTCATGCTGGTTGACAGGAGGACCTCCGGGGAACCTGCCAACGGATTGCTGAGGCCGTCCTGGGCAGAGACGATGATTGGCAAATGGGGAAGACAAAAATATTCCTCAAGGTGATTCATTTTAGGATTATGTGTGCTTTTTGCTTTTTATTCAAAGCAAAAACCCACACCCAACCCTGACTGAAAATGTGTGTGCATGAGTTTCCCATTGTGAAAATGTCGGAGGACATGATAACGCTCCAAAAATCACAGGCATTACCATACCAACAATAACATCATCAGCTTGTGACTACGGAGAAAAGATTGTTTTGGGTTTGACCAAAGGAAAGAAGGCCTTGGAACTAGGTGAGGGGTTCCTGAAAAGCATGTCAGTCACTCCGTCGCTGTGGTTATTTTTCCGGCTCAGTGGAGTCTATCAGACTGGGCCAGCTGCTGGAACAGGAAGTTCCTCACAGCAGGGCAAGAGAGAGGGCAAAGTCAACACTTCCTGACAGGAAGTGGCCATACTGGGGGTTGGGGAGGAGCGGGAATAGAGTAGGATCTGTGGTCACAACAAGACTGAAAAAGCCCTTCTATTTAGCATTTCTTGAATTAATAAAATTATGTGAGAAACTTTTCTCTGTTCAGGTAATTGAAGATCTTTTCCCAGGCATTTTTAATCATTTTAAAACGAGTTAAAATGTACTTGTGCAATGTTATCATGACATCATAAATAGTTATTGTTTTTTTAGTGCCCATATTAGTTCATCTGAGAATGTAAAGCTTTTATACTCTGGTAAATAGAAAGTAGACCTGAGCAAAACTGCTTTAGCTTAAACATTTAATTTAACATTTTTTTTGACACTCGACTTACACATTTTACATTTCTTAGATACAATACATGTATATAGCCATATTTGCTGAAGCAGTTCAGATTAGTGGCTGGCTCAAGAGTACAACGGCAATACCCCACCTAGGAATTGAACCTGTAACCTTTGAGTTCCATGCCCAGTTCCCTGACCATTACACTACACTGACATCCTTACTCTCCTTTATTCTAAGGACCACCACGACATGCTGCTGGAGATTGAGAGGGACAAGGCCATCACTGACAAGGTCATTCTCATCCAAAAGGTGGTGCGGGGCTTCAAGGACAGGTGAGAACCGCAGGGATGAGGGATGCTTCTGATTACATCATCACTCAACTTTGTGAGCCCCACAAATGGGCAGTGTTTCATTATAGCATCACTCCACCAATCACAGCAGCCATAGGCAAGGGCCGCTTAATTAGACAGGAGACTATCAGCTCTGCTTTCCCTCCATCCTACGTACTGTATATCCATATCTTCTGCACAGACATTTCAACCAAACCGCTATGCCTAAATGTGTTCTGTGGGTTTAGCGGTTCCTCGACCAGTCTATACTGGTGCCTAACACAAGTATAATAATTTGATATTTACCAATTATTTACTCTGCTTTGTACTTTAAGAACAAAAGTCTGGGAACAGACAAACTCGGGATAAAGGTTGTGTGCTCTGCGTGGCAATTCATATGGTAATGGAGACCCTCTTCTCACAGGTCCAACTTCCTCAGGATGAGGAAGTCAGCCATGTTGATCCAAAAGACCTGGAGAGGCTATCAGTGTCGGAAAAACTACAGCGCTGTGAGTTCCTTTGTCTCCCTGGTTAAAGATTATGATCAGCAAGCAAGCGTTGGGAGAATCAAACGTTAATCTAAACAAACATACCCTCTTTGATTGCATAACCTTGTTTTTGGCAGGCCTTACCTTAGCGCACTGTGTGTCTGTGACTATAATTTGACATGATGGATGGACAGTTGGACCTAATGAGAACAAGCTTAACCCAAACCCTTGAATAAATGTCCCCTGTGTAGATGCGGGCAGGCTTCTCTCGGCTGCAGGCCCTGTACCGGTCCCGTAAGCTCTACACTACGTACCACCTGGCCCGGCAGCGCATCACACACTACCAGGCTCGGTGCCGGGGCTTCCTCGTGCGCCGGGCCTTCCGACACCGCCTGTGGGCCGTCATCACCATCCAGGCCTACACCCGCGGCATGATCTCCAGGAGACTATACAAGAGACTCAAAGGAGAGGTAAGACGCACACACACCTGCCCACACACACACACACACGCACACACCTGCACGCACACACGTCACGCATGCTACCGACCGCTCACTGAGCACAACAGCGTAATCTGCAGGAAAGGTGTGTAGGGTTTTTTACAGCTGACCTTGAGATCATGTGACTATCATCACCTATGATTTTCAACATATAGGCATATACAGGCACATACCCAAAAATAGCCTTTTTGGTACAAATTATTACCACGCATTTATTCAGGAATCAGAACCTATATAAGACTGACTTCAAACACATCCTGCATTGTTGAGAATACAATGGAGCAATGTTGACCAGACAGGTGCAGTGACAGCATCTAGAGCAGGGGTGTGCAAGGAGGGCTGTATCTGTTTATGGATTTCGTGCCAACTTCCGCTCTTTTATTGAATTAGCCCAGCCATTTACAAGACCTGAAGTTTTAGTTCAATTTCTTGATAAGCTCACGAACAACAGCTGAGGTAACATTTTGCTGTGGTCTAATCTCTGGTGTGAGCCAGTGTTGGTGTATACAGATAAGCAGCCAATATAGCCATGGGTACTTATGGGTACTTGCATACACAGTATGACCTCCAGGCCAAAGGTTGCCCACCCCTGTATGTGAGCATGTGAGTGATGGGGAAGCGGTGCCCCGTGTTTGACCATTGCCCCCTCCCTGCCCACGCTCCAGTACCGGCGGCGGCTGGAGGCGGAGAAGATGCGCTTGGCGGAGGAGGAGAAGCTGCGGAACCAGATGAGTGCCAAGAGGGCGAAGGCCGAGGCGGAGAAGATGCACCAGGAGCGGCTGGCGCAGCTGGCCCGCGAGGACGCCGAGCGCGAGAAGAAGGAGCGCGAGGAGGCGCGGCGGAAGAAGGAGATGGTGGAGCAGATGGAGAAGGCGCGGCACGAGCCCGTCAACGACTCCGACATGGTGGACAAGATGTTCGGCTTCCTGGGAACCACAAACTCCTTCCCTGGCCAGGAGGGCCAGGCTCAGCAGGGTTCGAGGTAAGGAGATTCAGCTGCATCCCCGTCCCCACTAAAGTGACACTCTGGGATATGAGTCAGGAAAGTGATGTCACTTTCAGCTGGATTTACTCTTTGTGTCCTCCGCTTATCACTTCCTCCTCTAAAAATAGATAATGCTGAGAGTGTTCCGGAGTTTGGAGCTCAAGCATTTTATACATGGCCTTGGAAAGCATTGCACAGTGTAGTGTTTTATGTTCTGGTATTAATAGGAGAGCACATGAGTTAGTCTTTGTGTCTGTGTCTCTGTGTCTCTGTGTGTGTGTGTCACTTTCTTGGTGTGTATGCATGTTTATTTATATATTTATGTGTCTTTGTTTGCATTTGTCTGTGTTAGTGGTCTTTTTGTGTGTCTGTATTTATGTGTGTGAGTATGTGCATGTGCTTCTGTGTTTTTCTGTGTGTGCATGTGTTTGTGTTTGTGGATTTTCTGTGTGTGTGTGTGTGTGTGTGTGTGTGTGTGTGTGTGTGTGTGTGTGTGTGTGTGTGTGTGTGTGTGTGTGTGTGTGTGTGTGTGTGTGTGTCTTCCTCTGCAGACGCATATGTTTCTGGGTGCGTGTGTGTGTGTATGCTTGCGTGTGTGTGTGTGCACAAAACAAAAATAAGTACAAATAAAATATATTGTAAAATCAATTACTCAGATACAAAATATATATAGAGAAGGTATGTATTAGGAATGAGAAAATACACAAACCTTATATTAATGCATAAAAAGAATTGAAGCCTTTTCATGATACAAAAAGGGTTTAGAAAATATACGGTAAATGCATGCAAAATGTATGGTCATTACTGTAATTGTATTATATATTGTCTTGTATTGTAGTGTACTGTATTATATCATGATGTTTGTGTTTTTTCCATACACTTTCAATAATATATTAAAGATATATCTATGCAATACATTTTCTGAAATGAAATGTATTGATATATTTCAGGAATATATAAGTTGATATATTGTGACGGTGACTGTGTTTGGGGTGGGCGTGTCTCAGGACCTGGAGCGTGCTCAGAAGGAGCTGGAGGAGGAGGACCTGGATGAGGCCCTGCCCCTGCCTGAGGATGAGGAGGAGGACCTCTCTGAGTACAAGTTTGCCAAGTTTGCAGCCACCTACTTCCAGGGCACAACCACGCACTCCTACGTCCGCCGCCCGCTTAAGCAGCCCCTGCTCTTCCACGAGGACGAGGGGGATCAGCTGGTAGGTGTCACCCAGCCCCCTGCACCCCTAAATCTGTCTTCACACCCAGCCAACATAACCCAGCCACAGACTTGAATTTGAACCATCCACTGAAAAATGCTGGCAGATAGCAAAGATTAAGATGAAGCACCTCATTTAATAATAATGAATTGCATTATATCGAATTTTTCATCTCAGAGTGCTTTACAGTGAAGGGGGGGAAAGTCACCTCAACCACCACCATGGCCACCACCATTTTGTGCCAAAACACACACCACACATCTGCGGGTGAGGTGGAGAGGGAGGAAATTATTGAGCCAGTTTGACTGGGGGATGATTAGGTGGCAGGGAGAGGCATGATGGGAAATTTCTCTTCCAAAAATGGCATCTCCTTCAGCACAGTGTCCCTGTCACTGTCCTGGGGCATTTGTGTGTATTTGGCCCAGAGGGAAGACCACCCCCGTACTGGCCCACCAACACCACTTCCAGTAGCAACTTAGTTTTCCCAGGAGGTCTCCCATCCAAGTACTAACCAAGCCTACACCTGTTTAACTTCTATGCCAGTGGACAGGAGCAGGATACATGGTGGTATGGCTGCTGGAAACAGAGCCTCTCTGAAAATCTATTTGTGGAGTTCCATTTTTTCTAACATTATTTCCAGTTCCAGCCTTAGTCTACACTTCACTTCTGCTTGACTGCAACTAGAGGCAGTTGACTGCTTGTGTTCCTTTCAATCCTGCATCCCTGAGATCATTTCCATTATATTATTCGGTCATTTAGTATGTACATTTATTCAGGCCAAAACACACAGATTGCAATATGAAATGAAATACTACTTAATTTTCCTCATTCAGACACCATATGGTCTTCACTCAAGGTTAAAACTGCTACAAATCTTCACCTGGAGTTTGAACCCATAACCTTCTGCTGTTGAGCCCCATGCTCCAACCAGTTGCAGCTGCACTGGGTATTATTTATATAAAACCCTTAATGCCACGGCGACCGGAGTTCAATTCCATTGGTTGTTTAGGCTCTGGCCGGGAGTGCCACTAGGGGGCAGCAACTGACTGTCCGTCCCTGGGGGAAAGATTTTTTTTTAAAACAAGCAGAAGGAAAGACTTGCTGCATATGTGAATGGTCGTGCATCAGTGAAAGTGGGGGAAAAATAATAAATAAAAAATACATTAAAAAACCCTTAATAATGGAGTGTGTCTCTCCTTTCTCTCCCTCACTCTCACACTCATCCCAGGCTGCCTTGGCTGTGTGGATCACAGTACTGAGATTCATGGGAGATCTCCCAGAGCCCAAGTACCACACGGCCATCAGCGATGGCAGCGAAAAGATCCCCGTCATGACGAAGATCTACGAGACCCTCGGCAAGAAGACCTACAAGAGAGAGCTGCAGGCCCTGCAGGGGAGGGGGGAGGTGAGGAGGCGCACACCGCCCCCCCCACCCTCTTCCTCCCCAAATAGTTCCCTATACGAGGACTCCCCAGCCCTCAAAGTGCTGTCACACAGGGATGTAATCATGTTCCACAATCATGATGGCATCGGACATTTCCTGCAATGAAATGCTCCATGGAATATACGTGTGGCTGTGTTTGTGTCATATTTAGACTTTTTGTATAGAAGCATACTTAAGTCTGTTCTCAACTTCCCATGTGTTTGCACTAACATAAACTAGAGTAGTATTTAACGTAGTGTCATTTTAAGCTTCATACATCTGGGGACCTTAGTGACAAGGGATGTATAGAGCGCGAGTTCTCACACTGTGCTAAGCAGTCTTACAAAGCCCCACGTGTGAGAAGCACTATACAGTCCACTGTGCACTCTAGGAACCAAGAGTGTATGAAGTTTCTTTTATAAATCATGTTTCAGCTAACATAAATAAACTCAAACACATCTATTCTTTTTCGCTCTCTAAAATGTCAACTAAACCACTGATCAGGATTCTGTCATCAGACCTGACGTTCATCTGCCGTCTCTTCTCTTCTTCCTCCATGCGAGGGAAACATTGTAACTCTGTTAATTCAACGTTCAGCATGATTTATAAACTGTCCACGATGTGCTCCCCCTTACAGAGTTCTCACAATGACAGTCACAAGAAGAGCAGTGTGCGTCACAAGCTAGTGTCCCTCACTCTTAAGAAGAAGTCAAAGATTACAGAGGAGGTGAGTGTGGGTGTCCACAGCTTGTGTCCGCTGTGCTGAACTCCCAGCATGCAGTGCACGCACAAGAAAAATACAATCTCACCATTTCATGTATCCTGCCCGACGACATGCTAATTGCACGTCGCAGTGTGTGATGGGCATCAAAAACCCATTCAGAAATGTTCTATATAATCGCCCAATTTTTATGATATTTAGACAATTTACCGCAGTGATATTTTTCTCAGAGAAGTAAAGTGAATTGCAGAGGTCCAAGGCTAGATAACAAAGTTTTGAAAAATAGATTATAAAAATGATAGGATAACCTTGTTCATGGCAAGAGTAGGCTGTCAAAAAAAGAAAAGTGACAGATAAAAAGACAAGTGACCAAGGGCCATGCGGAGGGAAGTCCCTCTCGTGGGAGAATGACGCATTTCCTGTTGGGCTCCAGGTTGCCAAGCGTCTTAATGACGGTGAGTACACCGTGCATGGGAACAGCATGCTGGAGGACCGCCCCACCTCCAACCTGGAGAAGCTGCATTTTATCATCGGCAACGGCATTTTGCGCCCCGCCCTCAGGTGACAAACCAACCTCCTCTGCCACAGATATTCCAGAACAAGGTTTTATCACTGTTCATTCCATAGGTTTTCCATGTATTTATGCACATCTTGTAAGTCGCTCTGGATAAGAGCGTCTGCTAAATGCTTAAAATGTAAATGTAAAAATGTTTTCCATAACTATTTTAGTTCTACTACAACAAATATCCCAGAGCAGTTTCACCCTTTTACTACCATCTGAGAACTGTTTCTCCATCTTACTACCATAGATATCGAGGAACAGTTTCTTTAACTTTCCAGAACTCTTCCTAATTCTCATATAAATATAGCAGACTGGTTTTTCCATTGATCATTATAAATGAGAGATTCTATGGTACTGCATTGACCATTGGTTCTTATGTGCACAGAGACGAGATCTACTGTCAGATCTGTAAGCAGCTCACTCAGAACCCGTCCAAGAGCAGCCATGCCCGCGGCTGGATCCTTATCTCGCTCTGTGTGGGCTGCTTCGCCCCGTCTGAAAAGTTTGTCAAAGTAAGACCCCACCTACACATAAATGTATTTCCCTTGTGTGAAGTAACTGCTGTAACCCAATCAGGTTTCCATAGCCTCAAGAGCATTATTGGTTTTCCTTGGCGAACCACATGATCCCCAACCATCTTCATGAATTGCATAACTGCTTCGTAGACACCCACCCTTCCCTCTCTTGCACCCTGCAGTATTTGAGGAACTTCATTGGTGGTGGGCCCCCCGGTTACGCCCCGTACTGTGAGGAGCGTCTCAGGAGGACCTTCGTCAACGGGACAAGGACACAGCCACCTTCCTGGCTGGAGCTCCAGGTACGCTGGTCCACTTCACACCCACGTCTCCTGAATAACGAACATCCCTGTCGTCCCTGCACTCCCTGCTGTCAGGGGTATGAGGGAGATCACAGGCTGTAGGGTGAACCACTTATTTATTTCAGTTCCTGTCTCAACGTCACCAATGGGTGACTTTTTCTCAGCTAACAAAAATAATAATGTGCCAGTCTGTTCTAGTCAATACTGTTTAGTACACTGCACCTCCTCCTGTTACGATTGCGGTTGGTTTAATTTCTGTTAAATCACTTAATTCACTGGCCATTTCTGCTCTACTGGTGGACCAGTAAATCACTTGCTTTACCTGATTTTGGTTTGGACACACAATGTGAAAATGGCAAACCTCACAAACTAATGGTCACAGTTGATTTTTACTTTTGGAGGGGTATCACTTTTTCTTCTAAATGCAATAATCAGTGTAAAGCTCAAACTATTTTAATTCTGCTATCAACCCAGTACCTAGTGATCACCCCTTGCTAGGATGTCTTAGGAGATACTGTAGCTTTTTTCAGATCTCAGCTGGGCATTGTGTTCAGCAGAAGATTGGGATTTTGAGCTGTCAAAGAGGGAACAGAGAGAGAGGCCAGAGACAGAATTTGGCTGTAAATACCATATTGCTGCTTCTGCTTTTACTGTCAGGCCACAAAGTCGAAGAAGCCCATCATGTTGCCAGTGACCTTCATGGATGGCACCACCAAGACCCTGCTGACAGACTCGGCCACCACGGCCAAGGAGCTGTGCAATGCGCTGGCCGATAAAATCAGCCTGAAGGACCGCTTTGGCTTCTCCCTCTACATCGCCCTGTTCGACAAGGTACAGGAGCAGGCGAGCCTCACCATGCTGTCAGTCTTACTTAATCTTAACGAGGCCAGATGGGCCGAAAGGCCCGTTCTCGTCATTATGTATTCTTACGTTCTTAACTGAATATTCATTAAAACACAGTTGACACAATTTGAACAATGGTTCATCGCCGTCACTTCGTAACCATGACTGTCACTCAATGTAATGCTTTTAGTAAAGCTGTGCCCCTTGTGCCAACAGCTACAGATTTTCAATTTGGGGAAACTGTCAGTCAGTTTTAAATTTCATCACTCATATAAAAGTAGAATTGAAACTCAGAAACCCTGTGTCCAGCCTCAACCCCCTCACCTGTGTTTCCTTGGCGACCCCTACCCTCCACCATACCGCCACCCTCACCCCTCTCGTGCACCTGGCAGGTGTCCTCTCTAGGAAGCGGGAATGACCACGTGATGGACGCAGTGTCGCAATGTGAGCAATACGCAAAGGAGCAGGGGGCACAGGAGCGCAACGCCCCCTGGAGGCTGTTCTTCCGCAAGGAGATCTTCACCCCCTGGCACAACCCCTCCGATGACAACGTGGCGACCAATCTCATCTACCAGCAGATTGTGCGGGGGGTCAAGTTCGGAGAATACCGCTGCGACCGGGTGAGTGTCATGGGGGCGGGGGGGCATGTGGCGGGCAGTTGGTCCAGTCTCAGCCTACATTTACATTTACATTTTAGGCATTTAGCAGACGCTCTTATCCAGAGCGACTTACACAGTTTACATTTCTTTACATACAATCCATTTATACAGCTGGATATTTTACTGAAGCAATTCAGGTTAAGTACCTTGCTCAAGGGTACAACAGCAGTGTCCCACCTGGGAATTGAACCTGCAACCTCTGAGTTACAAGCCCAGCTCCCTAATCATTACACTACACTACCAGCCTTAATTGACTCAATTGCCATGCTGTGTACCATAGACGTTTTCAGCGCCTTTTGTAATGATTGTGCTGAGTGTGAGGTCACTCTGTCCCCTAGGAGGAGGACCTGGCAGAGCTGGCCTCGCAGCAGTACTATGTGGACTACGGGTCGGAGATCCTGCTGGAGCGGCTGCTCAGCCTCATCCCCTCCTACATCCCTGACCGCGAGGTCAGCTCCTCCAAGACCGTGGAGAAGTGGGCGCAGTACATCATGGCCGCCCACAAAAAGGTACGGTCCAATCACCGCTGAGGACGCTCGTGTTCTAACCGCAGGATTATAGACTGCAGGGTTGCCCAGCGAACGAGATGGCAGTGTTGCTGGATTTGCACTTCTCGGAGTGTGTTTCGCAAAGATAAGGCTCTAAAATCACCGGGCAGGCCAGTCAATTTGATATTTGATGACTGCAGTTTATTCAGGCAAGGTTTCTGGTGTGGACCGTCTGTTATAGGGAATGCACTGCCTTTGCATGCTTTTCACTTTTTAAGGACACTACATTTGTCAGGGCCAAATTCTTTTTGACAGATGCATCTCTGATAGTTATGATAGACTGCTATGCATTTACAGTGCTATGCAATTTGCATTTTTGCACCGTTCTTTTGTCTTATGTGTTTTATATTTAATCTGTATTGCCTTTAAGAGTTCGTTTTCCTTCATGTGACTATTACAGCGCATTTACAATCTTCACTCTTTATCTGTACCCCAGCTGTTTGTTACCCATTCATAACTTATCTTTAAGTTTCATTCTTTCTCTTGTTTTTGTTTTGAACTCGTTCTTCATCACGTTTTAACCCCTTCCCACCTCTTTGCCCATTTCCTACCCTGTTTTACTAATTCACCCTTCCCCTCAAGTAACGCCGTGTAATCCCCTTACCTTGTAGGGAATCTACACACAGAAGAGAATGGAACCTCAGAAGGTTAAGGAGGAAGTAGTGGACTTCGCTCGATACAAGTGGCCTTTGCTCTTTTCCAGATTTTATGAAGCCTTTAAGTTTTCAGGTGTGTACCATTTACATTTACATTTTACATTTTTAATTTTTATTTAGCAGACGCTCTTATCCAGAGCGACTTACACAGTTTTTACGTTTACATACAATCCATTTATACAGCTGGATATTTTTTATTGATGCAATTCAGGTTGCTCAAGGGTACAACAGCAGTGCCCCACCTGGGAATTGAACCTGCAACCTCTGAGTTACAAGCCCAGTTCCCTAACCATTACACTACACTGCCAGCCCTGTACCATGCTCCCGTTGCCGTTGTCAGGATTTCCTGAGTTTTGTTTTAAACATGACCGCCTCCTCGTCTCGCCCAGGTCCCAGCTTGCCAAAGAATGATGTCATCGTGGCTGTGAACTGGACGGGAGTTTACTTTGTGGATGAACAGGAACAGGTCCTGCTGGAACTCTCCTTCCCAGAGATCACTGCAGTGTCCAGCAGCAGGTATGACCACAAGCAGATTGTTCACCGTTCCCTATGGCTCAAAGCGTCCAGCCTTTATGTTGATGACCCTGGCATTGAAATACTGAGACAGAGGGGCATGGTCTAGAGCTAAGAGCGTTCGACCCTCTGCAACCTGGGTTCAATTCCACCGGTCGTGCCAGTTTCGGCTCTGGCCGGGAGTGCCACTAGGGGGTGGCAATTGGCTGTCCGCCCCTGGGGGAGGGATAAAAGCCATAGGATATGAGTGGTCCTGTGTGTCGGTGAGAGGCTTTGGCTTATATGGGTACTGGCTTGAAGGAGGCAGTACAGCACTTGCTAGTGGCCGGACTACAGCAACGAGTTCTCATAGGAGGGAGGGGATGATTGGCATGAAAAAGAGAGGGGGTATAATTGGATACTAACAGTGGGGGAAAATAATAAAAACAGCAAAAATAATTTTAAAAAAACTAAAAACTAATACTGAGACTAGTTTAGATGAAGGCTCATGTATATTCATACACAGTGAGAGCATTGTTTGTTTTACATCTAATTGTAACCACTGTTTTTATGAGTAGAAACCAGCCATTCAGATTCCAGCTCTCTCTGATCATGAATATTAATTAACATAGCATTAGGATTGAGCCTTTTCCTGAATTATTTAATGGGAAGCGGTTGTAAATGGGGATGATACGTCTGTAGGATAGACTTCAGTACGGATTTACATAGCAGAAGCCGGGGGGCAAGTTAAGGCCGGTTCAGAATACATTTTATTCAGTGTGAAATGGAGTTTTAGAATGTCTGCTGACAGCTAATGTCTTAGTCATTATTATCATAATCATACTCTCTGAATCATGAATACTGTTATCTCAGCATTTGGGACATCATAATGTCCTGGAGGGATTTCAGATTTAGCCACCAAAAAAATGACAAAGTATCAAAATAAGCATAAGTGCAGCCCTGCCATCTTCATTACAGAGGGGGCAAGCTGCAAGGACAGAGCTTCACGATGGCCACCATCAAGGCAGACGAGTACACCTTCACCTCCAACAATGCAGAGGACATTCGGGACCTGGTCGTCACCTTCCTGGAGGGGCTGAGGAGGAGGTCAAAGTTCGTTGTGGCTCTGCAGGACAACCCCAACCCCGGTGAGAGCAGCTCACTGCATCTCATTTTTTTGTGACCTCCATATCCAGTGAGCAACAGCCTAACAGCCCTCTGGCATCCTCCTTGGGGGTGTGTCCAGCTGAAGCACTATTCCTTGGTGCGGAGATGCATCACACAGCCTGGTTTCAAATCCTGAACATAACAGTGGCAATTGTGGCTGGGAGTCCTGTGGGGCGATAGACTGGCGATAGAGTCTCCCAGTGAGAGAGGGTTTCAGTCAGCAGGGTGTCCCCTGCCTCATTGCAAAAGAGCAAATTCCTCTGGTCACTAGGTTGCCTGCAGTCTCGCTGTGCCAGCCTCAACATCAAATGTAGTCCTCTGAAGCGATGACTGCACAGCTCAGCTGGTGGGCCGAAGAGTGAAAAGAAGCAGTGGCTGATGGAAGGAGCTTCAGAGACCATGTGTGCTAGTCTGACTCTGCATTCTCCTAAATTGAGAGTGGACCATTCAATAGTGGGACAGGCCTATGAATATGATTCTGCAAACCAAATTGGGAGAACAATTGGTTGAAATTGGGGAAAAATTGGTTGAGTTGCACTATGTAGTTTTAAGTATCTGTCCTAACGGACTGTAAATACTGCTGCCTGCAGCTCTTCGCCATGCATGCTTTCCCACATGGTCAACATGCTCAGCTTTGGCTAACCTGGTGTCACCTTGTGTCTTTCTCCTTTTACCAGGGCAATACTACAAAGCCTTTGGTGAAAAGCATTTTCTGATTGACTTCAAATCAAATAACGGACAAAAATAGCTGTCATTTCACCAGAACTTTTTTGAAAAGCCTTTCCACCTTAAGCCTCACAGTAAGAGATAAGGATTCTGTGTTTTAGTTGGGGACGACTCCACCTTCCTGAGCTTTTTAAAGGGTGACCTCATCGTACTGGACCAGGACACCGGGGAGCAGGTGATGAATTCAGGATGGGCGCACGGCATCAATGACAGAACCAAACAGAGGGGTGACTTCCCAGCCGACTGCGTCTACGTCTTGCCCACTGTCACCAAACCCCAGTCTGACATCGTAGTAAGTGACTACTCATGCCCTTGAACGCTTACTCTTTTACCGCATTGCATTCTCATTCCCTTGCTGTCTCATTCTCACACATTTGTACAATGAACCAGAGCTGAAGCCTGAAACCTGTTGTGTAGTTTCCTAATCAGCCATTGCACATGCATTTAAGTACCCTCCCCAGTGGTGCATGCTCAATCTCTGTCTTCCCCCCCCCCCCCTTTCTCTCTATGATCCAGGCTTTGGTCACCATGACACCAGACCAGCGTCAGGAGTCCATCCGGATGTCCCAGCTAGCACTGTCAGATAGTGTGGAGAGGGTGAAACCGTACACCCTAGAGGAGTTTTCCTATGACTACTTCAGGTACCCGGAATCCCCCTTGTCCACAGTACCCTTGTTACGTCAGCCCCTATATACCCTCACACACCCTCGACACGCCCGTGTCTCTACACTCACGCCTCACTCCGCATCTTTCTATCTCTTCAGACTCCACTACCACTGAACACTGTCCATCCAGTCTATCTGTTGTCACCACTATTCACCTGTTGTACAGTATTTATAAAAAAAATAAAAAAATTAAAAAAACACTAACTTTTTCCTTCCTGGTGTTACAGGTGTTACAGGTGTGGTATGCTGATGCCTGCAATGATGTCTATTGCTGTATTCCTGCACTGATCTCGTGCGCTAACTATGATTGTTCCTACCATGTATTAATGCACATCTTGTAAGTCGCTCTGGATAAGAGCGTCTGCTAAATGCTTAAAATGTAAAATGTAAAAATGTATCTCACTGGACCCCTCCTCCAGGCCCCCTCCCAAGCACACACTGAGTCGGGTGATGATCGCCAAGAACAGAGGGAAGGACAAGATGTGGTCCTGCACCAGAGAGCCCCTGAAGCAGCCGCTGCTGAAGAAGGTTCTGAACCACGAGGAGCTCTCCCAAGAGGCCTGCATGGCCTTCATCGATATCCTTCACAGCCAAAGCAGCGGGCTCCTCACTGTCTCATCGTTTACCATGTAGCTCATCAGAGACTTCACTGCTTTTACACTGCTGCTAATCGTATCCTCATCCTCAGCCTGGCAGTGTGGTGTAATGGTTAGGGAGCTGGGCTTGTAACTCAGAGGTTGCAGGTTCAATTCCCAGGTGGGGCACTGCTGTTGTACCCTTGAGCAAGGTACTTAACCTGAATTGCTTCAGTAAAATATCCAGCTGTATAAATGGATTGTATGTAAAGAAATATAAACTGTGTAAGTCGCTCTGGATGAGGTGCCTAAAATGCAAAAAAATGTAATGTAAATGCCTCATTTGCTCTACTTCTCATCGTAGTCTCAGTGCAGAGCTCATAATAGTGTCAACGTCCAGTACGCCCAAGCTCATAGTAGTCTAAACGTCCTTTACTCTAGATCTCATCATAGTCTTGACACCTTTTGCATGAGAGCTCAACATAGTCTCGATACATTTTGCACTAGTACTCACTATAGGCTGATCCTCCATTACACAATAGCTCATCATAATTTCAACTGTGTTTTAACATGTTTTACACTAGAGCTGTTCTTAGACTCAACATCCTGACATACATAATAGTCTCACCAGGTCTGACAGTATGGCTCATTGTCTCAAAATCCCTCAAAAATCTTCTATTTTCTTCTTGTGACCACAGAAAAGCTTGTGTGATTGGACCTTCTGGTTTTGAGTTTGCCTTTTAAACCCTTGGCAGTTCACACTTCAACATAACCATTCCACAAGTAGCTTTTTCATCCCTGTTCCCAACCCCAAATGTTTGTGTGTCTAAGGATACTGATGGATCAGTGTTTCAAGGGGGAGGGGAGGGTGTGTGGTAATATGCTGTTCTGTATATAAAACCCTCTTGTGTGCTTCTCCTTGACTTGGCCTGCACCCATAATGAAG
Source organism: Aldrovandia affinis (assembly GCA_029706075.1). Taxonomy (NCBI): domain Eukaryota; kingdom Metazoa; phylum Chordata; class Actinopteri; order Notacanthiformes; family Halosauridae; genus Aldrovandia; species Aldrovandia affinis. The sequence goes on along the minus strand of JAINUG010000025.1, from coordinate 4,025,040 downwards.
TATATGGGGGATTACCCCTCCAAGCGAACACGCTCTGTGAATGAGCTGACCGACCAGATATTCGAGGGGTCCTTAAAGGCGGAGCCGCTGAAAGACGAGATCTTCTGCCAGATCCTCAAGCAGCTCACCGACAACCACGTCAAGTAAGTCACTCGTCCGTCCCTCGTTACTAGGAAACGCAGCTTTACTTTACCTGCGATTCGCCAGTGCCCTGCCTGCTATGTATATGTGCACTGTGTATTTCAGTTTTATGTGGGGATAGCATGCCTTGTTCTCTTGGTTATTCCACCACTGTACAGTCGGCACTTTCATGTGGATGAAAAGAGACAAATATGGAACGTTTTTTGTCTGAATGCAAATTCAAATTTGTCTGAATGCACACTTCTTGTGCAAACCCAACACAGCGCCTCACCCAGTCAACACCGTCCCTACTGTCAATCATTGTGGCAGCATTGTGTTTTGAGGATTCTTCTCAGGGACAGCAGGGACTGGGTAGCTTGCCAGGATTGAGGGGAAATGGATGATAATGTAGGCAAATCCTACAGAGAGGAATACCTGCTTCAGTCTGCTAAAGACCTCAAACTGGAATCTTTTTTTTTTTTTTTTTTGTATTTCAAAATGTATTTCCCGTTTTTCCTCCCAATTTGGTTGCCAATTATATCCTCTATTTATTTCAATTCCCCTCCCCCATGAGTCCACTGCCCGTCCTCCGGGAGCGAGACACACATTCCTGGCCGATTGTTCCCACCTCTTCCAAGACGGAAATTCTTCCACGGACGCCTTTTACCTTCTCCTCGACGGACTCGTGCCAGCTCACCCCTCCCCCCCTCCTCCGGAGGCGGACAGCCAAATGCCGCCTCCGATCAGGGCTGACGACCAGGGCCGGTCTGGTAGAGACGCGGGTTTCAAACCACGTCCCTGACAGGCAGCGCACGCCACACCAAAGTGTGGTGCGTTAGACCGCTACGCCATCCGCCACCCCTAAAACTGGAATCTTAATTCAGCAGGACAATGACCCAAAGTACAAGGCCAAAGCTACACTGGAGTGGCTTGACAAGGAGAAAGTGAATGTCCTTGAGTGGTGCAGTCAAAGTCGTGAAAATCTTATCTGTGGAAAGAACATCGATCCTCAAGCAACTTGACAGAGCTTTCATAAAATCTGCAAAGCAGAATTGTACCTTTCCGGTGTGAAAAGTTGGTAGAGACTTATTCAAAGATGTTTCTGTTTCTTCTGACATTTAGCCCATCTCAGCCATAAATGTATTCAGTTTGACAATTTAACTTTTTAAAAGTGTGTATAAATAAGTAATTCAACAAAATGGGACATTATTGGAAGGGGTTGGTTACTCTTGGAAGGCACTATAGCTATATAATTGCTAGAATGGTTGAAAGCCCGGTTAGTATAAAGGCACCCTTTCCAATATGACTTTCTGAATGTGAGTATTGCGCACACAGGACATACCTCATTGATGTTGTAGATTTGTGGCAGTTTCTACTGTTAATTAGAATTTGAATGAATATGGACCTCCTGCATGGCCCAGTGGTTATTCGTGGAGACCGGGGTTCAATTCCCCATCTCACCAGAGTCGGCTCTGGCCGGGAGCGCCATCAGGGGCACATCCGCCCCAGGGAGGGAGGGAAGCCTCATAAGAGTGGCCCTGTGTTGTGCCATCTTGGAAGAGGCATCAGGTCGCCTTTGTCGGGACTAGTCACATTACTAGGGGGATTGACATAGAAATTAATTGGCTACAAATTGGGATAAAAATGGGATAAAAATCAAAACAAAAAATTCTAAGAATTCGAATAATATTATGATTAAGTGCAATAATCTTTGATTCTGCCTTGTTCTTGCATATATTTACCATCCAAACATTTATTCATTATATTAATACAGCTGGTATGCCTGGTATCTGCTGATTGCAACCATGGCAAAAAGAAGATGTAATGTTGTCACGGAACACTGGGGGGCGGTAAAATACCACAAATTGGAAAAAAACATCCTTTCTCAGTATGTCCTCTTTTTGTCCTCTCTCTACCTTTATTTTCTCTCTCTCTGTCAAGTAGCTGAGTCACGGAGAACAAATGTTCTTTTTTCCTCGCTCTTGGCATCCGCTCTTGCTTAACAGCAGAGGGGCTGACTCTGTTATTCTCTCTCAGCTGACAGCTTTGGGCTTCCTCTATAGTTCCCTCTGTTGACTACAGTGTGTTTTTGTGTCCTTCTCTCTGCGATCGCAGTCTGCACTGCACTGTTTTTGTGCTTCTCTGTCAGTTGACACAGTGGGTTGTGTTTTGCGGCGCTCTCTTGGCTGACTATGCCGGGCTGCATTGCTGTGGTTCTGTCTTGCTTGACAGCGGTGGGTGTGTGTCTGCGTTGCGCTTTCACAGGTACAGCGAGGAGAGGGGCTGGGAGCTGCTGTGGCTCTGCACGGGCCTCTACCCCCCGAGCAACGTGCTTCTGCCCCACGTCCAGAGGTTCCTGCAGTCCAAGAAGCACCACCCCCTCGCCCCCGACTGCATGCACCGGGTGCAGAAAGCCCTGCGGTAAAGCTGCACAAAACCCTCAGACGTGACTAATTGATTACATCGCAATCTGTCCCCTGTGTCATTTAGTACACTCTGATCTCATAAACTAGAGTGCATTTATTTAATGTACACAGTGCTGCATACACAAACACACACACACACACACACACACACACACACACACACACACACACATATTCCCTGAGCCCAAAGTTACTTTTCTTGGGTTTAGACATGTGCTGCTTTGAAAAAAGTCCAGCTTAAATGTCGAGGGGGTTGAAAAGAGAGAACTGTGAGTTTGTCGTCCTAGTTTACCAAGATAAATATACACTGCATATTTACCCTCGCCAATGACGCTCCAGAAACTTGTTATAAAGCTTACCCTGGCCTTCATTTCTGAGCTGTCCAAAGCAATCTCTCTCTCTCTCTCTCTCTCTCTCTCTCTCTCTCTCTCTCTCTCTCACACACTTTCTCTCTCTCTCTCTCTTTTCCCCCTCTGACTTAATTTCCTTGAAGGTGATAATCTAGGATGTGTCCATGGGTTTGTTAATGTTTTTGTTCAAATATCAGTGTGGAACTCGCTCCTTTGGCAGCGTAAACCCTCTAAAACTCCAGAGGGAGTTGAGCTCCCACACTTCCGTGATGATGAGACGTCATCCTTTTTCACCGTGTTATTTTTCAATCCACAGAGCGCTGATTAAACTCAGTGGGTCATTTCTGCCTTCTCTTCTTTCATCTTTTCACACCAGAAATGGATCCAGGAAGTACCCCCCACACCTGGTGGAGGTTGAGGCCATTCAGCACAAAACCACCCAGATCTTTCACAAAGTGTACTTCCCCGATGACACGGACGAGGTGAGTCATTACATTGCATTGCACTCGTTTAGCAGCGGCTTGCAGAAAGTGCATTCCACTTAAGGAGATAAAGAACAACCACATGTCACTACAACCTCAAGCACATCCGTCCCTCAAGTAAACACTGGTGCTAACGCAAGTTGAATACAGTTGGAATGAAATAAGTGTTACAAGTAGTAGTAGGCTTTTTTATTATTATGGGTGGGTGGGTTAGGAGCCAAGGTGCAGTCTGAAGAGGTGCCCCTTGACTCTTAATCTTCTGTCTACTGTCAGAACACAGAATATATTTAAAACGTTATGGGTACACTGCAGCACCAGCGACCCAGGTCTCACACGGCGTCGATGTGGAGATCATGCTCCTGCCCGCATAGCGTTCTTACAAAATACTCAAGTGTCCAGCACTGGTGACTGTAACAGCCCCAGGGGGTGACTTCACTGTCTGCACCAAGCTTTTTACACACATGAATGAGTCCTGTTCCATACGCACGCGTTCTCCTACTCTTCACCTGCCTGACACATGAACGAGTCCTGTTCCATACCCACCTGTTCCCCCCTACCTGTGATTCTTAGAAGTATTTACAGTGTATATTTTCCTCATTATTCTCCTTTCACAGAGAATTGGCTAAAAACATCATGTGTTTACTTATTTTCCTCATTTGCATAACCTTAGAAATTAATTTCATGCAGTGGTAGTTCATTACCCTGGCAGCAGAGATTACAGAGAGAGAGAGAAAGATACAGATACAGATACAGATACAGAGAGAGAGAGAGAGATTGCTTTGGAACTGAATGAGTAATGAATCAGATTTACATGATTCGTTTAATGAAAAAACCCTTGTAATTGGATTATAATTTTGTTTCACTTTTAAGAAAATTCTAATTTTATACTTCTAATAAGGATGGTGTGTAATTAATTCTCCCTGTCCACCCACATGATCATGAATCTGCCCCTGCTTCTCTGGGAATTGAGATGCTGTTACGCCATTGTGAAATCATTTCTGAAATGTAATTTCAGGCTTTTGAAGTGGAGTCGAGCACTAAAGCCAAGGACTTCTGTCTGAACATCTCTGGCAGACTCTTGCTCAAATCCCCAGAGGGCTTCAGCTTGTTTGTGAAGATTTCTGACAAGGTAGGAAATGGAATCCATTACCAACATTAACACCTGCAGAACGCAGTGTACACTGGGATTGAAAGGAGTATCAGATCCTAAGCAATACTGACATGACAATGCTGCATCTCCACACAACTTTACTGTGTCAGTCAGTACCCGGTAAATCAAATTTATCATGTCAGAGCTCGTCAGTAGCAAATATCTTGTGTCTGGGTACAGACGCCACAAAACACCTCACTATAAGGACCCGTGTGAGTCCTTGAAAATGTCACAAAATGTCTCCTGTGTGGCTCAGTGTGTAAAGGAAGATGTTATGATTTCACCCTGAGCCCTTTGGCCCAGCTGTCAAAGGTGCCGTCTCAGCTATGGCCTCTACTGTATGAGTGCAAGTCTGCAGTGGTTAGCCTCGTGAGCTGTGCATTTTTATATTTTTGCGGATATAACACCTGGCTGTAAAAGCATTGTGTTCGGTGATAAGCCCGTCCACATGGCAGGGTGGAGCCCTGTCGATCCCCCCCGTCAGCGGTTTAATACTGTATGATGAGTCAGGCCTTCGTGTCATTGTGATGAATGTGCTGATTAAGCTAATGAAGCAGACAGTAATGATGAAGCCATAGTGACTATGTCATGAAGCTGGGGGATTGTGATGAAGCTGGAGACTGTGGGCAAGATGGGGGAATTGCAAAGCCGTGACATTTCAACAAAGCTGTACGTTGTTGATGAAGCTGAGGCATCGTAACGAAGCTGTAACGTCGTGACGATGCCGTGACATTTTGACGAAGCTGCGATGTTGTGTTTCAGGTGATTAGCGTGCCGGAGGGAGACTTCTTCTTCGACTTTGTCAGGCACCTCACCGACTGGATCAAGAAAGCCAGACCTGCCAAGGACGGTAAAGGCTGCCTGAGCTCTGAGCCACATTTTGTTTTCATTTGCATGACATTTGTTTTGTGGTGACGATGAACTCGAGGAGCTTGTGACGGTGTTTGACCTCACTGTGACCGCGGAACGAAATCCAGGGTAATGTCTGTTCCCATGCAGGTATAGTGCCTTCACTGACATACCAGGTGTTCTTCATGAAGAAGCTGTGGACCAACACTGTTCCAGGGAAGGATTCTTTTGCAGACTCCATCTTCCATTACTACCAGGTCATACATTTATCTTGCCTTCACTTGCTGTGTTTAAAATGAAACAAGCTTCTCTCCGTGAAATGATTTGAATGGAAAATGTATGTGGTGCCACTATATTCATATTCAAATATAAATTCACGCTGGTGTGTGCCAATGTGTGTGTGTCAGCATGTGTATGGGTACTAAGTGCATGTGTACCTGTACCTATGTGTGTGTTGTGTATCTCTGTGTACTTGTGTTTATGTATTATTGTGGGTATGTGTGTATGTCTGTGTGTGTCTGCACCTGTGTACTTGACACATTTGTACTTGCAATTTATATTTGTGTGCATGTGTTTGTGCGTGGGCGCATGTTTGTATATATGTGTGTGTGTGTGTGTGTGTAGTAGTATAATGGTTAGGGAACTGGGCTTGTAACATTAAGGTTGTTGGTTCAATCCCCAGTTGGGACACTGCCGTTGCACCCTTGAGCAAGGTCCTTAACCTGAATTGCTTCAGTAAATATCCAGCTGTATAAATGGATTGTAAAGAAATGTAAAAAAAAAACAAAGTCACTCTGGATAAGAGCGTCTGCTAAATGACTGTAATGTAATGCAATGTAATGTAATGTGTGCGTGTGCGTGTGCGTGTGCGTGTGCGTGTGCGTGTGCGTGTGCGTGTGCGTGTGCGTGTATTTGAGACACTCACTCCTTTGCCCATCCTTTCCAGGAACTGCCCAAGTACCTGCGTGGCTACCACAAGTGCTCCCGCGAGGAAGTCTTCCAGCTGGGGGCTCTTATCTACCGCGTCAAGTTTGAGGACGACAAGTCCCACTTCCCCACCATTCCCAAGATGCTGAAGGAGCTGGTGCCCCAGGACCTGATCCGCCAGCTCTCTCCCGATGACTGGAAAAGGGTGAGCGTGCCGAGCACTAAGTCGCCTAGTCGGTGGTATATTCTCTTAAGAAGTCGTCATGAGCATGTCTGTGGACGCTCTGTGCAGCAGTGTATAGCTGTGTGGCGTCATGGGGCCTCATTTCAGATGAAAGCTGAATCTCTGCTGACCAGTGCAATGGTCACTGCAACTTTCTTTCATCTTCCTGCAGTCCGTCGTGGCCTACTTCAACAAGCAGGCGGGGAAATCCAGAGAGGAGGCCAAGTTAATGTTCTTAAAAATCATTTTCAAATGGTCAACGTTTGGATCGGCTTTCTTTGAAGTAAAGGTAATCATTCCTTTCTCGTGTAAGGCAATCATTCCATCACTGTGTGGCTCAGTAGGTAGAGCATGGCGTCGGCAACGCTTAGGTTGTGGGTTCAATCCCCACTGAGGCCACATATACTGAAAAATGTATGCATTCACTACTGTAAGTCACTTTGGATAAATATGCTAAATGGCATATAAATTCCTTTTTTATTCTGGACAAGTTTTTAACCTCTTGTGATGCATTATGTTGCACTTTGACGTCAATAAATGCCTACTGATAAAATACCTCCATGCCCATATATTCAGTTTGTAACAGTAGTGAGGCAGTATAAATAGGCCATTGAGTTCTGATGTGTTGGAAAAAGTTGTTGAACTCAGTGGTGCAGAGGCCATTTTGTTCCCAGCTCTGTCACAGTTTTGGGTGACCCAGTTTTGCCACTAACTTTTTTTTGGCTTGCATGACGAGCTTCAGTCAATCATAATCCCATCCAGAAGATAAGCTAGGGCGGCGCACGTCATGGGAATGTGGAGCTGTCATTTCAGCTTGTCTTTTGATTTTCTCTCAAAAATGTCTTCCACAGCAAACCACAGAGCCAAACTTTCCTGAGATCCTGCTTATAGCGATCAACAAGCATGGCGTCAGTTTGATTGACCCAAAGAGCAAGGTGTGTGACACCATGTGTGAACGCTATGCAATTACACACCACAAATGTGTGCATGTGCCAGTGTGTATGCACATAGTATATAGTATGCATCAACATATGCATGTATGTGTATTACTGCTATAGTAAGGGAATTTTAATTCATTTCCACAAAGTTACACTTTCATCTTAACTGGGGTACTGCTGTTGCTGGACCTCAATTGCTTCAGTTAATATCTGATAGCATAAATAGATGTGTAGAATCTAAACCATGAGAGGCACCTTGCACCTGGCTGTCTGCTAAGCAAATAGTGTGTCTGTGTATGTTATCATGTATGTATTGAAGCATGTGCACGCTTCTGTCGACTTGTGCGTATTTGTTTGTTTGTGTGCAGACAGGTTTGTTTGCGTTTGTGTTTTTAATCAGCATTTTTCTGCAGGACATCTTAACAACACATCCCTTCACCAAGATTTCCAACTGGAGCAGTGGAAACACCTACTTTCACATCACCATTGGCAACCTGGTGCGCGGCAGCAAATTGTTGTGCGAGACGTCACTGGTGAGGAACAAATTTACTGAACGTAACAGATTGAACTGCATTGACATTTAAACAGTAGGAACATAAATCATTTTCTCTCTGCTCTGGTTTTCAAAGGAGAAATTGATGATACGATGCAGAAGTGATAAGATGCTGAACAGAATGGCTTACAGGCTCACTGCAGTTACTTACCACAGTGTTTATGTTTATGTGTTATTTTTGCTTTAGCTCAAGCTAAGCATGCTGATCGTTTTGTTTTAAATATAAGCTTTAAATTAGTAACTGAATGAAGTCGAAGGCTTTGTGCCTACACTGCTCATACTCCACAGAACAGAGATGAATTATTTGTATTCCAACCAACATGCCTGTTATTTTGGCTCTCAGGGCTACAAAATGGATGACCTCTTGACTTCCTACATCAGCCAGATGTTGACCACCATGAGCAAACAGCGCAACCATCGCGGCAACAGCAAGTGAACTAATTACTGGCGAGAGGCTGTGGAGCTGATCCGCTTGCTCCGCCCCCTGGGCCAGCCCTGCAGCTGGGGGCGGACCTTCTCCACCCAAATGTGGAGGATGAGCCGGAGCCCCTCCCCCAGCTCCACCGAGTTTGAAGGTGATGAGCCCTCCCTCTCATCGCCCTCAAGTGAGGATGACTACCTCTGAACCCGGTCCCATCTCAGCCATCTCGCCCCGTCCCATCACGCTCTGAGCGGCCAGGCAACACCCTCCCGGACGAGCGTGCTTCCGTCAGCCACAGCAGCAAACCAACACACACAAACATGCACATGCTCTCTCTCACACACACATACAATGTCAGCTATGCACACGTATACACACCATTTGGAATATCAACTCACACAAACGCAGCCACAAGCACTTGCACACTTTGTCTCTCTCACCTACGCACATGCACACCCACAGTATTCTACATAGCGCACATGTATGCAGACACGTATACACATTTGCTTACACACACAAGAGCACATATAAACACACACACACACACTTACATCTATAAAGACTCAACGGTTGTATCTAAAAAGGCAAGAACGGTACTTGGACCTGCGTTTTTTTAACAGAGCTTCAGACTCTGAAACCGACAGACAGGAGATTGATTCAGACTGTCAGACTGCAGCTTATTAGCTCTGGAAAGTTACCTTTTAGTATACCATGAGCACTGACCAACACTGGCAATTGATGCCATCAGTAGGCACCAGGGACCTTGTGCACACTGTATGAAGGGAGATGTTGAGTTTTGTCACTGTGTGATTAGCTACTCTAGCTAGATATTTACTGGACAGGAATACTGTAAAAACATTAATATATTGTTTAATGGTGTTGCCGTCACATGGGTTTACAAGCTTGTAACTGAATGGGTTTTATTACTGTATGAGATATTCTTTGTGATTTTACTTTTCTTGTTTTTGAAGGCCTTAAGATACCTTTTCCTATGAATGTAAATGGAGTTCATTGTTTTTATATATATAGAGAGAGATAGAGCGAGCTAGATTTTTAGATCCTTGACTGATGAAATCTCTTGACACATTTGCTTCGTGCATTCTAGGGTAACAGCTCCCTGAAGCATGGTGTAGGTGTCCTCCACTTATTTTATTCCCCTCAGTTCAGCAATGTGCTGTTAGTCTTTGAGGGAAGGTGAAAAAACAAGTGAATGGTTGACAGTTCGGGTGCCGAAGAGAAAGAAAAAGAATATAAAAATGAAAGGGGATGTTGGCTCAAACTCCTTCCCTTATGGCCTTATGGCATGTCTGTCTGAACCCAGGCCAAAGTGGCCAGTGAAGTGCTGGGATGCGTCGGTTAGCATTGGGAGAATACTGGCCTGTGAAAGGAGACTAGAAGATTGTCATTGTTATTTTACTCGCTGTATACTGTACATGAATCCAATTCTTTCCAGTGATCGTTTAGTCTCAGTTGCAGAAGTCTCATTACGCCTAGTCTTAAATTCACCCATGGCCTTTGTAACGTTTGACTGAAAGCATTTTACAGCGAAAAAGTGTCTCATTCCTGCTTATTTCGCAAGGAAGATTGGAACAAACTAGTCTTCTTTAAAACAAAAACATTCTCCGTTGCACAACACAGCAGACCCCAGAATGTGTCAGACACATTTTGGATTGAATCTAAGCGGTGGGGTTGTTTATACTTTTGGCAAAGTCGGCCCTCATGCTAAGATTGCTTTTTTTTCGCGTTAACCATCTATACTGTATGAAATGTGCATTTTGGATGGCTTTGGAGGTCTGGAGAATCTGTGTCCATGAATGTTCAAACAACCCCAACAGGAGACTGCTTGAGTCACGTCTTCGCTCAGCATGAAACGCTGGCCAATATTTTGTTCTCCTTGTTCCTGCTAAAGATTGAAGTCATGCCTAGATGCTTTTGAAAAATAAATACATACAGTACATATATGTATTTATACGATGAGATATCACGCTGCAGAACCTCTTGCTGCACACTGACCAAAGAGGTACTGGGTGAGATGTGTCCTTGTATCGTAAGTTCTGGGCATGTACATGTTACTTCATTAACACTATTTAACTAGAGGCAGTGTATGCTTCGTTTGTTTCATATTAAAGAGTATGAAATGTCAGTGATTAAACATTGCTGAAACGTTTTCAGGACGGTGTCCTAAAGCATGCGAGAAGTGATGGTTTCAGGTTTGTGTCCCGTAGGTTGTGTGTCTGTTTTACTCTAATAAACAAAAGGACTCATATATTTAAATTAAGCAGTAACCACATTGTAATACTTTTGTAATGCTGAATGCACATAAAAGGTATTTTGCATTTGAAGGGTTCACAGCTGAGAGAATGTTTTTCCCCTTCGTAAACAAACATTCGTCGAGTTTTACCTTGTGAAAGGAAATTGCCGTTTTATAAAATGGAAAGGAATAAAATTGAAATCTTTAAATCCACTTTTGTGAAATTGCATTCCTACCTTGTGCTTTTCGACCAAGTATATAATTAGTGTATAAGAAAAAAAACACAAACAACAAAGGCAGAAATACCTCAAAATTACCTTTTTAATATGAGATGGTTGTTAATATTACAGTCCAGAGAAGAGTTACTGTAAAATAATGCTATCATGCCTCTCAGTCCACACAGCCTAAATAAAGAAAATAAACATACCACTCTTATTACAGCTATTTAGTAACAATGGCGTCTGCAGGGTCTACGGCACTTGCACCAAACAGCAGCTCCCTGCGTTTCACAGGTAAGAGCAGAATAAAACCTCCTTCACCTTAAAGACAAATGCAAGCAACATTATTTTCAGTCAACTACGGTACCTGAGCTGGAGTCTAATCAATCTGATTGGACCATCATACATAGGGAAGTGTGAGACCCTGCTAGGGAGAAAGGCCTTAATTCTGCTTATTGCAATGTCTGCCAGTAACACGGGTTCAAATATCTAGGTTTCATTTATACTTCCTTACCAGAAGGATCAGTGTTTTTGTTTGCACTGTAAAGGTTTTTGTCTTCTGTCTCCTTTTAAAATGCAAGATTGTCAGGAAATGGATGGTGAGTACCATCCTCTTGTTTTGGAAAAAGAGTGGTTGCTCCATTAACCTTGAAGATTGTAATTGTAGTTTACGAAGCAGTCTTCTGCTGTTTCTGAAAATCAAGTATAACATAACTATATAGTACTGTCATCTAAAAACAAACACACATATACATATATATGTGTGTATCACAATATTACAAGTTCTTGGAATTCAACGTAACATTTCTGTAAACATGTAAACAAACATTTGAAATTATTTGGAAACCAAGGCTTGGATTAATCTTTAGTTACATGTGCAGGCGTGTACAGTAGAAATGCTTGGATATGTGCTTGGGCCTCAAATGAATGAGCAAGCTCAAAAACCAACATGGCTAACTAGTGATGGGAGGGTGATGCTTCAGAAGTCATATACTGATAGCAGATTCTGTGTCCTGACCCAGATGAACCAATCAAAATACATTTCACTCCACAGCAAAATACTATGACTGCTTCAAATCAGTGCATCTATAGCTATGCTTCTATTAGGATTTCAAAACAAATTTAAACTTTGAGCACTAAAAACAATATTTCTATTCAACAACCAAGACAGGTGTTTCCAATTAAATAAATTAAATAAATTCCAATGCATGTTTTGTCAGGAAAAAGTGGAACCATGTGATTTGAGCCCCCCACATTAATAGGCGATTAATTTAATTAAACATTCATGCACGTTTTATAAACGTTATTTTCATGCATATAATGCCCATATTCCCCTTTGGCAAATAAGAAAAAAAAACGAACTCCCAAATTAATGTCAATTCAAACATGGCTGTTGATTGCACATGAGAGCTCCGCCCTTTTCGAAGCTCAGGACTCTCCCTTCACTACAAATAAAAAATGAGTGAAATTCTTACATTTGGAGGCAAACTTGCAGCAGAGATCTGCTCTTGTCAGAGGAGAAGCCTAACTAGTTGCTTAATTGAACCATGATGCTATTATGGCATTCTGTTCACATATTCTTTCCTCCTCTCTCCTCCATTCTCTTTCAATTACAGTCTGCAACAATCCTTTATTTAAAGCTGAATAAGTTCTTTTTAATGTCATACTAAAGCTTGGCTCGGCTGGGGGAACCTGACTTTATGGTACATTCATACATAAAAATTAAAGTTGTTAAAATCTAACAGTAATAAAACCCCACTCGCACACACAAATGCACGTGCAAATACGCACCACCCAAGCATACACAACATATAAGACATCATCCTCAATATCTCACCAGCGCTTCTGCTGAGGACGTTTGCACATTAATGAAAAATATAAATATATCTGACATTCATTTCATACGGACATGAAATTCTTCATTTTGAAGAGGAAACTGTAAGATGACTCCATTTTAACACCACTGCCTTTCACACTGACCTCCATGAGGGAATCTTGTGGGTTATGGAATAGCCCACGAGATTCACACTTCAGGAAGAGGAAGAGGTGGACAGGGGGGCCAGAGGCCAGGTTTAACTAGACATTTTGTACTGGTGATACTTTTGTACTGGTTCTGTCCTGGCCTCTGGGATGGTCCGGCAGCTGGCCCAGCAGGTGGCCCCACTGAATCCTGATTAGTAAACATGAGAATGATATAACTGATCTTTCACTTTCCCCCACAACAGCACACGGTCGCAGCAGGAAATTTCACATATAAAAATAATGTCACAGCATGAATCTCCGGACGGCTCGCCAAAAGCCAGATTTGTCTGCGTTAAATACACTGCCAGTAAGCAGTGAGTGTTTGTTGGTGGGGGTGGGGGGGGGGGTTTGGATGGCGTAAGGATATTGGACATTGGAGAGGCAGGCCTTGCCCCCTTTCTCTCTCTCAAACGGGGGGCTCCGGCTGCTCTGAAATGGTGGGCAAGATCGGGGTGGTGGGCACGCTTCGGGCCTCCCCACGGACACTGACGCTGGAGATGGACCACACGTCGCTCAGCTCTGCTAAGAACAAAAGGGCAACAGTCAGGGGTCAGGTCTCAAGGGGTCAAGAGGTCGAGGCTGAGGGGAGAGAGGGTGCAGCGAGAGTCACAACACAAGCAAGAGGTGGCCGTGCATAATATATGCCATTTAGCAGATGCTTTTATCCAAAGCGACTTACAATAGTGAATGTGTAAATTTTTTCAGTATATGTGGTCCCAGTGGGAATTGAACCCACAACCTAAGCGTTGCCAACGCCGTGCTCTACCTACTGAGCCACAGAGAACCACTGGCATAGGTGGCACATGCAAGTACAAGGAAGACTCCAGGGCCAGTGCAATCAAAGTCCGTTTGGGCCGCTAAGAGAGAAACGGAATCCATCGGATCTGCCTGGTTCCTGAATGATCCGAGATACAAAAATGTTTTTTTTATCGGGGTGGCGTCTTTGGGGCGTGCAGTAACACGTCACATTTATTCACTTTCAGTTGTCATTCATTGGCTTTTCATTATTCCCTCCAGGACCCTTTTGGATATGTTAAAAGTACTCTGCCATGACTGCAGGTTCTCTGATTCTACTGCTGTCTGCAACATACAAGCAAGCACACAATTGGCCACACTTAATGGCTGTGTTAGGCACTGTAGCCTTAATGTAATGACAAATGAGAAACTGAGTAGGTGAATCATATGTCTTTTTTTTTTATACTCAGCCAATTGCATTTGTTTGGTTTAGACCACATTGTCATCCGGCCTGATGGCAGGCCTAGCACACCGCTAGTAAGCGAGGGTACACCAACAGTGTGAAGCAGCTGGTCACATTCAGCGAAGCACTTTCTCTCGGGAGAATCTATAGCAGTCTGTGCAGCTATGCTTGGGCTCTCACCGGTTCTGAACTTGCTGTAGGGCCGGTTCTTGTGCGTCTGTCTGCTGCCTGAACAGAAAGGCAGGCCCCTCTCTCGCCACCTGGAACCAAAACCGGTCAATATTGTTGTTTGAGGTTTCAGGTTTCACACTCACAGCTACAAGTGCCTTCAAATAAATTCCTGTTTATAACAACCAATCCAGACAATAGTTAAAAATATTTTACTTCCTGCAGCCACAGAATTGAGTGGCATGGCACAAGCAAGCAGGTAAATATATTTACATAGTTTCAACACTGTTGTAGAACTAACAGCATTAATACTAATTATAAACAGAATATTAGCATGATTATGAGCAAGCACTGATTCAATGTCATAAAGATTATGTAATGTTAAAAGATTGTGTTATGTAAGTGTTCTTGTACCAACTGGGAAATTCCTAAGGTAACATGATAATATTACACAAAACCACAGCTATTCCCTTTCCAAACATACAGCTATCCCAGCTCCAAAACCACACCTCATTAAAAATGTCTGAGCTGTCCTTCACCCAAGTCTCCACTCTACTCATAAAACGACAACCCTTTAAAAAACAGCTATCCCTCTCAAACCCCTGCTCCCCCCCTCCCCCAAAATTGATAACTATCCCAAACAGAGCCTAAGCAACTACCTTTCCAAAATATACCCCTCCTCCCCTAGAACTAGTGTTTTTAAGTACAGGGAGCAGCAGAGATGCTCACCAGTGGAACACAAACACGATGGCGATGAGCACGCCCGACACCACATCTGTCAGAATCCACATCAGACTGTACTCCTCTGGAGTCTGAGAGAGAGAGAGAGAGAGAGAGAGAGAGAGAGAGAGAGAGAGAGAGAGAGAGAGAGAGAGAGAGAGAGAGAGAGAGAGAGAGAGAGAGAGAGAGAGAGAGAGAGAGAGACAGAGAGACAGAGACAGAGACAGAGACAGAGACAGAGAGAGAGAGAGAGAGAGAGAGAGAGAGAGAGAGAGAGAGAGAGAGAGAGAGAGACAGAGAGAGACAGAGAGAGACAGAGACAGAGACAGAGACAGAGAGACAGAGAGAGAGAGAGAGAGAGAGAGAGAGAGAGAGAGAGAGAGAGAGAGAGGGAGACACAAAGGCACACATTAACAAAGTACTGACTCAGCCTTGCTATTGAAACAGGCCACCACAAAAAGGCCTGGCTAAACAGAAGAGTCAAACCGAGAGCGAGAGAGCGAACGATTCCTCCGCCACACAAAACAAGGTTCTGAATTGACTTTTTATTCACAGGAAATCATTAAGACAGATTTTTTTAAATCCTTGTGATCTTTGACTTAAAACAACAAGAACAGCAGCAACAAACAAATGCTCAAAAGGAATTATTTTTGATGGAACGAGACTACTTACCGGTAATTATAAACTAATTCTGGATATGCCATCATGCTGTGATACTCTGTTAGAAAACTGATCTCTACCATTACAATTTCCCTTTGACGTGAACAAGCAAATCTAAGTAACAATCCAATCCAGGCAGATAACCCAATAACTGTCCCATACCATCAGTGTAAGCCAGGAGGAGAAGGTGTTTGGTCCCAATCAGGGCCTTACCATGAGGAAGAGTGGCTGCCGCAGGTTCTTTAAGATGTGCAGGGCGTTGGTGGTGACAGACTGGGCCCCTGCACACCATGCCAGAGAGTAGAGCCAGGGCTGGCTGATCACATACAGGTTAGTGGCGATGTTCACTGAGGCGTATTTACTGCAAAAACACAGAGAGAGAAGACACAAAGATAACCTTCAATACATTCAAACAAAACACAGATCAGGGTATGGCAACTGCTCAGATTCACCAATACTGACTTACAGTACAAAGTCAAGGGCTGCACAATCATTTCATCTGACCACTATAGAGTTGTCAACCCCCCCTCCCACTGAAAAAGTGACAATACTACAGGTGTACTTGCTCAAGTAGAATTGGCCTTTAATGGGGTGCTTTTAATATTAACGGCATGAGCACTGGCGTGAGTCAAGTTATTGGACCAAAGTGAGCAGATAACATTATTTGGAAACTCGCTGGGAGTCGTAAATACGCAGGGAAGCTTTGCACCGGAGACTGCATTGATTTCCAATAAAGCCAAGTACAGAGTCATTGATGTGCAGCTGCGGAACATCTTCACAGCCTGGACAGATGTCAGGTTCTTTCAGGGGACATTTGACGCTCTGGGCAGACAGTTTTCAGCCCATTCAGAGCTTTTTACAAAACCCTTTTAGAAAATGTTGTATACCCCCATTTAGACCATCGGATCATCGGTGTCACGGTGACATGGAGGATTTCTTTCAAAAAGACGAGATGTCACAAAAGCGTGAATCGTCATTTTAGTGAACCGGGAGAACATCACTGTCGGTTTTTCCTGCAGAGCCAGAGGAACTGTTGAACCCCCATGGCTCTGTGAAAACCCAGAAGCCCGCTGACAATGTGACTCAACACTCAGGGGAAGTAATTACATCCCTGCTGCTGTCTTTGTAGATCAGTTGGTTCACTCTGTAATAACTCTTAATGAGCCAATGTCCCTGTGATTGTCATAATGAGCTTGCATAACACTTTCACATGCGTGTGTCCCTGCATATGCACGTGTATCTGTGCAAGGGTGTGTGCATGTGCGTACAGGTATGTACATGTTTGCGCTTAAAGCAAATGCGCGTGCGTATGTTTGTGTGTGTGTGGGTGCACATGTGTTTGGTCTGTGTGTGCATAGCCTGCAGAACACATTTGTGGTAGGTCGGGCCAAACATCAAACAAACCCCCTCCCCCCCCGTAGGCTATAGAAGCTTACTTGCACTGACTGAATGAGTGAACCACACTAGACACTTGACTGCAAATATAGAAAATCTTTTAATAATAAAACACAACAATATACAGTAGAACCCCAGCAATCCAAATTCTGGGCTGACCAGTCACCTGACATCATATGAACCCAGAAGTAGCATTCGCAATTATGCCTCATCAACATCAAGCTCTTCACTGATGCAAAAAGGCAAGTATTAAATCCAGAAGGATCACACTTTCCATTGACGGAAAGGGGCATGTCGTCGCACCATGGTGCATGTTCATAAATTATTTATAGTTATACAGGTATGAACCATGAATAATTTATGAACAAGTCAACCGGTTCAGAAACAAGCTAGCTAGCGACCATTACAGTGAAAACGGTCCATTATTACGATCAATTTTTCTAGCTTCGCAACCAAACAAGGTCGGATTTGCAATTGACTAGAAGGTAACGTTAAGTTACTACCTCGCGTTAGTTCATTTCACCCCCACAGCTGCATTTCTCCGTCGATCGGTGTATATCAGCAGTGTTTATAAAAACCGAGCATTCGGTCTTTATCAGCCCGGCCAAAATGTGTGAAAAATGTATGATCAAAAAGACACGAGATCAAGTTTTGATTTTGTATTAGATTTTGTCCATGTTTCTGACACTTCATTTGAAACCAATGTCTGGACAGATGAGCCTGTCTCTGCAGCATCAACCTGGGACATCCTTGGGACATCCTAAACCACTCATGCTGCACCCTCCATACCCCCTCCCTGCCGTTTTGTTAGGAGAGCAGTGGACTGAATAATTTCAGCACCTACAGTATGTGTGTTCCTTCATCGGGTAACCAACAAGCTCAGGATGATTACTGACAGCTAAGCTAGATAGCTAGCAAACATTACACAAATGTGTATTTTTCCATTTTCACCCTCAAACCTCAATATATAACCTGACAACTCTTGTCACCATGCTACACAGGGTAGAAATATGTAGCTATTCACAAACACAGAGCAAAGAATCACATAACTGGCCACAATATAACACCACAGAATAAGTAGTGAGGCTACAACAAACACTCTCTTTCTCCCATACACACACCAAAAATACACAGCTCAACATACACTGTGCACATTTTAAATATCAAGAAGTGTCCATTTTCACCAATTCTGTGTATAATGCTGATAACATATGGCTACATAGTTTACTTAAG
Organism: Aldrovandia affinis; assembly: GCA_029706075.1. Lineage (NCBI taxonomy): Eukaryota > Metazoa > Chordata > Actinopteri > Notacanthiformes > Halosauridae > Aldrovandia > Aldrovandia affinis. The sequence continues at coordinate 4,006,736 of JAINUG010000025.1, read as the reverse complement.
AGAGAGGCAGTTGCGTCACACTTTTCTGATAAAATTAGTCAGTCAGAACTTCAGAACTCGGGGAATCCCAGAAGCACAGGGCTGGAATTTTACAGTTAGCTGCCAGTAATAATAATTATGATACTGTATATTAAAGAAGAAAAAATATACGTTACATGGAGTCAGAAAGTTCCACAACATAGAGCTTTTTCATTAATTTCCATGAAAGAATAATTTTCAAGGTTTTTCAATGACGTGTGGGAACCCTGTTTTCAGAATTGTGACTATTTCGAGCCAGGTCCCACTCCCTGTCCTATCACAACTCCTATAGAGGGTGCCTGGGTCTTAATGCTCATCCTGTATGTCACGCAAGTAATCAGATAGGAAAAGGTGGGGGGGGGGCAATCAAACAACTTTTAATGCATGTGAGTGCGTGTGTTTGTGAGCGTGTGTGTATGTGTGCGTGTGTGAAATTGTCAGGCGACAGTCTCAGCATTACCTAGACACACATTGTTCTCGTTTACAGCATGCCGCCTTCTGTCCTCCCACTTTCTCCCTCTGTTAACCTCTCCCTCCCTCCCTCCCTCCCTCCCATCCTCTATCTGTCTCTCTCCAGGCTGTGGGCACTCCAGGCTTGCGGTTTAAAGTTAACACTTTTTTGTGACACCTCACTGGAGAGAAATTTGCAGGTTGGTTTCTTTTTTTACTCAATGTCTGCACAATAAAAGCCTCATTGTATAAGGATAAGGACCTACACTGACAGGCTAACATGGAGGAGTAGGAGCAGCACCAGGAGTAGAGCAGTGTGGAGGTGCAATACCTGATCTGCTCCTGGGACATGGAACTGTAGTGGAGGTTGAGCCTGACGACGTGGTTCTCCTGCAGCTCCTCAATGGAGGCCTTGAAACCAGACGTCTGCTGCAGGGCGGGGTCCAGCTCCTGCACCAGGTCCCTCCGCTCTGCGGGCAACCACAGGACCTGCAGGGAGCGGCCAACAGTCATTACACACACCGTCACACACACACACACACACACACACACACACACAGGCACGCATGCAAACACACAGACACACACACACACACACACACACACACACAGACACACACACACACACAGACACACACACGCACGCACACACACACACACACACACACACACATGCTTTAACAGGGCTAGGCCAGTTTCTGGAGGATGCTCTAAGAATCTCCTGTTGTCAGGCTGAGATGGACAGTGACCTGAGACGAGCTGTCGTACCTGGCTGGAGTTGAGGGAGGACTCATTGTGGATGACCTCCAGGGTGCAGTTGAGCCAGTCGTCTCTGTACGGGTGGCCACTGGGTGGGCGCCGCAGGTCAAAGATCACCAGCTTGCCGTGCAGAGCCGCCAGGTCCAGGAAGTCCCTCAGCATGGGTACCGTCTGGTTCTGCACCCTGACCTGGTCGTCAGGGTCCAGCGAGGAGGCGGTCCCGAAGGGGTCACGCTGAGGGGGATGAGGATGAGGAAGATCAGCACTTTGACATGCTTTGAACCAGGCTGCCAGATACCGTGCTTGGTACCAACGGGTAAATTAATGATCCGATGCTAAATCTCTTAACCCCAAACGATTTTTCTCCAAACGGCTTATAATGAATTTCAGATAAGTGCACTAGGTGATCACAGCGTGGTTAAACTACAGTATTTATTTTCAACATCCCAGGTCTACTTTGAGATACAATAGCGATATAATGCAGTACTTAGAGGGCGTCATGAAGTACACAAGGTCTTCATATCAGTTATTCCTCCTCTCGAGGTTACAGAGTAAAATAAGTCAATATCAACATAATATTTTATGCCTCTCGACTCGACAACAATTTCTTACTCTACTCTCCGCATTGCCGTATCTTGTTTCCACAAGCAGACCATCTGCGGATGAGTAACCTACTTAAAGGGTTCAGTCTTTGCTTTAAAGGCGGGTGTTTAACGCACAGCACTCTGGCTGTAAACAGAACTGAGGTGTGTTGGATTTATACCGACGGGTAAATGTCTCTAGTGTCTCAGGGCACACACTCAGAGGGCCAGCGTTTTAAAAGGACACACTTAAGAGTCAGGCGCTCACCGTGAGGAACCAGGCCCCGGCGTTGAGCGTCTCCAGCTCGCTCCAAGTGAACATGGCGGCCGGGGTATCCGTCCGGTTGGGGAACACCTCGTGCACGTTCGTCGTCCTCCGCAAAGTGCTGTCGTGCATCAGGAAGGGCACCCCATCGTAACTGAGACGAGAGGATGGAACGCTTGACTCAGATCGCAGGACGGAGGCAATTTACACGCAACGCTCCTGTTGTGCTTCTTTTAGGTGGCATGATACGGAAAACACTCGTAGTGTCAGCTGTACTGAACTATGTGAACTTTTTAACAACCACGCAGTAGCTTTCCACAACACTGTGCCCCACAGACACTACATGATGCTGGACTCAGGCTAACAACGACCAACCACGGGGAGTTATTGACTGTACCGCCCATGTGATGCATGGTGCCATATACTACAGCTCAAAATACTGCGGTTAGGCCTCCCGCGTGGTCCAGTGGTTACAACGTTCGACACTGGCCACGGAGACCGGGGTTCAATTCCCCGTCTTGCCAAGTGTCGGCTCTGGCCGGGAGTGCCACCAGGGGGCGGCGATTGGCTGTCCGCCCCAGGGAGGGGGGAGGGAAGCCGACGTGACGTTCGCTGCGTATAAGAGTGGCCCTGTAGTACCGGGGTACGGTCGACGGCTCGGCGAGTGACGTCTCGGAAGAGGCGTCACTTCGCATTCGTCACTACCGGTCGCAAGACTACGGCAGCGAACTCACATTACTAGGGGGGATTGACGTAAAATAGCGGGTCTAATTGGCTACCAAATTGGGATAAAATGGGATAAAATCAGAAACAAATGTTAAAAAAATAAATAAATAAAAAATACAATTAAAATACTGCGGTTAGAGCAGGGATGTCCAATCTTATCCAAGAAGGGCCGGTGTGGGTGCAGGCTTTTGTTGTAGCCCTGCACTAACACACCTGATTCGACTAATGGTCTCAATTGAAGACTGGATTGGATTGGTGGATTAGTCGAATCAGGCCTTTTAGTTCTGGGCTAGAACAAAAGCCTGCACCCACCCAAGCCGGCCCTTCTCGGATAAGATTGGACACCCCTGGGTTAGAGTATCACCTTTCTGCAAAATAGCATAAAAGACAGGTAATAACCATAACAGACTTTGAGGGTAAGGGTTCAGCAGGTTTTACGGTCTTCAATTACTTTTAAGTGCGCTTAAGACACAGGACACCTGGCGAATCCACTTCCCTTCCAACAAACAACTTCAATTAAGCAATTAATGGCAGAAACAAAATGTGATGGTGGATTCGCACGGCCTTATGGGAAAAGCCCAGGACTTTGGAGTCACAGAGTTTCCTCACAGATTGCTTCAGCTTATCATCTGTGCTGAGTCATCCGATGCACGTAAACGGGGCCGTATATAGGAGTCACATGCAATGCGGTTTAGGAGCTGCAGTTTAGAGGCTCATGCAGTCATGCTAGGCCTGTTCAAACGGATTAGTGGCCGTAATCCCCTCCACGGAGAGAAGTGGGGAAACTAACGTCGGATCTTTTTTAGTAGCGCTCTTACGCTTCAACACTCTTGAGACGTGCTCACTGTCCTGTGAGCGGCTTTGTGAATGGGGGCCGCTTCAACCTGTGAGCCGCGACTCACATGCGCGGTGAACAGAGGCTGTCAGCTGTCTCACGGTATGCACACAGGCTTTAACGCAGGAGCTTAGAGGCTCAGCACAATTTAAGGATGATGGTCACCACCACCGTCTTCAAATGCACTAACCGATGTATCAATTACACTATCCGAGTATATTTTAATGGAAAAACAAAGGTTACCAGCACACCAAGTCTTGTGGAGAGGAATGACAATAATATAAATTAAGTTCCATTGAAGCCGCAATGTCGTATAATTAATTACTTTCTACAACAGTAGCGTCCGAGAAACAGTTACCAAGCCCTGCTGGAGCCAAATTAGATGCATCTCCATCATTATCTGTTTTTTCACATTTAGTTTTAATGTGATGTAATGTCTGAGGGTCTGGCCAAACAGACCGCCCGTGTTCTGAATCACTGAATCATCTGCTCTCTGCTTGACCTTGCTGTCACAGGCTGGTTCTGGTCCAACCCAGTGGGTTTCAAAGGGGATTTCTGACGCAGCACTGCGCCCAGATCAGCCCACCCTCACATCACGCGTACAGTACACATGTCCCAGTGTGACCCACGGGAACCACAATGATCTACCCACACGTGGTCTTATGACGGGAAAGTCCTGCCCATAATTAGGTGCCAGTTGCACCCTATTACTAATTCAACTCATTCTAATTTCGAATACCACAAGCTCGCCGCCGCAACCCTGGGGCCAGCAGTGACAAAGGCACTGAACCGCCCCCTCGCCAAGCTGTTGACCGTAACTCCGATACACACAGAGCCACTTTGCATGGCGAGCTCCTGCCAGCTTCCCTCCCCCCTCTCTGGTGCGAACAGCCAATCGCCGCCCACCAAACGGGGCTCCCGGCCAGAGCCGGGCATCGAATAATGCCTCTCCCAACAACAATTAATCCCATTTTTTCCCATTGGCAACGTGCAAATTTAGTAAATAAAAGATTTAAATACATCTAAATACTGTATTAAATAAGTATATATACTACCAATACTGCCAATACAGCTTACCCATGTGTAATACTGTAGTGTAATACATTTGTATACAGTAGTTATTTGTTATGACACATTTACATTATTGTGTTGACAGTGTAATTTGTGTCCACTTGCCATGAATTCAAATATTCAGGGAAAAGAACAAAAAATGACAAATGGTTCACCTGATTGTCACGTCCGTCTCTAAACCTGCCCCTCCTGCTTCCACTGCTTTCTCAAAGGACAGCTGTGTGTTTTCTGGTGCGAGCTGTTATCAGACAGACACAAGACACACTCTGTGATCACAGGCAGCTGCTCTCTGTGGTCAGGCTGAGGAAGGTCAATCTGTTTTTTGTACGACATAGCAGAGTAAGGGACAGGTCTCATATGGAATGGCGGTGTCAGAACTGTATAGCTCTGGCCACGCCTAAGGACACCCTCCCCAAACCACAGTATCATCACACACTAGAAAACAACTAATTTGATAAGTTAATAGATTGTCTCTTATTTGCTGAACTCAGGAATGGTTTTCTGATGGCTGCATACACATTTTAATGAAGCCATTGCCAACAAAAACTCAGAGTTACTTTTCTCTGTCCACTAACGGTCTTTGCAAGGATAAGACCCCAATCACGATCATTATGGATTGCCATTGGTCAGCGGTGTTCACACCTACCATGGGAGCTCCTCTGTGTCCAATGAGGGCAGGCGGTGGTCCCAGAGTGCCCTCCCCTTTGATACACGGAGAGTACATGCCCAGGGGCACCAGGTACAGAGCAAAGAGGACTGCCAGGTACAGACCCACGATGGCCACCTGCCGCACTGCAGACACAGACACAGAGAGACACACACAGGTGACAGAGACATTAATATAAGTGACAACAGGGGCAGTTCTGCAAGTGTTACCCGCCACAATTACATCCACCACAGGTATAAAACCCAAGTGAGGATTGATACAGCTGGCAGCTGGATAGCCACCTGCCACCCAGTAGCAGGGACGCTACTTTTCAGCAGGTACGTTAGACGCAGGCATTCAAAGGCAGGCTGGGTGAAGGCCCAGATACAGAGTTGCTCCTATACCCTCAGAGTCAGATTTTAACCTGCCACTTTCTATATGCGAGTCCAGGTGGCACCCTGCCAGTCAGGAGCCCCCGCTGCCCTGTGGAAAAACATCACCAGCTCTGCTCTTACAATACCAGTTTTCTCAGGGGATCAAAAAACCGTGGGAAGGGTTCTGCCTAGAATCGATTACACAGATTGAAGACAGACATTCATTCCTGTAAATGTGGATGAGACCCATGTGTGAAAAGATACAATGGAGATGAAAACTGTTTGAGAGAAACAAGAGCTACTGAAAAAAGGAAAAATAGGGGAAAATAAATGAAACCGTAGGAAAGTGGAGCAACGCTTAAGCACAAAAGCTCCGTGCTGTTCAAGGTCAAAATGTCCTTCAGAAGAAGAAAAGGAGGCCTGGCGGATGGCGCAGCGGTCTAACGCACCACGCTTCGGAGTGGTGTGCACTGCCCGTCAGGGACGCGGATCGAAACCCGCGTCTCTACCAGACCGGCCCTGGTCGTCAGCCTGATCGGAGGCGGCATTTGGCTGTCCGCCTCCGGGGGAGGGGGGAGGGAGAGCCAGCACAAGTTCGTCGAGGAGAAGGTTAAGGAGTCCGTGGAAGATTTCCCGTCTCAAAAGAGGCGGGAACACTCAACCAGGAATGTGTGTCTCGCTCCCGGAGGATGGGCGACGGACTCGTGAGGGTGGGGAATTGAAGTAAATAGAGGGTTTAATTGGCAACCAAATTGGGAGGAAAACGGGGAAACAATCTGAAATAAATTTAGAAAGAAGAAGAAAAGGAGAATAAAGGGTGTGTGACAGTGCGGATGTAGGTGTTTGATGGGTACAGTGGCAGCGGTTTGGGGGTGGATGGAGAAGTGTGGGTGGGGGCGGGGGCTGTTGAATCTGTCTCCTTTTTTTCTTTGCTCCCTCACCCTCGTAACTGTTAGAGGTTTGGATCTCTGAAAGCCCAGGCACAACTCAGACGTTTCTCCCGTCTCCATGGCTCCCATAAACACAGTGACCATGGCAACGAGAGAGGACCTGATCGGTGCAGTAAAGAAGGTCAAGTTATGCTTCAACCCGGCCTGGTTTCGTAATCAAGCTATTGCCCTTTGAGATGTGTAAATCAGCTTTTCTGATCCCCTTAATTATGCCATTGAAATAAAAAGAAAAACCTCTCTGTTCGGTAAAAACATGAAGTCCCTGCTCATTCTGGGGCTTCAGTCCCTTTCAAACCTGCACACTTACCTCTCTTGTTCATGCGGAAGAAGTGTAACGCTATTGGCCAGGACAAGAGTGTCATCAGCGAGACTCCACCCACATGCAGGAATGGCGCTGTGACCTAGCCAATCAGCAAAAGACAATGGCACAATGTTATAAAAGTTCAATGTTTTTTCACTTCAGTTAAAGGTGTATTAACGTAAAGTAACCTTTGAGAGTGGACGTTGTTATTTTTAAACAATGTTTAATTTTATAAATACAACATCACTATCACCTTCTAGGGAGCTTTGGCCTTCTCCATTTCAGACTATGTTTGTTCTTGTTTTATTCACTTTTTTTGTTGGACAGCTGAAAGGAAAGTTATTGTAATGATCTGGAAGGCACAGCATTCAGTGATGGATGGATGACACACCTGGAAAGAGAGGAGGAGAGTTTTCCATTCCTTACTCCACAGGTCAGACAGCACGGCGGTGGCACTGATGGAGAATATCAGTGCCAACAGGATCCCAGCCTATCAAAGGAACACATTTACCTCCGTCAAACACAGGCATTCCTCGTGGACGTCATCAAACCCTGTTACACGTGCGTAGTGGTTCTGTGTGGCTCAGTTGGTAGAGCATGGCGTTGGCAACGCTTAGGTTGTGGGTTCATTTCCCACTAGGACCACATATGCTGAAAAATGTATGCATTCACTCCTGTAAGTCGCTTTGGATAAAAGCATCTGCTAAATGGCATATATATATTATAAATATTAACAAGTAATAAAAAATGAAACTACTGTATTATGAGCTGGAAGGAGGTTGGTTACCTTGTGGCTCCAGTGCAAATACAGCCTTTGTCCCTCAGAGAGCAGGCAGACAGCAAGCACCTACAAACAACATGTCCACTGTCAAAAGATAACAGCCAATGACAACGTACTAACTACCTACCTACTACTAAATGTACACGCATGCACAAAAACTTCCACTGCATCAACCGCCACAAATGATAACTTAACAACCCATTGTACACACCTGCAAAACCACACATCCACTGTGTCAAATTCCATAGGTAACCAAGCTATATACATGAAGTCATCGAGTGTGGGGAAGATTTTTATTTTGTGTCATTCTTTTTTTTCCTTTTGAAAATTTTATTTCTAATTTTTCCCCGTTTTTCTCCCAATTTGGTTGCCAATTATACCCTCTATTTATTTCAATTCCCCACCCCCACGAGTCCGCCACCCGTCCTCTGGGAGCGAGACACACATTCCTGGCCGATTGTTCCCGCCTCTTCCGAGACGGAAATTCTTCCACGGACGCCTTTAACCTTCTCCTTGACGGACTCGTGCCGGCTCACCCCCCCCGGAGGCGGACAGCCAAATGCCGCCTCCGATCAGGGCTGACAACCATGGCCGGTCTGGTAGAGTCTGGTAGGCAGCGCACACCACACCAAAGTGTGGCACGTTAGACCGCTACGCCATCCGCCGCCCACATTTTGTGTCATTCTATGGTAAAACGGAATAAAGGCTGTATGCATCTTATCCCTTTGGACGCTTTCTGATTGTATTTATGGCGTGTGGTCATGCAAATTCTGAACAAAATATTACCATTACTGACTGATAACTGTGTGCTAATGTTTTTATGAGGTGGACCTGAGCTCCACGGTTGCCTCTTAGTCAGTACATAAACATACAGTCGGAGTGATGTTTAGACAAAGACATTATAATGTCCATGCACTCACGGGTGGCCAATATTTGAGACCGTCATATACATGCTATTTTTAGGATCATTTTCCTGTAGTTAAAGAGACTGAAGATTTTTAAAGCTGACATGTTGGTTATAAAAACAAAATATGCAATACAGAAAAATACAACCATGCAAGTTTTCAACTTATCAACCTTTTGAAAAGCCTGTCTCATAAGCTCTTTTTCATTTCTGGCCTAAACGTAATGTACATGCACATGTTTTAATGTCTATACAACGACCAGATTCACATGTTTTTTTTTTTCAAAATTTATTTCAGATTTTTCCCCGGTTTTTTCTCCCAATTTAGTAGCCAATTATACCCTCTATTTTATTTTCAATTCCCCACCCTCACGAGTCCGCCGCCCGTCCTCCGGGAACAAGATTCGTATTCCTGGACCTATTTCCCCGCCTTCTTTCGAGACGGAGATCTTCCACGGACTCCATTAACCTTCTCCTCGGCGGACTCGTGCCGGCTCTCCCTCCCCCTTCCCCCGGAGGCGGACAGCCAAATGCCGCCTCCGATCGGGCTGACGACCAGGGCCGGTCTGGTAGAAATGCGGGTTTCGATCCGCGTCTCTGACGGGCAGCGCACACCGCTCCAAAGCGCGGTGCACTAGACCGCTGGGCCATCCGCCAGCCCCAGATTCACATGTTTGGGATTATTATGCATATGGAGGTTACTGTGAAGTGTTTGTCTAAATGTCACTATATAGATATATTTATGTGGTGGCAACTAATCTCCAGTGTCAATGTTTGTATATGTACAGTATAAGTATTTTGTAAATGCAGTGACAGTGATGGTGTGACAATTTTTAAATGACGCTTAAGGCCATATGTCTGTCGGGGTTGCAAAACAACCATAGATTCACTGCCTTTCACAAACCTTCATAACAAGTACAGTATCCCCAGCCCACATTCATGGAAATATTTATATGGCTTCATCGAAACTTCGTTTACATTTAGTGATTATCTAATTTATCATAGTTTTTTTCCTCCAATGTGAGCGCCCATTTACAGTCATGTTGGTGACCATTTCCAGGTCAGGGGTGTTGAGGGATATGAGCTGCAATAGGTGTACCATACAGCAGGTTCTTACAACCATTAGTCTCAACGAGTGGGTTTCGAGTCAGTGGCTGAAGATTGTGAGCAATTTGGCCCTTCTGATGGTCCCAGGTACTTTATTCCGCCATTGGGAGGAGCGTGAGGGAAAAGAGGCACGCTCAACATGCTGGTTCTTGGCAGGTACAGTAGAAATTGCCAGGCAACCAGAAGTTACTGAACAGAGAGGTCATGCTGCTGTGTAGGCTCTGATAATGGACTGTAGGTAGAGAGGAGCTATGCCCTCGACTGCCCAATAGACAACAGGAACTCTCACTTACTAGCAAGATTGCGATGTAGGTAAAGAGCACAGCTGCAACGACCAGCAGCACCACTGACCAGGGGAACCAGAAGCCCAGATTCCCAAAGTTGAACCTGGGAAGAAAAAAACGACAATAGAGACCATCTTAAACCATCACAAAAATCAACAGAATTCAACCACAATGTTGGACTCTCCTATTAGAACATTGTGGATGGTACCAGGTGCATGTGAGTGTGACAGACCTACCAGTCAAAGTCATTGTAGTCATTCTGTGCCTCACTCCAGAAGTACAGGAACACTAGGGTAAGGCAAAATGTCAATATCAGCATCCCAAAACTGCCGCACTCCAACTGTAAGGGAGAAACAGGAAGAGGAGGAAAGTTACAGGAAAAGAGTATAGGAAAAATACTAAATGATGCATTTCAGGAGAGTGGGTGTCAGTGTCTTATTCTGGTAATACAGAACACAAGCACTTTCCTCAATCCTACTCAAAAACATCCTTTGGGAGAGGAGAACGTGAGATAGAGGCCACTGGATTATTTAACATAACATAACATAACATAAGGGGAAGACGAGAACAGGCCATTCAGCCCAACACTGCTCGTCCATTCCTACCACTAATCTGCTCACAATGCTTAGTTTACCCAAAGGCTAGAGTGTCTAACACTGGATCGAGCCTGGCCTTGAATACCCCTAGTGTCTCAGCCTCCACTACATGTGCTCAGCCATCTACGAGTAAACCTTTGTACAAATTTCTAACCTTTCTGCCAACCTGATGAAAGTGAATTTAAAGTAAAGTGATGCAGAAGTAAATGAGTAGGACCGATTGTTTTTGGAGTGAAAAAAGGTACTTCTCCAATTACATCGAGTGTTTTAACGTCAGCAGATGAGGTACTCTAATCAATACAGGACCAGCACATTTTCAATTGAATCAGCAAAGGAGAAGTGACCAAATAAGCTGTTTTGAATAAACCAGTGAGACTTTAGAGATTGTAGGATTGGGGCTGTGGGTGTGTGTGGGATTGTGGGTGTGTGAGGGACTTGCATGAGGACCAAGCACGAGTATGTGTGTGTTATATACTCCATTTAGCAGACGCTGTTATCTAAAGTAACTTACAGTGGTGAATGCATACATTTTTCAGTATATGTGGTGTGTTTTATGTGTAGTTTTGTGCGCCGGTGTTGGAAATGAGCTCTGGCTTCGGCATTGTATCAATGTTTAATCGTACATATACATTTATAAATAAATAAAATTAAAATGTGTTTCTGTTTTTCTGTGTACAGGATGTTGCTGGGGAAGGGGATAAGTAATGTGCAGTGTATTAAGAGTGGTACTCTGGTGGGGCACAGCAGGGTATTGGGGGTATTGGGGAGCACCGAGAGATCGAGACACGGGTAACGGGAGCTGACCTTGCTGCAGCAGCACTCCCCTGGCTGGGCGCGTGCCCTCTGGTAGCGCTTCCACTGGCAGCCGTAGAGGCCCGCCAGGCAGGAGATGAACGGCTGGTGTTCATAGCGCTGCAGCAGCTGCCTGCGCACCACCTTCAGTTTCCCCAGCTTCTGTTTGGACAGGGTGGTGGGGGAGCGGCCCATGAATCAGCAGTCGCTCCGCACCATCGCGCGGAACGAGAGGTCGGAAGGCGAGAAGAAAGAAGACGGAGGCAGGAGCGCAGGAGCAGGGCCCGGCGTCGCTCAACACGGAGGGGAGGCTGCGAAGGGGCGGAGGAAAAGCTAATCGCACAGCTCTGGCAGCCAAGACCTCAAAACTCTCAACTTTATTCTAAACTTATTAGCGGTTGAACATTGCGCTTTAAGTCCAAAAATATAGCGGCCACTTGATCAACTGTCAACTGAAAGAGCCGGGCACACGGTTTGCTGAGTGCACTCTGATTGATTTGTTTCATACATACAGTCCGATTCAAGTGCGTTTGACAGTACTCTCTGTAATTGGAGGTGAGATCTGGATAATGTATTGGCTGAACAACGGCGAGCAGCAAGTTGAGTTTAAAGTAAAAGTAACATCAAGTGAAAACCGCCATGTGTGGTAAGTGGTTTATAACTGTCGATCAGAGAGTAGATCACACTCAGTACTGGTCTTAAAACCTGTTCGACACCCACATAGGGCCCCAGCGTGTTTATGTAGTGTTCATGAACCAGCAAAACACCACCGATCCCACGTCTCTGACAGAATGAGGCTTGGTTATTAATCACTCAGGAGTACCTTTACCCCCCCAAGGGCCATTTTTCTAAATCCATCCTGGGCACGTGACCCCCTTTCAGCCCATTGAAATCACTTCAGAGCTCATTCCATCCAAACACACACACACACAGCTGCACCACTGCACGCGAGCTCTGTTTTCCTTCAGGAAAGTTCAATATTTTTCAGTTATAACTTCAGAAATACATATTTTTCAACCTACTTTCCTACTTTGAAGTGTCCAGGCCTAAGTATTAGTCCTGTGTAGCACTCCACTGTTTACCCTGGGCAGCGTACACTGTGCTGTGCACTGTAAAAACTGCACAGGACCCTTCAGTGCCCAGTATGCATGCTTCTCTTTCCTTAAACACAGCCAGGACTGCTTAGGACTAAGGCTGTCTTTATACCATGGTGCATTTGCATCTGCTTTTTGCTGAATGGCACTTTGCGATGCTACATTTCTCTTTACATTATCACCATATGCAGCATGGAGATATTTCCGGTGACAACACATTCCACACCACTTTGGCTACACATATGATCTATGAAGGGTGTATGACAATAACAGTAACTGTTTTCATTTATATTGCTTGATTAAAGAGCATGTAATCTATTGGCAAGCCATCTCAAAGTTTTCTCTTCGTCCCATGCTGTCATTTTCTTTTTCTTCTTGTAAAGTTAAAGAATGTAGCAAGCTAAAAGACAAAACATATTTCAATTCATTCAAATCAATATATTAATTTCAAAATATATACTATGCTTAAGAGGTAAATCCCTCCGTTATCTGCGTTGCATTACACTCAAAGCTAGCAAACAAACTTGAGTGCTTTCTCATGATGCACAGAAAATATTAATGGATCTTTACATCATCAATATGCCTTGAGAACGGAGAACAAAAAATAGACTACATTTATCCACAAGTTCAAATAAATCTGTGTCTCAGAAAATGCTGCATATTTTTTGTGATGGAAATAAAAATAATGTGGTCATAAAATCACTAATAAATTACTATTCCAGATGTAAATATTGGCACCTTAGTAATGGCAATTGTCACCTGTGACAAAATGACTTATTACATGACTAAAGTCAGATTCCAAGAGATTTCTATTAGTCTAGAATATTGTTGGAGACCCCTTGCCGAGATATGAAAGTGTCACAGATCTCTTGTACGCTAGCTCCAAAAGCAGTGTGGAAGTGTTCCTCTTTAGAAAATGGAAATATCTTTTGTGAAATGTGCCCTTCTCCAAATATAGATTCCACAACAAATGTATTTCATAATGTAAAGATGCCCTAAGCCAGAGGTCCCCAACCACCGGGCCACGGCCCGGTACCGGTCCGTGAGGCATTTGGTACTGGGCTGCACAGAAATAATAAAACCGTTTAAATTTTATTTCCATTTTATTGACTATCGCAGTCTGCAGGGTGTTTTATTTTGAAAAATGACCACTTCCGTCTGTGCCTCTTTTCCGCACTTGTCTCAGTTTTTTTTCCATGCACCACTTCCGTCTGTGCTTCTTTTCCGCACTTGTCTCAGTTTTTTTTCCATGCACCGGTCCGTGGTGCAAAAAAGGTTGGGGACAGATCGAAGACCTACGTGATGACGGCGTGCTGAGAGGTGTGCGACAGAACTCTCGCTGATCACCTAAGTTTTATTACAAGTTTTAAATGCTTAAACTGGCGTTAACGAAATTAACTAATTTCTGAATGTAACATTATGTAACAGAGATTTGTCAATGGATAAAACTTTAAAGACATTGACCAGAGCAGACAAGAAAAAACTAAATGATAGTTTGCTGGCGGCCATAGGCAGCGTGAGCATGGCAGACAAAGCCAGCGGTGAAAATACGGCCCTTGCAAACTTGACTGACGCTATCACCCGCAATATCTCTACCATGATGGATGAAAAGTTCGACAAACTTACCATCAGCCTGGAGAAGATTGCATCGAAGCTGGAGAGTAATTCAAAAAAAATCAAGGAAGCTGAACAAAGAATATCTAACACCGAAGACATTACCACCACGCTCGAAAAAAGGTAGCAGCCCTGGAGAAAACATTGGAGCAAGTGACTAACAAACTCGACCAGAATGAAAACCGAAGTCGGCAAGGAAATATTAGAATCTTGAATTTAAAAGAGGGCATTGAAGGCCAACAACCACTTCGCTTCTTTGAATCCTGGCTTCCCACATTTTTGGATCTTGAAACCAAGAAAGGGGTGATCAAGCTGGACCGAGCCCATAGAGGCTTCGGTCCCGTCACCGCCGATAATCCAAGACCAATAACAATTAAACTCCACAATTTTTCAGAGAAAGGAAGGATAATCGCTGCAGCCAAGTCAAAGGGAGCACTGGAATTTGAGGGAAGGAAGATTCTTATCCAACAAGACCTGTCTCCGAGTGTTCGCCTGAAGCGGAGGTCCTTTAACGGGGTATGTGATACTCTAATCCGAAAAAATATCCGTTTCTCAATGCGCTTTCCAGCGGTACTAAAGATAACACATGGAGAAGTTATCCGGTCATTCAGTCAGCCCAAGGACGCTCAAGCTTTCCTGGACAATCTCGGATAAAGTGAGATATTGGACATAGGCCATGCAAAGGACAGTGGCGGTCTGCCTGACATTTGTATTGATGAACACTTTTGAAAATCGCGCTGAATGGACGTGATCGCAACAAGGAATACAAATTCCAACAGTTACCTTTTTTTCTTTTTTTTCTTATTTTCTCGTTGTCAGTTTCATGTACTGCCATTCTGACGAAATGGGCAGTGCACTCATTGAAAGGATCTCCAACGATCGACGTAGCTGATCATCGATGGATAAATGGGCCAGACGAAGAAACCCACACCTTATTTACTGCAAGATAAGTAGCCCATCTAACTTTGTCTACTTGGTGCGAGCATCTATGAACTTATGTACAAGCAGGATACACTGTCAATTATTAATACATTATGAATATGGTAGAAGCATTTTCCTTTTTGTGTTTTTCTTTTGACCTGTATTTCTACCGTTAAGTGACACATTAGCTAAAAGTGACACATTAGTTAAAAGAGAACAATGAATTAAGTTTTATTCAGATTCAGGTTATTATTACTATTAGAGAGAACTGCCACATTATTTCCCTTTAGTATGTAACTCTCTAGCCTGTAGCCAGTTAATTATAAAATATATTTAGGTGTGATGCAGGAGGATTGGTAGGCAACTAAACCTCCTCTCCTCTCCCCTCCCCTCCTTACACTTCTCTAGCCAATGCTAGGTGTAGTGAAAGGCTCCACCCTTGTCTGTGTTTCATGTTGTGGGTGGGTGTATGTGTCTGGGTTCCATGGTGTAGAAGAGTGTAGGTGTGTGTGTTCATGTTGTGGGTGTGTATGCTTCATGTTGTGGTTTGTATGTGTGTGTGCGTGGGGGTTGTAGGTACGGGTGGTTTTAAATATATGTCTTTATGTGATGTTTGTGGGGTTTGTGTGAGGGCGGGGGGGCGGGACAGGACTTCTTGTATATTATTAAACAGTAGCACGTTATGTATGTACCTTGTGGTATTGCTGCTTATGTAAAGTTTTTCTACATTCATTATTTAACTTTTGTTTTTTTCTTTGTTAAAACTATAATTGTTAATTCTGTTAGTTTATTATTCTTTAAAAATAGTTATTTAATTTCCTCTGTTGGAAATGTATCCCTACTAACATTTATAGGAATTATAATTTATTTTGGAGCACTGAATTATATACTAATTATAAATCAAAGAGAATCAAAAAGTAACATTTATATTGTAGAATGCTTGATATTATTTAAAATGGCTTATTGGTTAAAACTGTGGGGAATCGGCTGTAGATGGATGAATTAAGTATAGCTAGCTATAACTGCAATGGATTAGCAGATAAAAAGAAAAGACAAGAGATTTTTACATGGCTTAAAGATAAAGAATATCATATTTTTGTTTGCAAGAAACTCACTCATTATTGACAGATGAACTTAATTGGCAAAAAGAATGGGGAGGTATAATCAGGTTCTCTCATGGACTAAAGAATTCAAAAGGAGTTATGGTACTTTTTAAAAATAATTTAGATTTCAAAATATTATCATCTTCTGTAGATCCTCTTGGGAGATGGGTTATTCTAAATATTATTATTGAGAGTAAAGAAATATGTCTAATCAACCTTTATGCTCCAAATAAAGATGACCAACTTTTTTGAGGTAATCAGCAAGAGTATACAAGGGCTTACAAATGACCGTATAATTATGGTCGGAGATTATAATACAGTTTTGGACACTCTACTTGATCGTAAAGGGAATCAATCTTCAAATTATCATCCAAATGCATGTAAGGAAATCTTAAATATTATGCATACCCTTGACCTTGTGGATGTATGGAGACTTAAATATCCAAATTTAGCTAGATATACATGGCGGAGGGCAAATCAAGCAAGCCGAATTGATTATTTTTTGATTTCTTTTCTCTTGCTCCAAAAGTGAATAAGGTGATAATTGGAGATCGATTGAGATCGGATCACCAACTCATTGCGTTACATATAGCCATTACTGATTCACCTAGGGGCAAAGGATACTGGAAATTTAATCAAACCTTATTAAAAGATGATATATTTTTAGTTAAAACAAAAGAGTTTATTAAAGATTTTTTCCATCATAATATAGGATCAGCAAACCCACTGATCGTTTGGGATGCATTTAAATGCGCTTTTAGAGGACATGCAATCCAATTCTCATCACGAAAGTATAAGCAATTTATGTCTAAGGAGAAAAAATTGATGAGAGAAATTGAAATATTAACGCAAAAAATTGATAACTCTACTAATATATATGTTAATATGTTGGATGACCTGGATGGAAAGCAGAAAGAATTGGAAAGACTATATCAAGAAAAATCTTATAGTATATATAATAAAAATAAAGCCACATGGATTAAGGAGGGTGAGAAATGCACTAAGTTTTTTTAAATCTTCAATATAGAAACTCCACAAAAAAATATATAATGAAATTGACTACAAATAATGGGGCAACACTTACTTCATCTACAGAAATTTTAGGAGAAGAAGCTAACTATTTAAAAAATATATTTTCATTTCAATCTACACCTGTCTCACCTGATGAAAATATTTTTAAACCCTTTTTTCCAAATAATCAAGTTACGCTTTCTGCGACACATAAAATCCTATGTGAAGGGGCTATTACAGAAGAAGAGCTCCACTCTGCAATTAATTCCTTCCAACCTAGTAAAACTCCAGGACTTGACGGGATCCCGACTGAAGTTTATCAGACATTTTATCAATTAATTAAAGAACCACTACTTGAGTGTTTTAATTATGCATATGCAATAGGAGAATTATCAGATACACAAAGAGTAGGTATAATTTCTTTGCTTTTAAAACACGATGCAAACGGTCAATATAAAGATCCAGTTTATATAAAAATTGGAGGCCGCTTACACTCCAATGCTGTGATGCAAAAATATTGGCTAAATGTATAGCTCAACGTATAAAGAAGGTTTTAGCCAATATTATTCATAATGACCAATCTGGATTTCTACAGGGTAGGTATATAGGTGATAACATTAGACAATTATTAGAAATTATTGAATATCATGAAACTTTAAATAAACCAGGGCTGATATTTATTGCAGACTTTGAAAAAGCCTTTGACAAGGTTAGACTTGAATATATTATTACATGTCTAGAGTTTTTTTAATTTTGGTGACTCATTGATAAAATGGGTTAAGATTATGTATAATAAATCAACATGTAAGATTTTAAATAATGGTAATTTTTCAGAAAGTATTTCATTGTTAAGAGGGGTTAAACAAGGCTGCCCATTATCACCATATCTATTTATCTTGGCAATTGAAATATTGGCAATTAAAATAAGATCTAATATAAATATAAAGGGTCTAGAAGTAAATGGCATAAACGTTAAAATATCTATGTATGCAGATGATACAAATTTCCCATTAAGTCCACACCTCTCGTCCTTACAAGCTTTAACAAGTGACTTAGATTCCTTCTCTAAATTGTCAGGTTTAAAACCTAATTACGACAAGTGTACCTTATTGAGGATAGGATCACTGAAAGGTACAACATTTACTCTTCCCTGTAGACTCCCAATTAAATGGACGGATGGGCCAGTTGATGTACTTGGTATCCATATCCCAAAAAATATGAGTGAACTTACAACTTTAAATTTTATGAATAGACTTAATAAGGTAGATAAAATACTTCAACCTTGGCAGGGACAAAATCTGACAATATATGGTAAAATCACTCTGATAAACTCGTTAATTGTGTCCCAATTTACTTACTTACTCATGTCCTTACCATCTCCGGGGGAAGCTCTTTTTAAAGCATATGAGCAGAAAATATTTAAATTTATATGGAACGGCAAGCCAGATAAGGTTAAACGACAATTTGTATATAATGAGTATGAACAAGGAGGATTGAAACTTTTGAATTTAAGGGCATTGAATCTTTCATTGAAGGCTTCCTTGGTGCAGAAATTTTATTTTAATCCAGATTGGTTCTCTAGTAGATTACTTAAGAATGTACACCCAATATATAATGCATTATTCCCATTTATGCAACTGCAAACTAAATACTATACTTTAATAGAAAAGGATATATTTTACAACTTGTCTCCTTTTTGAAAGAAGCTATTGAAAGCTGGTTACAATTTCAGTATCACCCACCAGATCAATCTGAACAATTTTTACAGCAAATGTTATGGTTTAATTCAAATATTTTGATTGATGGAATACCTATATTTTGGGAGAAATTGTTTAAAAATAAGGTCATTTTCGTTAATGATCTTATGGACCCTGGAGGAAAAATTATGTCCCATGAACAATTTTTTAAAATGTATGGAAGTATCTGTTCATTACAAATGTTTAATCAACTTATTGCAGCTCTCCCACAAAAATGGAAAAGAGCCATTAATAAAGATGTACATCAAGAATTAGTTTGTCGACCACATATGAAAAACGTTATATGGTTGAAGAATAATAAAATAAACAAAAGCATTTATGACTACTTTTTGTGGAAAAATTCATGGACAGCTCATCCATACAAGACTATGGACAAATGGGAACATTTATTAGATGTCCCTATACCATGGTGTAAGGTTTTTGGTTTAACATATAAAATCACAATTAATACATCTTTTAGATATTTTCAATTCAAGCTATTATATAATTTTTGCCTACTAAAAAGATGCTCAATATATGGAGTATGGAACAATCCCCTATGTGCAGATTCTGTCAGGAGGAGGTTGAATCAGCATCACATTTATTTTGGTACTGCCCACACGTTGCCTTGTTTTGGATACAACTACAACAATGGTTTACTTGCTATAGTGACCATTTCTGCATAGATCTTCCTACTATTTTGTTAGGTAATTTGAAACAAAATTGCCAAGAGATCGATAATTACATTATTCTCTTAGGTAAGATATTTATTTTAGAACTGACAAACTAGAAGAATTACGCCTTGTTAGATTCAAAGCTTTGGTTAAGCATAATTACATCTTAGAAGATCATATGTATAATGCCACAGAGGATTATACAAAGTTTAAGGAGAAATGGCAGGGAATTTCCATGGTGGAAGGTTGGGATAAGATAACAGATATGTAGATCACTCTAAAATAAAAAGCAAGATAACATTGTTTCTACAGTGCTCCTTAATAATGAATTTATTACAATTTTAGTTTAAAGTATTATTATTATTTTAGCTATTATTAGTATTGTGTTATATAGACATTATACTGTGTACTGTCTCGTTCTGCCCTGGTATGTTGTGTCTTGTTGGGTGTTGTCTTGTTGTTTTGTGTCTTGGCGGGTGGTGTCATTTTCGGTCTTGGTTGTCTTGTCTTGTGTCTGAGTGTGTGTGTATGGGTGGGAGTATGAGTGGGGGGTTTAAATTATTTTCTATTATTGTTTGAATTTTTTTTTTTTTGGTATGGGATGGACAGGTAAAAGGGGGGGGATGGAAAGTGCATACTTGTTAATATATTGACTCATTTTGTTAACATATTGACTCATTTTGTTAATATCCCATTGTACAGATGTGTCATAATTTTGTGATTTGTGCACTATTTAATAAAGAATATTAAAAAAAAAAAAAAAAAAAAAAAAAAGGTTGGGGACCGCTGCCCTAAGCAACATGTTTGTGATTCTGCAGGCACCACTCCCAGAGCAACAATCTCCTCCCAGAGGGTAATTAGACACCCCCTCTCCCCAAGACGCTCGGTCCTTTTGTTGACTCAGAGGAAAACGTCCCTACTAGTGAGTGGTCCATATGGAAGCTTGTGCACACGTATCCATTTTTAATCCTGATTAGCTAATCGGCGTGTACACATACAGTGTACACATACAGTGTTTGTGTCTGTGTATGTCTATGCAAATGTTCTTGTAGTTGAATGACACTTTCATACAGTAGATCTCAAGCAATAATTGAAAGACATTCATAAGACAAGACATTTGTTCATCACATTATGTGTTTGGAGGCCATGTTAAGGCAATGGACTCTGGTTTTGAATCTTGGCTAGGAAACAAATTAAGTACATTTGAGCAGGGTGGTTGGCCTGAATTGCTCAAGTAAAAGCCAACCCGAATGGGAAGCACTATACCTTACACCCAGGATAAGGATGTCAGCTGAAATAATTAAATAACGTTAAAAAATGACAGTGAAGCACTATAATCGTAGGGTTATTTATATGAATCCATTCTAAAACAAAGAAACCAAACACGAATGCTGGTTACAATGGCTGGCGTTGGAAATGTTGACAGCTAAGCTAAAGCAAAAAAGGTAGCTTTTGGTGTGTTTGAAATCAGCAAGGGGAATTCCAGGCCCTTTTGCTACAAAGGTTAAACGAAGCCCCCTTTCATTACCGAGGACAAGAGGAGTTGGAAAACAATAGCATGGAATTTATTCTTCTTCTTTTTTTTAAAGATTTTGTTTCTGATTTTCTCCCATTTTCTCCCAATTTAGTAGCCAATTACACTCTCTATTTTATGTCAATCCCCCCCTAGTAATGTGAGTTCACTGCCGTAGTCCTGCAACCGGTAGTGGCAAAGGCGAAGGAGCGTCTCCTCCGAGACGGCACTCGCCAGGCCGTCGACCGTAACCCGGTACTACAGGGCCACTCCTGTGTGCAGCGAACGTCCTGTCGGCTTCCCTCCCCCCTCCCTGGGGCAGACGGCCAATCGCCGCCTCCTGGTGGCACTCCCGGCCAGAGCCCGGACGGGGAATTGAACCCCGGTCTCCGTGGCCAGTGTCAAACATTGTAACCACTGGACCACAGGAATTTATTCTTTTAATTAATAAACCTGTGGATTCCACACAGGCGAGCCCAGGAGGAGAGCGTGGTCTTTGAAGCAGAGCGTAAGGCGATACGATACGAATCAGCTGTCTGGAACAACAGGTACTCCAGTGTGGAAGGAAAAAAATGTAGCCTGTGAATACTTTTATTGGTCATTGGCCTGGTGGTTCTGGAAATTTAGTTGAGGGTTTGATGCTATGTTTATAGAGAAAACAGCGGATCAGTTTATGGGATTAAATGTTTAAAATGTTTAGCCTGTAGGTACGTATGATCAAATAAGCCTGGTGGTTCCGGAGACTGAAAAAGTTACGTTGAAAATACTGTGTGCTTGTTATAAACCCGGAATTGGAAATGTAATATTTTAGGGTATCTGTTGTTCATGTTACATCTTGCACATGCTAGTTGCACTGATAAAACTATAGACCGTTTCAAGCGAATATTCATGAGTGTAGGAAGTGACGTCATCTGTTCCTAGAAAGTTTCATGTTGGCAGTAAACAACATTAAAAACAAAGGCAGCAAACTGGACTACATTTAGTAGTAGCAGCTTGACTTAATATGTCAAAGTTAAATTTAGAACCGTGTTGTTTGATTTCTTGGGTGCTCCCCCAGGCACAAACTTCCTTTCAGAAATTAAAGTGTATCGCTTCCCAAAAGACAAAGCACAACCAAACACTTGGATTTCTGCAGTAAAACGACATGGCTGGATACCTACTAACAACTCCAGGATCTGTAGCACCCATTTCATCACAGGTAAATGATATGGAATGTAACTTAAACAGCTTAACTTGTACATAGTGCTCATTTAAGCTTATCTACGAAGGTCATCTGACAGCTTGTTAAGTGAAAAATACAGCTAGCAGCAAGGTTACTGTTTCAAACATAAGGTTGTGTTTCGAATGGCTATATATTTTTTCTCATGCAAAATATGTGCTCATGGTAGGCACCTAGTTAACTCTGCTCATGTCTGTGGTGTTGTTTCAAATCTGTTAATGTTGACGTGTATTGAACAAGTTATTGCAAATCATTAGCCATGGTTACATGCCCACTGATAACTTTAGGCTACTCCGGTGAAAATGTAATTAGAACAATACTCTTGTTGTCATTCCAAGACTGGTGTCCGGCTAGCATTTTTCGATGAAGCTCACGATTGTAGTAAACTTAAACGTATTATTAAACAAAAAATTATTTTGTTTGTGTGCAACCACGTACAGGGCTCAGATGTCACAGACGGAGCATTTAAACGCTTTTGAACACATTGCTCCACTGCAACAAGAATAGCAGCGACATGGCTACAAACCTCACCTAACCTAAAAATCAAACACATAACATTTCAGACTTGAGTTCAGTATTAACTGTATATCGTATCATTACTAGTAGGCTACTACATGTATCCATTGATCAGACAGGCTAACTAGGTAGCTCACCCAGCCATGCATGTACAGTGTCCACTGACAACCTCCCCTTCCTTGTTAGTGACGAACCATGCAGAGTACGTTTTGGACAGAGTTTGACCTGCTCCAACTTCACCGTAGACAATACAATAGTCATTCTCAGTAGATGAGTATATATCTCAGACTTTTCCGCTAAGAAAATAGTTGTAAGCGTCCAGGCCGCGGAAACACTTCACTGCCTCTCTAGTGTAAGCACAGTCCATATCGACAATGTAATGATAAACATCTGGGTACGTCACCTCAGGTAAAAGCTTCAAGTCGGGGAGATACGATGTTGTCTCAAGACTTTGTTCAACGGATCTGGTAATGACAATTTATTGATAATTTTTGTACATTGCTTGTTCACTCTTTGGAAGACTCAACAAGTACAAGCTAGTCATTTTTTATTTCGTTTATGGCGCCACTGGAAATGTTCTAGGAACAGACATGCGCAGTAGCTTTGTTATTGTTTACCTCATTGAAAGGGTATATAGAAACTGCAGTATAGGTATTGATAGGAAACACAGGATGCTGTGTGAGGAACACGTGGTGCTGAAAGAGTTCAAGTCCATTTGTTAAGTATAAAACTAAATGGTTTATTTAGAGCGACATGTTCTCCTCTCGACCCGAGTTTTGGCTGTGACGCAACTATTAATTCAGTAGATATTGCATGCTGAGTAATTGAAGACGAAGGGTAGAGAAAGATAGGACAGGAAGAGTGAGAAGTCGTTGCCGGATAATTTGCATATTATAGTGCCAGAATAAGGGTTTAAAATTAAATCACTGTTCTGTTGACTATTATATATAATATAATATAATATAATATCATAATATAGTGGACATAGGGGAAAGACAGTCCATTCCCAAGCCAATTCCTGGCTATCATGTATTTCAACATTATACAAGCAATTGTTGAGTGAAGCGGAAAAAACTTGAATAAAATTGATTAATTTGTCCTTGCAGAAGAACATCTGGTGATATCAATATTTGTAGGACAACGGAATTCCAGAGCTTCAAAGCCAGGCCCAGGGGTGACACCCCCCAGAGAGCAGCTGCAGGCTCAAAAACAATGGCATTCCCTTCCCCCAATGAGTCAAGCAAGCAATACAATCAATGTATGACCAGCCAAGACAAACGGCTTTGCGATCAAGCCACTTCCTCTGCCGCCTCTACCTGTCTGTAATCAGAGCCAAAAGACCCTCCCCGGTGTTACAAACGAGGTTACAATAACTTTTATTTATTTTTTATTTTTGTTTTAGTTTTTTCACCAGGAAATACACACAATTCATGAAGTTGCCTCGCCCATAAAGACCTTTATGCAGGGAAATGCATTGAACACAAATACCATCCAGTCTGACAATTACACAGGGAAATACAACGAGCCCAGAAACCATCCAGTCTCAATATTACACAGGGAAATACAACAAGCCCAGATACCATCCAATCTCAATATTACACAGGGAAATACAATGAGCCCAGATACCATCCAGTCTGGCCAGTACACATGGAAATGCACCATGCTCAGATACCATCCAGTCTGACCAGTACACAAGGAATTGCAATGGGCCCAGATACCATCCAGTCTGATCACCGCACAGGGAATCACTGACATGATCAAAGGAGACCGCAGACAGGCAACCTGTTGACGTTTGCAGGATTGAGTTTGCAGGAATCATCCACTGCTGCCTATGGGAAGCTAAGCCTTTCAAAGGGTATTAGGGTGAGAGATTAGAGTAAAAATAGGAGTGCCTTCTCCGTCACTCAATCGCGTTAGCGTCAGGTACACAGACACGGGGGTACATTCGGCAGAAGGAGGGTGTAAGGGACAATGACGTAAACAACCTGCAAACCAAACACGACCGGTAAATCATATCTCATCAAAGAATATGATGAAAAAGTGAAACGCTTCACAACTCCCTCCATCGCCCCTCATGCTTCAGCAGGTCCCCTGCAAGCACCTGTAGATGTGGAATAACTGTGAATAAAGATCATAAACCAAATGGCCACCTGAAGTCGAGCATAAAAACAGGGATGGAAAAACAGGGACGGAGAGGGAAGCAGAACTCCCTGTTCACTTTCCCCAGATGTTACGGTCACAGTCAAGGGTCTTAAACACTTTGGATGCCTGCCAGCGCTCGCAGCACATTGTCTGCTTTTAGACTAAATGGAGCACAGGCCAGCCCTTACCATTATGCTAAAGCATTCTGCGTCACATTCCTGCCATGCACATATTTGTGTGTGTGACAGGAAAGTCTAATGGACATACGGTCCCTGCCTGGTGATTGTTGTCATGGTGACTTCTGTCCTTGGCAGCAGGACCCTGCAGTCATATACGAGATGGAAGCTCACATCGGTATTCAGAGTCCGTCATCCAATCTGCCACCTCCTCTTGCTGTGGTGAGTCATTTGGCTGTCCTTCTACCGAAAGCAATAAGTCAAGCCCAATAAAAACCTTTATTTCACCTGCAATGAGACACCATTTGCCATTGCATTGATTGTGGACAAGGCTGGGCTGGATGAGGAGATGTGAAAATAGTATTGTATTCTTCTGGAAGCTTTGTCCATGATTGTGTGTCTGAGAGGGATGGAGATTATCCTGATTTTCTGTGGCATGGAATGATCAATAAAGATGATCTGACACAGGTATTGAAATGCTTCAAGATCAGAAGGCCAATCATGGTGCAACATCGTGTTGCTGTTGACACTACAAGAATCAAAGATCTGGGTTGAGTAGATGCAGATGGTGTCTTAATGTTTGTGTGTGTGTGTGTGTGTGTGTGTGTGTGTGTGTGTGTGTGTGTGTGTGTGTGTGTGTGTGTGTGTGTGTGTGTGTGCATGCGTGTATGTGTGTGTGTGTGTGTGTGTGTGATTGAGATTGGTATCCAGAATCTGTCATTATTTCTTATAATGGTTCCCAACCTATAGAACAGGAGACCACATAGACCACACAGAAAAATCCACCACTCCACAACTCCAAAGAATCATAAGTAATGGATGGCTCACAATATCCATATTTTCCCCCATGGAGAGTGTTCATTAACTCACCAAATCAGAGTTTGAGTCAACACTCTTTTCACAATCCAGTTAATTATCATAAAATTACCTTAGGAATTATCTGCAGGAATACTCCACCCTAGTAGGCCCATGGTGTCTACAGAACTACTAAACCCCAGTCCTGGAGAACCACAATGTCCACAGTACTATTATCTATTTTGACTGTTTCAACTATCACTTTCTCAAAGCGAATAATACTTAACAAATCCACAACAAATCCTGGGTGTCACAAACAAGGAGGGCCTACAGTACTGAATAAATACTGTCGTGATTAACTGGAAAAAGTGACATTCAGACATTGACAACAAGCATGTGACCATCAGTAATAACACTGTTAAGTGGGTAAATATGTACAGTACATTATGGAGAAATCTGGGAGAAATGTCCTTAAGTATATACGTCATTTAGCAAGTATGAGCTACCTCAGAGTCCTCTCTGACTCTGGCATATTTTTACAAGGGTTTTTTAGGGCACATTTTCAGGGCAGGTTTTTCCTGCATGTGATGAAGACAAATTAATAAGGCTTCTTGCAGGTTAGACGGCATTCGGGCCATAGGCTCTTTCAATTCCTCATTAGCTAACGATCAGGCAATCACCCCAGTGCCAATTCCCACTGTCTCAAGTTAATCATAGGACACATCACTATCACAGTGCATAGCTAACCGAGATGCCCAGCTGCAGCTTTCTTCTAGTGATTGCAATGTGAGGCTTCATAAAGGCTTTTGTTACCATGGGCTGTCAATCACTGACGTGTACAAACCAAGGAAACGACTTTGCTCTTCACAGCAAAGCAATACAATTAGCTCAAATCAGCGAGTCATTCATAACCCATGATGGCTCCAACCATTCTAGGATTCATAGCCTCCCTCTCTCGCTGCTTAATTGTTCTGCTGCCAGTGTCCAATTTTAACTTTATAACTCTGGTCAAATCTTTTTAAATGTGGCAGTGATGATATATAGTTAAACTTAATGATAAATATGATAATGAAAAGTTCAAAAATTTAGAAATAGGCCTAGTTAAAGCAACAAAGGTGCATTAAAACTGATGAATGGCAAAATAGGCAATATTGAACTACCTGATGGCTCTTGCAAGAGAACCAGGAATTGCAACACTGAAATACAACTTTTTTTCTTCCACACCAAACCAATCAGCAATGCAGTCCAGAACATATCCATGTAAATGAGCCCAAACACGCAAGTGCTGTCATGTCAATGAGCTGAAAATGGCAAGGCTCTCACAACACAAGCTGCGGCAAGTTCACTATGAAAGAGCGTAGCTGAAAATGATGACTGACATTCCAGCCAGGCCTGCTGGAAAGGAAAACAAAATCTTCAAACATTAACATCCACCTTTCCGTATCTTGCAATCACATTCGTTCTCAACATTCACCCGTCCAGCTTCCTCCCTTACGTCATATTCATTTCAGTAGCTAACAAAGAGTTACTCACGACATAAAGTACAAGTATTACATTTCAAGAAGTAAATGTTCCCGTAGCAAGTTCACTTCTACATGATCTGTAAGCAAAATAAGTTCCTTGTTAAGTAAGTACATTACATAAACGCAGTTCCTGTAACTCTAGATCTGAGCAATCTCTTCTTCCCAGGTGAACCCAGGGAAGAACCCACAACAATCTTCAGCCTGCAGATTAGGCACAATAGTATCCAAGCCTGGGGATCTCTACTGTCACAACGCCAAAATGTGTTCCTTCTGGTAGTACACATCAAGAGGGTAAGGGTTACAATACAAGTATCATATCTGACAGTTTCAGCATCTGAAAAAAGGTGCTGCTTTCCTTGTGGGCAAAACTAGATGCAAAATAAACAAAGATGGAAAGCAAAAAGCATATTCTGGTCAAGACTGCTCTGTCTTGAGAAAAGCCACTTGAGGCCAAAATGTTGACACCTTTGTCCAAACATTTGTTTAGTTATGGAATAGCAGAGACCAGAATATGCTTTGCATGATACGAATTTGCTTTCCATCTTTATTTCTTTAGTTTCAGAATCTGCAAAATCCTCCGGCTGGCAGAAGACTAGAATCAGACAGAGTAACAATGTAACAAAGTGAAAACGAAACAACGACATCAGCATTGCCTGATTAATTTCCCTCAAAAGGTAGCCAGAATAATTGCTGCTCTAGTTCTTGGTCTGGCTGTCTCTCTCCTAGGCCCCTTTAGTGGAACAGAATACTGTGGCTGAAGGGCCTGTACAATGCCGATCCAATAACACATTCCAACAAGGGTGGAGAGAGGATCTGTGTCATCAGCACTGGGCATAAATCACACTGCCCACTCAATGGAAAAATCCTTATGGAGAAACAATTACTATCCCCCGTATGTCATATAATTACATCTAATAGAACAGAACAAAACAGAACATATTTCGTGGAAAATTAATGAACGGATGCCAAAAATCCATAATAAAAGTTATGAATGATGTTACGGTGCAGTGAATGTGTAAATGTGTAACGATGACAAAGATTGGCCTGTTCGGAGTTCAATGTTTCACTCACCGTCACTGAGATTAGTACACGAGTCGAACAGGGTGACTTCGCCTCCAAGTAATCTGACGCACTTGGGGTGAACACACCAATAAAGGTTCATACTGCCCGGCAATAAAGCCATAAACATGCGCAGAAAACGATTTCAGAGAAGAGAGCAAGCTATCTCCATAGGGTCCGATCGGGTGATGTGTCACGCAATCTCCCAGTCACAGTTTGTCTCCACAGCACCACCCACAACAAACAGCGCCTAAACAGAGACGGGGGCTACGTATACACGCTCTCGCATTCCAGGTAACCACCACAGCCACACCCTGGAGTGACCTGTACACACAGCAGGTCATCTCAAACGAGGCCTCGCAAGACACCGCAAGTATCAAATCCCCCATTCAGCCGAGACTGCGGACCGTGGAGGCAACACAAAAGGGATTTCAAAACGAGAGGAAAAAAGGGGGAAATAAACAAGGCGAGAACAATGGATCAGTGTGGTGGTGGCGGACCACTTTTGTTCATTCATTCTCCTTTATCGCACCAACGTCCAGGAATAAATGACCAACCGCGCTGAAAAGCCCCAGCTCTCGATCGGGAGAGCGATCGATTCCTCCACACCCTCGTTGCCAGCTACATCATGTGCTTTCCCAGTACATGTTGTCACTCCGGGGCAAGACCCCTCGAGCTTGTTGACACAGCCGTACCCTGTTCAGTGAATCCAGAGGGGAGCGACTATGTGGAGCTGTGAATGAACAGGAATTCTAACTAATATTGATCTAACATCAATTTGAAATGCTACTCCTTAACAGTAATGCCCTCTGCTAATGTCAAATATGTATCTATTGTATGTTTATCATTTTTTTAAACAAATGCACGTTTGCAGTTATAACCATATACATCCCCATAATGTTTTGGAAAACTTTTTTTTTCCCCTGAGATTCCACTATAACAGTTCTGAGAGCTTAGGTACATTAGTTTTCACTTCAAGCAGAACATGTCTGGCAATAAACTGCAGTTCCCACGATTACATAATCCAGTATTTATGCATATTATTCCTTTCTTACTTCTTTGTGTAGAACATTACCAGAGATACATCTCACAGACACAATTCCACCATCAACCCATGTACCTTTTAAATGTAATAATTAATGTCTTGCAGTCGTGTAACTCATAGGGTTTATCCTTGTAATCTCTATGATAGTATTTTAATCTTAAAAACTCAAGGAACTGTCAAAGTAGGCCTACTAGTATAACAATATTTAAATTATCTTATGAATTGTTCGTCATAGGAATAACAGCTAATCAAGGTAGCACCTTGATTAAATTAATTGACTCATTGGGTAAGACTTATAAGGCCAACACTGAGGTAATTATGTGAGTTTTGCTAATCCAACTACAGCAGATAAGAAAAATATATTCAGTCGTTGAACAAACACTCCAAATGCACTGGTGGGGAGGAATTTAGGAATATTTCCCTCTGAATTATTGACACCTAGGTTAATTATTTCTGTAAAACAGAAAACAGAACAACTCTGTATCCATTATCCTGAAAACTATTTTCAAAACATGCTATTAAGAAATTCCATGCATTTGTTTTCTGGTCATTGGTGCTGTTGTCCTTTGTAATCACGTCAACACACTAACTTCACTAGCATGAAACCCTGTGAAAATAAGTAATCCCTTGACTAAAAGTATTGGTTTTTTAAAACCGTCGCCAGTTCCTTATTGATTTGTATACGGATGAACCTTCAGTTAAAACATAACAGGGTACTGAACTCGGGACATTTTTGCAGACCATCATCATTGATACTCCGCATTAGAGAACTGCTAAATGCGAACGAAACGGTTTTTTTATTCCATAATTCTATTCGATCATAACCTGCGTACCCGGGTGTAGCGTATCAACGCAAACTGTACTACGTACAATAACATAACACGCAGATCCAGAGCGAAGCACAGGCAAGACCGTTCGTATTACCAATAAAATGAATAACCAATATGACCATTTGAAACATTTCCCGTATCTGTGCTTAATTCTAGATTATTTGTATTCTTCTAGATTATTCCTAAATACTGTTGCATACACTGAAAATAATGCTGGCATGTGTTTTAGCATGTTGCAAAGCCATTTCAAAGATGATAAACGTTTCATTACATAAACGCAAATGTGCTCAATTTGAAGAGTAACCGGAGGGTATTGGACTTACTCTTTCAATACTTGAATTATGTTTTCTTTTAGAGCTCCGACGTCTCGTGAAGATTCCACGCGATGTTCAGCCGCAGTGCTGCGCTGTTGCTGTGGGGTATACGGTAGCAGCTTGCACTGAAAACGACCACGCAGGTAAAGCGCTGAGAAGCAGGATCTGCTTATGGTGTGAAGTCCCACCTGTTGCATATACAGCAGAGTCCCCCACCCACCCCCTCTGTCTGTCTCTCTCGCGCGCTCGCTTGCTCGCTCTTTCCACCGATTGCTACCTGCTGTCCGTGCTGTACAAAAATGAACTGCGCAGCAACGACGCCAACTTCTCGCAACAAAAGGCGTCACAAGTAACGTAATAACGTTCTTTGACAATGGGCTGGTCAGACAGCTTCTTGAATATTGTTGAAATCGTGCGATACTCCACAGCACTTTCTTAGGGCAAAGAATTCGCGTGCTACTGCTCCCTTCTCCATAGAATAACACAGATTTTTAACCTGCAGTCTTTATGTAATGTTTTGTGGAATATCGCGGAAGGCATGGGGCATGAGGTATCAGCTGACAGCCTAACAAATAAACGAGAAAAGGATACGTTTCCCAGAGGAATCAGTTCTTACATTGTAAATAATAGACCCTGGAGCTATACAATTATCCAGGACGTTACATTGGTATGCAGCCATCATTTTAGACCTTCCTACAACAATAACGCTTAAATGTCTTAAAATAAGGCTGAAAGAAATCGTTATAGTCTGCCAGACCATTTTTTAAATCATTTTACTGAATGTGTCAGCGAGCTGTAGAGTAATAATAAACAATGGCAAGAGGCCTACAAAAGATTCATTGCAACATTTAATTAACAGCTTAACATATCTCCAGATCAGAGTGATCTTGGGCCAAATATGGTGTAAATACAGTATCTGACCTCCGCTGGGCAAATGGGAGTTGTTTCACCATAGCCCCCAGTGCATTAGTCATTCACCTAAGCTCTTTGTGTTCCGTCATAGCCCTGGTGGAGTGCCTTTCGAAAGGACATGATAGCCTCAAAATACCACATCCATGAACTTTTTGCCATTATTAAGCATTATTTCTCAAGCCTTAGTATCATCAATGCATTTCTTGACCGAATTTGCTTAGCTTGCCTTGCTGGCAAAGTTGCATAGTTGGAAAATATTGCCCACCATGCCCATTTTGTGAGGAAATTATTGAAGTTTTAAAATCTGAACAGGCAGCAAAAACAAATCGCTGAGCAAAAGGAAGAGTATTTCTGCACAGCCGACAAGCCTATGGAAGGTTCTAATTCTCTCTCTCTCTCTCTAGCTAGCCTCACAAAAGGTAGATACAAATAAAATTAAACGTTTCCCTTTGAATTAGTGACATCTTAATGAATCTGAACAGCTCAGTCAGGCAGAGATAATGGCATCGAATGCAAATCCTCTTGTTCAGTCAGGGGGAATTAGCTGCCTGAGGAAATTGAACAATTAAAAGTTTCTCGTTCAAGATCCAAGACATGACAGACAAAGAAAGACAAGGTTGCTGCTGAGCTATTAGTTCCATGTCTTTACTGGAAATTCTGCATAAAGGTCATAGCACCCTGATGTTGTAGATTGCCTTACTGGAAGTGGGGAAGTGGGACTGGGCTTGGTTAGTACTTTGCTGAGACATACTGTATATATCTTTTTTTTGGTTTCTGTTTTTTTCTCCCAATTTAGTAGCAAATTATACTCTCTTTCTACTTCAACTTCAACTAATACCAACAAGTGGTATTACATATTATAAACCCCTCACTTATCCTACATGTAAAATATATTTATTTGATTTAATATAATCATTACTACACAAGATACCAATTAACAATTAAATCACATAATTCATTGATAGGCAGAGCAATCTGGTGGATCAACCTTCAAAATATACAACAAAAATTAACAACTGGGGGGCTGGCGGATGGCGTAGCGGTCTAACGCATTGCACTTGGGTGTGGTGTGCGCTGCCTGTCAGGTTAAGGCGTCCGTGGAAGAGTTTCCGTCTCGGAAGAGGCGGGGAACAATCGACCAGGAATGTGTGTCTCGCTCCCGGAGAACGGGCGGCAGACTCGTGGGGGTGGGGAATTGAAATAAATAGAGGGTATAATTGGCAACCAAATTGGGAGAAAAATGGGAAAAATTTGAAATCAAATTTAAAAAAATGAAAAATTACTCAAATTAACAGCTGGCTTATTAAATTACAACAGTTAGACAAAGACAAAATATTCAAGCCTCCAATCTACAGACATAGGTTCAACTACCTTAACAAATACTAAATCCTAGGCATAAAATTGATATGTAACAATCACAAAAGAGATGAAATGGACGAAAATGATACCAAACAAAGTTTGTCTCTCTCCAAATGCAAACACTCACAGCTGAGGTGTGAGCTGGGACCAGATCTCCCAAGAAAAAGCAGGAATGTGTACAATCACCCTTGAAGACTAGACTCCTCTCAAACTGACAAAAACTCCCCAAATCTGACCTCAAGCCATCAACAGGTCACACTTTAAGTGTTTGGAGGGGGGGGTTAGCTCCCTCCCTCCTTAGCCCATGTGTAAGGTTGGTTCTGACTGTAAAATGTAAAATGACTGCAGCGAGTTTCGAACCGAGGATCCCAATGCAACAAGAGACACAATTTGCCTGCTGAGGCCCGAGTCCACAGCCAAGGAAACAAATCGTACTCTTATTGACGTCACTTTCTGCAGCGGACGCTCACATGTTTAACTCACGTCTTCCGAGCTCTGCTACACTCTCCCCCTCAAAACTCCTGCAGCAGCAACCACAGCCCGACTGATAGACATCATTCGTATGATCTGGGTCATAGCACCAATGTAAGGGAGTTAGTTCTGACTTCAGCGAGTTTCGAAATGAGGATCTCAACGCAACAAGTAACACGATTTGCCCGCTGAGCTAAAGACCCGAGTCCCCAGCCAAGGGAACTAATTGTACTCTTATCGACGTCACTTTCTGCAGCAGACGCTCACATGCTTAACTCACATCTTCCAAGCTCCGATACACACACATGATTAATTTACAATTTGGGGGAAGGCCAGCGCAAGCCAGGTTCTGACCCCCTTTTTATATTTTTGTGTTGGGTCACTTACTACCACAAGATGTGGGGAAGACAGCTTGGTTTATACAGATGTTAGTTGAGCTGATATTTGGAGAGACATAATACGCTCAGGCAAATACAAATGCTACCAGGTGAAAAGGCCAATGACACCATGTTGACCTCCGCTTTCAATCTGGTGGGCCATAATTATTTTCTCCCTGATCCATAATTTCCAGATCATATGTAGAACCTACATACCTACAAACCTACAACCTGCTTGTAAGTTTGGTGTGATGGTCAACTATGGACTGCGCTAGCTACCAAAGCTACATACCTTGCCCTACAGTGCCCTGATTTAATTAACAAAGTAATAAACCTGTCAATGATGTTTGACAACACATTTGTTTATGAGAATTTTGATCAGGCTGGGCCACATTCTGTTTGCTGAAGCAGAATGACAAAAATTAACCTCCATGACAGGGTGCGTCTTCCCCTGGCCCAAGTACAAATCTAATGCCCCCACTGCAGAGACGGTGACATTGTGTTGTGGGAGATTCTGTCCGTTCGGTGAGATGTCAAACTGAGCTCTTCACTCACTGTGGCCATCAGGATCCTGTGGCACTCCACAGTAGGGTGTCCCTGGTGATCTGGTTAAATTCCCAGTCTGGCTGACTAATTATCCCCCAATGTTATTGACTGGATAAATCCGGAGGCAAAGGATGGCTAGTTGCAGGGCTCGCAGACAAGCTTCACCTTTGCGCAATCAATAAGAGGCACTCTTCTCCTTCTGCCTCAGACTTACTTATTGATCAGGGAACACAGCCTTACATAACAGCTGGCCAGCAATGACAGCTGCATTCACCCACACACCTGTTAATAGCAGTTATCACTGACTCAGAGCTGCTGGAGGGTTACCCTCACCTGGGAGCAGTGCTTAAATGCCAAGAATCCGATTTTGCGCCCCGCCAAATGTCTTACTCAGAATCAGAGCCCCCGGCTCATAAATATCGAAAGTGCGACAACAACGCGTATTTTAAACTGGTGTTAAACAACGTTATGTCCAATGAACATTACAAATGTAAATAGAATGCAGAAATGCAGCGACACAGAGGTAGGAAAAGGGGGGGTTGGTTGGGGGAGGCGAGTTGAGCTGGGAAGTGTGTGTCGGGGGAACTGAAGACATTAAAGTGTAGTTGGGGGAAGTCCCTGATAAAAGAGACCTCAACATTGTGTTGTCCAATAAATATCCTGTCCAAATTAACGAATGAGTAGTACAACAAATGGGCTAATGAATTAATCAATGAGCAAGAGGCAATATTTTTGTAGGGGTTAAACAAGGGGACATATTTGTGTGTGATATTCCTTTACTTATCCAACATCATGTTTTTCCTTTCCATTTTCAGAAATTAGTAACCTTGTTTGATATTTTTTTTTTTGGTAAACAGATCATACACAAAGCAGGGTCACCTTCATAACATAAGTGTCCTAAGCCCATCAAGTCAAGATCAAGTGAAAAATAGCTCTGGCAATACAGGAACATTCTGCCTTCAGTCCCAACGGTCTTATAAACACGATGTCTTATAATCAGTATTTCTTTCCCTTCAACACGATTTTCCTTTCAGCAGTTAGTTTATTTTAAATAAAACAATTGGCCCCATCACCAAACAATGTTTAGTGTTATAGAACAAGTAACGCACAAAAATAGACTTACCTTAGAGGACGCTGATATTGTACCTCTCGTCCCCGCATCAGCAGTTTCACCTCTGCGGGTACCTCAGAGCTCCTAATGTATACTTTAACCGCGATGCACAAACACGGAACTGTTAGTTAAGCTTCTATACAGATTCACAGACCTGTTTCAGTTTATAACTGAAGCTTGTAAATATGAGACGGGAGGACGAGTGAATGAGTAATGGAAGTTGAAGGTTAATAAGGGGCGGGAGGCGTTGGTTTACTGCAGTCTCGCAGCCACACTTACTTCTCGTCAATCCCCCGATAGATCCCCGCGTGTGTGTGTGTGTGTGTGTGTGTGTGTGTGTGTGTGTGCTAGAGCACGTTGCGCGGTACTCTTGAAGCAAGGAGCGCTGCCTCGCACAGGGCGATTGATTGCCGCGCAGTTACATAACCGTCGCCTCGTCGTCGCGCGCGCACACACCGATCGAGAGAGTGCCGTACGCCGCTGTGAATACGAACGCAGATCCCAGAAAACAGGAAACATAGCCTACATCTTCACCACATGCTGACTGAACGACCGGTGACTTAACAAGTCGTATTGTCGTGACGGATAAGGTGTTGCCTCATAAGCAATTAATTATAATTTTCTGCGTAGTTCGCTAGGTTGGTTAGCTATTTATTCGGTCTCAAGAATTGATCTGAGATGCTGTTTTCCATTGAAAACATTATGGGTCTGTGGGTCTCTAGACAATTCCAGTTTGCGGTGTGGCTGACCTTTCCAAGCCAGCGGAGCTTTGCAGTGGCAACCTGACAGACAGGAGAGGAGAGAGATAAATTGATTGCTGTGAGATTGCCACTTCTAGGATAACCCGAGTGAAACCTCCAGAGGGAAAACAACACCGATGACTAATTGCTCCAGCCATTCAGACTAACGTTTTCAGATTAACTCAACTCAGTGATGAAAAATAAATGCAGTAAAAATTCGTTCGCAGATATTTCTGCTCAGATGCATTTCCCTTTCCTGTAATTTGATAAGAAATTCAACCTAATACTTGTAGCAGCTAATCTGGTTTTAGAAATGTATTTCCTAATAATGTGATATGGAGCAATGGGTCCCCCTCAATTTGGAGGTACCTTTGTCATAAAGATTAATGGGGACTGGCAACCAAACCACTGCACAGAAGGTCAGATGATGTGCAATGATTTATTAATGGGGAAGACAGTTTGATTAATTGCCGTAAAACACTATTTGGGAAAAGCCAGATTAATTAAAGCGGGAAAATATGTAAATATTCACAGCTGAACTCCCCAACTTCCCTTTGAGCTGCCGTGAAAGGGAAAAATGGAGCTGCACATTAGCTACATCTAGGCCTACCTGTTTTGTCAAGAAGGGTCTGTCTGCAGGGGGAACTACACAGAGAAAGGTCAAGGATTTGCATACCTCATTTGATTATATTTTTTGATATATAGGCTATATAAAACAGCGTCATATGATATATCTACCTTTTACATAACGCCACTACAAACCGTATTGCAATTATTTTTTCATTTAATTTAGACTGAATACATTTGTTTTTTGATCAGGCATATCTCGTTAGCTTTCCTTCCACGAGACCGTTAAACAAGAACCCACGGCGCCTTTCAAATCCTATTCAAATTCAAATTTCCACTGCAGCCTCCATTGTTCATGAATGGATAGAGGGCTATCATCTGTCATAAACAAATTACGTGTTTAATTTACGGAGATTCGTACTGAATTAATATTACCACAGGTGATTCAGTCGGAAATGTGTAGGGGAGAGCAGGGTAAGTTGTCACACGGGTAAGTTGTCACACTGTTCATACCTCCAACCACAGGGGCGCCAGCTAAAAAATGGAATAGCTGCTTTGGTGCAATTAGGGCCAGCTTGAATTACTTTGCCCAGGTGGTCACAGGCCTCTTTAATTGCAGTCAAGCAGAAGTCGTTCGCCTTTTTTCCTGCAAAAGTAAGTAAATGGTGTCGTGTATTTCATGTAATAAAACCGTGTTAGGTATAAAAATGTCCTAAATTATGTTTCTGTACCGAATGAGGGAAACAATAATGTGTTTATTTATATGTTAGCTGCAGTATTTTGTCGAACTAACCGTGTTTTTTAACAAACGTTTGCCCACATGCCCGTTTGGGGCTAGTTGTCTAAATGGCTTTGAGGCAAGTTGTCACATGAGGCTAATTTAAATTTGTTTTTGAAGGAAATATG
This sequence comes from Aldrovandia affinis, assembly GCA_029706075.1. Classification (NCBI taxonomy): domain Eukaryota; kingdom Metazoa; phylum Chordata; class Actinopteri; order Notacanthiformes; family Halosauridae; genus Aldrovandia; species Aldrovandia affinis. The sequence goes on along the minus strand of JAINUG010000025.1, from coordinate 3,969,022 downwards.
CATTGAGGGGAGGAAGGAAAGGAACAAACCATCGAAGGAACCAAAAATAAAGTGAGATGATGGTGCGAAATTATAAAAGAAAGACAGAGAATGGTAGCACAGCTCCGGATATAATGCTGAAGGCAGTCAGACAGGTGAAGCTGGAGAACATATCAATCAGAAGCACAGCAAACGATTTTAATATAAACTACCGTACTCTGGCTCGGTATTGTGAAAAGATTACCAGCGAAGAGATTGTCAGTCAGGCAGCCATGCCAACAACATTGGTTGGCTATAGAAAGCCACGGCAGATATTTCCACCTGAGTTGGAGATGCAGCTGGTCCATTATATTGCCAGGTCAGCGGACATTTATTTCGGTCTGTCGCCTAGTGAGACCAAAAGACTTGCCTACCAGTTTGCTGTGGCACACAAGCTGCAGTTCTCACCAACGTGGGCTGAAACAGAAAAGGCCAGCTCCGAATGGTTTACAGCCTTTTAAAAGGCACCCAATGCTGTCGATAAGAAAGCCTGAGGCAACGAGCCTTGCCAGAGCTAGTAGCTTCAACCGGGAAAATGTAAATGCCTTCTTCGACAATTTAGCCAATGTGCTGGACAGGCATCGATTTGGACCGGGGACATATGGAATGTGGACGAAACTGGGGTGACCACGGTCCATAAGCCTGACAAAGTAGTGGCCAGACGCGGATTCAAACAAGTAGGGTCGCTGACCTCCGCTGAAAGGGGGACACTGGTCACACTGGCCTGTGCTGTGTCAGCCACAGGAAATAGTATACCTCCATATTTCATATTCCCCGTGTCAACTTCCGAGACCATTTTTAAACAGCGGACCACCTGGCAGCAGGGGGCGGCAAATCCATCGGGGTGGATGAAAGATGTGCACTTTGTTGACTTTCTTAAACATTTCACTGAGCATACAAAATGCTCAAAGGAGAAACCATCTTTGCTGCTTCTGGACAACCACATATCTCATATGTCCATTGATGGACTCAATTACGCCAAAGAAAACGGCATAATTATGGTCTCGTTCCCACCCCACTGCTCTCATCGGCTTCAACCCTTAGACAGGTCTGTCTACGGGCCGCTAAAAGGCACATCAACACGGCGTGTGATGCATGGATGAGGAACAATCCTGGGAAAACAATGACTATTTATGACATTCCTGGGATTGTGGCAATCGCGTATCCTGTGGCGGCAACCCCCCTGAACATTCAGGCTGGCTTTAGGGTAGCTGGGGTACAGCCTTACAACAGGGACATCTTTTTGGAAACTGAGTTTGCGCCATCCTATGTCACGGATCGCCCTGCCCCATCAGGCCCCAGCACCAACCCTGCCCTGCCAGGCACAAGCACCAACCCTGCCCTGCCAGGCACAAGCACCAACCCTGCCCTGCCAGGCACAAGCACCAACCCTGCCCTGCCAGGCACAAGCACAGGCACAGAGACACACCCAGACCCGGTCAGTTCCCATCCCAGCAGACTACCAACTCCAGAGGACCTCCGGCCATTTCCAAAAGCTGGTCCCCGAAAACAAGCTAATAACGGAAGAAAGCGGCAGGACCGCAATTTTAACAGACACACCCGTGAAGCAAGCACTACAAATTGAAACATCGCAATCTAAAAAAAGGCTGTTTCTGGGGAATAAAAAGGCAAGGGTAAAAAGAAACCTGGACGAGTCACCAGCGGATGAAGGGGAATGCTTATGCCTAGTCTGCATGGAGCCATTCTCGAACAGCCGCCCAAACGAGACTTGGGTGCAGTGTGGGAGATGCAAGAAGTGGGCCCATGATGCTTGCACCCCAGGCCACACAATTTATGTGTGCCAGAACTGTGACTCGGAAGATGAGTCTGATTAGATGAGTTCTGTAATGAAATGTACTTGGTTGTTTTTTGAATTTTAAAGTAAAAAGACATGTTTTCTTTACAATTACTGTGTTGTGTTCTTATTTGTTGATAATCCAATGTGACAACTTACCCACTGGTGGGGTAAGTCGTCCCAAGTGCACACCCTCTATGTAACTGTCTACAACTCCATACTGAAATAATACATGAAAATGCAATTCATACAAAATATGTGCCCAAGACTTCCACCTTTCATTCGGTATGACATTTATACCACTCCGATGTATTGTGCCCAAGACAGGTAAGACACAGTGGAAAGTGTGCCAACATACCCCGCTCTCCCCTACTTTGGAAGTAACGCACGTGGCACACTCGTACGGGATTAAAATTACTGATTACAGCGAGGATACTTTCAATAAACTGGACTTCCCATGTAATACTAGTCCCGTGCATGATGCAGGGAACCGCAACGGTTTGATCATTTTAATAACATACCTCTTAATAACATACATAAGAAGCGACCTGTTTGTTGTTGTTGTTGTTTTTTTAACATTTATTTCAACATTTTCCCCGTTTTTCTCCCAATTTGGTTTCCAATTATATCCTCTATTTATCTCAATTCACCCTCCCCCACGAGTCCGCCGCCCGTCCTCCGGGTCGAGACACTATTTCCGGACCGATTTATCCGCCTCTTCCGAGACGGAATTCTACCACGGATGCCTTTACCTGCTCCTCGACGGACTCGTGCCGGCTCACCCTCCCCCCTCCCCCAGAGGCGGACAGCCAAACGCCGCCTCCGATGACGACCAGGGCCGGTTTGGTAGAGACGCAGTTTTCGAACCGCGTCCCTGACAGGCAGCGCACGAAGCGTCCTGTTTTAATCTGTAATTACAGTGTGTATACCGTGTACGACTAGTAGTATTGGATACATTGGCCATAAAATATAAAATGAGACCAAAGAATAATGTTTATTTTTCACCAGTATATGTAAACAAACCCTTTTGTGCTAATAGAAAGGAACGCAAACATTATCTCATACCTCCATTGGTTTTTATTTCAAGATTAAACTTTCATGTCATTCATTTTGGCTGATATCCAGACAGGTTATTGGAGACTGCTGTTATCATATGTATAAAAACATTAGAGGCTTGTATCTCTGATATAAAGAACTGGATGACAGTAAATTTCCTGCTTTTAAATTCAGATAAAACAGAGATGATGGTTTTGGGCCCCAAAAAATTAAGGAACAAGTTGGATCTGCAGTTAAATGCAGGTGATTGCATAGTTACATCAAGTCTTATAGTTAAGAACCTTGGTTTTATTATTGATCAGGACCTTACATTTGACACTCATATTAAAAACACTTCCAGAGTAGCTTTCTTTCACCTAAGAAACATAGCTAAAATTCGGCACTTTCTGTCATTAGAGGATGCTAAAACCTTGATGCATGCTTTTGTTGCATCGAGGCTAGACTATTGTAATGCCTTATTATCCGGCTCCTCTAGTAGCTCTCTAAAGAGTCTTCAACTAGTACAGAATACAGCGGCACGTATTTTGACTAGATCCAAAAAGTATGAGCACATTACTCCAGTGTTAGCATCACTACATTGGCTTCCTATTAAATATCGGGCTGATTATAAAGTACTGTTGCTAACTTTTAAAGCAGTAAACGGACTTGCACCTTTATATCTGACCGAAATGATTGCCCCCTATAAGCCGACACGACTGCTTCGTTCACAAGAAGCCGGCCATCTATTACTCCCTAGAATTTTGAAGAGCACAGCTGGTGGTAGAGCCTTCTCTTTTAGAGCTCCTCTGTTGTGGAACGGTTTACCAAGGCATGTTAGGGATTCGGACACAGTTTCAATTTTTAAGTGTAGATTAAAAACATATCTTTTCAGCCTAGCTTACTGCCAAACATAGTCTAGGTGGAGAGATGGAGAAGGCCGTGCCTTAGTGTCTTATGGAGTGAGAAACTTTCCATACTGTCACCTCCTCAATGTGTTACCACCACTGTTATGCTGGTTATCCTTGATCAGGTGTGGATTGTTTGGAACTCTCACATGGCTGCGTGTTTTCTCTGTCCCTCTCCTAATAGGTATGCTGCCATAGCTTACACCTGTTGGGGCTAACTGTATATTTCCTATGCTTGTGCTCCCTGCTCTTACATAATGCTACTGGCTATAGCACTGCTTTTTTTCTGACTGCATGTTCTCTTCTCTGCCTCGGCCTCTGACTCGGGGCACCTGCCCCGAGCCCTAGATCCTGCGAGAAGTGTGAGCTGCCCCCATCAACCCTCACCCCCACGCCAACCCCAGTTCCTGGATCTGGACCCTCTCCGCGTGGTTTAGCCCCCCCGCTGACTACCTAACTCAGACTAACCTTGGACTGACCATGACATGGTCTTTTTGGACATACCCTGTGCCGGCCAGAAGAGGATGGGCTCCCCCCTTTTTAGTCTGGTTCCTCCCAAGGTTTCTCCCCCTACCTAGGAGTTTTTCCTTGCCACTGTTGCCGTTAGGCTTGCTTTTGGGGGTCTAGGCCTGGGTTCCCCCTCTGTTAAGCGTTTTGTGACAATTCTGTTGTGAAAAGCGCTATACAAATAAACTTGATTTGATTTGATTTGATTTGATTCAAGAGTTTAACTAAAAGTACTGCAATCTATATCACAGCATCCCTCTCCTGACTGGATCTTACATAATCCTGTCAGACATGTCTATCCTTTTTTAACTAGATGACACTACATTTTTACATTTTAAGCATTTAAGCTCTTATCCAGAGCGATTTACAAGACGTGCATAAATACATGGTAAGAGTACACTGCCTGTGTAATGGACTTCAATGCTTTTAAATGTGTATCTCGGCTTTGCTCTCTCTTTTGCTTTGGCCGTGTGGTCGCAGGTGAGCAGTGTGAATCCCGCTCAGCGAGAATACCATATTGCCATTGTGGTAAAACACTTGAGACTGATGCCGTCAGACTGATGAGGTCACTGTAGGCAAAAGTGTAGGGAAGCTTGGTGTGTATATGAGACCAGTCCACTACTGACTAAAAATTCAAACACTCCACCTCCACCCATCATGAAGTGATCATCTGCTTATTCCTCTGTTTTTGTCCACAGCTTGTTGATGGTGTCGCTTTTCTGAACTTTGTTGTATGACTGTGATGTCTGTTGGGATCATTTCAACTCCGGGTGAATGCAGTACACCTCCCTCAGGCTGGGAATATAATGAATCATCTGCCCCTGCTGGCTCCACCAGGTACTGCTGCGGATCAGAAATGCTAACGATGTCGGTTGATCCAGCCACCACTTTACATTTTACATTTTTTTACATTTTAAGCATTTGGCAGACGGTCTTATCCACATTCATAGTTAGCGCACAAGATCAGTGCAGTAATACAGCAATATACATCATTGCAGGCGTCTGCGTATCATACCTGTAACACTGGGAAAGAAAAGGTTCGTGTTTTTTGTTTTGTTTTTTTATAGTGTAGAACAAGTAAACAGTGGTGACGACAGATTGACTAGATGGACAGTGTTCAGTGGTAGTGGAGTCTGAAGAGGTGGGTTTTGAGTCTCTTGCGGAAGATTGCAAGTGATTCTGCAGTCCTGACCGATTGCAGGAGGTCGTTCCACCAGCGAGGGATCAGGACAGAGAAGAGGCGAGACTGCGAGGAGCGGCTGCCAGGCGCCCGGAGGGATGGGGCAGTCAGTTTGCCAGAGGAGGCGGAGCGGAGAGGTCTGGGCGGGGTGTAGGGAGTGATGAGTGACTGGCGGTATGGGGGAGCAGTACCTCTGGCCGCTTGAAAAGCAAGCACCAGTGACTTGAATCTGATGCATGCTGCGATGGGGAGCCAGTGGAGAGAGGAGAGTAGAGGGGTGACGTGGGTAAACTTCGGCTGGTTGAACACCAGGCGAGCGGCAGCGTTCTGGACTAGTTGCAGTGGCTTGATGGCACAGGCCGGAAGGCCTGCCAGCAGGGAATTGCAATAGTCCAGACGTGAGATCACCAGGGCCTGGACCAGGAGTTAAGTGGCCTCTTGGGTGAGGAACGATCGGATCCTCCGGATGTTGTGGAGGGAGAAACGGCAGGTCCGAGTGACTCTGATCCATCCGTATGACCTAGGCCTATTCTCTGCACTGCTGCTGATGTTAGTGTGTTTCTGTGTGAAGTGTTCCCTGTCAGTATGTAGGTTTGGATGGTCTGTCAGAGAAGTGTGTGTGTGTGTGTGTTTGGGAAGCGAGAGTTCTGCGGTAGTGCTCTGCTGCAGTCTCTCTTATGCAAGATTTGGCAGCGTTGGCGTCAAGGTGCCAGTGGGGTGAAGGATGGCAGTGATGCGGGGAAGCAGATCCAGCACTTTAATTTACACACAGAGTATTCAGCAGGAAAATAATTTGACCGACCGCAGACTTAAGTCAGTGGAGTGGTGGTGGTGCAACGAACATGTGCTTCCAAACAAGGTTTCACATACCTTAGTGAAGCCAGCATTCCTGGGTCCCCTATTAGAACAGCATCACAGTCTGCTCTGCTCCTTATTTCATTTACACATTTGTAGACAAATTAAGCATGTGGTGTATATTCTGAGGCTGTCATGGGAGGCTTCAGCAGGCGATTAAGTCATTTGCTGAGTAATCCCGCGCAGAACTGCTGCTAAGTACGTTAACTGATCTTAATTTCCAGCAGATGCCCTCATGGCGCTGGAGTGTTTCCAGTCATATCTGAAAAAAAACTAGAGATGCACTTACTTTCTCTCTCTCCAGTCACTCCTCTCCAGGAGATGTTCCTTCTTGTCAGTGTCACATCGGCGAATTCCACCCACAGGAGTAAGTCTCACCGATGTGCAGTCAGCAGGAACGCACGCCTTCTGAATCCAGTGCAAGGGGAGAGTGGTTAATTTCTCAGGCAAGGGACATTAATGACTAGTGCAGGGGTGCCCAAACTATGGCCCGTGGCCCACGGAACCGTTTGGTTTGGCCCGCGGAAAGGGTGGAAGATGATGCAGTAAAAATATGTTTTTTAAAATAAAATTAATAACTTATTACATGAATTGTATTAAAATAATTAACCAATAATAATAATAACAATGATACTAATTTAAGTGCAGTAGATAGCACTGTCGCCTCACAGCAAGAAGGTCTCGGGTTCGAATCCAGGCCGGGGGCCTTTCTGTGTGGAGTTTGCATGTTCTCCCGTGTCCGCGTGGGTTTCCTCCGGTACTCCGGTTTCTTCCCACAGTCCAAAGACATGCACGTTAGGCTAATTGGAGAGTCTAAATTGCCCGTAGGTATGAGTGTGTGAGTGAATGGTGTATGTAGTGCCCTGCGATGGATTGGCGACCTGTCCAGGGTGTATTCCTGCCTCTTGCCCCAATGCATGCTGGGATAGGCTCCAGCCCCCCCGTGACCCTAACTAGGAATAAGCGGCTGAAGATGAGATGAGATGATACTAATTTAAAATTAATAAAGTAAATGTAAGAATGTAGGCCTAGCTAGAAATGTAAAAGTTAGGCCAAGTAGCCGCTACGGCGCCGGTCGATCACAGCAAAATGGAGGGAGAGGGTCGGAAGAGAAAGTGGGGAACGGAAAAACGTATTTTTCAAGAAAAGTGGTGCGACAGTTATTTTTTCACAGGTGTGAATGGAAAGGCAGTATGCCTGATCTGACAGGAATCTGTTGCAGTCATGAAAGACTACAATTTAAAGCGGCATTTTGATACCAAACATTCGGCTACGCACAGTAAATACACTGGGATTTCACGAAAAGACAAGGCCAGGGAGCTAAAGGCAAAGCTTGGTGCACACCAAGGAGCACTGACAAGGACTTCTTTAGTTCAGGAGAGTGTCACACGGGTCAGCTATGGGATTGCAGAGGAAAAGCATTTGCAACCGGTGAGTTTGTTAAAGAATGTCTAACGTTGGCCGCTGACACATTGTGCCCTGCCAAAACAGATCTGTTCAAAAGCATCAGCCTTTCTCGTAATACGATTACACGTCGTGTTGAGGACCTGTCTCGTGACATCTCTGAGCAGGTGCATAATAAAGCGCAAGACTATTCTGTCACATTAGACGAGAGCACGGATGTATCTGATTCTGCAAAGCTTTTGATATTTTTGAGCGGAGTAAATCAAGAATTGGCTAGCATGCAAACCCTTCATGGAACTACAAAAGGAACAGACTTGTTCGGGTGCCTTGATACAGTGTTAGCTCAATACAAACTACCTTGGGAAAACATGGCAGGGATAACAACCGACGGCGCACCAGCCATGGTCGGTAGCCAAAGTGGACTGGCAACACTCATCACATTGACTGGTAGGCTGTCTCATTTCTTTATTTATGCTACTGGTAGCTGGTTACGGTAAGCTGCTGTAATACAAAAAGAAAAGAAGTTGCAAAAATATTAGTTGGGTAGGTCTATTTGTGTGCACTAGGTGTACACATTTTAATTTCGTTTAAGCACTTGTAACTGTGGTAACATTGTTGTTTGCACCATATTGAAAACGGATAATAAAGTTGTATATTTTTTTAAAGGGGCACTTGTTTATTGGTCAAACTAACAAAACAAAGAACACACATAATCTATAGAAAAAAACAACATAATTTTCATAATTGAGTACATGTAGGCTACTGTTTATTTTGGCCCGCAGCTCACTGCTGAAATTTCAAATTGGCCCTCCAAGCCCAAAAGTTTGAAATCCACAGGGAATTGATTCACATGCCAAACACACCAAATACCTGCCTGCAATAAATATTAACATTAAAAATACATTTAGAAGGATGCACACAGCTGGCACAGTCAGATCAGCCCTGCTGAGGATCAGAGGATTTGCCCTGCTGAATGAAACCCTGACCAGTGCTAATCATGCTTCACCCCACTGGACTCCCGGCCACAGCAGGTAATGGCATGGTGTGGATCAAATCCTAACTGTAGTGCATTGGGGCATTACTTATATATTTTTTTAATTATTATTATTATTTTTTTAACCCCGATTTTACCCCGTTTTCTCCCAATTTGGTAGCCAATTACCCGTGTGCTTAGTTAAATCCCCCTACCCCTATAGTTCACTGCCTTAGTCCTGTGACTGGCAGTGACAAGGGCGTATCGCTGCCTCCTCCGAGACAACACTCGTCGTGTTGTCAACTGTAATTCCGGTACCCCAGAACCACTCCTTTGCGCAGCGAAACTGTGTGTGTCGGCTTCCCTCCCCCCTCCCTGGGGCGGACAGCCAATTGCCGCCCCGATGGCACTCCTGGCCAGAGCCGACTCTGGCGCGATGGGGAATGGAACCCCGGTCTCCGTGGCCAGTGTGGAACGTTGTAACCACTGGACCACACGGGAGGCCCAGGGCATTACTTTTCAACTTGGTTCAGGGGAAACACTGCCCCCTACTGGCCCATGAACACCTCATGTCATGACACACGTTCACACAAATAAAGCTGTTGTAGCGTCCCGTTAGGGGAAGTGGCTGAGCTTGACCTTCTCCCCAAGGGCCCTGCAGACTGTGCCATCCAGGGGCAGATGACTCCCTCTTTAAGAGCAACCTATGCAGCACAAAACAGTACTACAGAAATGACATGGAAACATGCCCAGGTACAAGGGAAAAATGTGAGTACAGCCAATGTCCATTTGCCAAAGACTTAATTGAACGTTAATGTTTCTCATTATGTCATTCTTGAAGCTCATCTCTCTGCAATTACCGCTGTATTGAAGAGATGATTCCTCAGCCATTGTGGTAGAGGGTTTACCCTCACAGTCTCTGAAGTGGGAAGTGGGGGGGGTTGGCACCATGCCTGAGAGGCATAACTGTGCATCTGTTGTGTACACGTGGTGTGTTCAATGTCAGTGCTACTCAAGCAAACAAGTGAGCAATACGTTGTGTTATATAACCGAGAATTAGCTTGGCAAAACCCATTTAAATTAGTATTATTCAAAAGCCCCTACTCCCCCAGGATAAAAGAGCAGCTTAAGAATTTGAATGCATTAATAATTGGTTTAATTAGGACTCTTAGCTCAATTTGGAAGAAAAAAAAGTGGAAAAAGGTCAGCACATTTTGTAACAAGGTATTTAAGATGACAAGTATGAGATTTTTTGTTTTCCCATCCTGTAACCTCAACGAATATTGGGCCAGCTGCTGTCGACTCACACATGCTGACAAACTACCATTTAAATACCATTTGATTCAGTACTTAACAGGACACAGGTCAACACAGGTTATGATTAGGATTACCATTAATGGGCAGAGTAGGAACAAACAAAAAAACCCAGCAAAAATATTGCCATCTCCAAGTCATCTCCAAGAAGCCACTGCAGTTATAACAATGGCCATGGAGCACAGATCTTCCTCAGCAAAACTGTGAAGTGGGATGCTACCCAGCATTCAACAGCAGACCACTCCGGGCACAGTTCTGACACCCTGACCTCAATGATCTGCCGTGACCATGTTGTACAACGAAACACACGTAACACCATGGTCCGAGAGTCTTACTGAGGGTTAGAGTTGGCACAAAACAAAGAAGTCCCTCCCAGGCAACTGCTGCCATATGAATAACCACAGTGTAATTCCACATGGAGCAGATTCTGAATTAACAAACAAGGGGGCCACGTGGATAAATAAGTGAGACGGGGGAGGTATGTGACAACTGGAACAGGAGTTTATTTCCTTACAAGCATTCAGCAATGATTCTCTGAGTTAAGAGTCTGTACATCAGGTCACAGGGGAAAGATTACAGCGACGTTCTTTACACCTTTCAAACGACTAAAAATATTTTCATTTCTTACTGCTTGTCAGTCAGTCAAGCTCTTTTCCCATGTAGGTGGGGGGCGGGGGGCAGGGGGATGCAGGGATAGTTCAATAATTTTTGGGCCAGTTACAGCAATAACAAGAAAAGGAAAGTTTTCGATTGAGCTTGTGCCCTATGAGATGAGCTTCAGTAACACTGTAACAGGGTGCTGGAGGTTGATCGAGGATGAAAATGATTTTCCACTGCCCACACTGAATATGTACAGCCACTTGTGCGGGAAAGTTTCACTGGGATTTTCAGGTCATTAGAGAATGGTTTAAAAAAAGACCTCACACTAAACCCTAACTTCCATCTGTTTCTGGCTATTAATGAACAGTGAAGGCCGATCACTTTCATATGATAGCTGCAAAATCATATACAGTACACGGTCAGTATTGTCCAACTGAAAATGGCCAAGAAGCATTGACAAGGTGATTCTTTCTCTCTCTCTCTCTCATGCTCTCGCTCTCACAAACACAGGTATAAATTGAAACAATAAAAATAAAAAATAAAAAAGTACACTTTTGAACATGAATGAACCGTGACAGTAAGATGCCACTCCCTCCCTCGATAACAGTGGAAATGTGGCCTACTATAATTTGGGTGATACTTCTTCCAGATTCGATAAGGGTTCTGACAAAATAAGCCAGGTCTCAGAAAATAAAACATCTAAGGAAAAAAAGCATTTGATTAATTTCCCCAGTGCATTAAAGTTATCCTACAATTAATCATTGTACCATATCCGTACAAATTTCAAAATGACTTTTATTCTCATTTATGGCTCAAATATGCAAGACTTTATGACAACAATCCCCCTTCCCAAACTTGCCATTTCCCAAAAAGTCTGGCCGAATCCTCAAGGGAAGATATGATGATGCCACCCCCTCCAGATAAAGTCTAATACCAGTGAGATGGTTTAAGGCCAAGAGGTATGCTTATGCTACATTAAAAAAATCCTGTTTCTTAATGGCTGGACATTTAAATCACATAGGTTTTCACCCCATTATTATTATTTTTACCATAACTCGATATGACACACACACCTTGCCATGACAAACTATCGTGAATTATGAAAATTTCCCTGCAGTTTAAAGCAGTTTTTCCCCCACAAGAAGCAGAAGAAACAGGTTCTTCAACTGTAAATAACATTGTACCATAGTAATAACATTGTACCATAGTATCATTGTACCATAGTATCACACGACTACATGTGTACTCCATTACAATTGTATCCAAGCATCCTGTGTGTATTATTCTTATGATTTCAGATTTTCTTTTATTCTCGTTGTTACCGACATATTTTTCACATATTCTCATTTAAAACGTTGACATGCGTACCATTCCCTCACAATCCCCACATCACTGGGAGCACTTTTCCCCCAAAAAACTCAGTTGAAAAGAACCAGATTTAATTTATTAAGATAAACTAATCTACATTCGAACCTTCCCAAAAAACACCTTAAAAAAAAAAAAAAAAAAAGAGAATCAAAAACATACTTTTGCTACAAGAAAATAAAATAAAACGACAAACAAACAAAATGACAAACTGAGGCAGAAGAACTCCTTCAGCGTTTGAATTGTACAGAAACGCTTCCCTGGACCAGTCTGCTGGGGAAGGGTCGGCAGTTTGTTCATATTTCACTGTCCTCATTCGGAGCCTCAGGAGTGACGTTCCTGACCCTGCCGCAGGAAAGAGAGGCTCGCAGTGTGGGTTTGGGGGGGGGGGCAGACGGACGGGACGGGAGCCCCCATGGCTAGCGGTTGTTCTTGGCCGCCTCTTTGGCTGCCAGGATGAGGGGCGTGAGACTGGACAGGGGCTTGGCCACCTTCAGGAACTGGTGCTGGAGAAGGAACGAGAAAGGTAAAAAAAAAAAACATCAGATACGTTCATTCACATTCACGCCTACGATTATTGTCATCTTTTTTGCTTTTTTACTCATCAAGAAAATGCCATCATCCAGGACGTACAGGGCCAATACATTCATTGGTTTTATAATCTATACTTGAGAGATCCGTGCACAGAGTTGGAGCCCCTTGCTCAACAGTCCAACAGCACTGTCTTTGACAGGGTTCATACACAAATAGATGACAGAATGCCCCCCAGATGCCATGAGGCCCATGGCAGTAAAGCATGCATGTCACATGGTGGCCAGGGTCACAGTTCCACCAGAAAACACAGGAACACAAACTGTTTCCAGCTTGACATAAATGAAATGCAAATTTGTGCACACAAAAACACCAAGATATAGAAAATTCATGAAATTAAGTCATAGATGGCACTTTTCATGGTGAGTAAGCTGCATGCCCCTGAATACACAGTCAAGCTGCTGCTCCTGAATACATAATCTGGCTGGATGGCACAGCTCTGTCCTGATTCGGCCCGGCCCAACCACCCCCCGCCCCACCACCACCACCTCCCCCCCCCAAAAGGAACAAAGAGGCACACAGTAGAGCCGAGGGCATGGCGCCCTCCTACACAGCATGGTCAGAAGTACCCCGCTCACAAAGGCAGTCCTTTCTCATTTCCTGCTGTGGCACCACATCCCTTCAATATGCATGTCTGAGGAAGTTAATGACTGTGCTGTTGGGTCACACTGTATGAGGTAGACGGCACAGCTGCCCAGATTACGTATTGGGGTCTCTGTTATTTTTCCTGCTGACCCCATTACCCCTCCCAGTACAACCAGCTATAATCACTCTTTCACCTGGACAGGGCTCTGAGGCAGGGAAGCGGGAGGGTTGTGGGTTCAAATCCTGCTCTTTGGTTGCACCTACGGCTTCATGGAGGACACTAGCAAGGCAGGCTGAGATAAGGCCATTTAATTCTTTATTCCAAACCTTTCCCTGAGCACGTTCATGTGTGAAAATATTGGAAAAAATATTGGAAAATACTGAAAAAATACCTTTTTATGATAACTAACTGTATTTGGTATAGAGTAACATCAGAAGTCAACACAAAACATCCTGTTCTTCTGCAGTGGCTCTCCACCCGCATGTTCATGTAATTCCCTCATTTTATGCTCAACATCAATTTAAAGACTATTAAAATCGAAGCAGTACTACTTCATATTTGACTGATAAAAAACGAATAATAAGGGGCCTCCCACGTGGTCTAGTGGTTTCAGTGTCCGACGCTGGCCATGGTGACCGGGGTTCGATTCCCCATCGCACCAGAGTCGGCTCTGGCCAGGAGCGCCACCAGGGCAGCAATTGGCTGTCCGCCCCAGGGAGGGGGGAGGGAAGCCGACACAGTTCACAGTTCGTTGTGCACAGGAGTGGTTCTGGGGTGCCGGAATTACAGTCAACAGCAGACGAGGGTTGTCTCCGAGGAGGCAGCGCTTCGCCATTGTCACTGCCGGTCACAGGGCTACGGCAGCAAACTACGAGGGAGGGGATTGAACTAAGCACAGCGGGAGTAATTGGCTATCAAATTGGGAGAAAAACGGGGTAAAATCAGAAAAATAAATTTAAAAAAGAAAAAAACGAATAATACACCAATTGCATGTCATGGGGGGCAGGTGGAAGAGACACGCATAGAGACGTCTGACATAGCAACTCTCACCTGCAGAAGCTCCTTGGCAGACCCTCTCTTCTCCACGTCCATCTCTAGACAGCGGTTCAGGAAGTCTCGGAATATTGCCGACAGCTTCTCTGGGTTCTGGAGTTCCGGAGTTCCGTTGGTTGCTATGAGATACAGTGCCTACAAGAGGGATATGAGGTCAAATACAAAAACAGCACAAACAGAAGGAACTGCACAGTTCCAAGAAGAGGCCCAGTTTCTGTCCATGTTGTACAGAAATAGATTGTTTCTTACACCACCATCCCTGTGCTTTTTGCTGACTGCAGACTACAGCAGCACAGTACGTCTCTCTGGTCAAGAGAGAAGTGAAGCTCCACTTTGTCTCTGACGTTTCTCTAACATATCTTACAATGTTCCTGGGGAAATGAGCCACACAAGTAACCTTTACACCACACTAAACCACCCACATACCCTGTCCATCACAATCACACACACACACACACACACACACACACACACACACCTGCCCACAATCGCCTGCCCATATCACACACCACACTAAACCACCCACATACCCTGTCCATTACAAAAACACACACACACACACACACATACACACACACACACACACACAAACCACACACATACACACACACACACACACATACACACACACACACACACACATCACACAAACACACATACACACACATACACACACACACACACATACACACACACACACACACAATCGCCTGCCCATATCACACACCACACTATATACACATTTCCCTCCATTCCTGTTTCTCTAAACCAGTTTTGTTTTCACATTAAAATCAGCAATCAGACCAAAGACACCAGGTGAGGTGAGTTAACTCTGTAATCGACTGCTTTAATCGATCATTTAAGAGCCGAGTAACGAGGAAAGCCCCGCACACCCTCCACAGTCTAGAGTGAACACCATTGCTGTAAACGATCCCTTTCCCGTAAACTTTATTCTGACACCTTTTCTATGACCACTCCCATACAAGGTGTCGTCATAGAAACGACTCACCCTCAGAGGGTTCTCATTGAGGTAGGGCGGCTCCCCTTCGATCATCTCGATGGCCATGATGCCCAGGGACCAGATGTCCACTTTGGGGCCGTAAGCTTTGCGGGTCACGACCTCTGGGGCCATCCAGTAGGGTGTCCCGACCATGGTGCTCCGTTTGCTCTGCTCTGGGGTGATCTGGGCGCAGAACCCAAAATCAGCTGGAAGAGGGGAGAAGAGTGCAAGAGGGGTGTCAGTGAAAGGGGGAGAAAATTATACAGTGGACAGAGCATTGCTGCCCCCTGCTGTTGAAAATACTGAACTACCATAACTAAACTAAACATTTTCATTCATTTTGTATATTTGACAATAGTATAGTACTGAAATAATATTTTAAAACAGATAATATAAAAAGTCAGGAAAGAAATATTACTATGAAAAATTATTTCAAGACTTGTACATTCAAGAAGATAGGAAGATTATCCCTAATGGCTGGAGCTAAACTATAAAAGATGTCTTATTGAAAGGTCAATAGATAAGATAGTTAGGATAGTGTCTTTATTGATACAATTTCTTTTTTGATAATTAAAATACAATAGACCCTGAAGACATATGGTATAATAATTGCATTAAAAAATTAGGTTGACTTCAAAAAAGACCTTGTGGCAGGCAGGCAGAAATAGCAGTCATGCTTAATACCATTATGTAGATCACAAATCTTATGTGATTTAACCCCTCCCCCCACCACCCCACTCTGGCCCCCCTGCAGATGAGGAGGAAGTACACTCACTGAGCTTGACAGAACCATCCATGCCTAGCAGAATGTTGTCACTCTTGATATCCCGATGTATAACCTGGTTTGAGTGCAGGAACTCCAGCGCTTGTAGACACTAGGGTGGAAATCATCTTTCAAGTTTGTACTCATTACAAAATATAATACACTCATACACTGTTCCACACATTACATTATATATTACCTCATATCAAGCTCTAATGTGGGCCCTCACATGGAGCTCCACCATGGGCTCTCATATTGAGCTCCACCGTGGGCCCTCACATGGAGCTCCACCGTGGGCCCTCACATGGAGCTCCACCGTGGGTCCTCACATGGAGCTCCACCATGGGTCCTCATCATGGAGCTCCACCATGGGTCCTCATATGGAGCTCTAATGTGGACCCTCATATATTCATGGTTCCTCGTGGGCCCTGGTGGTTCTGTGTGGTTCTGTGTGGTTCTGTGGCTCAGTAGGTAGAGCATGGCGCTAACAACGCTTAGGTTGTGGGTTCAGTTCCCATTGGGACCACATATACTGAAAATGTATACATTCACTCCTGTAAATCACTTTGGATAAAGGCGTCTGCTAAATGGCATATATTATTATTATATTATATTTAGCTCTACCATGCACATACACATGGAGCTTAGCCCTGAGCCCTGATATGGAGCTGCACCCTGTGTGCCCTGTTAATTGAGAAGGGATCTCACTTCACGACACACTGCAGCGATCTGTGCTTCGTCCATGCAGGTCTCTGTCACCACATCCGTCAAAGAGCCGCCAGCCAGGTACTCCATCACCACCCACAGCTCATCCCCAACCAGGTAACTATGGAAACAAGACAGCTCTATAAACTCTAGCACATATTATTAATATCACTTTTTGTGTACACCACGTAACTACAGAGACAGCATATAACATCACTTACTGTGCCCGGATGTGTGCCTATACCTGTAGACTCGACAGTCAAACTCTTTCACAGAGAAAATGACTGACAGTACACACTAGATAACAGCAGTATTATATTCACATATTAAATACATGGTGCCAAATGTATACACCTTCTTCCATACTCAATGGCTTGATACTACACTATAGTAGATACTACTGCATTAGGCTCCGTTTTTATTCATACCTTTGATAAAGATGAACAAAAGAGATCGTATAAATAAAATATATAAGTAATGAGGTATATTTTGCGCTCAAACAATTCAGAAAATTCCAAACCTACATTACTAATACAATTGTTCAGAAAAACATATTTTATTTTATTAATAATCTTTTTTTCCAGAAAACACAATTATTCATGGATCACAATTATTCATACCAACTATTCTATTGAATTTGATCCAAGAAAATCTTAATAAATATACAACTTATTTGAAGTTCGTTGGAAGGTTATAGAACTATACAGTGGCCTACAATGGTTTTCTGTTTCCCTAGGGTATAAAAACGATTGAACACACGTTTTAAATGCTGTGGTCAGCCATCATCATGGTGAAAGGCAAAGAATTCCCTGAAAGCATCAGACAAAAGGTTCTTGAACTCTACAGATCAGGAGGTGGGTACAAGAAAATCACGAAAAAGTTAAAGATACGGCTCTCCACTGTCAATTATTAGGAAGTTTAAGGCCACTGGAACAGTGGTTAACCTGCCAGGTAGAGGACGCAAGTCTATCTTGCCCCCACGTGTAGTGAGACGGATGGTTCAAGAGGCAAAAAGAAGTCCAACGGGCACAGTTCAAGATCTCCAAAATAACCTGGCATCTTGGGGTTACAAGGTGTCTAAAGCTACTATTCGATGACGCCTGCGCGAGAAAAAGGCGTCTTGAATTCGTCAAACTACATCTGAACTACAATTGGAACCGTGTCTTGTGGAAATGCTTTTTGGACATGCACATCAGCATTATGTTTGGTGTCCAAAGAATGCAAGTAATGTTGAAAAGCACCCCATGCCTATGGTGAAACATGGTGGTGGATCTTTAATGCTTTGGTGTTGTTTTGCATCCACAGGCCCTGGAGCCCTTATTAAAATAGATGGAACCATGAACTCCAGCATGTACCAAGACATTTTGTCCAAAAACCTTGTTCCCTCTGACAGGAAGCTATACCTTGGCCGCAGATGGACCTTCCAACAAGACAACGATCCCAAACATACATCCAAAGAAACTAAGAAAGGGTTGACAGAGCACAAGATCAATGTCCTGACGTGGATTCACTCTCCAGACCTGAATCCAATTGAACATTTGTGTTTTGAACTCAAAAAAGCAGTCCACAAATGTCAACGCAAGAATCTGAAGGAACTAGAACAATTCTGCATGGAGGAATGGTTGAGGATTACCCCCAAGAAGTTCCATAACCTCGTATGACACTACAGACGGTGACTACTTGCTGTTATAATGGCCAAGGAAGGGGTATGAATATTTGCGATTCTTGATTTTTCTGGAGAAACCGTTCGATTGTGGTTCGTGCCAATGCATTATTATTAAAGAATATACATTTCTGAATTTTTTGAGCAGAAAATATACCTCATTACTTACATAGCTTATTTTATACAATCTCTTTTGTTAATCTTTATCAAGACGGAGCCTACTGTATATCTGAAAGATATAAATTATGCAGACTTAGGGGCAGGCCTGTGTTCTAGGAATCATAATTATTTCAGGAGACATGTAATTTGAGAGAGAAGTGAACACCATGAACTCTCAAACATACTGTTCATAAAACATTTCTCTCGGTAGAGTGTTCACATCTGGCAACATACAAAAAGCACATATACAAACGACAGTGTGCACATCAAGTCACTGAGGATAGAACATCCATACTTTAATAAAATATTAGTATGTGCAAAAAGTCTTATACATATTAATATTAACTTACACACCAGAGAACTGAAATTCTACATAGTTAATACTGTCTGTTATTTAGATAATTACTCTCTGCCCGTGCAAAATGACCACAGACACAAAACACATCATTAGCAAAGACTTAACAGCACCTGTGAATGAGGTTTGCGTGTACTGTACACAACATTCCAAGAAGTGTATGTGACACTGAATTTCAGCTCAGCCCAATATGGTTTCTGGTCTGGTTGGTGGGGTAGCCAAACCCAGCATTTCAAACTCAACACCCCACAGGTGAGATTCTCCCAGGAGTCTTCAGGGGTCCTCCACCTGCCCCGCTCACCTGTCTAAATAGTTGACGATGTTGGGGTTCTTGTTTTCCCTCATCACCAGGATCTCGTTGATGATCAGCTCCTTCTTGGGCTGCTGCTGCAGGTTCATCTGCTTGATGGCCACCTGACAGAGAGACAGAGGGACAGACAGACAGCGAGCGGCCAGGCGTCATCGTCTTTAGAGTACTTCAGAGAAACCCCCTGCCAAGCAAAAAAAAAAAAAAAAAAAACAGGGTGCCCCGTCCAGCACCTCGGTTCAAAAAGACTTTGTATCGGTACGAGTGGCGGTGGCCTGTCCAATGTCACTCCACTGTCTGTGATGTTGTTCACTGTGACCTGCGCTGCTCTGCTCTGCTCTGCGCTGCTCGCCTACAGCCCAGTTATCAATACTGCATGTGGCTGCAACATGTAGTGGACCCGAGCAAACACGCAGGGCTCATCAATACCCCCTTCGGCCGGGCTGCTAATGCAATGTTTATGCGGGCCGTAATTGGTCAGCGTGCCAAGAGGGAAGTGATACAAAACAGCAGGAGCTGCGTTAGCTTAATAAGACGATAAAACGGGGAGGCCGAGGAAGCTGTTTAACTGACTTACGGCCACTAAAATAAGAGTAATGAGAGAAGGCCTCGCAGGGTCTCGGAACCAAAGTTCACCAGCAGCGAGTCACCTGCCATGATTGTCGCATTGTGATCGCACAAGCGTGATCGCACAAACATGGAGCACGGGCTGAGCCGCTAGGCTACTGATCGATTCCTCCCCTGGTGGAGTTTAAAATCAGCAAGCAACACAACTAAAATCACACAAAGTGGGACGATCAAGCGGAAGGGAGAGGCTCATTTGGTGACAGTGGGGGTGGTGACGGATACCTCGGTTTCAATCGAATGCGACTCTATCTTTTTTTGGGGGGGGGTGGGGGACACCACGCAGAGTTGCCCGCTGGTGCGGAGAGCATGCATGGCTGCGTGTGTCCTGTTCCTGGCTGTGCTGTGCTGGTGCCCTGGTGATTTTTCAACATCTTTAAAGCGTTAAGCATTACATTATGTTTTCACAAACATTATTATGGCTAGCCAACGTATAGGGGAGCGGTGTTCAGCTGTGAGGGAAAAAATAGCAGGCCAAGAATGCTGATCACAGCAAACCACCAGAAGGAGACGAAGGAGAAGTAAAAATGAAGTCTACCTTATCTTCTTATTGGCAGGAAAACCTCAGTCGTGGGTTACAGACAAAAGTCAGGCAGTTGTCTTGATCTAGGTAAACACTATAATTTAATGTGACCTCATAATCTAAAGTAGGGTGACCATATGTCCCACATCATGGGGGACTGTCCCGTATTTTGCCTTTTTTTCTCGTGTTCCGAGTCAGCTAAGAAACAGTGGAAATTTTCATCTGTGATCTGTGAGTTAATAAACACCAAGTATTTAAATCTGTAGTGTGTGGTTCAGAGGCAGTGGGGATTTAAACCTGTAATTACAGAAACAGTGGTTATTTAAACCCATCAATCATGGCTCAGAAACTACAGGAATTTAAACCTGTGCATAGTTCAGAACCTTTACTTTGTCTTTCTGTAACAGCAGGTATTAAAATCAGTGGTTTATGTTTCAAAAACGGTAGGTATTTAAATCTGTAGGGTGGTTCACAGATGGTGAGAGTCTAGGATTGAACTGGACACTGCACACATCCTATTAGTTGTTTCTCCATACCTCACTGAGGATACAGAAATATAAATAAGACAAATGCAGCAGTGGTTGTGACCTTTCACATCAAGCAAGCAAGCACCTCCTGTTCCAGCGTTCTATAGAAACTCCAGAGATTTAATGCTGTGCTCCCGATGGGGGCCAGCAGAGGGTACTACTGTACCTACAAAGTCTGCAAAAGATTTCAATAGGCTATCCTGCACTAATTTTCAAATGTTTTTTTTCATAGTGTTGTTGGAGACAGACACGTAAACATACAGCTTAGCTATTAAGTGTCAAGTCAGGCCCTGTTGAATTTTGGCAACTTGATTTAAAATGGAGGTGAGTTACACGCCTCTGTGGAGTGTTTGCCTGAGGTGTCCAACAGCACACCTCTGTGCTTACTGACAGAACGGAGAGATGAGGCAGACTGTTTTACCTCCTGTCCAGTGGCAATGTCTATCGCTGTGTACACCGTTCCAGACGCCCTGGAGATGAGAGAAAAATGGGGGGGGGCAGAGAGAGTGATCAGTCAAGCACCGCATGATGCTCCATTAACACATACAACAGTGTCTCATTGCAAAGTGCACACTCCTTTGAGCCGCAGTGTTTGAAAAAAACACAGGCATGAAGCCATCTATTTCTTTAGTAGCAGAAGGAAGGTCCGATTTGTTATTTCCTTGTATGTGTCATGTGGTCTACTTTTCATTAACTGAAATCAGGAAACAATGCAATAACATTAATGCCATCTCAGCTTCAGAATGAGGCTGTATCTCATTGCTGGGGCTGACACGTTACATGACTTTAAACTTGATGATTAAAGTTTTAAACTTTGTGATAGGAGAGGGCGAGCCGTACCCCTGGCCAATCTTCTCGAACCGCGTGTACTTCTTCTTGGGGTCGCCCACGCTGACGATGCTCCCTGTGAGACAGAGCAAGAGGCGGCGGGTTAGCCTGCAGGAAGGGGGAGTGGTTTAAGGGTTCGAAAACACCCTGGGCACACAGGCTCACAGGAGGGGACACACACCCTGGGCACACAGGCTCACAACAGGGACACACACACTGGGCTCACAGGAGACACACACCCTGGACACACAGGAGGAGACACACACCCTGGGCACACAGGCTCACAGGAGGAGACACACACACTGAGCACACAGGCTCACAGGAGGAGACACACACTGGGCACACAGGCTCACAGGAGACACACACACCCTGGGCACACAGGCTCACAGGAGGAGACACACACACTGGGCTCACAGGAGGAACACACACACTGAGCACACAGGAGGAGACACACACACTGAGCACACAGGCTCACAGGAGGGGACACACCCTGAGCACACAGACTCACAGGAGGAGACACACACCCTGGGCACACAGGCTCACAGGAGGGGACACACACACTGAGCACACAGGCTCACAGGAGGAGACACACGCTGGGCACACAGGCTCACAGGAGGACACACACACTGAGCACACAGGCTCACAGGAGGAGACACACACACTGAGCACACAGGCTCACAGGAGGAGACACACCCTGGGCACACAGGCTCATTGGAGGGACACACCCTGGGCACACAGGCTCACAGGAGGGTGAGGGCTCACATGGTCACGTCAAGTACATGCTGCTCAAGAACAGAGCGTAACGCTTCTCACGGTCAGGGGAAACAAACCCACACATTTACAGACAGTTGACAGAATATGAATAAAGTTTCCATCCCAACCGCGACACCTCTCCCCCACCGTTCCAAGAGGTCACTCAGTAACTGTGGAAACGCCATGAAACTTTATAGAGAACGGAACTGAGTGACAGACCAGGCCACAAGCAACAGAAACGGGAGGTAAGAGGACAGGAGAAATGCTGGACGATTGTTTCTTCAAACAGCATCGCTTTCTTACCAGTAGAGGGCGACCTTAGCACATCTGTAGCATAGAGCGTTTGACAAAATACAGATTTTAAAAAGTACTGCATGTGGACTTTGTGTTAAAAGAAAATATGCAATCTCAGTATTTGTATAACTGGAAGTCATAAACAATGTGTTTAAAAAATAAAAATTGCAACAAATGTTAAACCCCGGTTAGACTGAAGCAAAAGTACTAATAAGTATGATTAACTAAAAGCAAAGCATTTAAAAAATATACACATTGACACTCAACAACATTTTAACTGAGACAAAAAAGACACCTCAATGTGCTTACCATTTCAGGCCTCAGATACACAATGAGATATCAGAATCTTTCAGAGATGCCAATACACAGATTAAAACCTGGAAAAGGCCCTTAAACACACGCGTAACAGACGATGAGACAGACCCTGTTTCCATGGGGATTCGAGCACATAACCTCCTGTCACTGGCAGAGACGGGCGCAAACACTCACGTAGCTTCTCCAGGATCTCTTCGTCAGACATCTTTGTCTTCTTCCTGGTCTTGTCAGCGGCGCGGGGCAGGGTAGCAGAGGGGGTGGGGCTGCCGCTCTCCGCTGGGGGTGAGATGGGCGAGGTGGCGGCATCCTTGGTGGGGGGCGGCGCCGGGAGGGGCTCGATCACGGAGCGCGTGTATATCTGTTTGAGGATCGGGGGCAACGAACAGTGTGAGGCCAGGTATGATTTGCGTGGCGTTGTCATGGCGATCACACCGATTAGAAATGAACGCCAGTGGCAGGAGCACAGCGGCTGAACACGTGGCCGGTGCACGGTGGCAAACGGCCAATCCCGCATGCCTCTGTGGACGTGCATGTCGCTGGCTCGCCCCGACTGTTGCACTTTCGCTGTTTCAGTTTGTGGCTGGGTTAAGCAGGACCCCAGCCCTGCTCGGTTACGCTGGCGAGTGTGCCAGGATGAGAGAGGCCTCTTCAGAGGAGGGGAGAGCCAGGGTTTGAGTCCCCCCTCATCAGGGGAATTCTGGGTAAACCACCGTAAAGAATGGAAATGCCTCCTGACACAAGGATCCCTTTCACGGAGGGAGCCAGACATGGAGACTGTCTCAGAGTCTAAAACAGAGAGAGAGGAACGATATTTCTGTAGACTGCCCTCTCTTTCGCCAGGACCACCGCTTTGGGACGAGTGGCTGTCGTATGGTGGCTTGGGCCCGGCCGAACAGCCCTTCCCTAAATCGAATGCGGTTTGTTAAAATGAGTTCATCTCAACCCTGTTGATGCATAAAGGGAAGGTTTGTGTGCCGTGTCTAAATTAAGACCCCGGCACCTCAAACTATTATAAGCAACAGCAGGAGATGTGTGATGCACCAATGAACTAATTATTCCTATAGAGCGAATTTTCGAGGGGAAAAAACATTGCAGTTCTCTCATCAAAAAACACAAAATCCCTGGTCTTACAACTCTAGCCTGTAAAAGCATAATTTTGTCACATAAACATTTAAAAGTAGCCAAGCCGACCATGACTCCAGTCTCTGGCGTGACATTTTATGAGCATGCATTATGGCTGCAGGACAAAGAGCGCTGAAAGTCACAACGAACTAGCAAAAAAAAGCTTTGGCATGTTTAAGTGAGATGAGAAGATTATTTAACGCACGTGTACACACACGCACACATCTCCATTTGCCTGGACAGCATTAACAGATCTGTCCTACATAGGTCACAGAACTATCCTTCAATCCTCTGTCAAGAACAATAGTTAAAATTGGACACCTCGGTTTGCGTTCATGCCCATCGCTGCAACCTCACTGTCAGTTCTGGAGAGTGCAGACAAGCATGCGCTGTGAACCGCTGCTTATTTTTACCCCACGACTCACCAGTTGAGCTCACACAGACATTCACAGCGGACCGTGGGGCCCGAACCACACGCTACGACAGTGCCTTAATAGCATGCAGACCGTGGGGTCCCATCCATACACTAGAACAATGCCTTAAGAGGACAAGTCACCCAGCAGCCCCCACAAAAATGAATTCATTTCGGTACCATAAACCTGTAGTTCATGCCAGGTTGGTGAAACTGAGGGATTCTTATTCCACACAAAGCTGGGTGATCTCACAGAGGCTGTGTACAGGGCACCATTCACTATAATGGAATGCAACTGGATTATTAGGGTTGTTTCTGATTTTTTCCCCGTTTTCTCCCAATTTAGTGGCAAATTATACCCTCTATTTATTTAGATTTGCTCTCCTCACACGAGTTCGCCGCTCGTTTCTATGAGGCAAGCTAATTCTCCGCTTTCTTCAAGACGGAATTCGTTCACCCACGTTCTGGAGACACCCTTTACGTGTTTCACGGCGGACTCGAGCCGGCTCACCCTCCGCCCTCCCCCTGGGGTGGACAGCCAAACGCCGCCCCCGATCGGGGCTAACGGCCAGGGCCGGTCTGGCAGAGACAGGTTTCAAACCGCGTCCCTGATAGGATTCGTTTCTTTACCCAGAATTATTTTTTTTAAACCCAGTTTTGTGTTGTTTATTGTGTCCTTCATATGTTCACCCCCACTCCCCTTTTCCTTATTTTTTTGTTGGATTAAAAACATATTTTTTTATTAATAATTTTTTTTTTAAATAAATAAAAGAAAATTGGCCATTGGTGTGGAAGGCGCACCATGCTCACAGCCTCCTGAGTTTGTTAACCTCTGGGGAACGTGGGCAAAAAGCCTGCAGCCGCACACACCCGGATGACCGTCGTGTGTCGCTGTGCTGTCAGGAGGGTGGGGAGCATCTCTCACCCCGCGATTGAGCAGATCGTCAGTCTCCCATCCAGCCTTCCGTGAGTGACAGACTCTGGGGAGCCACTAATGAGCACCTACCACCCCCACTACCCCCCCAGTATCTACCACCTACCACCACCCCAAGCCCAACCCCCACCCCCACCCCCACCACTCCCAAATGCTTTTGGATCTCACAGAAATCCGCCATGCCTGTCAGCCGCTATGTAACGAGAGAAAGGCTTTAATCATGGCGGCTGCACTGCCGCTAACATTCCACCGGTACATTCGGGGGGTATGCCTTTGGCTTCTCGCAGCCCGGGCACACTGCACACAGTTACTGGCACAAAAGGAACAGGAAGCACAATGAGTCACGCTGACGGACTATGCACCCGCTGCTCGTACGTTTCCATGACTTAATTACACGACGGCTTCGGAGCGCGTTAGCGGCGGTGTCTCGGAGGGGAGGACTGGGAACGAGGCTCCGCTGCATTGGCTTAGTCAAAGGGAAAGTGAATCTGAGCAGAGACGCAAGGCTGGGACTGAAGACAAAAAGTAGAGAGAGAGAGAGAGAGAGACAGAGAGAGGGGGAAAAGGAAAGAGAAAGACAGAGTGAAGGAGAGAAATACAGAGAGATGAAAGACCTAGAGACCGAGACGCCAAGAAGAAAAGTGAAACGGCTACAGAGAGGAAGAGATAAAGTGGAGAACACGTAAACAAACATAAGGAGACCGAGACAGATGGGTGCAGAGAGAGAGGACAACATACTTTTTAAAAGGCAGGGAAAGACAGATGGAGAGATGAAGACAAAGGGGGGATGAGCCAAAAATAGAGAAATTAAGAGATAGAGGGAGACGGTGGAGAGAGCGACAGAGATATTCTAATTGGGATGACACAGAAAGAGAGAGAGAGGGGGGAGGGACAGTGGGGGAAAAGAGAGAGAGAGAGAGAGAGAGAGAGAGAGAGAGAGAGAGAGAGAGAGAGAGAGAGAGAGAAGGGGGAATGAGAGGGGGAGAGAGAGAGAGAGAGAGAGAGAGAGGTAAAGAGAGGGAAATGGAGGGGGACACAGAGAGAGAGAGAGAAAAGGGGGGGAATGGAGGGGGACAGAGAGAGAGGTAAATGGACGGGGACACAGAGAGAGAGAGAGAGAGAGAGAGGGGGGGAATGGAGGGGACAGAGAGAAGCGGAGTGAGGTGCAGGTCCTATGGGGCAGGCCTCGATTGCAGGTGCACTCACCGATTTGGTGTGCTCTGGCCTGGGGGCGATCACAGGAGGCGGGGTGGCCTCGTCTTCATCGTCGTCCTCGGAGACGGTTGCCACGGCAGGGGTCTCGGACACGGCCTTCGAGTTCTGCGCGGAGCCAGAGGAAGCAGAGGGGTTAGCGCGCCTCACTGTCAACAAATGGATCCACACCAAACTTATTCAGATCATTTCCACACGCACGCTGTGGAGACTGCCATAGGATTCCCACTCTGACGGAACAGCGAGCAGAACAGCTCTGAGCACACAGCCCCACCAGCGTGTCGGCCATCTCCCCTCTCCGACAGGGGACAGGACGCGGCGTGGAGAGCAGCCGTTAAAGACTGTGTAAAGATGCTGATTCACAGCGCGGACAGCGAGGAAGGGTACGTCTCAAGGGTACGACTGGCAGGGAACGATACAAAATGGCTGGCAGGCCCAGCTTGGCTTTGATGCACCTCCAAGTCCACCACTCAAAACACTCCTGTACTGTCTCTCTTTCCCCTTTCTCCTCTCTCCTCTGGCCAGAATGAGCATGGTTCCCCCACCAATGGGGACCAGAGTACACTCGTCCACTGAGCTCAGGGCAGGTCAACCAACTGCAAAAAGCTGTCTACTCGGGGCCTCCCGCGTGGTCCAGTGGTTACAACGTTTGACACTGGCCACGGAGACCGGGGTTCGATTCGAGAGTCGGCTCTGGCCGGGAGTGCCAGCAGGGGGCGGCGATTGGCTGTCCACCCCAGGGAGGGGGGAGGGAAGCCGACAGGACGTTCGCTGCGCATAAGAGTGGCCCTGTAGTACCAGGTTACGGTCGACGCCCTGGTGAGTGCCGTCTCGGAGGAGACGTTACTTTGCCTTCGTCACTACCAGTCGCAGGACAACGGCAGCGAACTCACATTACTAGGGGGGGATTGACATAAAAAATTAGCGGGTCTAATTGGCTACTAAATCGGGAGAAAGAAATGGGATGAAATCAGAAACAAAATCTTAAAAATCTACCTACTGCAACAACAGGCTGTACATCTCCAACACACCTACTGCAGAGAGGCAGTGCAACTAACAATTCAAGCATCTCAGCCACATATCTCACTGGGTGACGCTGTGGCCAATTACACGCCTCCGTGAGGGGCCACAGTCACCCCCTGCACCGTCTGGATTAGATCCACACTGGAGCAGTGTCTGAAAAGGATGAGCCCCCCCCCCCAGCAGTCCCAACACTTCTCTCTCACACGAGGCAGACAGGCAGACAGATGAAAAAAAGTGTTTATCAGTCAACACTTACCGAAACATTTGAAGAGTTGTAACTGTCTGAGGTTTTATCTGTGGATGAAATGGATTATCAAATTGTGGTTAGACAAATGGAAAAGATCTGCCATTTTCACCAACCCTTTCTCATTGCTGCCTTCTCACAACACACCTCCCAAAGTTAATACAAGAGAACACAGTCATTAGGCTTGCTTGTGAAGCTCTTTTGTAATTCTGACATCTGAAGCATATGCCAGCCACACTGTGCATTAGGATTTCACTCAACTGGGGTTCACCTAGAAAACATGATTTAATGTGCCTTGATTAACGGCACAACAGCAGTTCCTCACCTGGCATTCCAACCAATGGCCTTCAGGTGCCCCATTACACCCACCTGTCCTCACTTCTCCGCTCACAGTCTCATTCTTGTGTATTTCTAACTGCTCCACTACCCTGTGAGTATTATTTTTAAATTTGTTTTAAATAAAAAATTTCCGATTTTAGCCCGTTTTTCTCCCAATTTGGTAGCCAATTACTCCTGCTGTGCTTAGTTCAATCCCCTCCCTCGTAGTTCGCCGCCGTAGCCCTGTGACCGGCAGTGACAAAGGCGAAGCGCCGCCTCCTCCGAGACAACACTCGCCGAGCTGTCGACCGTAACTCCGGTACCCCAGAACCACTCCTGTGCGCAGCGAACTGTGTCGGCTTCCCTCCCCCCTCCCTGGGGCGGACAGCCAATCGCCGCCCGATGGCACTCCCGGCCAGAGCTGACTCTGGCGCGACGGGGAATCGAACACCGGTCACCGTGGCCAGCGTCGGACGTTGAAACCACTAGACCACGTGGGAGGCCCCCCTGTGAGTATTCTGCACTCACCTGTGAAGCTCATGTACTTCTGGCTGTTGGACGTCTCTTTGGAGTCGTAGAACTTGAGCACGTCCAGCACGGCCTGCGGGTTCTTCTTCTGCTCCAGCTTGGTGATGTTGGAGGTCTGAAGGAGCCGCGCCCACTGCTCCGGCATGCCCTGCACCCCCAAAATGCACACAGCACTCTTAGAACAGAACCAAGAGGAGGAGGAAGACGAGGGAGGGAGGAAGAGGGGAGACATCGAAGGGCAAGAAAGAGAGGGAAGGATCAAGGACAGAAGAGGAGAGTGATGAGGAAGAGGGAGGGGAGAAGCAGGGAGAGGGAGGGGAGGAGGAGGTTGAAGAAGAAGAAGGACAGAGTAAAAACAGGAGGAGGTGCAGGATGAAGGGATAAAAGAATAACAGGAGGAGGCGGAAGAAGGATAAAAAGGAGGGAGGATAACAGGGGAGGAGGATGAAGGAAGTGGAGGAGAATAAGAGGAGGATGAAGAGGGAGGAAGTGGAGGAGAATAAGAGGAGCAGGAGGAGAGATGGTGTGCCGGTGTGCGGCCACACTGCTGCAGTGGTCAGAGGAATATGTGACAGGCCTCAGTCGCTCTGCTCTGGCTCTCCAGGTCTTCCCTCTCCCTCATGCCGTCATTTACCCTCATCAGCACAGCTCTCTCTCCCCTCATGCCTCTCTCTCACTCACACAGATCCATCTCCCTCTTGCTCTCTCAAGAATCAATCAATCTACCTCACACACGCACGCACACGCACACGCACACACACACACACACATATACACATACACACACACACACACACTGATCTTTACAGATGTCATTACCAACATGCAGTGTCCCCAGCAAATGCCAATCAAAGTTCAAGCTCAAGAGTCATTCTCCTGCCTACGTGTAAGATCACACGAATTAAACAATGAATTGCCACAATGATTGTGTTGCAGGCACACACACACACACACACACACACACACACACACACACACACACACACACACACACACACACACACACACACACACACACACACACACACACACACACACACACACACACACACACACACACACACACACACACACACACACACACACACACACACACACACACACACACACACACACACACACACACACACACTGTAGGCCCAAGAAAGAGGTTGTGGTCTGGGGCGGTGACAACACTACACTGAGAGAGCGTGAGGGGGAAAGTGTTCTGTAATGGGATAAGAGTCTCACAGAGACTCTGAGATACGGGTGACCTGCACACCACAGCACCGGAACGAGGGCATGGCCAGGACAGAGACAGCACACAGAGACAGGTCACCCTCGGGGACCAATTCACTCAAGTCATTTGGACTACTCAATTACCCAGGCGGTGTGTTCCTAGTAAACACGCGACCGGCTGCAGGCATCTGGCCTATTACAGCGCATTCTTGAGGATACGAGTGAAAACAAACAAAAAAAGGAGGAAGCAAATTAAGTTAAAAGAAGTGAAAGAAGTGCGTGTCAGTGCCCTCCGGACAGAAGTTCTCGGAGATGATCTGAACCGTGCTCTGCTTTGACCACGGCCGTCTGGCCTCTGCTGGCGTACTCACGGTGAACTCGCCGGTGACAGCGTCGAAGCCCACGTGGATGGTGTGCTCGAAGTCAGACGGCAACGAGATCTCCGGCCGCTCCTTCTTCTTGTTGGCTGTGAGCGAGGGAGAGACATCAAAGAAACGAGGAGAGAGAGAGAGAAAGAGAGGGAGAGAATACATTACACGGTAGATGGTACACTGAGCAGCCATCCTGCTTGACAAGAAAGCAGGGGATTATAGGAATTTTCTCAATGTAATACTTATATAGGCTTGTAGTTAATGTTAAGTAATACGACACTGTAGGAATTATCAATTTGATCATAATGGCTAATGTTTCGCAGTGTGATTTACTTCCAGAGAATGAGAAGTTGGTAAGAAGGCCCAAAGCACTCAAAGACTACATAAAAATACAAGCAAGAGTTACAGATATTGATCCGAGTACACTTCTGAGGATCCTGATCCGGGGACAGAAACCTGGCATATTGTTTAAACAAACGGTTGCCGGGGGTTGCAGTGTTTCTCAGAGTGACGGACTCCTGAAGCGTTAACGCCATTAATGCCAGGCCGGAGGTCACGTGACCTACACCACGCTTGCCGCAGACGTGAGACCCCTGGAGCTTTGACAGAGGGTCTGCATCGAGCAGAGGTGACTGGGGAGTGAGTGATGAATGTAGATGCCACGGCAAGTGCCACTGCAGCGTGGGCCTACGGAGGTCTACTGCTCCTTCTCAAAGTATTGTCACATTAATCGTTCATCTCATGACAACGAGAGAGAGGCAGGGTGTGTGTGTGTGTGTGTGTGAGAGAGTGAGTGAGTGAGTGGGTAGGTGAATGTGAGTTTGTGAGTGAGTGTGTCTTCCAATAATGAGGAATCAAAGAAAAAAGACAATTATTTTCCCATAGGGGCCATTGAGGCACCCTGCCTCCCTTCTTAGAAAATATTTGAAAAAAAGAGAGCAAGCTTTGTATTGTTGCTGTTTGGCAGTTCACAGCATACGAACTCCAGATGGAGAGAGGGAACGTTAGCAAGAAAGAAAAAGACAGGGAGGGAGAGGGAGTGAGAGAGAGAGAAGAAGAAAGAGAGTACCCTGTTATTCATGGTGATCATTTTGTGTGACATAACATAAGGTCACAGAGCCCATTGGCTGCAGGAGTAGCCACTATAGAGAGGGACGGTCAGTGTAGTTTGTGTGGAGTAAATCACAAGGTTCCGCACGTGACCTGGTTCCTCACTTTGATGTCATTTCGATATGTTATACTCCTCCGTGAACGGACATGATTACATGGCCACCTCTCTCTCCTTCTATCCGTCTGAGTTACAGCCCCTTCTCCTGGTGCAGGCCACCGACCCCTGCACCTCTGTCAACAGTGATGAAGGCTCGGTTGGGTACAGGGGTAAACCTGTCAGGACGATCCATCGACTGGATCTAAATATTGGACAGGAGCTGTATTGTTCAAATAAAAAGGTCTCATTTACTCCAGACCCAGAATAACAAGCGTCTTCCTGGGCCATTTTCCGAATTGGTATCTCCCTGCCTTTCACATCAAATCAAAACCTGTTGATGAACAGGAAACTGATATGGGAGTAAGAGTCATAGGTAAACGACAGAAGGAAACAGACACACACTGTGTAATATAATATATAATATATGCCATTTAGCAGACGCTTTTATCCAAAGCGACTTACAGTAGTGAATGCGTACATTTTTCAGTATATGTGGCCCCAGTGGGAATTGAACCCACAACCTAAGCGTTGTTAACACCGTGCTCTACAAACTGAGCCACAGAGAACCACTGTGCGCAATGCGATTGCAGGGTATATCATAAACGTCCATTGCTTTAGGGTATGATCACAAACGCCCATTATGTATTCGTCCTGATAACAGCCAAACCTCCTCTGGATCTGTGCATCCGAGCGCCCCTCCCTCCCGTCCGCCCACAGCCCCTCTCACACTCACTCTTGTCCCCTCCTCCGGTGAGGATGGAGCGGATGGAGCGATCCTTCTTCTTCTTGTCTTCCGGGTTCGGGGGCAGGGGCTTGGAGCCATGGTTGAGGTTGAGGCCCGTGTCCTTGCTGCTGGCCCCGATCATGGTGCTGGTGTTCCTCATGGGTGGTGCTGGTGGCTTGTCCTCGACTTCCCCATTGTCAGACATCTTCGGCTGCGGCAACTTCTACTTCTGCTAAGAGGAAGAAGACAACAGGAAGAAGAGGCAACTAATCGTGGGTTGGCTTTCACTGTTTCAGACATGCGACCAATAAGCTTCCACTGCTAAACGGACAGGTGCCCAAACACAGGATCAGCTTTCACCTCAACAGGGTGGGGGCGGGGGTGGGAACAGACAATCAATCATACGGTCAACCAATCCCAGCTTCTATTGCTGCAGGGACACGCAACCAACACATTTGTGCTGAAATGAAGAGACAACTATTCATCGGTCAGCTTCTGCTTTGAAGAGAGATTGACAAACGATCAGGGACAGCCTCTGCTGCTGTGGATACAGGCTACCGAGCATAGCTTGTTCATTAGCAAAAGACAAGTGATCAGTTCAGCTCAGGCCACACCTGTTCTACATTGAGTAATGGTTAAGGCCAGTGCCCATATGTAGTAGGCAACTATGGTGAGCAATGGTTAATGACGCAGGTTTAAAGGTCAAAAGGTGCTAGTGTGCGCTTCTGCTTTCTCACTAGCTTGCTTGTTTGATTTTCGAGTGTACTTGGCCTTTAAACAATGTGACTGACTGGCTGGGACATGGTAGACGCCTTTGCATTTGTCCCTCTCTCCGCATGGCAGTGATGTCTGCACCGGCTCAGTCACACTCCAGTGAAAGCCGCATGTTTCCTGCTGGGAACGGACCAGGGAGGTCTGTGTGGGAGAGGGGAGTTCAACAGCTGGGAAAGAGGTTTGTGGGGGTGGGGAGAAAAGGTCTCATCATACTAAAGCCATGCCTACCACAAATCAGGAGGCTCAGAGATAGAGGTATCTGCACCAGGGGGCCTGCACCAGGGGGCCTGCACTAGGGGGCCTGCACTAGGGGGCCTGCACCAGGGGGCCTGCACTAGGGGGCCTGCACCAGGGGGCCTGCACCAAGGAACTCAAAATGAGCGGTATCTGCACCAGGGGGCCTGCACCAGGGGGCCTGCACCAGGGGGCCTGCACCAGGGGGCCTGCAACAAGGAACTAAAAATGAGCGGCATCTGCACCAGGGGGCTTGTACTGGCGGGCAGTAGCTGCATAGGCCAGATATCAGAATGCGCTGCATGAGCCATGATTACATCTGGCCTAGCACCATCTGGCCGAGCTCCATGGGGCTCCGTTCCAAAGACATCTCTGTGTCTCTCTTGCTCCCTCTGCAATGGGACCCACTAACAGCCCACCCCCCACCCATCCTGCCCCTACTCCAGCCCTCAAACATGTAAACACAGCAACTGGTCTGCCTTGGCTGGACTGTTTTTACAGATTCCACCCAAGTCAGCATTACATGAGTGAACAGATGTTATTTTTGGCCACTGTGTGTGTGTGTGTGTGTGTGTGTGTGTGTGTGTGTGTGTGTGTGTGTGTGTGTGTGTGTACATATATGCGTATGAGGTACAGTAGTGTGCATGAACACTGGAACTGTTCATATGTAATAACCCACCACACCAACGCTCCCCTGGAGAGCACCCAGAGACTGAAGCCATCTAAAGAGACCCAAAACGGCAGTTTCATTTCAGCTAATGTAGGCTCACCTACTGCCCAAGGGCTGTTGAACACATAGCCATCTTTAGAATTGAACTTTTTTTAAAAAATGAGGAAATACTGATGCGTTGGCACTCTTGTTATTCCTGTCTTGGGGACACCACAAACAAATATTATGAAGAATTGCATTGATTATATTAGGATCCATGTACAGTACAGAAGATAAACATTGGTTTATTTTTTAGTGTGCAATGGCTTTTATCTGTCCAAGACATTTATGCTTAGTGAGGAGTAAGGGACATTATGTTATGGTATTTCACAGGTTAAATAAACCTATGGGACTACAGGACTATCACATGGGGTTGGCCAAATCAATTTGCAGTAGAAATGCCTTCTCATCTCATCTCAGGTACAGCTGCCCCACACCTGAGAAGGGTCATAGGAAACGTGGCAGCGCTCTGCCCTACATAAACAGTGCCTCTTTCTCCGTTTACAATTAATGGTGGAAGGAAAATCTTCAGATTTAACATCTCTGAAACAGGACTTGTACAGTTAGTAATAAAAGTTCCAAAATGTTTTCCTTAACCAGATAGTTCTATAGGTGTAGTGATGATGCCATCCACAATAGAGACCTATGCTAGAACCACTGATGACAAATAGGTGACTAAATACAAGGACAGACATGGCCGTATGTAAATATTTTATAGATATCTATCAGTAGTTCATATACATTTGATATATCCTTGATGGTACAGTACAAACGGTACAATTGTGACATTCCAGATCTTTACAAAGGCATACACAAGCTCTCTGTCTAGCCAAAAACCCACACCTACACACATGCACCTCCCCCCACACACTGATTACTCACCTTTATGTCACAGAACATTTCACAACCAAACACTACAACCATTATTTACTGGAGGAAAAAAAAAAAAATGTTATGTACAAATTTACTCTTTAAACAATGTCACAAGTTTTTAAAGCCAAAGACAGAAGGATTTATATTGCAGGTGCATAACTGCGGTCACACCCCTGTACCGGGTATTTAAATCCCTCTGTGCACATGGATAAAGGCATCTGCTGAACAGTTACACTTTAAAAAAAAATTGTGGAGCCACAAAGAGGAAAGTCTTTTTTTAATATAAGTTAAGTACCTTCAATTAAATAATTTATTCCCTCAACTTCATATTACACCCTCTGAAGTTACTCATTGGAATCCTTGTTTTAATTAGTAGCCTAATATGAGGGTATGAATTATTCAAATGAAAGTTTCAATTAGTAAAAATGATGAAACTGAGGATTCAAATTATTAAACTGAAGGTATGAATTTAAGGTTTCATAATAGTAATTTGAGGGTAAAATTAGAGGGCAGATGGTTTATTTTTATAATGTTGACTGTGCCCTCTTAGGGACTCCATACATTTGAGGTGGCTCTGATACAAATCTTCAGAAGGAAAACCTCAACTGGACTTTGCTGTAAAGCCCAGTCATTTCAGAGACAGTGACATGGTGAGACTTGAACTGTTGCCAAGGTCAAAAGCCAGTGTCCAACTCAACACTATGTACATGAGTGAGTGGGTGTGTGTGTGTGCATGCTGAACAACACTTGGGGTCACAGTGAACGAAACTTCCTAGACGTGATGTCAGAGATGACTAAGGGTACGTGGGCTTGTTACGCAACTGCAAAACTGGTTCTGCAACTGGGCATGAATGGGGTAATGCCATCCCCCCAACCTACAACCCACGAGCACACACAAAACACATACACAACACAGCTGTGGTGACAAAGACCCGCTAGCACACACAAACAGCCTGTTGTCTGGCTCTCTAATTGTACAGCACCTCTCACGTCTTTGTAAAAAGGTGTATGGGGTTTCCCCCTCATGTCCCTCCGTGCCTCTAAAGAAATGTAGGAGACGTGTCACATTTCAGACACTGCTGTCACATTTAGCAGAGGCCTGCCATCGCTGTGACTCACCTCTGTCTACGGCTGCACAAATATTATTATCCCACATTACATAAACACGGCAGGGAAACAACACAACAGAAACGTTTTGTCTCAGTGAGATTTCAAAAAAAGATCAAAGATGTAAGCCAACGGACACACCGAAGTCAATTCAAGCATATCAGCAATGGTAAACAATGTTAACCGTTATGCTAAGGGCTGGAATATTTGCTGCATTTAACAGCATATCGAAAAACAGCTATGGCAAACTCTGCAGGTAGATCGTACAGCCAGTCATCCTTTAACCCTTAGGAGTCGCCGATCACGCCGGCGTGATCAAATCAGTAACTGGTTCAAGACGCCGTAGCTTTAAAACGAAGACACTTTTGAGCATTGCCGTCAACTTCACTCGAAAGTGCTGGTTTGAAACCCCACGTTAGTTTTTTGAATGACGTTGAAAGACCAAGTAAAAACTGCGTTTTTGTCATATTATGAAACGGAAATGCCTAGCTAGTTTTTGGAGTTGGAGATTTTGTGGAGGAGAAATGAGGCGAGTTGAGCCTCGTGTGAGGCGAATGCTAAATGTACCACAAACCATGCTTTTGTACGTCGAGGATGACGAACTTGAAGAAATGATTGGTAAGGAGTCTGACATCGAGAGTGATGCTGACGACGAAATTGACGACCCGTCTTTTGTCTCGTTCCTCGACAACGAGACAAAATAGCCCAAGACCTCTAAGGGCTACAGCAGAAACGCATGCAGGCACAGTATGAACGTACTGGCCAGCTCTTAGCAATAACAGCTGGTACTTGGAACTGGGTGGAGAGAGAACTTGGACTGTGTCTTGGAGTGCAATGGATGGAGCGAGGGAAACGAGAAAGAAACTGAGGAACAAAAAAGTGTGGGAGAAGAAGGGCAAAAGGCACTGCATAAAAGGCATAGATGAAAAGCAAGAACGGACAGGAGATTGACAGAACAAGAGGTGATGTCGGCGGAGAGGAAGAAAGAAAAGTAGAGCGAGAGAGGGGGGAGCATTGGCGCTAGAGTCAGGATCTTCAATCCAAATAGTTAGACACGCACATCAATACACTGAGCGGTGATCTCAGCTATGAAATCACTGCATACTTACAGAATCGCTTTGTTTAGGAGGCTTGGCCTGGAAATAT
The DNA here is from genome assembly GCA_029706075.1 of Aldrovandia affinis. Taxonomy (NCBI): domain Eukaryota; kingdom Metazoa; phylum Chordata; class Actinopteri; order Notacanthiformes; family Halosauridae; genus Aldrovandia; species Aldrovandia affinis. Next base: position 3,931,869 of record JAINUG010000025.1, on the reverse strand, counting down.
GGACCAGCCCTTCAGAGGAGCTGGGAGCTATAATGCGTAAACGCTTTCTAAACACCCTTTTCATTTCCTCACTTTGCCTCCCTCGGGGATTGATGGTGTTGTTGTAAATCATGTGCTAATCTTCCTGGTTTTCAAGTGACTTTGACTCGGGACATTTAAATGCAGACTTCCTTGGGTGACTCAAATATATTGATGTTTGAGAATCAATAGACGCTGCACTTTCTCCATCAGTGGCCCGGCCCTTCACATTCTCCCATATTAGTGGTCAATAACCCTTCAAATCCTCTCCACCCCTGACCCCACAGTCACCCCCCCCTCTCCCTCCCTCATTACATTACAGGCATTTAGCAGACGCTCTTATCCAGAGCGACTTACAGTTTACATTTCTTTACATACAATCCATTTATACAGCTGGATATTTTACTGAAGTAATTCAGGTTAAGTACCTTGCTCAAGGATACAACGGCAGTGTCCCCAACTGGGATTGAACCTGCAACCTCTGAGTTACAAGTCCAGCTCCTTGGACTCCCTCCCTCCATGATCATACAATGGCCAATATAAGTGACTAATGCAGGTGCATGATTTCAAAAATCTGTGCTTTCCACAGAAACAGGCAGACAGTCAGGGAGGCTTACACACACACTTACACTTACACTTACACTTGTAAGGCTTACACACACACACACACACACACACACACACAGTGAAGCATCACTCTCCCAACACGTTTCCCCCTTTAAGCAACAAAGAAGAAGCCTGTGGATTTACTGTAACAGGAAATGAGACAGCCCACACGACCACATCACAGACGTGTCAAACTGCGTCCTGCACTGAAGCTCTTAGGAGGTCCATCTTTAATGCAGATTTTTTTATCCATCGCCCAACAGGAAGCGCATGGGGCCGTCTGCGAAACCCTGACTGCAGCACCGGGTCTCCATGTCATCTGCAACGCGTCAATGTGACACGGCAGGCCCATTGCTGCACCTGACCCCAGACTGAGAGGTCGGCGTGTAATTAAATGCCCCAACGAGGCTGTGAATGGGTCCCTATGACACCAGTGCTCTGGGCAATTCCCTGTAAATTAAACTGCAGCACTTATTGACTTATTGAGGAGGGGGTCAGGCAGGCAGCATTTAGCACAGGGTGCAAGTCATAGCATAGAAGGATCCCAGAGAGGGAGCGTTTGACTAACAAGCTCTCCCTGGTGTCCTGACGGCTCGCTGTCACACGGTAATGTATCCGCTACCTGTTTTCCATTAGAGGCCCAGACTGGTACCAGGATCAAGGCCAGTTGGCCAGGATGGTCATATTTCGACTTTTTACACAAAGCAGGCCTATATGCTGGTAGGCATGGCATCACAGGAGGGATTTTAAAAAGCTGTGCAGTGTTGGACATAGTGCTTGAATTGACAAAATGCCGATTTAAAAATAAATGTGACTTTATTGCTTGTTTGATACGTTTGAAAGGCAGCAAAGCACCAACCCGCAGCAGTTTCTGGTAGTGGAGAGGAGGAACATATATTTTTAAAAGCAACAGAGGAATAGACAGAGAAGTTCAAATAATTATCTAACTTGTCATACACAAATAATTTACACACAGCTAACCCAATCCGTGGCCCAGCCAGAAAGCCATACATCTGGAGCAGAGAAGCTCAAATTCATATCAGGTGGCATGAATAACATGAAATACAACTGGTCCCACACCAAGGAGCTTGGAGCTGGGAATGATGGCAAAATGTTTTTAGTGTGCCCGATACTTCCGTGAGACAGTAATGTATCAGAGTTATCAGTGTGACCAACATGTTGGTGAGCTTGATGTACCACAGTTATTGTTGTGGATGATAACAAAGCAGACTCATAAGCATTGACTTGATTTCTGTAGGACTCCATTGGGACGTCACTGAGAGCAGGATGCCATTGTGAGTCACACCTCGTGTATTTCCTTGTCCACACACTTGGCTCATTATGTGTGTAGTGATTCACGCCACTGTGATAACTTTCCCTCTCTGTGGCCACAGGGGCTCTGACACACACATACACACACACTTCCTGTCTTTCACTCCCTCTCTCCTTCACTCTATTTATCTTTCCGTCTCTATACGTCTGTTACCATCTCTCCGTATCAAATATCAGAAGTTTCGTATCCGGGTTCTGCTGAGTCACGTACGCACAGGTCACAGGTCACCGGTTACCGCTCGACACGCCGCTGTTGATGAGCGTTCCTCTCTGTGACTGTGCTACAGTCGAGTCAGCACCATGAAAGTAAGACGCCATAAAATATACGCCTTTTAGCAGAATAAAAGGATGATGCTTTTAGCCCAAACCAATCCGTGTCTCACTAAAGAAGACTAGAGAAGAAACAGAGGGGAGGGAGTGCGTGTGTGTGTGTATGTGTGTGTGTGGGAGAGTGGGGGCGCGAGAGGTGGCAACAGATAAATGAACAACGATCGTAACAAATGCCTCTCTTCACCTCACCTCACCTGTCGTCGCCTGTTAGAATATAAGGTGAGCTGATGGCATCCCACCCCCCATCAACGGAGAGAGGGAAGACCGCAGCCCCTGGGTGTGTGGTGTGCACCCGTGCCATTTACACATCCCTCCCCGTACATCACACACACGTAGCGCTCTTCGCTGACCGTTCTTTCAGTGTGCGATGTCAATGTGCGTGCATGAGGCCGCAGCCCACCCATTAGTCAAATTCACCAACATCATGGCACTACCAAAATGATTTTATGTCATGACAGTAAAATGAAATAATCAATGGTAAGTGTGTGCAGTAGAGAAAGATCAGCCACTCACGATAACGGCCTTTGGTCTATTCGTACAAAAAAAGGGAGAGCCCGATGTACAGTCGCTGTTTTAAACTGATCCTAATAGTTTTAAAATTGTATGTTGCTTTAATTCACTTTCGTAACACTGTGTTGGTGGGATATGACAGGTTAATGACCCAGTATGCTTTGTAATAAATTCAAAAAACGGTTCCAAAATTCGCCTTGCAAATCAGGGCTTGTCACATTTTGTGGAGCTCAAATGTAAAGGCCGCAGCTGGCGGAATTTCAGGGAGTTTTAATGTGTGAATCCCTTGAAGAAAGCAGCGAGACGCCCGAAATGCACAGACTCGATTTCATGGAAGGGCACACACCACTTTCCCCAAAGCAAAGAGTGGTGACCTCACAACTGTCACCTCAAGACACACGGGGTGTTGGGTAAAGAGGGAGAGGAGGAGATGAGAGAGGGATGGGTGCTCCCACACATTCATGTCCTAAAATGTTTCAGGAACACGGGATAAATCCTGTCATGCTAATGAAGCCAGTTTGAATCATTTCAGACAGGGGGGGACAGGGCCAGGCAGACAAGGCTAAAGGAGGAGAGAATGAGAGGAGGGGTAGAGTGAGAGGAAAAGAGAAGGACAAAGTGAAAGGAAGAGAGGTGGAGGGAGCCCAAAAAAAAAAGATGTTCAGTAGATCTAAATTGACAAAATTGAACTGGAAAAAAGGTCTACAGAGTTTTAACTTGGCTACTCATCTCCAGTGTACGGGCAGAACAGAATCAGTGTGGTCCGTGTGCAGAAAAACAGGAAATGACACAATAACCCCGACCCCAATGTCAGTTTCCCGTTCTATATTTCAATTAACCTTCGGCAACTCATCAGCAACTCATGCCGACACCGGAGGATGAGTTACGGCTTCATGTGTCGGCCTTTCATCTCACACCTCCCTCAGGGCAATCAGCACATTTCCATCTCGTTTTTATCGCTCCTGCCTCCTGCGCTGCGTGCGGGCGGGCGGGTCTGCCTGCAGCCCCCTTCTCCTGGACGAGGCATTAAAGCGAGGTCATGACTCATCGCGGTCATTAAAGATCCCACGGTACTTGTAACAAAGAGCAGGGGGATCCCCGCTGTACGGGCCAAATTCCCAATCTCTCTCTCAATCTGCCCATCTAATCACCATCGTTTCATTGCGTATATCAATCCCTTGCTCTTCATCTCAGCTGATGCGCTGGTGAGACTTATGGAGCAAAATGGCTGCAAAATGGCTACCGCGCATTATCAGGGTGGGTGCTGCCGTGAGAGAGAGAGAGAGAGAGAGAGAGAGAGAGAGAGAGAGAGAGAGAGAGAGAGAGAGAGAGAGAGAGAGAGAGAGAGAGAGAGAGAGAGAGAGAGAGAGAGAGAGAGAGAGAGAGAGAGAGAGAGAGAGAGAGAGAGAGAGAGAGAGAGAGAGAGAGAGAGGAGACACAGAGAGAGAGAGAGAGAGAGAGAGAGAGAGAGAGAGAGAAAGGGGGTTGGAATGGAGGGGGACAGAGAGAAGCGGAGTGAGGTGCAGGTCCTATGAAATGTTACATGAAAACTGCCCATTATAACAAAGATTGTTGTGGTTTAGAGTAACAGAAAGAAACTGTTGGCAAATGTTACGTCAAACACAAGCAAGGTATGGACTATGGACTTTATGGTGATCCTCAAACTGAAACTATGAGGGCAAAGTGTGAGGGACTCCTTAGGAGAACACACTGGGGGCAGGGCTTGTGATGAGCTGTGCTTTATGAAGGGCCGTGATATATGAGGCAGAAGGCCAGCATCTCAGCTGGTGGTTTGACTGAATCAATATTCGTCCAGGGACAACAGAGATGTCAGTCTTGTGACATAACACGAGACACAGCTGGAGCAACACGTACAGACCAGTCAGCTATGAACGACGAGCTTACCACAAACGTCTTTGCTTTAACATAAATAAGGGCGGTTAAAACCCCGATCAGCCAGCTCAGTGCTCAGCTCTGCAGCCCCACCAGGACAGAACGCAACGAAGGGAAGCAAAAGACTACAAACCACTCGTTTCACCGAGGACTGTTTTCACCACACAGACTGAGACTCTCTCCCGATGGTCTGTGGTCAGCGTTCAGCGAACCCGGTGCTCTCCGGGCCCCAGCAGTCCAGAGAGCGCGTTGATGAGGCTGAGACACAGAGTGACGCACCTGTGATGGTCCCCATCACTCACCCCTTCCCGAACAAACGCTCGTTTAGATGCGCTTTGACCAGTTACCGAAGCCGCCTTTACCAGGAAACGCACGACGGCTCTGCTGGGATTCTGCATTAATAACCTCCTGCGCTGCCAATGCGACTGACGGGGGCACTATAAAAATAAAAATAAACGAACAACAACAACAAAAAAACAGCTATTACCAAATTCTCCTTTGGTGCTGTCCCAGAGGAGAGAGGTGACCTCCCCCAAAAATAACAATTACATTCAGTTCTGACGTTCAAAGCAATCGAAACACAGCCTATTGGAGATGAGAAAAAGGGAACACCAGCCATCAAGCAGCAGAAAATACCCCAAAGCAGTGTTCTCCTTTCCGCGGGGTGTGTGTGTGTGTGTGTGCGTGTGACAATTGAACAGAAAGTGTATACTGTCAGCAAGTGTCTCCTTGTTCCCATTAAAAAAGTATTACACTATTATGTACATGTTAATGAACGCCTCACAGGGAAGAGCAAGAGAACTTCAAATGTATATTTTACCATATTTTAGGCAAAAATAAAGCGCCTTCCTCCTAATGTGCCATCCTGCTTCTTTTAAGCCGCCTCTAGAGACACAGTGGCACGGGCTTTGTTTTTTCAGTTAAGTTTGCTGTTTTTTTCAGAACAAAGGGGAAGTAAAAGACAGTGCGAAGACACTCGCGTCTGAAGAGAGTCTGAGGACAATAAGATGATCGTTCTGGAGTCAGAGGGCAAACACAATGTACGGTGGTGGCTCCCATGCAGAGAGGGCTCAGGTGTCAATATGTGTGTCTTCTCCCTGCCCTTCCCTGACCATCAGGGTCCACAGAGAAAACAGACTCAAGTGTCCAAGCACAGAACAAGTCGAAGTCAAAACCCTTCTCCTGACCTATCAGGTGCATCCATGGAAATGCTCTCTCCCCGACCACCTGAGGACACCACAGAATCTGGGCACTTTTAAATCAGGCCTAAAAACCTTCCTTTTTAACAAGGCCTTTTCTTAACTTGGTGTTTGTTTTTATGCATCTTTGTGTTTGTGTTTGTTTTATGCATCTGTAGCACTTTGAGATGTACTTTTAATGAAAAGTGCGTTACAAATCAAATGTATTATTATTATTACAAGTGTCCCGTTATTGAAATGCATCGATCACCCCTCTTGGCTTTGCTAGACCTCCACTCACAGCTCAGCTCAAAGGAACTGGGGAATGTAGCACTTTTTTTCCATCCTTTCCCTCAAATCACACACACGTGGCACGTGCGCTTGCTTTCGTTTTCCCCAAACCGTATAACACAGCCTTACACCAGTCACCCAAGACTGAAGATATCGAACTTGTTAAAACTGCCAATCTGAAGGCAAAAACACTAGACTGTCACTGGAGACCGCTATGCTCTCTCTCTTAGCCGAGGAGACTAACATACATAAACATAAATCGCCGTGTTACATGTTATACATCCATACAGTTTGACACACTATACATGTGTGTGGGTATACACATTTTATATATTTATGTATTATACTGTGTGAATGTGTGTGAGTGTGTGTGTGTGAGTGTGAGAGAGAGAGCGTGCGTGTGTGTGTGTGTGTGTGTGTGAGTGTGAGTGTGAGAGCGTGCGTGTGTGTGAGAGAGAGAGTGTGTGTGTGAGCGTGTGTGTGTGAGTGAGTGTGTGTGTGTGTGTGTGTGTGAGAGAGAAAAAGAGTGTGTGTGTGTGTGTGTGTGTGTGTGTGTGTGTGTGTGTGTGCATCCGCTTGGACACATTTCCAGTAAGAGGCCGTCTCTGGCCATCCATGGCCTGGGTGCACGTTACTCATGCTCCCACACACACCCTACAGCCGATTCATCAATTATCAAAAACAGCTACAGAGTGTGAGTGTGTTTGGGTGCGGGGGGGGGGTTGCTTGGGCTTTCTGCTGCTCCACACATAACACCCCACCTGTCCCCAGAGCCACCACGCCGGGCCATCGAGGAACAGCAGATGGCGTTAAAGCAGGGAGGGCCAATTTGCATGTAAATGGGTCCAGTAAAAGCTTTGCAGGAAAGAAACCGCATTCACCTGCTGGCCAAAAATCCTCTGGGACGGGATGGGAGGAGTTGGGGGTGGGGCATGTTCTCCTCTCTTCTGCATGAATGGCACGGAAGCTGATCTTCATCAGACTATTAGGGGGGGGGGTGGGGGAGTGCCTTCGTGTGGGATGTTGAACAACCCCTCAAAAAAATACTAAAATAATAATAATACAATATCCCATTACAGCCAGTCCTTAAGGACAACTACATTTTTTCAATGAGAATTAGCATGGCCAAAGATATACACTGCGTGGCTAGACGCCTTTAACAGATGGACAGTTTCACTTCATCAAACCCCAAACACAAAGTGCCCTGCAGACATCAGAACTGGAGAGTGCATTGTGTCTGTGGAGTGCTGTGTAGTGGTTAAGGCACTGAGCTTGTATCCCAGAGGTTGCAGGTTCAAATACCAGATGGGGTATTGCCATTGTACCCTTGAACATGGTACTTAACCTGAATAGCTTCTGTAAATATCCTGCTAAGCAAGTGAATAATGACACATTAAAAATAATCCTTTTTGGCAAAATCCAGGATTAAAAACTTGTGCCCAATACCATCTCAAAACCTTTTTCCTGGAGGAAATATATTGGGTTGGGTCAATATTCTTGTTTGTTGAAAGGCACCAGGTCAGGTGTGTCCATCTGCTATTGAAGATCCATCAGTCTTCTTGGGGGTCGCAGTCCACCGCACAGGCCCCGCCCCCCGCTGCCCGCAGCAACGCACACTGACGGATGGACTGTGACAGCTCCAATCACAGAGAGGAAGAGCAACACTTCATCCATCAGCCACACGATCACTCTCCTTCTAGCCTTCAACAGTATCACTGACACACACACACACACACACACACACACACACAGAGCTGGCGCCACACTAAACACTTAACTCTTCCTCCCCGGTCCGGACGCTGAGCCGAGCGGCTATCAATCGATTCCCTGAGTTTGAAGCGCTTGTGAGTTATGCCGGGTGATCTTGAACTGTGAGAGAGAGCTCCCTTCTGAGGGACTAGCCAAGGCTGACATCTTGACTGAAAATGCGGAATCAGAAGGAGAAAACCTAATGTCTGCCAAAAAGCAGAGAAGAAATCATTCTTGACAGAACAAGCGCGAAATAATCTAATAGGGATTCTTAAATGCAATCAAAATACTCTACGTGTCGGGAGTTTATGCTGATTCTCCCCTCGGTCCAAATCCTGCTCATCTCCACCATATTTCCCTCCTCTTCCAGAAACATGTCTTGGGGAGAGTAGCGTTTTGTGCCCTGTCTGCTAAACTCAGGATTCAAACATGTCGCATAATCTATGACACAACTTTTGGCTTGTTAGCTTTGAGAGCCAGAGTCACTGTGGACCTGATAGGGGGTTTGTTGTACGCCGCTCTGGATAAGAGCGTCTGCCAAATGCCTGTAATGTCATGTAATGTAATGTTTCCCTCATAGCCCACTGTGAGAGGGGGAAGACCAAGGTGGCCAGACGTCCCATCCTGCCCATAACCAGTTCAGTATAGCAGCTCTCTCCCTCTCTGCACATGTACTACAGCAGTGATGACTACACCACGCACCTCGACACATAGAAATGACAAACAAACCTCCAGACACAGACACACACACACACATACATACACACACATCTTCCTCCCCGGTCCGGACGCTGAGCCGAGCGGCTATCAATCGATTCCCTGAGTTTGAAGCGCTTGTGAGTTATGCCGGGTGATCTTGAACTGTGAGAGAGAGCTCCCTTCTGAGGGACTAGCCAAGGCTGACATCTTGACTGAAAATGCGGAATCAGAAGGAGAAACCTAATGTCTGCCAAAGAGCAGAGAAGAAATCATTCTTGACAGAACAAGCGCAAAATAATCTAATAGGGATTCTTAAATGCCGGACCGGTATCAAAATACTCTACGTCTCTGGGAGTTTATGCTGATTCTCCCCTCGGTCCAAATCCTGCTCATCTCCACCATATTTCCCTCCTCTTCCAGAAACATGTCTTGGGGAGAGTAGCGTTTTGTGCCCTGTCTGCTAAACTCAGGATTCAAACATGTCGCATAATCTATGACACAACTTTTGGCTTGTTAGCTTTGAGAGCCAGAGTCACTGTGGACCTGATAGGGGGTTTGTTGTACGTCGCTCTGGATAAGAGCGTCTGCCAAATGCCTGTAATGTCATGTAATGTAATGTTTCCCTCATAGCCCACTGTGAGAGGGGGAAGACCAAGGTGGCCAGACGTCCCATCCTGCCCATAACCAGTTCAGTATAGCAGCTCTCTCCCCTCTCTGCGCATGTACTACAGCAGTGATGACTACACCACGCACCTCGACACATAGAAATGACAAACAAACCTCCAGACACAGACACACACACACACACACATGCTCACATGCTCACGCACTCACCCACATAGACACATACACACACACACACACACACACACACACACACACACACACACAACACAAACACAAACACAGACACAGACACACACAGACACACACACACACAGACACAGACACACACCACACACACACACACACACACGCACGCACACACACAAAGCTGGCGGTGGTGTCCAGGCGCAGAAGAGAGAGGCCCTACTTCCTCCATCATGCTGCAACTGTTTTGGACACACCATCACAATGCATTAACGTCATTATCCTTTGCCTTGCGACAACCCGCCTCTCTACCACCCCACCTCCTGCACCCCACCACCCCCCACCCCTCCCAGCCAAGTCTCACTGAAAGAAAACCTGAGCTAGCATATGGTAATTACCCGGGAGGTTTCAGAAGGGGGTTGATTCAATTACTGCAGCGATCACATTGGCTCCGCATTCGCAGAAATTCACAGCAATTTTCGAAACACAAGAGCCGTCCGTGGCGTTCCGTCTCCGGCTCAGTTGTTGCGTGGTTGGTTATTTATACGATATACCACCCAGTCCCATTATTACTGCGCCCCAGGAAAGCTGGCCCCCGGCCTCGTTATTACAGTGGCACGGGGAGCCGCCTCCCCAAGTCCCATCATTGCAGCTCCCCGCACCTGGGAGGCAGCCTGTGTTTACGGGGTTTGTTTTGGTTGCTTTGCTTTTCTCTTTCATTAGAGACGGAGCGCATAGCACTCCCCAGCCCCACCAGCCCCCTCTCCCAGTGAGTCTGTCTCTCCCGCTTTACCTCTCCCTCCTATTAACAGGTTACCTTCTCTCATCTGCCACCAGAATAACCACCACCAGTGTGTGTGTGTGTGTGTGTGTGTGTGTGTGTGTGTGTGTGTGTGTGTGTGTGTGTGCAAGCATACCTGTCTGTGTGCGAGTGTGATCGTATATGGCTGTTTGTCTGTGTGACTGACTATGTGTGTGTGTGTGTGTGTGTGTGTGTGTGTGTGTGTGTGTGTGTGTGTTATTATTACAGTATTATACAGAAAATATACCAGGGCCTGGTACCGAAAACCTTCAGGTAGAAATGTTTTCTATATTTCCCCCATACAATTCATGCACTTTTATGCATGTCAGTAAAATGTTAATTGAAGTATCAACAAAAAATATTTTTGTATCTTTTTTTAAATCATTCATGGTTTGACAAATCCATGTATGCAAAAGGAATACCTCAGGGAAGATGTTTCCTCACAATTCAGAGGCAGCTGTACATTCACCTTTAGTAAAATCCTCGGTCACAAGTGTCTGCTGCGCTCAACCTTTTTCACACATAGATCAGCCACAGTATGACTGACACCCACCATGTGTCAGGATACTCACACTTCTTGCACCCAGAACCCGCCACACAAAAACACAGTTTACACCTGCTGGCCAGGTGACTATCCCATCCTCCACTGGTGTCTGGATGCTCTCAGAAGCAAAACGTTTTTGGGGGGATCCAGAGATAACAAGATAAAAGGACTTTATACTCACTCACTCACACATACACGTGCACACACACATGTACACACACACATGTACACACACACACACACAGTTAAAACCACAGGAGGGCAGGCATTTCTTTTTCGGGGGTTTGAGGGGCGCTGCAACAGGCAACACTCTGAACAATGACACCATTTGTGTTTGTGTGGGGTTAAGGGAGGGGGTGGGTGGGGTTAAGGGAGGGGGTGGGGTTAAGGGAGGGGCGGGTGCATTGTCAGGGATCTCACATACTCTCCCTGGTGCTGAGCGTGACACCCTGTACCTGAGTGGCGTGGAACCCGATCCCCCGTGCCGACGAATCACAGAGCTCGCATCAAAGGAACCTCACCTCATCCCATCTCATCTCATCCACCTCTTCCGCACAGCACACTGGAGCTCCGCCTCCACAGCCCACTCGCATTCACGAGGCCAGAGGGTCCGCCCCGCCCACTGCTGACATCATTAGAGCCGTCCCCCAATGGGCACTGACCCACCAGCACATGAGCAGGGCCAGAGAAAGGAAGAGGATCTGCTGGTGACAAGGTCTCAGTGCCCTTTTCAGCTTCAATGGGCACTAAAGAGAAGCCGCTTTCAAAACTACAAAGCTGGAAGGCTGGCAATACAGGAAGGAAAAAAATATCGAAATCTCCTGAATGTTGTTGGAGCCTTTGTGTGGAGTTCCGAATAAGTTTAATCAGATTTTAAAAAAACAAAGCTTCACAGATAAAAGAGAAGAGAGCATCGCTGTTACTCTTCATCACATATTTACACCCTGGTCAGAGCCTAAGGTGGCTCCGCAGACATAATATATAATAATAATAATATATGCCATTTAGCAGACGCTTTTATCCAAAGCGACTTACAGTAGTGAATGCATACATTTTTCAGTATATGTGGCCCCAGTGGGGACATATACCCTTCCGTCTCAACACATCACACACTTCCATGAAGGCAGCTCTCCTTCACAAAAACAGGACAGTTGGAAATCCAATAAAGTGTGCAAGACTTTACAACAATGAAGCTGAAAACCCCCGCCCCCTTGCTGCAACCCCCCCCTCCCTCTGCCCAAATGCATTGCTGAGTTCCAGGAGACAGTTTCAAAGATGTTCCACGCACTGCCTGAAGACGTTTGATGAATAAAGTCTGACTGGGTACACAACACATTTTCTGGGTACACAACAAATTTAACTCATGCTGTCCATCGATAACAAACACTTTCTTTTTTTACATTTTGTATTTTTTTGTTCGTCTGTTTGTATGTCTGTCACGGACATAGCAAAAGCATTGTAACAATGTAAAAAAAGGATCAGATGCATTGCCTTAAGTGTTTATAGCCGAAGGCTAATTTCCAACAGCTGTCGACAATAACGACAAAAAAGTACACACACTCAAAACTTCCACACAAAGTGTGCCACCTGCAGCCACCTCACGGGTTGTGAGGCTGCAAATAATAAAACAAAACAAAACATCTGTAAATGACATAATGACAGCAATCATACATACTTCTAAAGACTATTTTCAGAAGTTCACAAAATGTACAAAGGTTCTTAACAATTCCAAAAACATTTATGTCTGAAAGCGGGGAGGACCCTTCAGGAAGAGGTTCCTTTAAACTGAGCGAGGCTTTTAACATCAGCACATACGGGTCAAACTTTTCAGAAAGGCTCTCGTTTTACACAAGATTCATCAATTCACAAAAGCATAGTAGACTGTGTTTGGATTTTTTTGAATCAACTCTGCCGATTCTGAAAAGGTAAATGGACGCACATTTACAGGAAGTGGTAAGTATCTGGCAAAGTCCAACTGGCGATTAACCGTCTCACTCAAACAGACAGAACTGGGGATGGAGGGGGGGATAGCACAAGTGAGAGAGAGAGAGAGAGAGAGAGAGCCATATCCATAGATTATTGTTTGTCTTCCTCTTCCTCAGACTCCTGACACTCCCTCACACGTTGATAGCCACACGTACTCCCACAATGCATTGCGGCATCCATCGGCCAGCCAGGCTGGATCCTCCCTGCTTAATGACGCTTAATGAGCCGCAGTTAATGCAAACTTAAGAGTAAAGGAGAGGAATAAATCTTAGACTCTGCTGGCGTCAGGCAATTTCAATAATGCAGACACCAAAGGCCCGGACAAGCTTTCAAGCCACTTTTAAAGACAGCAGTAAAAAATAAAACCTTTCTGGCCCTACTCGACTTAACGACTACGTTCAGCAACTGTTTGTTTTGGTCTGCTACACACACACACACACACATCAGTCATGGCTGACTCTTCTGAAGCCTTTTAGCCGTTCCTATATCCAATCCTCTGTCGTAAAAGTTTTTTTTCTCTAATTTTATTAGATTTTTCTCATCATTTATCCATCCATTTAATCTGTCCTTAAAAGAAGCCTGGAAAACATCTTATATCTTTCCTCGGCCTTAGCCTTTTTTTCCCCTTTTCTGAGAGAGCAAGGAGCAGCGAGTGGAGACAATGCACTGCCTGTGGTATAACGCTCTCCATTATTCATGGAATATTGTGTGCAAAGCTGGGCTCTTTCAAGCTCACTGCTCCCTCTGCTTGGGTATCAGGTAGAAATGGAGGGAGGAGCCCTGCTCAAGTGTCTCGGTTTTCGGAGAGCGCTTTAGTGCCTCAGCGGGCCCGAAGCCACCCGCCTGACACTTCAATGCCGTCCTGAGAGACGTCCTTATTGAAGTGTGTAACATGATGAAATCAATATGAAATCTGACAAACCGATCCTTCTGTTCTCGAAGTTTTGTTTTCCCAACAGAAAGCGTGCAAACAATGGAAAACAAAAAGCTTATTATTTCTTAAGGGAGGAGTTGCTTCAAACGGTCTTAATTTCCTTATCTAAATTCCATTGTTTCCAGAATTGACAGTCTAAGGATACATGTTTACATCTTCCCTGCATCTCAAGTAGCCGGTTGTACCATTTAACTCAACGAACCTGTGATGTCCCACCTTTATCAAACAAACCACAAGTCACAGTCAATTTACAAGTTAATGGACGAAGACCAGTAATTGGCTGTACACAAGACATTGACAGGGGGGAGGGAGTTGGTATCATATCTGCCTAGCAGCAGGAGAGAGCGGAGAGGAGGACTCTCTTTCGTTGGAGGATCAAGAAGTTTCCAACAAAGCAGTAGGGTGCTCTATCACACTTATGGGGGGAGGGCCATGTGGGAGGGAGAGAAAGCAGGGTGCGCTGGGAGCCCCCTGATTAATGGCTGTCCGAATGGGAAAGGGTGACGTGGCGCCAACTCACTGGCACTTAGACAAAGACCCTGCGTTGATCCACTATTACATTTTACATTTACATTTTAGGCATTTAGCAGATGCTCTTATCCAGAGCGACTTACACAGTTTTTTTAAATTTTCTTTACATACAATCCATTTATACAGCTGGATATTTTACTGAAGCAATTCAGGTTAAGCACCTTGCTCAAGGGTACAACAGCAGTGTCCCACCTGGGAATTGAACCTGCAACCTCTGAGTTACAAGCCCAGCTCCCTAACCATTACACTACACTACACTGCCAGCCCCACTATGTTAACAGACATGTGCTTTCATACCTGGGCCCTATGTGGGTCCATTCAGCCCAAGGTTCTGTTCGGGCTCTGAGCCCGCATCTGGAACAGGGATCCACAGGTGGTACAGAACTGGTACTTTTGCCTGTGGTGCAGGACCTTCTGACAATAGTGCTTTAGCGCACACAGGACAGGCAGCGTGGGGCCAGGGCCAGGTCACTGTGCACAAGACCAGGAGGTGGAGATGGCGGGGTACACTGCCGTTGTACACCGCACACAAATAAATCTGCCAGCAGGATTAATTCCAATTTAAATCATAATCAATGAAAGAGCCTGAATGATGGGGGCGTCAAGGCAAATGAATACTGTAAAGTAATACTGTAATGGAATAAATGGTAAAGCAACAGCACTTAATGTATGCAAAGTGTTCGATATGACGCCTCTCTCCGATGCTGATTTACAAGTAAACAACTCAATTTAAAAAATAATTGTAATGGACATATCAAAGCGTTGGCTTCAAAACGGTTGTTGGCACCCGTACAGATTTTTGATCAGTTTAGATACAGTATTTGTGTTCATGATGCAGAAATTATTAGTTCATCTGGCTAGGGCAGAAACAGAGACAGAGAGAAATATTCCCATATTGAGGTTGTAACCCACTACAGCACTACACAGCCTTAACTATTCTGCTCCAAATCCGCCCCCCTCCCCATTGTATGGAATGTCTAGATGCATGCCAGCAGTGGAATGCCTAGATGCATGCCATGCCACCTAGATGCCTGCTGCATGCCAGGGGCAGGCAACAAAAGTTTAAAAAACAACCCTAGTCCTTCCTCAGCTCTGCATAATTTTATTTAAAAAATTATTTTTCAGATTTTACCCCGTTTTTCTCCCAATTTAGTAGCCAATTACCCACCGTGCTTAGTTCAATCCCCCTTCCCTCATAGTTTGCTGCCGTAGTCCTGTGACCAGCAGTGACAAGGGCCAAGCGCTGCCTCCTCCGAGACAACACTCATCGTGCCGTCAACTGTAATTCCGGCACCCTAGAACCACTCCTGTGTGTGTGTCAGCTTCCCTCCCCCCTCCCTGCGGCGGACAGCCAAATGCCGCCCCTGGTGGCGCTCCCGGCCAGAGCCGACTCTGGCGAGACAGGGAATCGAACCCCGGTCTCCATGGCCAGTGTCAAACGTTGTAACCACTGGACCACGCGGGAGGCCTTCCTCAGCTCTGCATTACTTAACTGACGTCGTTCATTAGCTGGGTACTCAGAATTACCCGTGGCTTCTGAGAGAATATATAAAACAAAACACACTGTAATATCAGATGAGCGGCGTGAAACCTTCCTTCCCTGAATCCATGACCCTCCCGGTGCACATCCGCACAGCACACCAGGTGAGCTTCCTGAGTGCGTCACGGTCAACACCGAGCAAGGTTCCCACAGAGTGCAGCCAAGAGTGCAACTCCTCCCTGCGACTGCGTCCAAAGTAAACGCATCCAACCGAAAGACAGGGACACATGAGCTCACTGAAATAATTCTCCCCGGGCAATAATCATTAACAGGAGGGCCCGACTGGTGGGCGGCTCAGTCACAGTGATGTCATAATCCTGTTCCTTGGCACAGGGACACCCAGATGGAGCGGCGTTGGGGTCAGTCGACGGGAGTATGACAAACAGAAAGGCAGAAAGCGCAGGGGAGGCATGGAGGTCTCTAACCGGCACATCGTCTTATAATACTTGTGTGGAAGGCGTCGGTCTGGACAGGGGAATCGGGGTGATTAACGGCCACGCCTACTAGCCAGGGCACACAGCTGTGTGCCATTTTCTTAATGCACCTGTGTGCTTAAAACTGCTCTTCTCAGTAGGCGGCTGGGAGAGGAACACCCAAGAGAGAGAATAAAAAATGGAAACCTGTGTCCCAAACACGTGAGGTCTTTTGTTTATCTTTGTATTTCATGTACATGCTCTCTCTCTCCCCCTGAGGGACAGGAAAATGAGACTGCAGTCCGCAGAGCGATAACAACAATCCCTGCGTCCTGCTGTTCTTTACCCTTCCTGGTTCTATTGCGCGGCATGCGACGACTATTATGTGAGCAATTTCATAACAAGATAGCAGCAACGTTTTTAGAAGCAGTATTTCACCCACTTTCTTTACTTGTAATGTTAACATTTGGGGAATTCCCTCACTTGGGCAGCACCTGCAATTAATTGATGTGCAACAAGGTCTGACACAAGCTCAATGATTAACCAATGATTTTGACTCTCCCTGTAAAACAATGTCACTGACACTGTAAACACAAGAGAATCTGCTGGCCTGAGTGCAGGGCTGGTTCCCCCATTGTGTTTGCCCTTTGAGGCAGTTTACAGAAAGGGATCAGCACCTACGCAGACAGGTGAGCAGGGGCCGTATCTCAGAGTTCTCTCTGGTGTTTCTGCTCACTAAGCTGTCAGGTTCAATTGACTTTTGAGGGACAGAGAGAGAGAGAGAGAGGGAGAGGTAGAGGTAGAGAGAGGTACAGTACAGAGCTGGTGAGGGCAAAAGGCAGGATGAAGGGGGAGAAGCAGAAACAAAAGAGAAGGAGAGAAAGAGAGAGAGGAAGGGAGAGAAAAAGAGGGAAGGGAGAGAGACTACTGCTGAAAGATGAGTGAAACACAGGGCCCTCTCCTGTACCACAGCTGTGCCATCTCCATCTGCCATCCTTCCCTACTGCCAGTCCAAAATCCAAGTTATTTCATCTCTCTCTGCCTATCCCGTTCACTTCTCCCCATCTCTTAAGCCAGCCCAAATCCCTTCATCCTTCTCTCCCTCCTCCTCCTCCCCTCCTCTTCCTGTCCCTCTACCTCTCTCTCGCGCCGCCCCTCGCTTCGCTCCTCCCTCGACGGCTCGTCGGCAGGCAGCACTGTCTCTTCCCCCTTCAGTCCAGGGGGGCCTCTGTGTTTACACCAAACACACACACCGAACACTCTCGCTCTGACACACACCACCACAAAGTGTGACAGCTCGCTCCCAGTGGGCCAGCGTGAATACGGAGACGAGCCCTCCCTAGAAACAAGAGAACGCTCCTACCAGCCAGCCACGGCAAACCCAACCGCAACCGTAAACAGTGATGTCTGCATTCTGCTCCTCTGCAGACACGCCGTCTCCAGTCACTGTTGGGGCTTCTGCATTTAGCCGTGCCGTACCGTCACGGACGCATCACGTGGAGCGCGTTCCCCTCCAGTGAAAATGATTACACAGCAAGGTGCTGGGTGGGTCAAAGGTCACTTCGGCTCTCGTCGTTCAGGAAGAAGTCCTTGTAACAGGATCCCCCCGCCGCCAAGCCCACCAGGCCTCCCATGGGTGAAGCTTAACGCGGAGTCCGGAGGGAAACGTTCATTTAAGGTAACGGCAGCGAAAGAGAACGTCCCTGCGGTCGTTCAAGCATTGCCGTCTTTGTGTGAGCGCAGGCATGCTATCGGCTAAGCCATCTTCAGACCTTTTAAGCATTCGGGTGTTACAATGATATCAATGTTTCGGGGGTTTTGGTGACTTGCAAGAGTTTGCACTCTACTGCACATTTGTGGGGCATTTGTCTGTACATTTCTAAATTAGCTCAATGGTGGACAATCTCACCTGCACCAAAAGAACACCTTGTTCTTAGTCTGTGATAAAAATAGTTCTTACTAATAAAGCAGAACAGCTACCTGTGGGTGAGTAGTACTAGACTTGTAGAACAATGAGTATGGCCCATCTGCATGCATATTTGAACATAGCAGTTTCTGTAATAGGGTGCCCTTTGCATGCATGTGGAGCACGACATACAAACACCTGAACATACTCCTAATACAAGCGCCAAAACAAGTTACGGTTTTCCATCTTAAAGAAGAACTCAAATCAAAAGCAGTTTAACTCAGCTTTTCCTAAATAGATTTATAATGATCATATCAATACACCAGCTTATTTTCAATCAGTTACCACCTGCAGTAATTATGGCAGTCGAGAGGGGTGCAGAACGGGGTCTGATTTGATTAGTCCCGCTGGGTCGGCGCGCTAACAACTCCTCTGAGAAACACACCAATCAGCCTGCAGAATTGTGCCACATGTCAGACATGTAATCCTCCAATGTATATTCTATCTAAAGTCCTCCGATGTATATAGCCCCTGCTGGATCACACAACCTTATGTGTCATAGGGCAGGCCTTACACAGGCCTTACGCAGCTAAAGGTGCCTAAATCCCCCCGCCCCAATCCTCCCCACTCTTAAATCAAGCTAACCGTCATTCCATATCTCTTCAGACTTTCTTCTAAAAGTAAGAGTCCATCTAACCACTTTCCACAGCCACACACCAGGGTGCACTGCTCCTGCTCTCCAGAACCTCAAATGACAGCGATGGTGTGATCTTTAAGAGAACCGCTGGGGGTGTGGGACCAATAGAACCCAGCAGAGCCATTTCAGACAGAACCAGAAGGAACATCTGAGGGAGTAAACCCGTTTGATTCTGTTTGTGTGGGAGATTGGCTTCTCTTAAGTTCCAGCGGCTTTCCATTTTTTCCCCCACAAATCCAACATGTTAATACTATTACCATCCCCATGATATTGTCATCTGAGGACATAAACCAGATCTGTATCTCCCTGGGATAGTGACATGTCTTCGCTTTTCGTGGCCTCCCATATTTTATATGAAAATCTGATGTGTTAATACTGCTATTATCATCCCCAGGGGAGGATGGACACTGGAGAGAAAGTTATTTATAGCCCACAGTATTACTGTTGCTTCACTGGCCACGTTCCCGCTGATGAGAGCGTCCGCTCTGTGGTACTGGGTCGGAGATTACACAGGACACACGACTGGAAGACGCAGGGGCTCGGGCAGCGAGGGTTATGTGGAGCGTGCGCACGCACTTACTTCAATCGTTTTTAAAAAGTACCGTAAATAAGGAGGAGATGCTGATGCGATCTGATGCATGTTGCGTAATGCGAGCCATGAGCCAGCGGACGAACCCACTGTCACCGTGGTTTCTGGACATTCTGGTCATTTTGTTAACGATGACAATTTTGCACCGGAGAGAAGCTCAATGATCAACATAGGATACTGGGTAAGAAAGACTTATGAGAGGATTTCACACACGCATCCCATCAATTTCCTATCTTCTAAGTCAAAACCACATCAATTTAAGTTTAACTGAGAATGTTTAGAAAGCCTGCTCTCTGTCAATGCTTGTGCCTGTCACTTAAACTTCCAGCTGGTCTGACCTTCTTGGCTTGATATTTGGCTTGGCTATTTAAGCAGCATTACTTACTATATACTAGACCATGCTGTGGCCATAAACCACGATACCACTTGAAATTGTTCCTATTTCTAGAAGCAGTGAGTAATCAACACAGAAATGGCATGCTCACTTACTCATGTGCAAAAGCACATACCAACACACGCAGGCGCACGCACACATGGCAGCGTGACACACATACTGATGTCAATGCTTCAATTTGCTTCAAACACAGCAGCAAACTCCTGCTTCTAAAACTCACTCTCAATAAGCAACATGGGCCTGTCTGCAGGTTAAGGGATGGGAGTGGGGCTGGCAGTGTAGTGTAGTGTAATGGGTAGGGAGCTGGGCTTGTAACTCGGAGGTTGCAGGTTCAATTCCCAGGTGGGGCACTGCTGTTGTACCCTTGAGCAAGGTACTTAACCTGAATTGCTTCAGTAAAATATCCAGCTGTATAAATGGATTGTATGTAAAGAAATGTAAACTGTGTAAGTCGCTGTGTAAGAGCGTCTGCTAAATGCCTAAAATGTAAAATGTAAAAATGGAATGAAATACGACAGGGCTTCCTGTTATATCTGTGTCATGAGGCATTACCAAAAAACAATGCACTCGCACATTCACTTTGATTTGTGAACAAACACGTTTCTCAGCTGGTGACAGTCGCATAGACAAACTATGTGATGTCAGTGGTTTGTATCTTTTGGCCAAGAGAAAAATAACCACCTTCTTCTTTCTCTCTGTCTCTTTCTGTCCCTCTCCTCGGATAGTGAAAATGAAAGAAAAAAAAAAACTGAAAGAGGTCTTTCACAGTTTCAGCCAAGTGCATATCTGGAGAGTGGGCGTTGTCTCCTGTGCTGCTCTGCTGGGGCTCAGGAGGACAACAGCAGGCAAACAGTAACCATATGGTCAGTTATAGCCTCGGGGCTGACCACACCTCTGATCGACTGACCCCTCCACAATCCCTCGACTGCATTATATCACTCCTGGGCGGTGCACTAAGAGACTTTGTGACTCTCCACGAAGTACAGCCTGCACACACAGAGATAGCCTGCCAGTACACCGTACAGTGATGTCAGTGAAGAGGATTGAACATGCTGCCCTCTGCAGAGCACGGGGAACACACATGCACATCATGCACAGGGCAACACCTATCAGATCACACGCAGACATCTGGGTTAACAAACATTGTCTATGAGGGGACAGTGGTGGTGACGCCCACAACAAAATATCTACTAGTTGCATCAGGCCACAACAGAAAACCAGTGAGCCAACAAAGACTCACATACAAGTCACGCCACTCGGATCAGGAACGACAGTGTTAACCAAGTGGCTGGGAAATACGGCCACTATTTATTTTCCCCAACTAGGCACCAACTGGCGCCCGATACACCCTGTGTATCTGATGTGTAGTGAGCTTGTACTGGCGCACTAGGATGCCATCCATTATTTCAAAAATAGCATGCTATTTACTCAACACTGGTAGGCACTTTGTCAAGCCAAAAGTAGGACTGGTGATGCCTTTGCTTGTTCTTCATCTGACAACATGAAGAACCACACTATTTCAAAGGGTGTCATTAAATGAAAACTTCAATCTACCCTCAGAAATTGTAATTGTAAGTTGGAAATCAAATTTTAAAAAGTGGCACACCCAAATTTAAAAACCTGCATTTGGAAGGGAGTTGTCTTGCTTGTTGGTTTGTTGACCCTTAATACTTTCCTACAGTAACGGCATGTTTCGCTGACACTGTAGGAAAATGTATGATAAGATTGTGCATATTTTCCCCCTACCTGATGATGATGCATTTGATCCTCACTGGCAGATTGTTACATTTCATTTAACCTGTTTCCAAATAGTACCGGTTTATGCTTGTGAACCTACACGAATGCAGCTGTCTCCGATGTTACCATACTGTAACATGTCGATTTTATTGAGCTCCGAGGTGAAGGTGTGCCTATATCATCACACCCGTAAAATTAAAGTTACCGCGTGACAGGGAGAAACATGCTTTATTGGCAGTGATAGTCTACTGTGATAGTCGAATCAGAAATAAACATTTGTCCTCAACAATTGTACAGTGTTATTGTTAAATAGCAAGGCTATCTTTGTTATGCTTGTTTCGCGGTGTAGGATCCAGTTCATTGCTGGATGTTTCATAAGAATGTTGAGGTTCATTGACGAATATTTTGCTGATTAGGCTACTAAAAAAACTGCATGGTCGACAAGATGCTAATTACGAAATTAAGAGCTATTACAATTCTAATGAACTATTTTAAAATACAGCAACGTCAGACGATGTGGCTCAACTAGATATGTACAGTTACTTGTCTAATAAATTCGCTCCACAGTTTCAACCTTACTTCCTCGATTATCGTTCCCGACCAGACAATGATGTAGGCTATAATTACAAAGCCAGTACAAAGCATCAAGCCGAATGAACCGGCCTTGTACGATAGGATATGTGGGTATGTTTTATAAATATATACAATTTTTAAAATCATAAAAAGATGGAAGCATGTTTTACTACATATAATTTAAAAAGAAAGAACTCATAAAATATGGAAGCTTGTTTTAGATTGTGTCCAATTTCATTCCAGTAATGTTCACAAATTCCAGTTGATTTATTTATTTTTACCCGAGTAACTGTTCACATTTTAGATGTGTTATTCTAATATACTGTACTATAAGCTAGCCTATATAGAAGAAAGCACAAGATTCCGATGAGTCCCATCTCAGCTCGTCGTTAGACTGCCTGCAGTCATATTCCTTGCCAAAGAGAGGTGGCACCAACCGAAAACAAGAGACAACAACGTGTGCAACTACTATGCATATCTAGCGTACAATGTGTACAACTAGCCAGGTGGTACCGCACTCCTTCCCTGATGCCAATAAATAAATAAATATATATATATATATATATTATATATATATATATATTAAGTGACTGCTGAACAGATTCACTACAACAAAAATGCAACTAGCCGTTATTTGTAATAAACCTGCAGAGGTCTACTAAAATTGGGACCAATCACAAAAATGATAGCCCCCAAAACTACAGAATTTCGTAAACAATGGTGCCACAGCTACTTGATGCATAATGGTATGTGGGCTATTAAACATCCTACCAAAATAATGATGACATAAACCAAAACCGAACTAACCGGGTCACTAAGAGAATGAATTAACCACGTAAATACGTTTCGTAAAGCGTCAGGACCAGAAGCGAAACTGAAATATTAGTTTCATTAAAATTCACATTTGAGTGACATAATTATCGTCAATGGATCAACATGCTGGCTAGTGATTTCACTGCCCCTCGCTTGCTAGCTACTTGATTCATTGCCTTGAAAAGGCAGCAAGGTAATTAATTGCTTATATTCAAACACGTATGTGATTTATGATCAGCGAAATGGTCGATGTGCAGAAAGATAATGACAACAAAAACAAAATAAAAATGCATAGTTCATGCAATGGACATACAATCCACAGTCTGCGTCTGCATATGCAATGTGGGGGATTTACACGCTGTAAACGTGAGTTAAGTATTAAAAAGCATCACACGGGCACAACTTGAGGTCGGCAACACCAAACATGAATACATTTACCTCTACTACCCTGCCGTTTCAATGTTGCACTCTTGCCTACGCGTATAGCATGGACATGCTCGCTGTTCTCATTAGATGGCTTTATACCGTTGCATACGGCTCGTATAACAGCTTCCTCGCAAACGCTTCAAATGGTTAGACAGCACTCACCGCTACCGGTGTTGTAAGGGAAATACGAAAACCTTAAGTCTCACGTTCAAACACTCACCTCTTGTTGTCTTGATGCAGAAAATCCCCAGTGCTATTCCCACTCTCGTTCACTCATGCACACGACATACGTACTGCTCCCTTACCGATTCCTCCTTTCTTCCTCACAAACTTGTCTGTCTCCGGCTATTGTCAGGCACATACGAAACTGCTACATAGCAACGCCCGCCCACCAAGCGCTCTGCTAATATGCAACTGGTCACCCCCAAAATCTACCTTTCAGCAATTGATCTCACTCGCAGTCTGTCTTGCATGGAAGGCGGACACTGCACCAGCGAAGGCGGACCCAGTTGTGGCAGATTCAATGTAGCCACTCAGTTCTGTATGGAGACATGGCCGGCAGATGGTGACGTTATCTAAGCTACGTCATTTTTATGGCCCAGACATTAAAGAGGTAAAATGACGTAACCTTATCCGAGCCACTGTTTTTACATTGTAATATCTTTCGATTCAGAGCTGTACTTTGGGAATTTACATATTTGTAATTGGATTATTATTTATGCTCTGAAAGCATACATTAAATCACGTTGGTAGAAATTATAAATACAATGTAGTTGAATAGTTTATATTACTATGTATAACTATTTATATCACTGTGAAACACAATCTGGACCCAGTGTTAGTAAATATGCACAACCACATTTTATGTGACGAAACAACATCTAATTTATTGACTGTTTTTGACAGGTTGCTTCTCTCGTTTTTAAAGCAGCCTGATCACTTTACGCAATTCCTTTCGTGGAAGTATGAAATGGCTTTGGATGTATGGTAAGTGCTACACTGACATCTGCAGGGCTGTGTAGGTTTTGTTTCAAGCGAAGAGGCCCTTCTCCCAGAAACCCGTGTCCCCGTGTAAAAATATCCTATCCATAAACGAACAACATGACACTTAGAATATATCTGTTTATGGGAACTCAACCGCATATGAAAATATCAAGCTTTTTACGCACGCAATTCTGTACCAATCCCATTCCAACTGGTCCAATCTACGTATAGATATATGGTAGAAAAACGCTATTGTTGAGTGTACTGTAATATGAAAACATCTGGACAGAGACCCAAAGGACACCTGGCTGATGTTTTTTATTTGTATTATATCCAACAACAGATTATTATGATTTATAATATTTATATTATATATATAATATAATTATATTATTTATAATTATAGTTCTTACATTTAGAGATGTGTGTTTACATTTGATCTAAATATAAAAATCAACATATCTGAACCTACTTTAAAAAATTACAACTACAACAGGTTATCACATGTGCACAGCATTTATGCTCCTTAAATATGTAAATGAACATTATTTCAAAGCAATGACTCCCTGTGTCCCTAAATTCCTAATATGACACAATTGTCTACTCCTGTGCCGACTCCCTGTCTGGAGCTGTTTAGGACCTCCAATAATCTTTTAACTCTGCTTTTAATGAGTGAGCTCAAATTGGTTTTGAATTCAGACAAAACCAAATGTATGCATTTCCCCATATCACAACCCAAGCTTGTTACTACCAATATCTCTACTTCTGAATCTTCTACTACCTAGGAATCTGGCTGGCTGGATGAAAAGCTTACTTTTAAACACACATTGAAAATCTTGTTAAAAAACTGAAGATTAAACTGGGTTTTTATTTTTAGAAATAAGACATGCTTTAACTTTGCTGCTATGGCGTCAATATGAACGTAATCTTCTGTTCTTATCAGGATGGAAATATACCTACAGTAGGCAATTACTGTGTAAGTCTTGTAACAGTTGTGCAATTATTTATACAATATTAAAATGCTCATGATATTTCTTTTAATTTTTTAATTAAGCCTTATTTAGCCTTTTTTTAAACTTTTTAATTGGCCCTTAGTATATAATTGAGACTTGTGTAAATGTTATGTAAGTGTATATGCATAGACTGGTCGCAGCTACATTTATCCCGATGATAGATTATGGTGATGTCCTTTACATGCATGCTTCTGCTACCACCGTCCATGCTATAGACACAGGTTACCATGGAGCCCTATGCTTTATTTAAAATGCCAAATATCTTACACATCATTGTTATTTGTACAATAGGGCAGAACTGACCTCATTACTGTAGATGGCAACATTGGCATATTTTCATTTATAAATCCATTATAAGGCAACTCCCTGATTATTTAAATCACCTTTTAATTGGAACACCAGTTCTTATAACCTGCGTTCTCAGAGCCTCAGAGCCTCCCTCGCACTTCCACAGAATTTGGAAAGATGGCTTTTAGTTATTATGCTCCATGGTCCTGGAATATGTTCCAGAAAGATACTAAACTGGAATACTTCTTCCCTATGGGTGATTTTAAAAGTATTCTGCAGAGCTTAAAAACTGAGGTTTTCAGCTGTTTTACTCGAGAATGTGTAATGTGTAACTTGTAACTTGTTGTGTTTTGTGTATTGTATGGGAACATGATCTGCTTGTTGCTCTTTTTGAGCCAGCCCTCCCTTCTAAAAGAGGGATATCTCAATGGAACTCACTTCGTTGAATAAAGGAGAAATAAAATAATAATAAAATAAAATGTTGGCTAGTGAAGCCTGGGGAATATGCCACTAAAATGTCGTGTGCCATTCACTGTCTTCAGAGTTTGTGTTCTGCGCCCTCCACTGGTGTTCCTACATCACACACTTTTTCTGCAATACTGCGCTACTGTAGCTAGGGCAAGGTCCATACATAAACATGTGCAGCCGCGCAGCGACTTCCGTGTTCTCTTGAGATCACTCGCAACTACCGGGGATCATAATACCTCATAGAAACGGGCAGTACAGCAAGGCGCTGTCCGTAAAGTTGTCTGACGTCCGACTTCGAGGAAAGAACAGGAGACGTCGCATTGCAATGGCCGATCTCAGCGTTTCTCTATCCCTGCTGGCGCTTGTTGTGCTTCTCAGCGAGGCTACAAGGAAAACAGCCACGAAACTGTTCGCCAGGACGGAGTATTGCATTTATGTGATGGAAGTCATCTCGACCTTTCAGCTCTGTGTCTGCACCCATGAGCTGAAACTCCTGGGCGAGGTGGGCCGAATCGAGCCGCATATTGGATTGACTCTCACATACCTCGTCTCTGTGGTCCACGCGTTGACATTCCACGGAGCTTTTGGCAACCCGTCTGGCGCACTCGAGCACCTTTACCGCAGGAACCTTACGGGCAAATGTGCTGTTGCGCGGGTCGCCTGTCAGATTGTCGGCGCCGTGGTGGCACGCGCGGTGGTACCCTACGTGTGGGCTCTGGGACTCTCCGATTTACACCTTAGGCACAAACTGTTCGGATTCAAATGCCTAAGCCCAATTAACGCCACGCTGCCGAGAGCGGCCGCGGTGGAGTTAGCTTGTGCGTTTGCGGTACAAACCGCAGTTACACATATGTACAAGGTGGACGAAAAATATCGTGCCCATGTCATAGCAGCAGTCATCACAGCCTTGGTCTATGCAGGTTTGTCAGCTCATCGACTATCTTTTACTGCCAAGCAAGTGGGTTTATTGTGCATGTAATTTGTTTGTGATCAGACGTGAAACAAGTTTAACTAGTTTACTCGCATCGTAGTATAAGATAAGATCAACTTTATTTATCCCCAATGGGGAAATTCTGTGTCACACACAAAGCTCCAGTATACACATAGACAATACAGACATAATCACCAATAAGGCAACATATGTTAAACACAACGGCGCCAATATACATTTATATACAAAATAAGATAATAAGTTAGAGTTAAGAGCAGGTAGTGCAAAATGCAAATTGCAACGGAACTGTGGTGATAGTCTCTAGTCAAAACAGCAGTCTCTAGCCCACCAATGTTCATTTTCAGGGAATTCAAGGAATTCTGGGTGTTCTGGGTATTCGTCGCGTATTCGTTCATTTGTGTCGGTGCAGTATGTTGCTGGAAAGCTTTGAAAAGAGGGTTATAAGATAATTATAGCGAGGTGTTAATGCGGTTATCTGTGTAGCAGGTTGCCCTTCAAAGCAATCATATTGCTATTTCTGTTCACGTTGGGTTTTCAGGTCTGTAGAAAACAGCTGGAGTCTAAGACAGACGGAAATGATTTTCAGATAGCATTTTGCAACGTCAACGCTGACTGCACATGGAACTTATTTCCAACTCAAATTCATTATGTCACTCACTGAAGGAAAAACTGGAGCTTGACTTCCACGAGCTTATTAACTTCCACGATAGCTTAAAAGTCCACGACAGCTCGGTGTATAGCTATTTTTGGTTGGTAGTTTTTGCTTAATAATGTATCACCCAGGCAAATCACTTCTTTCAGAATAATAACACTAAAATAATTATGTGGGATTAACTTTTAATTGTTGTTTAATTAGTAATTGAGCCTCCTTTTCACGCGAGTGTTGTCATGGCACTCTTGCAGGGGGTCGCGTTACCGGAGCAGTGTTTAACCCAGTCCTGGCGTATTCTACCCAGTTTGCCTGCAGTGGCCACACATTCGCTGAATATTCTCTTGTCTACTGGCTGGCTCCGGTTTTAGGTAAGACACTTACACAGAACAAGATTATTTGCTGAGGTGGGATTACATGGCATTTCACGTTTGATACCTTTTCGCAAAGCACCTCAAAGGACACAGAGTATAGGAAACACGTTGGACAAGGTGCTAGCTAACTAATTGTTTAGCATTTTTCCTGGTGATGTAGTTTAGGAATAAGTGACATCATTACAAATTGGGGTTCACCTTCAAGGACACCAAACGGCTAAAGAGCTGGGAGTAACTCTGGTCTGTTCTTTATGTTTCAAGAATACAGGAGTGTTTATTCAATGTCTTTCTGTTTTCTTTCTGTCTGCAGGTGTGACCAGCTCATTGTTACTTTTTGACAAAGTTATCCCACTATTATCTGGGAAAAGCTCTTACAAGAAGGACCTGGACTTTCCTTTCTTCGAGACAAAAAAGATTATGTGAACACAGCCAGAAATTAGGAGCCCTGATACACAAACAATAACACTGGACTAGTCTTGTCATACTGTTGCCTTTTCCCCTTTAAGTGGTAGCTTTTATAATATGGTATGAACCTGGTCATATTTTTTCACATTGCCAGCAGTGTTGTTGTGGTGGTGGTACTGCAAAAGGCTAATGGGGTAATTTCTTAAACAGGGTTTTGAATAATTTTGCTTACTATATACAGAGTATTATATGAAACATAAAATGATGTGGATTCAATGATACACAGACGTATTTGCCACAGCACACTGTGAACCGTAGCAAGTGGGATTCAGGCTGCATCTTTTCTTAATGGGTCTAGGATTTGCTACTTCCGCAAAAATATGTAATCTCTGGACCACATTTGTAAGAAGCCCTGAAATAATAATAATAATACATTTTTTCTATAGATCTTCTTGTGTTTAAATACCTCAAGGTGCATTAGCAATGACTGGAAAAGGAAAACAAGCCTAAATGTATAAACAACAGTAATATACATCAGACTGACATGACATGAGTATTCAGTTCATATATTATTTTCATATTCATATTCAGCATAAGAATGCAATGAAGGAAACAAATCACTTACCTCACGAGGAGCCAAGGAGTAGGGTTATATCCATGAATATGCTCCAGTTCCAGATGTTGCTGGTAAAGAGCGTCATGGATTAACACTGCAACAACATAGAATTGAACTGGAAATGCAGTTAAGTTAGTAAGTATACCTCAGTTTAGTGATAACGCAGGAGGTTTAACATGAGTACTTGTTGTACATGCTATATGTGCATATATGGTAATGCTGAAAACAAATAGATGAATGTTTTTTTGTGGGGGGGGGGGCATAAAAAACCACAACTACAAAATATGGAGATGCTCTAATGTTCCATCCATACCTGATGGTTGTTAAAGCCTGTGCACAACTTGTAAGCCACACAAACAGTATGTATGCATTTGTGTGGGTTTTTCCAGAAAAGAAAAGCACATTGTGAGAATGAAGATATTTCAAAGACTTTTGAATATGTATTTGAAAGTCATCAATCTTTTGTATGTACGCCGTTACTTCACTTGTTTCCCTCAAATGCTTGTCATTCATTCCTTACCTGTGCAGAGAAAGTTTGTAACTGTCTAGCATTCCAAAAAAGTATTTACTTTTCAATGCCCATTCAGATGGCAAAGAATGTGGCCTAAAATACAGATTTGGTATGAATGTTGTGAAATAAGTAACCAGGAAGTATCGGGTGCCTTTTTGCGAATGAGGGGACTCAGGAAGTAACTGGGCCTGGCTTGGGAGGAGAAGCTGGTCAGTACTCAAATGACCAAGGTCAGTGTTTAAAGTCAAATGTTTTTTTAAATTATGATTAGCTAGCTAAAGAGTGTGGGGACATTCACAGTCATAAGCATAATTGTATCTTCTAATGAGATACAGTCTTCGTTGTCTTCAGCTGTGTTTTTATGCTGATTCAAATATTCCTGATAATAAACAACCAAATGTCTCTGGACAGAGAAATAAGTCTATCAATCAATTGTGTTCTATGTAGCATTGCACCCACCAGCTAGAGTAAAACTGGTGCAAACTGCATTAGTAACGAAAGAGTCACAATATAGTGTACTAGAGCAGCTTGATATCATCCGGTGTGATTGTATCCCTTGATACAGCTTAAGTTGCCATGGGAATGTTGATCACATGCAACAGATGTAATTCAGATTGTGTGGAAATAATGTTTATGTTACGGAAGAGTTGACAAAGTAAATGTTTACAAGTAAACAGATGGTATTGTCTGTACCTGTTGGGGAAAGAGAGATTTCACTCAAGACAAATTAATGAAGATATAGTCTCACACATGCAGTGTAGGGTGACAGAACAATAGCTCATTATTTTTTATTGTGCAGTCAGCATTGTGCAGTCACTGATAATCTCATTAACATATTACATAATTGCCCTACTAAGCTCAAAGGTCATTTACTAGGAACATAATGACTCAGCTGTTTTTTTTGCTTTTTTCCCCAGATAAATCTGTCATCATCTTGCTTTATTTAAAACATGCAGTTGCTGATTCTGATAAGTATACATTAACCAGAATTAGAGGGAGAGGAATTAAAATGGGTTAAGATGGAACTGGCAAATTCCTACTGTAATGCCAGAGTGGCAGCTCTAAATTCAAATATTTAATGCAACCCCAGAGAGAGATTTCTCTGGAACTGAATGGTCACTCCTATGAGTACTCAATAGGAGTTATAATAAAACAACAGAAAGCATAAATGCTCAATTCATTCTATGCTCCATACTGTGTCTAGTTTGTTCTAGTGCTGTCTGTGCTGGTGTGCTGGCTATGGAGGGTCTGGCGGCCACGCTCATTCATGAATATTCATAATGACATAGTAGATCAGAACATCAGAGCATTGAATATATGTCATAATAAGAGTCCAGTTCTTCGAATGTCATAATAAGAGTCCGGTTTCTTTATACCCTGAAACATCTTTGGTGTGTTGTCTGGGCTGTGTTCAAGGTACTGGAGTCCAAGCACATGACTCATGACACCAAACCCCCAGCTTAGTTACAATGCAAGGCCCTGCACACAAGGATCCAGAGACTGAGCCGGAGTGTGTGTGTACACAGTACATGTGTGTATTTTTGGATTTCCACAGCTGGCCTTGAAGGCTCTGCTGAGCAGGAGGGTATGTTCTCAGTCATCTGAAGCTGTACAGCCATGACATGCCAAGAGATAAACAATCCCCCTCCCCCAATCAGCATGCACAGAGTTGATCTTGGCTACCTGCGCTGTGCGTTTGTCTTCAGTGTCATCATTCATATTTCTGTTACCATTGTCTTAATAAAAACAACTTAAGTATATGCACAACCAGCATGTTTGTGTGTGTATGTGTATGTGTGTGTGTGCGTGTATGTGTGCTTTGCCTCATTTGGCGGAAAAACGATCCCATTTGGGGCCTGTGTTTTTGCAGAGAAATTCGATCAGAGAAAAATGTAAACCCTGGCCCCATTTATTTCACACTCCTCATACCCTTCTCTTCCTTCCCTCCTGATCCCTGAACACGACCCCCCACCCCACTATATCCCCCCCCCTCTATATCCCCCTATCCCTGAAGAATATTCCTCTGCCACCCCCTCCCTTTCCAGTTAGCTAGTCAGATGACCAGGCAAGGAATGGAGACAAGAGGTCTTTTGTGGTAATGAAGGGGGGTTATGAATGATTGAACACTCAGTCAGCCATGAAGGGAGAGAGTTCAGCAGACGGCACACAACCCCCAACCAACCCTCTGAAAAACAGTGCTGCTTTCCAGCACCAAACTCTCCTCCTCCTCCTCCTCCTCCCACCTGGCGGTTCGAACTAGGAAACAATGTCAAATAAGCCAGTGCACAGCAGCCCACTTGTCAACGAAGACAAAACATACATAGAAACAGCTTGACGTTAAAATTTCACAAGGTGAACGTGCTGTATTCAGCACTCTATTAACTTGCATTAACTACAGCAATATTGAAAGCACATATGGCATGTCTTCCCTGGCTTAAAAGGTCAACACCCTCCTTATCTATACACCAGACATGCCAGACTGATCAGTGGCGATGTAACTGAACAGAACTCTGCTCCCTCTTAATAAAGATGAAGGATCAAAGCTGAAATAAAAAGGAAAAAAGGCTATAGCCTGTGCCACACAGTGCTGAGATTTCATAATGAAAGACTTGGTCTCCTTTAGTGCAGGTCTACTCATCACAGGGAGTGCAAGTACAAAGCATGACTTTCAGGTCTCTGAAGCTCCAACCCAATTAGCTGGTATCAAAATGGAGTAAAGAATAATGAGGGTTAAGCTCAACCTGGTTGGTAAGCACCTGGAGACTGGAGACAATGCTGCCCCCAAAAGGCCAGGACTAAAACTTACATTATTGGAATTTAAATAATTTTTCAATGTAAAGGATGTGCACTTTAACCTTAGTGAAGACCAAACATAGAGGTTGAGTAGATATCGTCCACTGTGGAACCTTAAATGTGGGGAATAAGGGACATTTCTACTTGATATTCAAACAATGAATATCTTATTTGTGCTCCCTGCAGCCAGGGTGGACTTGCATAATGCACCCATCAATGCTAAAGATTTTACCAAAAAACACAAATGCACTCGTGCACACAGTACCTAATTTTCACTGAAAAACAAACTGACTTCATACAAAAACTTTTTTCTTTTTATTGAAGAGGTTTCATACAAAGACATGTCACTTAGAAGGAACAAGTTCATCCATTGGACCTAAGGTAGCATAAAATAAAAAAACAACATCAAAATGTAATAGCAATGACTCCAATAGGTTCAAGGTGAAGTTGGGCCTTGCTGCATGTTAGCCCAAATAGAACAATTAGCTGGTGAATGTTCAATATGGTCTAAACAGGGAAGGTTTTAGGGTCAAGTGCCTTAGCTGAGCTCTCCGAGGAAGAATCTGCTGCCCTGCTATCCGCCCTGCTATCCGAGTGCTTCTACCTGCTGAGGACTGAAGTCCGCACCATCTGCGAGAGAGGATCAAACACACACAGCGGCACTGTGAATATAGGGAGCTGGACTGCAAGCAGAACTAAACGCATTTCCCTTACGACATTCTTTCCAGCATGATCAGACCCCTCAATGTGGTGGGGGAATTGTGTTTGGACTCCTAGATAGCTCTGGTGGTTGCATGTAGAAATATATTACGAGCCTTTTTAATAAAAAAAAAATAAATAATAAAGTTTATGCTTTTTCTGCCCAATTGCATGCTTAAAGCCACGCTTGCTGCAACCGCCACTGTCAATTCGGGAGATCGTAGACAAGCACGTGCTCTCCTCCGAAACACGCGATGTCAGCCGCCACTTGTTTTCATACCGCAGCTGAGCTTACACAGACATGAGTCGAAGGAAGGCAGTTCATGTGCAGCTTTATACCGGCAAACCACAGGGCTCATCCACACATGAAATCAGTGCATTAACAGGATGTCTCCCGGCAGCCCATTCATTGTTCATTGATCCTGGTTCTTTTAAAGTCACCTTCCCCACCCACTAAAATATATCTGACAGATTTGATTATTATATTTCATATGGAATGTCATGGATTGGACCAGATTATTAGACTGAGGCATGATCAGATCTTCAGCATGGGCACTCTGACCCAGGTACTTAATCGGACTTAAATGCCCAGCTGCATAAATGGACAGACTGTAAATAATCTAAGCTTTGCCCTGGATAAATGATGTAATATTAATTCAAGCGTGAGGAGTCCAACAGCATTTACCGCTATGAACAGGACACTAATTATGCTGAAAAACTGTTCAAATCTATGTTTGCAACGCAAATAGCAGATGAAGCGACATGAGATCCCAGATTACACACTTCTAGAGTATTTGAGTGTGGTACTGCACCAGATCCAGCACACATCCAGTTGCAGGGACAAGATCAAGGTACAGTAGACTGTTTTTATTCATACCTTGATAAAGATTAACAAAATAGATCGTATAACAAACTATACAAGTAATGAAGTATATTTTATTTCCAAAAAAAATTAAAACCTACAATACTAATACAATTGTGCAGAAAAACATAATTTTGTTTTATTCATATTTTTTTCCAGAACACATCTGGATCACAATTATTCACACCCCTAACTATTCTTTTAAATTTAATCCAACAAAAACAAATCTTCATAAATATACAACTTATTTGAAGTTCATTGGAATGTTATGGAACTATACAGTGGCCTACAATGGTTTCCGGTTTCCCTAGGGTATAAAAAGGATTGAACACACGTTTTAAATGCTGTGGTCAGCCATCATCATGCTGAAAGGCAAACAACTCCCTGAAAGCATCAGACAAAAGGTTATTGAACTCTACAGATCAGGAGATGGCTACAAAAAAAAATCACTAAAAGGTTAAAGATACCTATTTCCAACTGTTGTGTCAATTATTAGCAAGTTTAAGGCCACTGGAATAGTGGCTAACCTGCCAGGTAAAGGACGCAAGTCCATCTCGCTCCTACATGTAGTGAGACGGATCGTTCGAGAAGTTGAGGGGCCACAGTTCAAGATCTCCAAAACAACCTGGCATCTTGGGGTTAGAAGGTGTCTAAAGCTACCATTCGAAGACACCTACATGACAATGACCTTATGGCAGAGTTGCAAGGAGAAAGCCTCTTTTGAAGACAATTCACCGAAAAAGGCATTTTGAATTTGCCAAACTACATCTGAACTACAATTGGAACCATGTCTTGTGGTCAGATGAAACAAAAATTTAGCTTTTTGGACATGCACATCAGCGTTATGTTTGGCGTCCAAAGAATGCAAGTAATGTGGAAAAGCATCTCATGTCTACGGTGAAACATGGTGGTGGATCTTTAATGATTTGGGTTGTTTTGCATCCACAGGCCCTGGGGCCGAGACATTTTGTCCAAAAACCTTGTTCCCTCTGACAGGAAGCTACACCTTGGCCGCAGATGGACCTTCCAACAAGACAACAATCCCAAACAGGCATCCAAAGAAACCAAGAAATGGTTGACAAAGCACAAGATCAATGCCCTGACGTGGCCATCTCAGTCTCCAGACCTGAATCCAATTGAACATTTGTGGTTTGAACTCAAAAGATCAGTCCACAAACGTCAACCCAAGAATCTGAAGGAACTAGAACAATTCTGCATTCCTCTGGTTGAGGATCCCCCCCAAGAAGTTCCATAACCTCGTACAACACTACAAAAGGCGACTACTTGCTGTTATAATGGCCAAGGGAAGAACCACAAAGTAATGATAACAGGGATGTGAACATTTGTGATTCTGGATTTTTCAGGGGAAAAAATTATAATTTGTGAACCATTTGATGGTGGTTCGTGTCAATGCATTATTATTAAAGAATATAATTTTCTAAAATTTTGTGAGCATAAAATAAACCTCATTACTTATATAGTTTATTTTATACAATCTCTTTGGTTCATTTTTATCAAGGGTATGAATAAAAACCGGGGTCTACTGTATGCACAGAAATTCTGAATAAGAGTCTCCAGTAAGCCAAGCAATAAAGACCAAATAAATACACGGGCAGGTGGGAATTGTTCCTCTCACCAGTGGTCCACATCAGCATCCTCAAACTGTCCGGCCTCCGTCGACCCAGAATCCACCTCCATTCCATCTGGGAGACATGGGGCAAAGGACCAAAAAGCACAAACAGAGGTCAAATGGCTGGATCTCCAATAGAGGACGGTGGAGTGGATTACAGTCTTGGCTGAGAAATGAGTGGCAGCTGACAGCAGGAAGACAATCTTAAACTAAACTTAAACTACCTGAAGAGGTCATTGTAGGTAAGAATATCCCCCTTGCTTTTGCATCCTAGATAGCAAAGAAATGATTGAAAACTGAATAGCATTTAGTTATTACTTAGCACTTATGCACATTTGGTAGTTGTGGAGTAAAATTCAATCAAGGTCACGTCCTTGCCAATGCTGTAATGTCATCAAAGTGTTTTAAAAGCATTCTATACCATTTTCATAATCATTAAATAACCAGTTCATCATCAATCAAATCAAATGAAAAAAACAAAAACTTTACTTGACAGTTAATAACATTAACAGTTGAAAGTTGATTATTTTATTAATTCTGTGTGTTCACCCTAAATGTACTTCTTTCAGCAGGGTGAAATGTTTGGGTGCACCAAGTACTGTCTTCGGCTTCCTAGTCCCTATGTGCTGGTACAGGTCAAGCTCATAGGCAGTGCCCTGGAGACAAAAGTGTGTATTTGAGAAATATGTGTACATTTGTTGTCTGTTTATTCTGATTTGCCAGGGCTGAGCCTTCGTCCCTTACATTTTAAGGCTTCTAGGTTCTAGGTAGGGAGTGGAAAGAAGTGATAAGAAACCTTTGATCCAGTCAGACAACACTTAGATCCAGCATCACTGTGTGTCTTTTTGTGCACTTGAATAAAGCGCTGAATTGAACAGTCTTCTGAGCCTGATTGTGTTTGATGAGCTGACTCAACGCCCCGGTCTTATTTCAAAACAACTTGTTGACCCCCACCTGATCTCTGCAGATGCCCCCGGACAACCAGGACTAAAAAGGGGGAGTATATTTCTTTACCACCCTTAGTAGGGTCCTGGGGGTGGGACACCTATGTAGAGCTACAAATTGTGATTTGGAGGAGTTATGCAAACTAGGTTTTGTATCACTGGAGGGTGATACAACTGTGGGGTAACTTAGAGGAGTTACCCAAACTGTGTTTGGGCAAAGTCCCAATAAGGACAAGGTGTTGGTCTCAGTCATCATCATTATCTGTATTCAGCAGACATTCTAAAGGAAATTTTGTTTCAGATTTTTCTCCCATTTTCTCTCAATCTGGTATCCAATTACACCCGCTATTTTTCATGCCAATCGCCCCCTCGTACTATGAGTTTGCTGCCGTAGCATGAAAACGAAAGGCTAAGAGATAATATTTCCAAGAATCATCGCATGACCAAATCAACATTGTGATTGTTGCTGTATCTTATTCAACACCTGCAGGCCTGGCAGGCTTTCCAACTCGAGTGCAGGAGGTTTAGCGGCACTTGGGCTAACATGTCCCTGCCAGCATTCCTTCGCCACCTATGTGGGAACTATTTGGTCTCTGAATGACCTCGGCTCTAGCGGAAATCTCACCATTTGACAGAAGTCAAAACCAAGTCATGGTGCTGCCTGGAGCCAAGTGTGTGTGTGATGTGTGTGTGTGTGTGTGTGTGTGTGTGTGTGCGTGTGCATGTGCGTGTTTGCTTGGCGAAGAGTGAACTCTCTCTTTCAGCTGATGTTAAACCAATCCCCTGGTTCACTCTGGTAATTAAAGATACATGGGCATTGGTTGCATAGGTCATGTGGCTCCATGCTGTCCTGGCCAAATTCACAATGTGGTCCAATCATTACTCAGTATAACAGGCTAAATAAATCCCATCCTCTCCACCAAAGCCAGCATGTGGTGATCTTTCAGGCACAAAATGTCTGCCATGCATTACCCAGGTGGGTGCGAAAGGGTGGCGGTGGTTGAGGTCAGTCAACAGCTGGCTGGCTGTAAAGGCCTCTGAGCTCCATGAAAGAAGCTGCTGAAACGGAATCCGTTCTGATTAAGACCCTCAGACCGACCTTCAAATTCTGCGGCGGCTGCGTCGGTCCTGACCCCGGCCATGTTGAACTGCTGCGCTACCGAGTGGGCGAGCATGCCCTCCAGCCTCTCCAGCGTGGCCTGGCCCTCCGAGGTCAGGTGGGACAGGCCCTCCTCATAGGTGTAGAAGGTGGGGATGTCCCCATGGCTTTGTTCTGTGGAAGGGGAGGCAGAGGGAAACAGCTGAAAGTGATTGAACTCTCATGTTGGTACACTATTCGGTGAAAGGATATATCGACGGTGAGTACTTCTGGCAAAATGCTGCCAATGCCAACAGGAGGTAACATCGAGAGCTTCACATTGCTGAATACGTTTCTATTTTGGCCCTCGTTTTATGCAAAGCTCTGTGTAGCCTCTTTTCCATTTGAACTCAGCCCTTGGTTAATGAAAGCATGGTGACAGTGCTAAGGGCTTTTGGATCACAGTTTAATTGGTTTGGAGAGTTAGTTGAGAGTGGGCTGACTGAGCCGCGATAAGTCAATATTGCACAGTGTTTTATAGCTTCAAATAGGCACCCATTTACAAATGTACACCTGAAACACCATGTGACTTGCTTTCCTGTCCAAATGTCAGCAATCCACACTTGGACCCATGGTGCTGCCTAGTCCTGAGACAGGTGCTGTCCAGTAATGATGGGTTCAGAAACCCTTTCACGGTCAGAGCCATCTGACTTGTACGAACCAATCAAAAGACTTTACTCTCTGTTCCAAAATGCTCAAAGTCAGTGAGAGGATGATGACATGATAGCTCCTGTCATTTGGTGGTGTATAAAGCCCCACGGTCTCATTAGTACTTTAAAGATTTTGTTTCAGATTTTATCTCATTTTCTCCCAATTTAGTAGCCAATTAGACCTGCTATTTTTATGTCAATCCCCCCCTAGTAATGGGAGTTAGCTGCCGTAGTCCAGCCAATCGCCGCCCCTGGTGGCACTCCCAGCCAGAGCAGATTCTGGCGGGACGGGGAATCGAACCCCGGTCTCCGTGGCCAGTGTCGAACGTTGTAACCACTGGACCCTCATTAGTACTTTACAGCGAAAACAGAATGGTCCTGTGAGCGATAATGGGTATTAATACTCTCAACAGCTCCAGTGAAAATTAACATGTAAAAAATAAATAAATGCATTACAAAAATAAAAAATATTAGAACTGTCTAATGCTAGGGGTGTCTTCCCTACTGTGTGCATGTGAAAATGTGTGTGTGAGAGAGAGAGTGAGAGGCACACTGTATGAGTGTGGGAGAGAGAAACAGAGGGAGAGAAACACAGTGTTAGTGTGTGAGAGCTCTCACCAGCTTCCTCCACATCGTACTCGTCACCGTCAAAGTCGCCGTCCGAGTCGTTGTCCTCGGGGTCAGGGTGCAGAGCCTGGCACTCGCACATGGCAGAGAACATGGGCTCCACTGTGGGGACGGACACAGACACACACACAGACAGGGTCATTACAGCAGTATTACAGCAGTAGTGGGTGGTGACACACTTGGGAGTTTGTATTCATGATGTCAGCTAAGCCATTTCTCTGTGGTTTTCTGTCCAGTGCATAGTCCTCCTGGGTCATTCCATCTCAAATCAGAGAGCTCATAGACTTACATTTTACATTTTAGGCATTTAGCAGACGTTCTTATCCAGAGTGACTTACACAGTTTTACATTTCTTTACATACAATGCATTTATACAGCTGGATATTTTGCTGAAGCAATTCAGGTTAAGTACCTTGCTCAAGGGTACAACAGCAGTGCCCCACCTGGGAATTGAACCTGCAACGTCTGCGTTACAAGCCCAGCTACCTAACCATTACACTACACTACACTGCCAGCCTTAGGTGGCTGAGACTTAGGTCTCAGATTCTCTTCATTTTTTCCACACATTGCTCGACCATTTGAAAATCTGAAATTGTCACAGTATTCTTCTGTCACAATATTCAAAATGGCAGCCCTCATTGGGAGTGATATTTTCATATAACAATATTGTCACTAATATCGTCACACAGAACTCACAGTAAAAAGATCAATTTGATTATGGAGAGAGATCACCCTAAGAATCATCTTCAGTATAGCTTCAGTGGAGGAAAATCACATGGAAAAATGTCATCTTCAATTTTATGAATGGTT
Source organism: Aldrovandia affinis (assembly GCA_029706075.1). Classification (NCBI taxonomy): domain Eukaryota; kingdom Metazoa; phylum Chordata; class Actinopteri; order Notacanthiformes; family Halosauridae; genus Aldrovandia; species Aldrovandia affinis. The sequence goes on along the minus strand of JAINUG010000025.1, from coordinate 3,892,155 downwards.
CAATCATAATCCCTGTTTTAATGGATATTTTGATGCACTCTTTGAACACCACGGGGAACTGGATTTAGCCACCAACTCATTAACAAGGTTAATGGAACAGCCCTGCTTATTGTCCCAGGAGCAGAGACAGTGTGGTGTTCCCTACCAAGCTGAAGGGAATTGAAGAGTTAATCTCTGCCTAATTTTAACAATTTATACATATATATATTTTTTTTTAAAGATTTTGTTTCAGATTTTATCCCATTTTCTCTCAATTTAGTAGCCAATTACACCCGCTATTTTATGTCAATCCCCCCCTAGTAATGTGAGTTTGTTGCCGTAGTCCTGCCACCGGTAGTGACGAAGGCGAAGTAACGCCTCCTCTGAGACGGCACTAGCCAGGCCATTGACCGTAACCCGGTACTACAGGGCCACTCTTATGCGCAGCGAATGTCCTGTCGGCTTCCCTCCCCCATCCCTGGGGTGGACAGCCAATCGCCGCCCCTGGTGGCACTCCCGGCCAGAGTTGACTCTGGCGGGACGGGGAACCGAAACAACTTATATTTTTGATATTTATTTATTGTAACTTAAAGTTAACGAGGCAGCACAATTACAGTACAGTTATCATTCACACACCCTCATGGTCCAGCAACGTCCTTTAATCGGCCTGAAGGAGAACATATCTGCCATGCTATCGATACCATAGCACCAATGAGTAGGTGAACTCATGTAGGTGAGGAACAGCAGCCTTCTTTCATTGGTTAATCTCACCGCTTCTACTGTCTAGGGGTGGGCGGGGGGCCAGACAGTAGAAGCGGTGAGATTAACCAATGAGAAATGATCCTCATTAGACGAGTCAACTCTCTAAGGCCTTCAGATAATCTTGCGTATTTTCCTCATAACTCACGTGCAGACTTGTCATTGGGGACGAAGCGAATCTCTGTGATAGGACCTGATTCGTCATCGCTGTTCTTGTCTTCTTCGTTGTCCTCTTCTTCATCAACAACATCATCCTCCTCCTCCTCCTCATCTTTCTCTTCCATTTCAGATTCCTCTGGAAAATAGCCAACATTTTTTCTTTAGATTTTTGTTTTTGTCAGCACATTTTGATTTTTTTGCACACACAGAAACAAAAGCTGCCCAGAGAGGGTCTTTGTGGAAGGGGGTTTTTGTTCCTTTGTTTTTGTTGGTGTTTGACCAACCATTCCATAAATGAGGCTAACCAGCTACACAAAGCAACAAAGAGCCTACTTTGACAACTTACAGACTACTTTTCATCACATAAATCAAGGGGTTAGAAAGACCCTTCTGCAAACATTTCTCTTCTCCAACTGACTGTATTGTGCATCTAATTCATATGCATAGAAAATAAAGGGGGAAGAGAAGGAAACCAAGCTAAACATGCAGGCATTCACTTTGTATATTTTATTTCAGAAATATCAGATCCAACTCCCCTTAAACGGATTTGATTACCTCCCAAAAGTCATCTCCAATTCAAGCCCAGCAGTACTCTACGGCATGGTTATATCCAATTACTATAACACTTCTCAAATGGCAGAACTGACGCAGTGCCTTGTGTTCATAAGGAGTTGGAGTTCACATTAATGTTCAAGGACATGCAGGACCACTCAATACTACACATGGCAGCATTACATTACATTACATTACAGGCATTTAGCAGACGCTCTTATCCAGAGTGACTTAGTTTTTCACATTTCTTTACATACAATCCATTTATACAGCTGGATATTTTACTGAAGCAATCCAGGTTAAGTACCTTGCTCAAGGGTACAACAGCAGTGCCCTACCTGGGATCGAACCTGCAACCTGCGTTACAAGCCCAGTTCCTTAACCATTATGCTAACACTGCCGCCCCATGTGGTGTGGGGAGGTACTGGACAAGACCTGAAGTCCCAAGTGGGCCGCTAACATTCTGTCGTTGATCAATGAGCTTTACCTCAAAAGCTTCAGGAATTACATGTGTACACAAGTGTGCTGAAAGCACCAAGTCATATTGATACAGGTGTATGCCTATCATTACAATACACTGTGCATAGCAGACACCCCATTCCCAGGGAAACCTTTAAACAGTTTACATTTAAATATGGGTATTACCCACTTTCACAGCTGGAAATTTACTGGTGCTGTGCCTCGATCTCAAACAGCAACCCTCTAATTATGAGTCTGCTTCCCAACCACCAACACCGCACTCCCTAAGCAACTACAGTCTGATTGTAATGAAAGGACCCATTTTTGCAGTGCTGTGCTTTTGGTGCCAAGATATAACCCCCTGTGCTTCTGCAGCCACTGGCAGAAGACATAACAGAGCACTGGGATAGAAATCAACACCTCCTGACCCATCGTGGTGCACCAGCCAGGGTACCCAATCGTTACTTTGCCACTTCACAAAACTATTCAATTGCGTGCAAGAGAAACAGGCCTTAAATCAAAGTGGACCCTCAAGTCCTTTGAAAGAGTGGGATAATGTGAGTGTGTGTGTGAGAGAGAGAGAGAGAGAGAGAGAGAGAGAGAGAGAGAGAGAGAGAGAGAGAGAGAGAGAGAGAGAGAGAGAGAGAGAGAGAGAGAGAGAGAGAGAGAGAGAGAGAGAGAGAGAGAGAGAGAGAGAGAAACCTAGTACCATGTGGAGCTAGGACTTTTACTGATGCCCCTGAAATGGCTTTATCTAGGCAACAAGGGCTGGCGAAAAGCCCTGAGTGCAACAATGTGTCTTTCTCCAAGTAAATTGCCACTGAACAGCAGGCAAAAGTGCAGGGAGTTTGAACTCTGTTGTAGATAGACAGCCAATCAGTGAAAATAATGGGTCTCTTTGGCATTCTCATGCTGGGAAAACTCCAGAGCCAGTGAACACATTACCTCCAACACAATGCAAGCCATTGTCAAATTAGATATATACATGCATGTGTGTGTATATATGGTAACCTCACCTATATAACAATAGAACCCTTCAAGAGAATATCCTTGCAACCATTTTGATTCCACTGCAATACCTCATCCTTGTTTATGTACACCACAACACACCACCACACTCTCCAGTCACTAAACCTACGACTGCACAATCAGATAATACGGAGGACATAATGAGAAGGCAACTTAAACTGCAGATTGGGGTGGCAGGTCTCCCGCCAAATTACTGATTTACTAAATAGAATGGGCGCATACCCCATACGCATTTACTTGTTATTTGTATTTAAAAGTCAACTGTACGAATGCACCGAGTCTACGTCACGTGCATATACTCACCACTCAGTTTGGCATTCACCATCACGTACAGGTGTTCCTGTGGGAAGGCGCTCAGGTCCCTTGAGATGGCATGGAGACTGATGGACGGGTATTCCAGAGAAAAGCCCATTCCAGAGCCATCGAACCATGACAAACGACTAGAAAAATGACACAGAACTTAGCACTGTGTATAACGTCAGCGAATTATATCCACACACACACACACACACACACACACACACACACACACACATACACATACACACTGGAGGATATAACACAACTATATGAATATTAACGGAATCATTAATATGATATCAATACATGCGCAAATTAATACAATAGCTCATGAAGCAGTACATAACGTTGCACAGACAGCTACAAATACTAAAATATGAACATACTCCGTAAGATCGATGGCTAGGTAGGTAGGTAGCTAGCTGCGGTTCTGTGGCAAGCATTTAGGCTAACGCTACTTTATCTGGACAGACTTGAGAAACTGGAATCCTGAGTACTAACTTATAATGTTTACCTGGCGTTAATGACAAGCGCCCAAATAATTCACCAGCTAACGTTAGCGAATTATTGGGAGGCCCTAGTCTTGGTGGATGTGTAAAAAACAACAACTAGGCAACAATCAAGCTAGCTAGACACCGATAACTTAAGTTAGTTGTTGTTTAACATCGTAATACCTAACAAGCTACGTTAACAACATAAACATAACGTTAGCTAGCAAAAGTTCATTCAAATGTTTCAATCGTCACAATGTGGGTCACTCTGCTAGCTAGCTAGCTTGGTAATGTTGGCGGAAGTAACCTTACCGATCCGCTTCTTACAACGTGACAAACGGCATGGCTTTTCTCAACACTTCGCACAACAATTGAACAATTACGCAGCGAACTTAGCGGACATTAGCCATGTCGTTACATTTCCAGTAAACGTTACACTTCGACGTACTAACACGGTCTGGTGGTTTGCTGTGCATGTTGTTATCTTCAGCGTAAAATGTCCTTATCCAACGCGATTTAACGTTGGCTAACGTTAGCCGCTACAATAGCATCGTAGGCACACTTACGTCTCTGCGACGTAGAGGGTGCCCGATCCGAGTCCCTTGCCGTCCAAGACTGCTGTGGTCTCGGCTTGTTCATGCCGAACGCCTTCGTTGGGAGGGGAGACGTTCTTCAGCAACACCATCGTTTCGGTTTACTAGCGACCCAGCTGTTAGTCTTGTGCGCAAGCTGGAAATGTAGACTTAAAACTGTCACTGGACGCTGACCTCGTTTTGTTTCACAAAGCCCGCTAATTTACTCCACCAGATTTACACAGACGTCTGCGCTGTGAAAACACAAAGTTGAAGTCCAGTATGTACTGAAAATGTGAACATTTATTGCTGAAGGCAATTGTAATAGAGACCAGCAACGCTAACTATTTTTACAACTCTGCCAGAACAAATATTCTTGGATGTCCGTCTTTTTAATAACAATTCCCTTTCTCCTTTCAGCAGTGCGCACATAGCCCCGCTAGGGGTTCCTCTGGGGCATCCCCGATGGTCTTGTTTGGAAAGAGTTATCTACGACGGAGTATATAACATCGCGTATCTGACTGTATCGCCATCTACAGGATTGGACCTATAACTACAAGTTTTATTGAGCACCAACCATGCAGCTGCAGCCTCACGAAATGTATGATCAAGAGGAAGAGGGAGGGGCGAGTAATGGATTTAAATTGGGACAGAAACGTATTCCCCGCCTCTCCTATGGCAATTTATATATAAATTGTAATCAGTGTTGCGCTGGCCTCTCAACATAATTTATGGATTTAGAATATTCACCAACCCCCTTCCCAGATCCGTTAATTGTACTTGCAGAAACAGCAGTCTGTCCTGTGAGAAAAAAGCATGACGGAGAACAATGCTTCTCTAAATTCAATATGCGTAAGTTGCATTGCACTTAGTATAACCATTAAAACACTCTCCACAAACCATTTTACGTAAAGCCTACACGATTCAACAAACATTTTGCATATAATAATCAGCTCAAGGAAGGTTTTTAAAGCCTTTTTTATTATGACAAATGTACAAGTCTTGTATTCATAAGAAAGAAATTACAGTAGGTTTAATAAAACTTTCGGAGAGAGGAACAGCGATTATAGGTCTAGATCGAAGGTCCATATTTGTAGGTCTGTGTTTTACACCTCAGTGAGACAACACTACACACACAAAAACATTGGCACTGACTTTTTTCTTTTAGGTTTTTTTTTTTTTTTTACAAATATACTGGGGTTTAAACAACATATTATGTTGTTTAAACCTCACAAAGCACAGGATGAAGTAAAGAAAAGCTTGACTGAACATACCAAAAGCAAGAGCACTGGTAAAGCACTAATTTGCATATTACCTAGCAAAATCCTGACTAATTAACATGGATTACAGAATAGTATATCTATATTATATGTGGGATGTGTGGTATTTTTCTTCCCCTCTCCCCAACATTTTTGTGTTTACTCCAAATGTATATATCCAGTTCTAACAATATAACACTATTTTACAAGTCTTTTAGAAAAAAGCAGACTTTTCACTTGATTTAGTAACTCTGGCCTCATAGCACACTTCCTCTATGAGAAATGGTCTACTTCGCATGTATTATGATTTTCTCTATCAATAAATGCTTTGTGTAACTTGTTTTTTCCCCATCTACAGTGCAATATCAAGTGATTAAAGACAGTGATTAAAGACACTGCTGAATACAAGATGGGTGGAGGTTGTGGGATTTTAACCTTGCAAATTCTGAAGCTAAAATATATTTACTGTTTACACAAAGATGTTGAGCAACATGCCAGGACATTGTTTAACATTACAAAAGTTGTGCCAATATCACAACTTGCTACAAAATTATAAACAGTTGCCATTGTAAAGAATTGCTAATATTTTTTTCCCCAATTTTTAAAAAAAAGTTCCTAATATGTTACAGCATAAACTACAAATATACACACAATGTGGAGATAGATGTTTTATTGTCTTTCTTTTACTTTCCCAAATTAAAGTGTTTAATTGAGACTGTACATTTGAACCGATTGAGGTTTGTTGAGTATCAGGGATCTCCTTCAAGCTAAGACCAACAGGCCACTACTTCCCAAAGGTTTGCAGATGACAAAGAAGATCTTTATATGATGACTGAGGCTTTAATTTAGACTCCGTCTCTCCCACAGAGTTCAATGTCAGAAAAGAGGTGAACAAGGGGGCAAGGAGACAGAGTAGTGTTTGCAAGAACATTCCGAAAAACACTGTACAACCAACATGTGAAAGTGGAAAAAAAACAAACAAACACAAAGTAATTTTGAAACATGTCCACAAAGGCATAATGTTGACAAACAAAGCATCTAAGACAAGGATGGAAATGTCTGCCAGATAATGTTTGCCCTGTATCCCCCCCATTGGCCTCGGTCTCTCCTGCCAGTTTTTAAACTCGTTGGTCCCTGTAATTAACCACATTTTAAAAAACCAATTGGAAATGACCTACTAAAATCCCAATTATTGTGTAAAATGTCTTTGTAGAATAAAACCTTTTCCCCCTGGTCCTTTAGCATACAACATTCACATAGCCACCTCCACCAACTCAGAAGCTGAATATTTACTGTAGTGACTCTTGTTCATGCACTGTGAGTTGAAGACAACGCTAAGAAAACAAAGTGCTTCTTTTCCATATTTCACTGCAGAATGATTGAAAAAATAACTGGTTTTGGCAGTCAGCGGTCAAAGAACAAAAATCACTGAAATTCTGAAGTACAGTAAAACAAGATATTATACATTAAAATCAGATCTATGAAAGAGGATGGGGCATGGTGAAGGTGCGTTTCCATTTAACCGGATTTTGGCGAAAACAAAAACCTTAGAAAAGCTGTTCTTTCGTGATGATCGGGGAAACAACTGACTAAAATATTGTCACGACTTCAAACTTATGCTCAACATCAACAATTATTCGGTAAAAACGTTTCCACCACCATTGGTTGTACAACATATTTTATCGACAACAAAATTATCCCACCATGTTGATGTGTCGAAATTGAACATGATGTTTCCATCACAACTGTCGACTATACGACATGACTGTATTTGCATAAAAATGGCCTAATGGAAACATAGCTATTGATGAGATTCATGGAACTGTCAGAACAATTTTACAACCTTAAGAATAAACTTTTCAAGAAACAGCTGTATTCCCTGGCACTCATTAAATTCACAAACACACGGACACACACACACCTGGACACAGCTTGGTCTCTCAATCTATAGGTATAGTGTAATCTGGGATCAATTACATGCCTGAACTCTACTACGGACATGATGTCATAATTCCCACAATGACCCACAGAACAGCTTCAATGCAACTGTCTGACTGCTACGTAAATAAAGTAAAAAATGTGAAACTTGGCAAGAGTATGAGCTAACTTGATTAAGTATTTCATTTTTATACTGGAGTGATAAAATAATCCAGGGACCAATGTTTTTGCTTGGCCTTTAAAGAGAAAAAAAAAAACTATACTGTTTGAATTTGTAGACACATTGTTATAACAGACAAGTAGTGTATGTGTTAGTGGAAAGTTGATCATATAGAATACGCTACAGTAAAAAAAAAAGTTAAATGTTAGTTTCATGGTTGAGTTTAGTTAGCCATTAAGATGGCTAAAGACTTAATGGTCTTGATGGTGTTGAAAAATCTGATCTGATCTAAAAACAAAAAATGTGGTATTGAATTTGATATTATTTAATGTCTTGTGGAAGAGAGCATACGGACACAGTTGTTTCTCATTGAGAAAACATTTTGTTTGTCCTCTGATATTGATCCCGGGAAGCTCCGTAAGTCTATCTGAGAAAGGAATGCATTTGACTAGCCCCCCATATAAAGGCCTCCCATTTCGTCACAGAGGTGAGGAGTTTCTTTTCATATAAAATATACAAATCTTACAGTAGTGGGGAAGAAAAGAAAACACAGAACAACTTTTCTATTACGTACAAGGACCAACGGACAAGCAGAGATCATACAACATAGGGTGCCTATGATACCATATTAATTAAAACAAAACAAAAAAAAGGCCTAAAACAGGCCTTTCTCAAGTGCTGCTGTTGTTGTACAAAGACCAGGGGAACACTTCTCCTGTTCTTCATATGGGGCTGTGTCTGTCTGCGGGGACAGAGAGGATGTTAACGCTGTAAGCAAGCAGTGAAGGCCCTCCAGCGCTCGCTGCAGTCAGTGACCCCCTTCATGAGCCTTTCCCCCTTCAGTTCACTTCCAGGAGGAGACATAAGGACATGGGTCTGAGCAGTATGGGGGGGGGGGGTTGGCGAAAGACTTTGAACAAACACAGAATTGCAATGGCCTACAACTGTTCGCTGTTACAAACATAGTCCACCAGGTCGGTCACCCCTAAGAGATCGTCCTCATCCTCATCCTGTGTGGCCGTTTCCTGGGGGGCCATGCCGTTGGAGGCCAGGGCGGCGGGGGCCCCGGGAGCCGCCGGCGCTCCACTGTCCTTGGGCGTGACGGCCCCCCCGTGCTTGGGGGCGAATGGGGCGGGGCCCTTGGCCGCGCTCTGTCCATTGGTGGGGGGCGGTCTCGCCAGGTTGTAGTCTCGTGGGCCCTCCTCTTTCCCCGGCGCCTTGTCTTCATCGTCGCTGGCAATCCTGCGGGACTTCTTTGCGCTCTCGCCCTCCTCCTTCGCCTCAGGCCTTTTCCTCTTACTCTCCTCCGCTTTCTCTTCCTTCTCCTTCTCTTCCTTCTCCTTCTCTTCCTTCTCCTTCTCTTCCTTCTCCTTCTCTTCCTCCTCCTCCTCCTCTTCTTCATCCTCGTCCGTCTCGATTCGGTTAAGCCTCTTGCGGACGGGCCGCTCCTCTTCCTCAGATTCCTCCTCCTCCTCCTCCTCCTCCTCCTCCTCCTCCTCGTCCTGGCCCTCCTCCTCCTCCTCCTCCTCCTCGTCCTCCTCCGAAGGTCTCCGTCTCCGCTTCAGGGCGAGCCTCTTGCGCCACTGCCTGGTGTCCTCCTCGGAAGAATCGCCTTTCTTCATCCTTTTCTTCCTATTCCTCCCCTCCTCCTCCTCTTCCTCACTGTTAGAGTTTTTGGAAGAATTGCTCCCTGAAATAACGAGAACAAACATCAGGACCCAGAACAGTAGCCCAAAGACATTGCGAGTTCCACGACAACTAACCGCATCACACAAGCGTAGCGACGGGTATGTTTTTAGGACTCAAAAGGGTGGACGCCAGACTGACCCTCGCTGTCGGAGCTGGAGAGGCGGCGGCGGTGGGGGGGCTTCGGCCTGCTGCGGTGGCGGGCGGCGGTCTGGGACCTGTCACTGTCCGAGGTCTCGCAGTAGTTCACCTGCTTCTTCTGGCTCCGGCGGGAACGTCGCCGCCGCATGTCCAGGTCACTGTCGCTGAATTGGCTGGAGCCCTCCGTCACTGCACATGCCAAGTGCACACAGACATACAGACATACAGCACATGCCCACAGGGACACGAAGAAGCGGTGTACGCCCATTAGTGAGTAAATAGTGAATACTTAAGAGCTAGGTGAAGGTGAAATATTTCACAAATGATTATCTATATCGGCGTATCTGAAAATTCTGATGTGCTTCCATAAATAGTTATAGTACAAGGGGGAATTTACCTGATGAAATATAAATCCAGATGTTAATTCTTCTCACCAATATGACCACCCACCCCGATCATTTGAATAATCAACCGTATTATATGTAGATTTTATGTTTTATTTAGGCTAATAATCTCCCGTCCGCTCCCCCTTACCCATTTCCTCCTCTTCCTCTGTCTCGTCTTCTTCTTCTTCATCGGAGTATCCCCTTCGTCGCCGCTGCGATCTTCGCACGCTCCTCTTCCTCTTCTTGGCCTGTTTCCTGGTCCGGGCCTTGCTGTAGCGAGGGCCGCAGCCAGAACTGCCGGAGTCGCTATCCTCCAAGGAGCGAACGTCCGCATCGCTGTCCCCGTCATCGCCCGAAACCACAAACTCCTCCTCCGTACTGTAGACACACACACACACACACAGCCAATCAGGACAGAGAAAGAGAGACACGGGCAGAGAGACAGAGAGATAGGGAGAGACAGACGAAAGAGAAAAGATAAAAATACAAAGTTGTGCGAAACTACGTTATACGTAGACAGAACACGGGACAAGACACAGGTGAGCGAGGGAATCAGTGTGCAAGGCGGGTGTCATTGGCACAGAGGACACACCTGCTGCTGAGATGGAACTCGTCCTCGGTCTCCTCGTCCTCCACAGTGCTGTCACTGTCCAGGTCGTTGAGGCGTCGCCGTTTCTTCCTGCGTGGGCCGGGGGGGGGCTTGGCCGGGCGGCGGTTCTCCTTGCCCTCCTCCTGCAGGATGGTGGCGATGTCCTTCCCTCTGTGCCCCGTGATGTTGGCCATGTCTTTACCTCGGCCAGCACCTGAACATGGCAGCATTTGTAATATTTTGCGGTTAACTCTGTACTGTCTCTGGGATCTTTCACTGAATCTTTTTGCAGGACTGTCACAATGAACATGTGAGTTTTTCCATAAAATCCTGTACTTTACCATAAAGGAAAAAAAATGTAATAAATAAACAAACAAACAAAATATATTGTTTAGATACATTAACAGGCATATTTATTCTGGCTATAAAATCACATTTCATGTTGGACTTCCTCTTTTATAATGGCCCACATACCTCCTCCCTCTGCTTCCTTAATATCCTCCTCGATCGCCTCGTCAATAGCTTCATCAAACTCATCAAATCTATTGGTAAGAAAGCATACAGAGTAAGACAGAGTGCATCTCATAAGAACCGTAAGGTACACCACATTCAAAGTCACGCTCGCAATCACTCACCTGTAGCTTATACTTTTCCTTGTTCTTGTCGACCTCCTACCCAAATTTCTGCTTTTTTTGACATCTTTCTTCTTTTCTTGCTTTTCCTCTTCCACTTCTTGATCCTGAGGAGAAGAAGGTGAAGTGGTTTTAACAGAGAGCAAAGCAGACTGGTATCACAGGAAAGCCATGACTGGCCCCACATCAAGCCATGCATTTCAGAGCATTAAAGCAATTTAAAAACCCATTTCCTTTGGGGATAATACTATGGTGCAGTATTTTGACTCCAGCAAATACACAAGAAAAGTAAAATAATAACAGAAATATTAGGCACAATTACATTTTTGTCCATTCTACTACAAAAACAACACAGAACGTGTGTGTGTGGGGGGGGATACAGAACATAAGGGGGTCATGGAAAAATGAATGAGACATGCCTGTACACCTCTGAAAACATGCAAAAATGTGACAAAGAATGTATGCAAATAAATTGTACACTATTCATACTTTGAATAATCTTTCATAATAACTATCCATAATAACCCCAAAGCTTTGTGAAGAACATAGGAAAATAAACATGGAAAGACTTTTAAAAAATCCCACAGCCAAGAGTGAAGAAAGAGTAGAAGTCTACCGCTAGGGAGAACGTTAGTGTCCAAAAGTTCCATTCAAACCCAAGAGAGTTGAGAGGCTTTAAACCTGACAGGATAAATCCACTGACCTGAGCAGAGCGTGGACTAACCACGTTACGGCCATTAGATTCCAAGTCCTCTGTACTTACGGGAGCCGGGATGATGTTTTCCACACTGATACCCACGTACACCAAGCGTTCCCGCCTGGTGGCACAGTGAGGAGCGACAGGGAGAAAAACAGACAAACTGTATGATTTGTATATATTAATTAAATATTAAATTAATTGTATTATGTAGTGATTCAATAACCACAGTATATATGGCTGTGTTTCCAAATTAAGGATTAAATCAATAAAAAAAATGTGATAAATATTGGTTTAAAAATAAAAAATAAAATGACCACAGCCCTAAAGTGGATCAGTGGCTTAGTTTAGATATATTAGATGTATATTCTGAAAAAAGGCACATGTATTTACATGTACACAATTGGATATTGAAGTAAATTAGGATTTTTTTTGGAGGGTAAGTATTTGAAAATGAACCTTTTCCCTGGGGAAAGGGTTTAATTTGACATACAGTGCCAATATCACACCAAGTACTTATATAAGAGCACGTAGCATCATAAAGTCAAAAGCTGTAACCTTTTAGGGGCAGTGCTAAGACACAAATAGCTGAGTGACATTTTACAGTGATATTCCCCCATGCAGAGGGTCAAGCAGAGAGTAAGAACTAACTGGTGAATATAACAATGGTAGAATAATACTTATGTTAACTGCACAAAAAAACACAAAAATGAAAATAAGCGAGTGGGTACCTTCGTTCTGCACGCTCCCTCTTCTTCAGAACCACATCCAGGTTCTGCAGCTGCTCCTCCAACTTCTCACATAGCAGTTTCTGCAGCGGAACAAGGGAAACGGATCAAGCTCTGATAACACAAACACGCGGATCCTGCTACTCAGCGCTCACCAATTTAACACTCCTTTCCTGGAATGTTCTTTCACTGCTGGGCATCGCAGACAACCATGGAGCATTTACCATGGCTCAACATTACACCATCAGCAAGTATCATCATTTAAAATTGACTTTTAGCCCTTCTAATTCCATGCTACTTTTCCATAGGCATTTGTTTTGATCAAAATGTTTTCTTTTTAGAGCCAATGTTATCCCTTGGTAGAGTATTTCATGCGCCCAACCGACCAGAGGTGGCACTGGAGCGCAATGCACCACAACATAACATGGGGTGCGTCACACACTGAAACCCTTTGTTTCAGCAGGATGATCGGTCACCCGGCAGTTACTGATCGTGCCACTTACTAACGTAAAGTATACATAAAAGTTACATTCAGCTGGGTGTTTAGAGATGCATCTGAAGCGGAGCACTCCTCAAAACTATGACCGATATTGAGAAGCCCTTGCACTGCCTGACTGATACAGAATGGATATACAGGTATTGGTATACGGCTCTCCCCTTCAGGCACGTGCAGGGTGGGAGTACGACCCTAGCCCTTATCTGAGAGAACAAACACTTACGTGCTGGCAGGGCGGGCAGAACCATTCCCCGTCTGGGATGACCATTAGAGGGGGTCTTAGGCAGGCTGTGTGGTAGCCGCTGTCACAGGAATCACACAGCAGGATCTGCAGGAGGAAAAGTGGAGTACAACATGAAGATACATGAATAAGCCTAAGCATTAAATTAATTCACAGCTATTTGATTAGCAGTTCTGGTCAATTGATCTATTAAATGTAAAACTCTTAATCCTGGCTCTTAAACTTTTCTGTTCAGCATCCCTTTACTGGCATATGAATCGGTACAATCAATCTGACAATCAAAATGTCCATCAGTGACTTCGTATGAACCAATGAATGGACTCAGCCACGGCTCCTTTTCCCACATTAGCCAATTAGGCAACGGCTAGGGAGAGTTTATTCAATTCTGTATCAGTCTGAGAACTGGTACCTTTGGTGGAAGTTCCAGTTACAGACATGTAATGTTCAACAGTGAGGCCTCTGAAAATACAGAGCCTTTCACCTCATTTAGAGCATAGCAGCCAACAGAAAGGGTTCATGGGAGTTATCATGTTCTGGGCAACTCACCAGTTCAGGGTGGTTGGGGAGGCCACAGTGTTTGCAGGGGTCATCATTGGGAGTGCTGTCAGAGGCTGACTCTGACTCCGACTCCCGCCTGTCATTAGGCTTCTCGACTTTGTAATCTTCATCACTGTCATCCTCCTCACTCTCTTCATCATCATCACTGGAGCCCTTTGTTTTACGCGACCTGCGAGTGTTTGACCACCGAGCCCGCCGTCTACGTCTTCCCTGGAACAACAAATAACAAGGTGATGAACCACCTTAAGTCACCAAAGGCTTGAAGCACCTCAGAGCTTACTGCTGACATGCCGTCATATTATAAACAATCTCATGAACAGGAAGTGGAAACGTTTCAAGGCACCTTTGACTTAGTGTGGCCATCCGGGTCGGCCTTCCTTGTGTTTTCCCGAGGTTTCTTCTGAGGCTTTTCCTCCTCTTCTTCATCATGCTCCCCATCGCCCTCAAGCACTGAAGCCAACTGCTTCCTCTCCAGCTTCATGTCCTGGATTTCTGCCAGCTTGGGGGTGGGCCGGCATATCCTGGGGGACCTCCTCAGGGATCTACCATCAGCCACGTCAGCCCCTGTGTCTGATCTCATTTCCTCTGCCTGGAGCATGGCTTTCCTCTTGTGGGAGGGGATTTTGATCTTCAGACGGATTCCCTCCGTCTGGATTTCCGAGGACACCTCTTCACTCTCCTCACTCTCCTTGGATGCCGTAGCCTCCTCGTCGTGGCTGGACTTCTCAGCGTGCGGTTTTGCCCCCTGCTCGTCTTTGGCCACTTTATCCTTCCCATCTTCTTTTGGCTCATTTTTTGATTTGCCTTTTTTCTTTTTCTTCCCAGACCCCCTTTTCTCGACCTTGACCCTCTCCGTCTTCTCTTCTGCAATTGTAGTACTTCTACTCTCCTCTGTCCTCTCCTCTCCAGGAGTGCATTCCTTCTCCGGGATTTTGTTGTCTTTGTCTTCCATGACCTTCTGAGCATCTGCCTTCTCGGAAGGTGACAAAGCCACCTCAACCTTCCCGTCAGTGGCCTCCTTCTCCTTCTCACTGCAACTCAAATCTGTGCTGGTGGACTCTTTATTGGACTTCTCTCCCTCCTTCTCTCCATTCTTGTCAGAAAGCCCTTCCTTCTTGTCCCCCAGGGCTTCCTGACTGGTCTTCACTTTGGACACATTCAGGGACGTTGCCGAATCCTCCATGTGCTCTTCTTGGCTTCCTTCCTGGTGGAT
The DNA here is from genome assembly GCA_029706075.1 of Aldrovandia affinis. NCBI lineage: Eukaryota > Metazoa > Chordata > Actinopteri > Notacanthiformes > Halosauridae > Aldrovandia > Aldrovandia affinis. Next base: position 3,877,131 of record JAINUG010000025.1, on the reverse strand, counting down.
GGACGCATCCTTTGGAGAGGCTTTCTCAGCTTCTTCAGAAGCTATTACCGTTGTCCTCTTACTTCCCAGTTCCTTGGCGGTGGTAGTTTTCTCTTCAACGGGCTGCCTACTTTTCTCTGTTTCACCAACCTTCTCTGGTTCAGCAGACTTCACTTTCTCCTCTTTGTTGATTTCAACCTTCACACAGACCGCTGCTGGGCCATTCTCTTCCTTGCTGACAGCACGGACTTGCAGCTCTCCTTCTTTCTTTGTCTGCTTGCTGTCAGAAGGCTTCTCCTTTCTGGCGTCCATGAGTACTTCTTTAGTAGGCTGGACATCCCCATTGATCAATTCAGCCTTTGTTGCCTTTTGCAAGACCCCTGAGGAAGAGCAAGGAGGTGCTTTGCTCTCCTCTTCCATCTTTCCCACCTCCTCCTTCAGTAGCTCTTTGGTGGGAGTGATGGATGGGTTGCGGACGATGATGCTGCTGCTTCCACTGTCAAAGTCTTCGCTCAGTTTGAGCTCCCTCTTTTTCAGGGGGATTTTAGCCTGCTGGTCGTTCTTCATGGCCCTCTCCACTTCCTCTGAGGTCTTCTCCTTCGTTTCCTCGTGTGTGTCCATCTTCACTGGGCCCTCCAGTGCAGTGACGCTCTGGGCGGAATCTTTGGATTCCTCCTTGATGATTGCGGTGATGGTACTGACCCTGTTGTCAATGACAGGCTTTACAACTGGCTTCTCCCACTTACTGGTCGATTCGGCTTTCTCCTTATTATCTCGGTTTTCTGTGGGCCCCTGCTTGACCTCCTGTACCAAGTCAGCTTTCTCAATTTTTACAGACGGCTTTTGATCACTTCCTGGCGTAGGGGAGATGGAATGAGTCACACATTGCAGGCTTTTTATCTTCACCGTCTGAGGTTTCATCAGATTTTCCAGTTTTCTTCAGATCCCCTGCTTCTCCTGTGGGGACAAATACAGGATATTTTACACTGCCCACCCCTCATATTATAACCTTCACTGGAAAATAATGGCCAGGCTAATGTAAGAGTACTGTGAATACTGCACTACCTAACAGTTGACAGGAGATGCTAATGTCGTGCCATTTCATATACATGTTAGTCAACAGGTGCTATTCTACACTTTTGTTGCAGATACTCAAAACTCCTTCCACATTCTCAAAATATTTCATACAGCAATTAAATATAAGCACAATAAAGATAAAGGGCTTCAGTATCATAGTGCCCCTTGATTTTGAACCCACGCTACTATGATAAACAGGTTAGAGGCGTGACCATACTTTCTCCCCCTTCCTTCTTATTCTCCTCATCCTCTAGGCTTGGACTGGTGTTTGCAGACTCCTGTCCTTCCTTCTTGGTCAACAGTGATGGGTCAATCTGGGCCTTCAGCAGCTCCAAGGTTTCTGCCAGGTCATTTCGTGTTCTGAGGAGAACAACATGATACTGGCATAACTAAACCAAATTACATCAAGTTATTAATAACATAATTACACAAATGGCATCACATTTATTTGCATTGCGGTAGTTCTTACACCTGAACAATTGCAACAAGCATAATGTAAATCACTTTAAAAACCAGGTCTAGACAAAGTTATTCATGTCGGCTATCAATCTGGGTGTTTAACTCATGACCCTCTGTATGGTCCAGGGTCCTGACTGATTCTCAGCATGACTGCCCCTTCATCCCCTGTACCTGATGATGCACTTCCAGGACGATCCCTCTGGGTCGTCCTGCTCCTCCACATAGACTCGCACGTTGTGGTCTTGGTCCAACTGGAACCAGTACATAAGGCCATCCTTGTCCCGGCCAATTGGCTGCAGACGCATTTTATCGGGATCCTCCTCATTTATTGCCGTCTTGAACTTGATGTTGTCGTCAAACTGGCACTCACACAAGTACTGAAGAAAAGGGAAAGAGAAATACAAATGTTCCCAATTGATTGACTGATTTGATTTGGAATTGATTGATTTCAATACGAATAAACAGAATGAACTTGGAATGGAAGTAGGATTTCTGCAGAAATTTAGGACAATAAGCAATGAGTGACGGAAAGGTGTATGCAACAGTGACTGAGAAGCGGTGTAAGGCTTCTGATCATACTTTGAGGATTCCTGTCTTGCACTCCACTGTCATCTCCTGGTATCCCTTCTTCTCAATCTCCCAGGCCCAAGTGCTGTTGAACTCCTGACAGACCTGGAGGACAGAAACACACACCTTCAATCACATTTACCAGCAGCTTATAATTTCACGGCAGGGAAAGGGTGCAGGGTAGTCTTCACAGTAACTGCAAATAATGCTCAACCTGAACATTAATAAAACCCAAATCACTGCATTAAACATTATTTATGGTTTAAACTATGAACCATGTGTACATATACAATGGTAGTCTTCTAGGGCAGCCCTCTACATATTCCCTTAAAATGGATGCAAGCTACACTTTGACAAAAGGACACTTCTGATCAGTGTCATTAGTGTTTGTAATTAATAATGCAGTGTTTAAAGAAGAACCACCACCCGACATTACCTTGGGAGGCCTAACTCACCTTGATTAAATACTTCTCCCATCTTTCTGCGGACACAGACTTCCCGATTTTCCTCATTAACTTCACGTGCAGCTCTATCAAGGGCTTAGGGACTAAAGGATATAAGAAAGGGGAAAAAAGAAGGTGCTCATTCAGAAGTACTCAAAACTTTTTTTTAAACAGAACTTGTGGTATCTACAAGGTATAATGTTCTAGGAGAGATTATAAATACAGTGTGGCATTTGAGGCAGTGAGATAAAGGTGAGCTCAAGCAATTTTAATAATCAAACATGCTCAGAGCAAGAAAGGCTATCCTATACAGAGGCAGCACTAAAGGCATCACTGTCATAATGCTTCTGAAGAGGCATTCTGAATAGTGAGTGCTTTGTAATTTCTCATTAATATATGTGTTATTCATATTTCATCATATTACCATTATATCTTTCATGTATGGACCTAAAATTAAACTACCTTTATCTGTACGGCACAACGATGCACAGAAACCACAATGAGGGCAGGATAGGGCAAGATTTTGTTGCTTATATGTCATATTGTATTACATGTTCATCCCATTTTAGTTGGACAAGTCAATTTATTTTTGCTTTGACTTCTTTTTAACTAGAATGTTTCAAATATTTCTGGAAAATAATCTAATCATAGTGAGATGGAATTATGCTATGCGTGAATCCTGAGAACATATCTGTTAGTTACATTGGATTTGTCCCAAGGCTTCAGACACTTGAGGGTCAAACTATAATGTAGACTGTTTTTAAGTGCTATGGAGATATTACCATTGGAGCAACCATCAAACAGCCTAATACACATTTATAAGTGCAGGATCAGTGTTAGAACTACACGACCACAGGTGTTCAAACGACATTCTGACATTTTGCCAACTTTCCCACGTCTTTAGTCTTCAGTTATACAGTGTGTGAACTTTGAAACCCTCTTCACACACCAAACCATCTGGAGCAAGTAGGCCTATTATAGTTGACAGTTGAACCAATTCACCACAGAATGTTCACCTCAGAGAGCATCCTGGTTGTTTCTAACAATAATTATTTAGAGAATAACTTTGGTAGGAAATATCAAATTAATTTGCCCATAATTAATTTTTGTAATAATTCAACTATTACCAAATTGTACATATTAGCAAACCCCTCAATTTATGCAATGAGCCCACCACAATAAAATATATTATGTTCGTTTTCTCATAAAAACTGAGCTCTTTTTTATTTTCTTGGAAACAGGATTCTACAAGCTAGCTAATAAATAGACAGATATAAATAGTGCAGATATTCTAAGAAATCTAAGAAATCCAAGAAATAAGAAATAATTTAAGAAATCTAAATTATTTATTAATTATATTTAATTTGAAAAAAATACTGCAAGTCCAATAATGGGAGAATGCAACAGCTATGGAAAGCTAATTATAACAAGCCATGCAATTAGACATTTTAATGTAACACAAATGTAATGCAATTTAATTATATTCTATCTGTCCTTTAATTTTAATACAATAAAAAAACTATCAATCTTTTTGGAAAACGTTGATTGGTAGTTTTGTTGACAGCTGCAATTGCATAAATCAGATATTCTTGCGAAACCGATAGAATGCGGTGTTGTATGTAACCATCAAGCTAGCTCATCACATTTGAAAAATACGGCTAGCAAGCAACCTTGATGTTTGCAATCCTATATTCTCTCTCCAATTAACACACGCGCATAAATACAAACATCGTCCACATGACTATTTTGTTGAGGCAGGACACGATGCTTTGAAATGACAGCATGCATAACGCTAGCTAGCTACGCCACAAATACGGGGCTTCTATTTTGGACACTGAGCATCGAAGAAAAGAGACAGCGACTAATTTGTTAAATGAGTAAACATAATGTATTGTTGAATATTCAAGAAGCGCGTGTTTATGGTGGATAAAACGTTAGTTTTCCGCCTGACTAGTTTGAATGAAGTGAATATCGTAGCATAAACGCAGACTCCATTCACAGGAAGTTTAGACTACCGCGTTGTGCGCATGCGCAATGTTTCCAACAGACCCACTATGCCAAAAAATATTAACTGCAAATATCATCGGCGTATTTCTGGAGCTGTTAATCTCGGTGATCCCAGTAAACTAAATACCAAAAAGCGAGCAAACAGTTAAACAAAATTAAAGAACGCATCTACAATCGCAGCTCAAATTTCCTTCTCCTTTTGTGCCTGATAAAGTACAATTTAATCCATGATGAGAAGGCAAAGGAAGCCAGGCAAGAATGTCAACCCTGACATATAGTATCAACACAAATGATAAGAAAACGTGTGGCCTTTCGAAGAAAATAAACTGTTATGAAAGCACAACTGGTCGTTCTATGCTGTTCACAGATTTCGCCCTTTACCAGAAATATCAGGAAGCCGAGGAAAAAACGAAGTTAAACGCTCAATAGCCACACAATAACACAACAACCAATGTCTACTCTGCCCAACCAACAACACAAGCAGTGATGATGGAGAGACCCCTTTCCCCCCGCACATCGCAGCTTCTCCAATTCAAATCGTACCTGTGGAGGTGTCCTGTAGATATCTCTCCATCTGCGGAAACGTCAGCTCCGGCAGATCCAGTGCGGCTCCATACCGCTCCAGAAAAGAACAGACAACGGCGAAGCTTGGGCACAAACCGGGGTAAGGACCCACCGCTGCCGCCGGAGCAGCCATTTTTTCCAACGGGGGAGCAGGAGGAGACTGCGCTCGGAGGACCGAGGACGGCCCAGAATTCACCGCGATAGTATAGCCTCATTAACGTTGTCGGAGACACGGAAGCCAAACCACCAATGGCCCAGAGGTCTTTGCGCTGAAAGTGTAATCACTAATGTAAACAAACGAGTATGCACAAAGATGTTGCTGGTTCCCTGTTTGGAGCTAGAAGAGGTGGCAACGTTAGCGTCCGTCAGAGAAAGTTACTTTCTATGCTCTTGTGGTGCGCATGTGAGCACATCTGTAAACCACTGTGGCACGCTAACTAGCTAATACCCTCCTCCTATGATGTGATCAAGGGTAGCTCGCTACATAACATTACGAGTGCTAGCTATGCCTTTTTTTTGGAAATGTTTTTGAGAATAGTTAGCGAACATGCTGCTAGCTATTGCTACCGAGCAGCGAAATAGTTCGCTGGAGTTTGGAGAAATGTGCAGCTCGAATGTTAATGATAGTTAATGGTAGATGGCGTCATGTCGAAAATGTTCAGTTAGCTAGCAATCCAACTGCCTGGATTTGAATACCCCTGCTCTAGTTGAACCTCTGATATGAACACATCAACTGCCTGACTACACTGGCATGTTAGCAAGCTTGCATGTTCTAATCATACGACAGCCCTGAACTTTATTAACTGCCTGCGTCCACTGGCTCAGATTCAAGTAGAGCTAGCTAGCCAGTTGCCTTGGCGACAAATAAATAGCTCTTACAGATCTTGTAGCTGGGATGTGACGCAGTGGAGAGGCGTGTATGGTGGGAGTGTGTTGAAGGTGATCTTGTTGTCAACTAGGAAGACAATCCGATAACGTAGCTAGCTGAACAAGTGGGAATACCCCAGCCACGGAATTCAGCTACTTTATCTCTGGTAACGTTATGATTGTTCATAATAAGGTAGTGACATCGTGCGTAATCAATAGCCAAGCTAGCAACGTATTATTTTATGAATGGGAGGTAATCTAATTTTACAGTGGCTGACGTGAAGTTTTGCGAGCTAGTAACTGACAAACTTGTCTTGGAATAGCTTGTGGCTCGCTAAGGTCTTGATTTTTTTTACCTGCTCGCTAGTAGCACTCATGTTTCACACAATTACAAAAGCTTGCACGTGTCATATTTCAAGCATTAGTGCTGTTTGTGGAAATTAAACAATCTAGCTAGCTACCAGTACCCTTGTTTATTACAGTTGTAAATAAGGAGGCTCGTGACAGGTTGCGCGGTTCAAATCTTAGATAAACAGTTACTGGCAAGTTAGCTGTAGATTTGCTACGGCCGTAAGTTATGAGAAAGGGCACCTGAATTTGGAGGAAACAACTGCAGTAACTGCAAACTGTAATTAGAACAAACATAGACCAACTATGCCGATATGACTGGGCGTATTCGATTGAGTGACAGAATACATTGAATATGCTCTAAGAGTCCATGATTACGCCTAGAGCTAACTGAACAAATGGCTAATGGTTTATTGTCATGTAGTTACCAGTCGGGAAAATAGCATATTTGTTACCAGTCGGGAGAATAATGTTTGCTACGGATTGTCGTATAGGAACACGCTGCTAAATATAAATACTGTGCCTTGCAGTAGTTTTCACATTTTATTTACTAGATCAGAAATATACATTCTCATTGAAGTGTTATGATTTCAAGGTCTGAGCGGGGGAAAAATTGCAGAAGAAATGCTAAAAAGTTTTTCATGTACTTTTTTCGTGCTTTATCTACCAATATTCAAGTGTTGGGGTGAATTCATTGAGCCCGATGGCCTCTCCAGAAATCGCATCCTTGTCCTGGGGACACATGAAGGTTATGGGCTGCTCCTCATCCTACAAAGACTGCAAAGTGTGGCCTGGAGGCAGTCGCACCTGGGACTGGAGGGAAACTGGCACTGCCGTGAGTTTAGGCTATTGTAGTATGTGGTTCCTGAAATCACGGTCCTCCTGGGCCAAGCGCTGCTGGTTTTCCACCCTACTTTACCTGGGAGTCAGGTGTGAAGACACTCCGTCCAATCAATTGCATTAATTGTCCAATTAACTACCTGAGAGAAAGGAAAACCAGTACCGAATTTGGATTTGTGGGCCAGATTTGAGGAAACCTACTGTAGGGTATTAGGTTCTTTGGAGTAACAATATGGAGCAGTGTTTAAAGTGCCTGACTATTGTTGGGCCCCAAAACACAGGTGTGACATTGCTGATAACAGGTAGTTTACCTGAATTATACATTGGGTTATGAATGTGTCATGAAAGACTGTATGTCTGCAATGCTAGTAACCAAAAAGTCTTCAAATGAATGCCCATGACTGGCAATACTAATCTAGTACACTGTGGCATACATACATAATTGTGAGTACAAGAACTTGCTACTTTGGTATCTATGTTCCAGTGTGACTTTAAGCTCTGTAACCCACCAAATCAAATAAAAAATTTAAAAGCCGGTAGCGTGCACCAGCAGTGTCAATCTGAGTACAGACTATTTGTGAAGTCCCTTGTTGTACCATGCATCTGGGTGTCCCCCTCAGCATCACCCTGGAGTTCAGCCTGCCGACCTGGAGGAAGTCCTGAGGAAGGGGGTGAACACCCTGGTGATTGGGAGGGGGATGAACGAAGCCCTACAGGTATGAGCTACACAACCGACAACCCTCCCCCGAATGAAGGTATGGCCCAGTAATCTAGTTTTCACAAAAATAAATGCTACTGCTTCAAATCAACTCTATCAGCACGTCTGGCTTTTAATGCAAGCATTTAGTTAAGCAGCACACTAATTTTTCAACCTTCATGGATATATTAAACAGTTAAAAAGAACATTTGATTAAAAGTTCTAGCTAGAAATGATCTAGCTCTAACAAGAGCCTCTACTGATGTCCATTGTCAGAAACATAACTAGTTAGATCAAGCTTATGTACAGCAATGTTAGTCCTGCCAGCAGATAGAAAAAATGTCTGCCACACTGAAAAACAGCTCTGGCATTTAGTTGCAAATCATTGTGAATAGTGAACAGGTGAGCGATTAATCAGAAAAATTGTTTAAATGCTGCTCCCATCAATGGCAGCCACTATCAAAACCCTTTTTCACCATTCACCAACAGTTTGCAAAACTGCAGAAAATGTTTAAAGAGCTCATATTAAGTAAAAATTTATGTAAGAACAGATGTTATACAGGTGTATGTAGAGCTGGTGCTTCTGGTCTCTTCCCTGGTTCTTTGTAAAATTATATTTCATCCGTCAGGTGCCGTCTTCCACCCTGGACTATGTGAAGAAGCAGGGTGTGGAGGTGAAGGTGCTTCAGACAGAGAAGGCAGTCAAGGAGTACAATTCTCTGGCTGGGCAGGGTGCCAAGGTGGGAGGCATCTTCCACTCAACCTGCTGATGATGTCATCACTACAGCGACAGCCTTACATTTCAGTACAGCCAGCCTCCAACAAACAAATGGCAGCCGCTCTTCTCCTGCTGGTTTTGTCATGATGATTAGAAATTGAAGGCACAAAAAGACTGAATAAGCTGTAAACTAGTACAGAATGGGCCGGTGTGGCACACTCTTGGGAAAATGTAAATTTGCCATTGACAGCAGGATGCTTAAAATGTGCTTTGGGTTCAGTCTTCCAAATTATTTCACAGATTAAAATAGAAAGAAAAAAAACATTGAATCATTCCATTTATTTTAGACATACATTTTAATGAGGAAAATATCATCACACAATTATTTTTTTCATATAAAGACACTGGTGCAGTCGTATAGCCTGACCCACGGCGTGTAGTCCTCTGGCTCCAAGTACCAAGTTTGGGCATGATGAAGACCTTCACTGGCTTGCTGAAGGGAATGGTGCCCTCGATGGAGCTCTCGGACGAGGGCAGGCCCTCGGTGCTCTCGTTCCACGCTGGTGCCTTTAGGGCAGGAACCCTACTGGCGCTGGAGCTGTAGGCCAGGAGCAGCCTCACCTCAATCTGACATGGTTCTGAGAGAAGAGGCTTTTCTTTATCAATGGTGTGAATAATTAGAGGTTTCCAACGGGGGAGCAGGAGGAGACTGAGCTCGGAGGACCGAGGACGGCCCAGAATTCACTGCGACAGTATAGCCTCATTAACGTTGGTTGTGTTCGAAACCGTTCACTCGTTCACTCATTCCCTATTCCCTATGTAGTGTTCCCTATGTAGTGTTCCATGTAGTGAACGATTAAACTGTTTTCGGACACTACACTGAACGTCATTTGCGTCAAAAAAATTTGCCGGATATTCAGGTGACGCAAGCGGACGCGCCCAGTATCACATAAACAAACTGAGCAGTCATGACAGCAGGTTGAAATGTACTCAGGTAGTATCGGGTTTGCATGTTCAGTTTTGAATGTGAAATCCCAAATAAATTGTTGAAATTCTAATGATGTGCAAGTGTGGTTTTGTCAACTGTGGTGCTGTCTGCTAGCCACTGCTTTAGCCACCAATAGCTACCGTTATGGAAGTCGTGAGCTAACTAAGACACGACCGCATTGCACTGTGTTATACGGGAGAAATTGTAGGGTACATTTGCTGTTCACTAGAAATCGCTGTGAATTGTGTGTATTTTATAGTGGACTATATAGTAAACGAAATTAACCGTTGAGAATTCGAACACCACTACAAAATGGCGAACACACTACATAGTGCACTATTTAGGGAATAGGGAACGGTTTCGAACACAGCTGTTGTCGGAGACACGGAAGGATTGCAGACCAAACCACCAATGGCCCAGAGGTCTTTGCACTAAAAGTGTAATCACTAATGTAAACAAACGTGTATGCACAAAGATGTTGCTGGATCCCTGTTTGTAGCTAGCTTTCTAAGTATCATCAACAGGTTTTACTTTTCTGGAAATTACTTTACAATCATAACTTTACACCCCATAATACTCCATTATGGAACAACCGATATATACTTAAAAAAGGAAAATCGCTGTTTTATAGGAACTGGATGGATACAAATATTTGGTGCATAATGGACCTATTAGATACAAATGGAGATATATTACCCTACCATGATTTTTGTTATAAATATGAGTTTGATTTCAACCTAAAATAATTTAATTCTCTCATCAAAGCTATACCCAACACATTCCTCAACCTAGCCAAGAATATTGCAATGTATTCTCAATCCCCATCTCATCTCCCCTCACAGATTATAAATGGAATCAATCTTCTTGATAAAAGATGCTCAAACCAATTCATAAGATTTATTCTAACAAATGATTTATACCCTGCCCAGTTCTGTAGAAATAACATCTTGAATATTTTCGACCAGCCAACAGTATCTAAACTGAGAACAAAGTTCTTCAAATACCCAATCCCACCCAAAGCAAAAGAAATTCACTACAAAGTAATGAATGATTTATATCCTTCCAGCGATTTTTTAAGATTAAGATTTGGCTTTGAGAACAATGAATGTACTTTCTGTAGAAGCAATATTGAAACAACAGAGCACATCTTTGTCTCATGCTCTCATACACAGAGATTCTGGAAAGAATTCACGGATTGGTTAAACCGAAAAAACACAGAAATACCTATTTTAGAACGTAAATATATTATTTTTTGTATTTTATTAATAGACAAAAAGGTGGACCTAATGATCAATGTTTTGTTAAGCTTAGTCAAATTCTTTATCCACAAAGCAAAATTCATAAAGACCCCACCCATCTTCAAATGTTATCATAATGAAATTAAACTCTATGTTAAGTCCCTGAAAATGATGAAATCTAAATATGCTAAGAATTTATACTTATCATTAGGTAATATTCTGAACAGTGTAATGTCTTAAAAATAACACTTGTGTAGACCAATTTCAAACTTTTACGATGGGTATATCTGATTTATTCTGTACATTGTAATTTATATTTTTGTTACTGTTATTTTTATTTTTTATTATTTTCCTCCCACAATCTCTCAAGTACTCATGTATTATGTATTATTTAATGATTAATTTATTTTTATTTTTTACTTTATCCTTCTCTGTATGTGTGTTTAAAACGATGTACGCTTGGAATGTATATGTTATAAGATATCATTTTCGAATAAAATCATATTTATTTATTTTTAAAGATAGAAGAAATGGCAACGTTAGCGTGCGTCAGAGAAAGTTACTTTCTATGCTCTTGTGGCGCGCATGTGAGCACATCTGTAAACCACTGTGGCACGCTAACTAGCTAATACCCTCCTCCTATGATGTAACATCAAGGGTAGCTAGCTACATAACATTACGAGTGCTAGCTATGCCTTTTTTGGGAAATATTTTTGAGAATAGTTAGCGAACATGCTGCTAGCTATTGCTACGAAATAGTTCGCTGGAGTTTGGAGAAATGTGCAGCTCGAATGTTAATGATAGTTAATGGTAGATGGCGTTATGTCGAAAATGTTCAGTTAGCTAGCAATCCAACTGCCTGGATTTGAATACCCCTGCTCTAGTTGAACCTCTGATATGAACACATCAACTGCCTGACTACACTGGCATGTTAGCAGTGACACGGCAAGCTTGCATGTTCTAATCATACGACAGCCCTGAACTTTATTAACTGCCTGCGTCCACTGGCTCAGATTCAAGTAGATCTAGCTAGCCAGTTGACTTGGTGACAAATAAATAGCTCTTGTAGATGGGATGTGACGCAGTGGAGAGGCGTCTATGGTGGGAGTGTGTTGAAGGCGATCTTGTTGTCAACTTGCAAGACTATCCGATAACTTAGCTAGCTGAACAAGTGGGAATACCCCAGTCACGGAATTCAGCTTCTTTATCTCTGGTAACGTTATGATTTTATGTTCATAATAAGGTAGTGACATCGTGCGTAATCAATAGCCAAGCTAGCAACGTATTGTTTTATAAATGGGAGGTAATTTAATTTTACAGTGGCTGACGTGATGTTTGCGAGCTAGTAACTGACTAACTTGTCTTTGGAATAGCTTGTGGCTCGCTAAGAAGGTCTTGATTTTTTTACCTGCTCGCTAGTAGCACTCATGTTTCACACAGTTACAAAAGCATGCACCTGTCATATTTCAAGCATTAGTGCTGTTTGTGGAAACTAAACTGAATCTAGCTAGCTACAAGTACCCTTTACAGTTGTAAATGAGGAGGCTCATGCTAGAGGTTGCTCGGTTCAAATCTTATATAAAAAGTTACTGGCAAATAGATTTGCTACGGCCGTAAATTATGAGAAAGGGGGCGTGAATTGGGAGGAAACAACTGCAGTAACTGCAAACTGTAATTAGAACCAACATAGACCAATTATGCCGATATGACTGGGCGTATTCGATTGAGTGACAGAATACACTGAATATGCTCTAAGAGTCCATGATTACGCCTAGAGTTAACTGAAAAAATGGCTAATGGTTTATTGTCATGTAGTTACCAGTCGGGACCCATTTCTTACCAAAAAAACTGCAGTAGAAATGCTAAAAAGTTTTTCATGTATTTTTTTCGTGCTTTATCTACCAATATTCAAGAGTTGGTGTGAATTCATTGAGCCCGATGGCCTCTCCAGAAATCGCATCCTTGTCCTGGGGACACATGAAGGTTAAGGGCTGCTCCTCATCCTACAAAGACTGCAAAGTGTGGCCCGGAGGAAGTCGCACCTGGGACTGGAGGGAAACTGGCACTGACGTGAGTTTAAGCTACTGTAGTATGGGGTTCCTGAAATCACGGTCCTCCTGGGCCAAGCGCTGCTGGTTTTCCACCTTACTTTCCCTGGGAGTCAGGTGTGAAGACACTCCGTCCAATCAATTGCATTAATTGTCCAATTAACTACCTGAGAGAAAGGAAAACCAGGACCGAATTTGGATTCGTGGGCCAGATTTGAGGAAACCTGCTGTAGGGCATTAGGTTCTTTTGAGTAACAGTGTGGAGCAGTGCACTGCTGTTGGGCCCAAAAACAGAGGTGTGACATTGCTGATAACAGGTAGTTCACCTGAGTTATACATCGGGTTATGAATGTGTCATGAAAGACTGCATGTCCATCCCCATAAAGATGTCTGCAATGCTAGTAACCAAAAAGTCTTCAAATGAATGCCCATGACTGGCAATACTAATCTAGTACACTGTAGCACACATACATAATTGTGAGTACAAGAACTTGCTACTTTGGTATCTATGTTCCAGGGTGACTTTAAGCTCTGTAACCCACCAAATCAAATAATACAATCTTTTTTAAAAGCCTTTCTGTAGCGTGCACCAGCAGTGTTAATCTGAGTACATACTATTTATGAAGCCCCTTGTTGTACCATGCATCTGGGTGTCCCCCTCAGCATCACCCTGGAGTGCAGCCTGCCGACCTGGAGGAAGTCCTGAGGAAGGGGGTGAACACCCTGGTGATTGGGAGGGGGATGAACGAAGCCCTACAGGTATGAGCTACACAACCGACAACCCTCCTCCCCCCCGAATGAAGGTATGGCCCAGTAATCTAGTTTTCAAATCAACTCTATGAGCACATCAAGCCTGGCTTTTAATGCAAGCATTTAGTTGAGCAGCACTAATATTTCGACCTTCATGGATATATTAAACAGATTAAAAGTTCTAGCTAGAAATGATCTAGCTCTAACAAGAGCCTCTATTGATGTCCATTGTCAGAAACATAACTAGTTAGATCAAGCTTATGTACAGCAATGTTAGTCCTGCCAGCAGATAGAAAAAATGTCTGCCACACTGAAAAACAGCTCTGGCATTTAGTTGCAAATCATTGTGAATAGTGAACAGGTGAGTGATTCATCAGAAAAATTGTTTAATGCTGCTCCCATCAATGGCAGCCACTATCAAAACCCTTTTTCACCATTCACCAACAGTTTGCAAAACTGCAGAAAATGTTTAAAGCGCATATTATGTAAAAATGTATGTAAGAACAGATGTTATACAGGTGTATGTAGAGCTGGTGCTTCTGGTCTCTTCCCTGGTTCTTTGTAAAATTATATTTCCTCCGTCAGGTGCCGTCTTCCACCCTGGACTATGTGAAGAAGCAGGGTGTGGAGGTGAAGGTGCTTCAGACAGAGAAGGCAGTCAAGGAGTACAATTCTCTGGCTGGGCAGGGTGCCAAGGTGGGAGGGGTCTTCCACTCAACCTGCTGATGATGTCATCACTACAGCGACAGCCTTACATTTCAGTACAGCCAGCCTCCAACAAACAAATGGCAGCCGCTCTTCTCCTGCTGGTTTTGTCATGATGATTAGAAACTGAAAGTACAAAAAGACTGAATAAGCTGTAAACTAGTACAGAATGGGCTGGTGTGGCACACTCTTGGGAAAATGTAAATTTGCCATTGACAGCAGGATGCTTAAAATTTGCTTTGGGTTCAGTCTCCCAAATTATTTCACAGATTAAAATAGAAAAAAAAAAAAAACATTGAATCATTCCATTTATTTTAGACACACATTTTAATGAGGAAAATATCACACAATAATTTTTTCATATAAAGACACTGGTGCAGTCGTATAGCCTGACCCACGGCGTGCGGTCCTCTGGCTCCAAGTACCAAGGCCTATCTGGGTCAGCGGCGGGCCAGTTTGGGCATGATGAAGACCTTCACTGGCTTGCTGAAGGGAATGGTGCCCTCGATGGAGCTCTCGGACGAGGGCAGGCCCTCGGTGCTCTCGTTCCACGCTGGTGCCTTTAGGGCAGGAACTCTACTGGCGCTGGAGCTGTAGGCCAGGAGCAGCCTCACCTCAATCTGACATGGTTCTGAGGGAACATTTACATTACATTTACATTTTAGGCATTTATCGCTCTTATCCAGAGCGACTTACACAGTTTACATTTCTTTACATGCAATCCATTTATACAGCTGAGTATTTTACTGAAGCAATTCAGGTTATGTACCTTGCTCAAGGGTACAACAGCAGTGCCCTATGTGGGAATCGAACCAGCAACCTTTGAGTTACAAGCCCAGCTCCCTAACCATTATACTACACTGCCAGCCCTAGAGAAGAGCCTTCTCTTTGTCAATGGTGTGAATAATTCGAGGTTTCTGTATTCATACAGTACAAACCCACACCAAATGCAAAAAGCTGACTGAGTACAGGAGTTTTACATTGATGAAATTGCAGAATGTTACACGATGAAGGGAAGCTTAGCAAAATCAGTTTAAAATGCGCTCTTTCTCTATGTTTCTAGTAGCTCAAGCCTTCCTGTTCCTCAAACGAGTTAAAAGGTTGTGGGCTTATTTCCCTTGAATTTCAAAACTTTACTTGGTCGTGAGAACTGGAGAACATGAGAAGTTGTTCAGCTTGCTAGGGTGGAAAACAAACGACGCAAAAGGAATCTGAAAAATGGTGACGGCAGGCAGAAAAGCAAAAGCAGCACCTATAACAAGCCCTCAGCCCCTTCTTAAGGAGCCTTGTTCACTCGGTCCCCATGGAGACTGTTATATTTCCTTGATTAGTAGCAGTACAGACAGGATCCATTCAGCTCACACTACTGCAGCTTTAAAATTGGTCGTCTGCTGGCACTTCCCTGTGTTTAATGATGTCCCTAGAAGAGGCTTTAGGTTCTTTTCCATATTTGCGATGCCTATGAGGTCATAATAGTGCAGGCTACACAAGTCATTCAGACAGACTGAATCCGTGACAGACGGACGCACCTCGGGTCAAAAATGGCCAGAATGGTTCTGGTTTTCATTATACCTCAGATAGTCATTAATTACAGGTCTCAGGGAAACGGTTTGGGTGGATGTAGCCATTATTTTTAAACAGCCTTTTAGGGGGTCATTATCTAGCGGTGTGTGTGTGTGTGTTGGTGCTGAATACTGGAAATACTTTCTCTGGGGGTTCATTGAAAAGCACTAAGGTTTTCAAGAAGGGTTTCATTTCATACCATAAATTCACACACATTCTATATACATGGCACAAAAGTAAGATGCGTTACAAAATAATTACAAGGATTTATCAGCAAAATGCCACAACGGTTCCAATTGAATGGCCTTATTAAGCGAAACATATTTACAACCATGCAAGGGCATTATCAAATCTGTGCAGCTGAAATGGAAGATATATCTGAACTAATGCATTTACACATTTAGGTTTTACGAGCACATAGCAACACAACTGGTTATGTGTGAGACCACACATGTTCAGCTAGTAGACTGCAATCACAACTGTTTTTAAGAGCACATGCTGTATCTGTTCATACACACAGGGGGAATGTTTACTGTTGTCTGTCCTACCTGTCCATGCAGAATGGGAGAGGTACACTTGAGTGATCAGTCTGTGTCTTCCTGGTCCCGGTTTTCTGAAATCTCCGGGTTTGGGATGAATGACATGCGACTGTCCATCTGGATACAGAACCTGGGGGTGAAGAACAGGACAATATCGATCCACTGACAAGGGATTAAGACCAATATCAACACTGTCACAATGTCATCATGAACCTGAATGGAACCTTAGAATGTCTATTGAATTGAATGTCTATTTTCTGCACTGAGGTAGACTCTATATACCAGAAGAAAAGCAATGAGGAGATACTAACCTGAACTTTGACCCAAGTTTGTGGATCTTGCACATGTTCCAGAGTGGCATCAATGTCCAGTGCCACCACTAATCCTGATGTGAACCTCAAGGGGTTGTCAGACTCCCCAGTCGGCTCGATGATGGTTGCAGAGGCTCTGTGGATCTGAGACATGACAGACTTTTAGCATTGAGTAAGTGTGCAAGGTTCTGACAAGACTTGGGGCCTGGGTGCATTTTGTTAGCAGCATGTGGTCAAACACAAAAAAGGCTTTTGAATCTGGTTACTAATGATATACTCGTGATAAAGTTAGGCTTATTGAACCCAAGAGTGAGTGGAGCTACCAAATTCTGTTAATTGTTTGAGCAAATCAAAAGACTGCCCTTAGAAAAGCATGTTTGGTTCAAATCAGAGTCAATTAGAAAGTAATAGATTCACCCATTTTGGGGTTCAAAAAAGCCTCGCACTTCATCACTACCAGTCACAGAAGGATTATCGAATCCCAAATTCCGACTGTGCAGACCTGTTCAGGCAGTTTGAGGTGCAGGAGGCCACTCTGCCGCAGTGTGGCCTGCAGGATCTTCACTAGGTCCAGGGGTTTGCAGGCCGAAAGCCTGGGCATCAAGTCCAGCAGCTTCTCAACAAAACTGTCCTGGAAATGTGGAAGCTCTGTGACGAAAAGTCTTGCAGGGGGGAGGAAAAAAGATGGGAGATTTGCTACTGTAGCTTCATGGGAGACAAACACATTTTTTTTTAAAGTGCATCACGTTGTCAGTGTAACAGGTATACCTCTGAAAAGCATCCACTTCTTGGAGGAACTTTTCGCAGACACTCAGAAGAGGTTCGACCCTGTGAAGATGAGAGGGATTTGTTTTCAAGCACTTGAAGATGTATGTTCAAAAATGAACTAGTGGGGGCTCAAAACCTGTCTGCCAGACCAGCCCTGGCCGTTAGCCCTGATCGGGGGTGGCATTTGGCTGTCCGCTCCGGGGGGGTGGGGCGGTGGTCGTCACAAACTCGTTGTGAAGCATGTAAGGGTGTCTCCTGAAAGGGGGTCGGTGAGTTCCGTCTCGAAGGAGGCGGATCATCACTGGCCTCGGAGAGTAGCTTGCCCCGTAGAGACGGGCGGTGAGTTCGTGGGGGAGGGTTCATCGAAATAGAGGGTATGATTGGCTTCCAAATTGGGGAGAAAAACAGGGGAAAATCTGATTGAAAATTGATTTAAAATGTTTTAAAAAATTAACACTAGTGTGTCTTTGTGTATGCGAGTGCAGGAATGTGCATGTCTGTTATTTATTTCAAATCTTTCCTGTTTTCCTTCCAATTTGGTTGCCAATTATACCCTCTATTTATCTCAATTCACCCTCCTCTATGAGTCCGCCGCCTGTCCTCCAGGTCAAGACAGTCTTTTCGGTCTTTTTTCGTGCCGGCTCACCCTCCTCCGTCCCCCGGAGGCGGACAGCCAAACGCCGCCTCTGATCAGGGCTGACGACCAGGGCCGGTCTGGTAGAGACGCGGGTTTCGAACCGCGTCCCTGACAGACAGCGCACACAACCCCGGACCGGACCAGCCAAAGTGTGGTGCGTTAGACCGCTCCGCTATCCGCCGCCCCTGTCTGTGTGCATTTCCGAGTGTGTTTAACAGTTTGCATGCATACAAGCAAGTGCGTCTGTGTGTGCATGTCATGGGGAGTAGGACAAACCCTCGTCGTGTGCGTGCGGTCAGGACCAGCTGGAGTGCTTTGGCCTGCAGGCGGACGTGGTGTATGGTGGCCACCTGCCGCGTCTCCAGGCCGCTGTACAGGAACTCCAACTTGTACGTCTCCTCCAGGATCTGAAACGCGGTGAGAAGAGCGCTGCTCGAGTACATGAGAGTACTAAGAAGGAACCCAGCTCTTGGCCTTGGCAGCTCATCAGAGGGCCTATTTAAAAACCCTGCTAAGTGATAAACCCTCGGCGCTGTATTAGGTATAGGGTATGCCCTGCCAACCCGTAACTTGGCAGACACCATACTTGCCATCTCAAATATGAACGGCACTTACTGAGATTATTTTAGAAGCTAGCCTGTTGCGGTAGCTGCTTGGTTTGGTTGAGGGATGTGTTTCCACAGTTTAACAGGCCAGCGGAACATGTTTCATGTTATTATACCACCAACATGTACTTGGCTGGTCCAGCTCACCAATCCACCCCCCCCCCCCTTACCTGTCTGACTGCGGCTGAAGCCATGGCATTCTGTTTTAGGTAAAGTGGGACTGCCACGTTCCATAGCTTCTCCTGTAAAGCCTAGGATATAAGGAGGAAAACAAAGAAGTCTCAACAGTGAGTACCTCCAGCACATGGGCACCTGCATTTGTTTAGTTTGTTTAATAATTAATCAAATTATGTAGTTTGAATGGAGTGAAAACCAGAACTGTCTCTGGTTGCCTACCCCGTTTTTAAGAAGACTTAGACAGTCTGAGTGAGAGATGTTCTGCTATAGGGCATCATAATGAGAATTTAAATTTTTTAAATATAATTTGCCCAGTCATTATTTCAAGAAAGTATCTCATAATAATGACGTACTACATCAAAATGATGATACTCTCATTACTATTATACTTGAAATGAGCTTCAATAGGTCACGCATCTCAGAACACTCTGCATGTGTCGAGCAAGAGTTCTGTCAAATGTCACAGAACGGGCCGCGTCGTTCTGAACCTCTTCCAAATGAATAAAAGCATGGGCGCTTGCCTTCATGAGCAGCAGCTGACAGCGCAGGTATGTGGCACAGAAGTCGGCAGCACCAGCCAGCTCCGTCTGCAGCTCTCCCAACCTCTGCAGGTCTCTGTACGGGGTTATTACAGAGATGCAATCATCACTTCACGGAACCAACGAACTGCCCTAACAGACCAACTCACAGTTACCAATGACCTAGAACACCTTCACTGGATTTTATTAAGAAAGACTAGGATTCACAGGAGGATTAAATAAGGTCACAATTTGGTGTGTATATCTAGGATAGCAGAGCTGCAAGGCAAATTGCTGGAAGTAAAAGCAACATCCTTTTAGGCAAAAGCAAAGAATAGGTCTCGATGATACGGCTCCCGTTTATGCAGGTGCTGAATGTAAAGCACGATAGTACAAAGTTCAGGATGTCTGGCATCCCATCGCAGAACTTCCACAAGGAGCGATCAGCAACGAGCTGCCAGAGAGGTGACAGACAGACAGCATTTGGCCCCACTCTGCTGACCTGATGGTGAAGTCCAGCAGGTCCTGGGCCCCCGGGGCCTCCAGGTGCTGAACGGTGCAGACCCGAGACAGGCTCTCCTGCAGAAACTGCTGGGCCGACTCCAGGCTGGAGGCTGGACCCGACGACTCCGACGCACTGGACAGCTTCCCGCATGGCAGCTGCAATGCGGCCAGGGGAGAGGAAGGAGCACCGGTAGTGGTCAGGACGCTGGAATTCTAGTCATGCTGCTCTAGGCTCAAGCGTTGGGTGAGACAATGATATAATATAATATATGCCATTTAGCAGACGCTTTTATCCAAAGCAACTTACAGTACTGAATGCATACATTTTTTTCAGTATATGTGGTCCCAGTGGGGATTGAACCCACAACCTAAGCGTTGCCAATGCCGTGCTCTACCAACTGAGCCACACAGAACCACAATGACGCTGTATGCCACCATACTATCTTCAGTAAATACACTGCTGTCTACATTAATACATACAATTACAATCAGCTGCGTAAGCTGCCCAGGGTAAGGGAATGTGCTAAACAATTAAGCCATGCAGTCAGTGCAGTACATGATAGCCTGTCCTCCAATGGCCTCCGTTGATTAGATAAATAGTGGCTTCATGTATATATATTTTCTTTTATTAAATGTAATACTGCTTAAATTGTATTTTCTATTCAATATATTTCTAAGAGCATGAAAATAGTATAACGAATTAGCCATCTTGGCATGGCATTTTTACAAAAACCTTACAGTGATTCCTGCAGTCAGGTTTACAATGCTCTGAACAGGTGAGTGCGTTCAGCAGTTTGGCACGCCCTTTTACCCTGAGCTGTGGCACTAGGTGAGAGAGACTGTCACGCAGGTAGGCGTAGTGTCTGAACGTGTGATCCGAGAACAGAGCAGACATGGTGGGGCAGGACGTGGCGGCGTTAAAAACCAACACCAAAACGGCGATGTCTGATCCGCTGAGTCAAGGCGATAATCAAACACTGCTATTGCATCAGCACATTCCGATGTACAAAGCACAATTTAATGAGATCCAGTGCATTGTGATGGAACTGCAGAAACATTTGCATTGCATAAAACATTTCTGTCTTAAGGACCAATATGAAATATCTGAATAATATGCCACAACTGTATCATAATTTCCCAACTGTATCATGGGTTTACTACCGTCATTTACAAATAAATTTAAAATAATAATAAAAACTTTTTTAAAAAATTATAATAATAATGTGACATTATTGACAAGGAACATTCTATTTCCCCCCCTCAACTCCATAACCGCACGAGGATACACGCTGGGTCGTCCATGTCAGGTTCGGGTGTGTCGAAGTACGGGTGTGTGCTCAGCAGCTCCGGTACAATGGGCAGCACCAAGGTCGGGTGTCGTGACCCCAGGAACTTCAAACACCTAAGCAGTGGGAGCAAAGCATGACAAAGACTGCATTCAAAACTGCTCTGTTTCCCCCGTTTCAATGGAAATGTGTTCTGATCTCAGATCAGCAATCAGCCAAGTGACCAATAGGCGTGATGTGCTGACCAGAGATCAACGGGGACCAAACGTGCAGGCAGAGAAAGGAGCAGGTTTTGGAATGCAACCAATGTCTATAGGTCTTAATACAGGTGAGTGGGTGGGGGTTTCATTAAACATATTTCTTCCTAAATTCATCAGAAGCAAGGGGGACAAGAGGCCTTCACTCTAAATCAAGTTAAAAGTCAAATTCAGGTGTCATCTCAAGTTGAATTGAATTAAATTCAATTAAAGGTGAGATGGACAATTGAAAGGTACCCTAAGAAATTAAGTAGGTTTCCTTGCTCCTGTCCAATACTCTCGTCATGGCATAGTATCTCACATAGGACTTGAACATCAGCGATGTGAGTGATTGTGGACTGGAACTCACTTCCAGACGGAGTTGCGGTCAGTAGGGTACTTGGAGAGGTTCTTCAGAAGCTCCAGAAGGGCCAGCTGGATGCACTCCTTGGTGGAGACGTTGGTGTAGCACAGCAACTCGTGCAGAGCCTCCCGTATGTCTCGGGAGGAATCCTGGTGAGTTCGAGACCAGGGTTTTGATACTTTCATCAGAGCAACTGGGTCCCTCCATTCACATGTACAGTTCAACCACAGACAGAATTTGGCAAGCTTAATTCAGATGGTTTATTCGGTCATGTGACTATGCATTACCACAAGTAATCAGAAACGATTTTTGTACACAACAAAAACCATGTTCCCCAAATGTTCTTTATCTATGACTACCACTACACTTCACCTCACCCCCCAAAAATGATCTCTTAAATGAATGTGCTGCATTCATTGTGTTTCAAAGCAACACATTTTCTTATATGCAACAGCTAGCTTCTGCAGCAACTGGTGGCATACCTCAAGCACAGCGAGCACAGTGTCCAGCTGGTCTTCCCTGAGGGTGATGTGGGTGGAGATTTGCCGCAGGACGTGGATGGACTCCAGCCGGACTTCCTCGATCTCATCGTTGAACATGTCCACCAGGAAGTCCAGGCACTTCTCGGCAAAACTGGGCGAGGACTGAGCGAGGGCGCACAGGGCTTCTACTGCTGCAATGCGCACCTCTGCACACAGAGCACACACACAGGAAGGCAGTATAGGATAATGGTTAGGGAACTTGGCTTGTAACACAAAGATTGCAGTTTCAATTCCCAGGTGGGGCACTGCTATTGTACCCTTGAGCAAGGTACTTAACCTGAATTGGTTCAGTAAATATCCAGCTTATATGTAAATAATTGCCAACTGTGTAAGTCCCACTAACATCTCTCTCACAGACTGTCAGACACATAGATAAGGAAAGAGACATGTAAACAGGCTAAGAAAGAGACAGTGACAGCTAAATATGGTCAGAGAAACAGACACACGCACACAGTTCGCTATTACAGATCTTCCCACAATGCACTTGATTTAAGGTTTGCAATGTTTCCAAAGTCAAAAGGACATCCACTCACCGTACATCTCATCCTCCAGTCCGTGGACGAAGGCCCCACAGGCCCCGGAGTCGATCAGATTCACAGCCATGGTGTCCACCCTCTCTTTGGGGACGTCATCGGCCCACTTCCTGCCCGAGGAGAACTCGCCGGAGCTGTACAGCTCTTTGGCCCTCTCGTGAGCTGTGCGTTTCCGCTGTGGGGTTACAGGACGCCAGGGGTGTAAGCTCACACTGCAACCATTTTGATCTTCATTCACATTCGATTTTCCCCCATGAAATTTAAGCCCATCTGAGCTGCTTCATTTTAAAAAGAAAACCAAGTAGACCAATTGGTCTCGTATCAATTCATACATTTCGTTCACAGACATACCCTTAGATCGGACATCAGCTTCTTGTCCAGTGTCTGCTCCAGGAAGTGTGGGCTGACGTGCAGCATTGAGCCCTGTGGAGAAAGAAAATGGTTAAGAGACTCTTCACTTTCCCAGTTTTAGGAGTGGATGTTAATTTGCTCTTTGGATGTACAAAACTCACCAATAATTTGGCAGCCTGGACCCTGACTACCCACGATCCATCGCTGATCATGTGGCATATCTTGCCGAATGAATCATCGACCAATCGGATCTCTTCGCTGGATGAAGGAATGGGGACGATGCTGGATGTGGAATTTTGGACAGACAGGTACACTTTCTGAGCAAATATTTTAGGGGCCAAATAGGTGACACAGTTTGGTATAGAATGTAAAAAGATGTACAGTACAATCCCAGATATCTCACCTACATATAACCAACATCAGTTGGATGCCAATGTGTCCTACCTACTATAGAATAACAACTCCAATGGCAATGCCTGCATAGTGATGATGAAACGCTCTTCTTCAAAATTAATAAATTACTTTCAAACTTTCTTAGCCAGCATGTTTACATATGTAATCAGTAATCCTTACAGACCTACTAACCTTGGGAAATAATTTCTCAAATCACCACTCAAAATTGAGGGGGGGGTTTCAGACCAGATCAGAGAAGACTTCTTCTCTCATCTTTCTCTCTTTTGTTGGCTAAGGTCCAAATATGAGTTCTGTCTCATAACTACACTGTAAAAAAAAGTGAAGCCTCACTTTTGCATAGTTTAAAATTATACCCGCATAGCTGTATACTTTGACATCAAAATGCCTGCCTGGTACACAAAATGCGTACAGGTCAGCAGGTCTCCAACTATCTGCCTTTTCATGTATCCAACATACCTCTGATCCCAACAGGATCAGATATGCAGGATTATACTGCATGTGCATGTGCTTTACGTGCATGAGATGTGAAGTCAGGTACCTCTCGGAATAGAGCTGGCCCAGAACCCACACCATCTGCACGGCCACTGAGCGGACCTGCTCATAGTCATCACATAAAAGCTTGCAGGCCTGAAGGGGGAGGGACCAAGCAGTACAGAGTGGGTAACGCCAGTCAACTTACATTGCCCTGCTGGCTAAATTTCATGCAAAGTTTGGCTCATCTTTAACACGCATTAAACTAGAACTAACAAACAACGTTTTATACCAAGCCGTTCATTTTGAATGAATAGTGTCAGTAAAATCTGAATTAAATGATTAAATGTCTTGTTTTTACCTGGCCGTAAATGGTTTGCTGTAGTTTGGTCCCTCTTTCGTGCAGCTGCAGCTGGAAAGAAAGACAAACTGGTGAGGAGGAAGAGCAAATATCCCTCATTAGTTTCCCCCCTAGCGTGGCCTCTGAGACCCAGTAACCGGTGATGTCATACCATGGCTTTGATGGCCGCAGTGCGGACCCTGGGATCCTGATCCCCAAAGTAATCGCTGACAATGCTCTGCACGTCTTTCGGGCCCGTGCCCGAAGCCACGCCCTCGCTATCCTTGGGCAGGGTCTTGTCCACAGAGCCGAGACACCCCAGGAGCTGCATGCACTTGTTTCTCACCCCAAAATAGGTGTCTGCCAGGTTCTGCACAAAGGGGGAGCTCAAGGTCAAATTACAAGCAAAAACAAAACAAACAAAACAGCAGTGTGTGGTGATTACCGAGCAGGTACTACAAATCTAGTGTCAGTATTATCTGCTTCACGCAGAAGTCGTCCATCATATTTCTTAGGTTGTAATCCACACAGTCTGAGCCACAGAGATTACAGCACTGCATTACTGTCCTCAGGGTTGTGGGATCAAGTCCCTGGTGAAACGCTGCTGCTGTATGTCTGAACTAGGCCCCAGCTGTGTGATCTTCCTCCTCCTCCTCCTCCTCACAGCACACATCGCAGCTGTGTGTCAATAAATTCAGATATATGTATACATATCAGCATTTTATATGGAGGCGATGGATTCATGGCTCACCTTACATGCCACCTCAATCAGCCTAAGCCTGAGGCTTGTGTCCTCTGGGAGCTGGGTGCCAATGACCAGCAGTGTGTCCAGCAGCTGGGCGAGGACCTGGTGGGATTCTTGGAAAAACAAAAATATATAATATATGCCATTTAGCAGACGCTTTTATCCAAAGCGACTTACAGTAGTGAATGCATACATTTTTCAGTATATGTGGTCCCAGTGGGAATTGAACCCACAACCTAAGCGTTGCCAACGCTGTGCTCTACCAACTGAGCCACAGAGAACCAAAAGCAACCAAGCCAGCAAGAAGGACACTTTAGTAAGTTGTACTCTGGAAACAAAATCAAAACAAATTGACAATGAAATTCATAAACACATTGTATGTGGTGGGGGTGGGGGGTGCGCCATGCTTACACTGCTAACTTTCTCATGTTAAGTCTGACAACATTGCTACACATTGTCTTGACACTAACTGTGTGTGATGGGCATACTTCTTTGCTATAATGCTAAATGTATGATGTTTGTAACATGAAGACACTAATGGACTACCTTAACTGAAACAAGCCAACAAAATTGCATACTTTCGCTGTTGAGTGTGTTAATGACATCATCCACTATGCTGTCTGGCAAAAAACCCTGAGTTTTGGACAGCAGGCCAATGAGAGAGGCGATCTTCAGTCTAACGGAGCTGTCCGTTTCCTGCAGGACAGAAAATATTGTTTTAGGTGAAAATTCAAAAACACAGCAGCGCACAAATTACAGTTGGTTATTGAAAGCAATGTGCTGCACATATTTAAGATACTTAAAAGTTACTGTATTTAAGACAATGACAACAATGCTGTCAACAAAACAAAACTCCACTATGGCAAGTTAGGTAATGTGCTGAGGCAATTTCACACATGAAACGTCAACCCACAATCCTCTGCTCCGTACACAACTTTACCCAAGATTATTCCCACTAGGGCTGTGTTCGAAACCGCTCCCTATTCCCTATATAGTGCACTATATAGTGTGTACGCCATTTTGTAGTGTTGTTCGAATTCTCAACTGTTAATTTCGTTCACGTGAACAATAAAATACCCACAATTCACAGCGATTTGTAGTGAACAGCGAATGTACCCTACAATTTCTCCCGTATACCACAATGCAATGCGGTCTTGTCTTAGTTAGCTCACAACTTCCATAACGGTAGCTATTGGTGGCTAAAGCGGTGGCTAGCAGACAGCACCACAGTTGACAAAACCACACTTGCACATCATTAGAATTTCAACAATTTATTTGGGATTTAACATTAAAAACTGAACATGCAAACCCGATACTACCTCAGTACATTTCAACCTGCTGTCATGAGTGCTCGGTTTGTTTACGTGATACTGGGCGCATCCGCTTGTGTCACCTGAATATCCGGCACATTTTTTTTGACGCAAATGACGTTCAGTTGTAGTGTCTGAAAACAGTTTAATCGTTCACTACATGGAACACTATATAGTGAACACTATATAGGGAATAGGGAACGAGTGAACGGTGAAAGGTTTCGAACACAGCCTAGGTTGTCCCCTGCTCATTTACCTTGTAGTAATGCTCGAGAAGGATGCGCACCACCCCTTCTACGCTATCTGCCTCCACAGGCTTGCGGGCAAACTGTAGAAGATATTGTAAGGCGTCGGTGGGGGTGCTTGCTTTGCACAAGTCGATGTGCAGCGCTGCAGACTTGCTGGGTTTGGTGAGACGGAGCTTTTTAGCAGGAGCCTCTTCGTGTGGATGTTGCTGTAGATAGGATGAACAATACATTATGTTAGCCAAGTCACAAATGCATTTTAAAAGGTAGCATCTTTGCTCAAAATTGTATTTATTCCATATTCAACACTATACTCCCCCAAAAAAATATATATTATTCACTAACCTTTTCCTTCCCGGTGTTACAGGTATGGTACGCAGATGCCTGCAATGATGGCTATTGCTGTATTACTGCACTGATCTCGTGCGCTAACTATGATTGTTCCTACCATGTATTAATGTACATCTTGTAAGTCGCTCTGGATAAGAGCGTCTGCTAAATGCTTAAAATTTAAATGTAAATATTAATTTGCGCTGCTACAGAACTGATTCCTGAGCACACCATAATACGTTGAATAACTTTGTATGGAGTTATGTTATCCTTTCAATACGGGAAATTAAACATAAGTACGAAGTAAAGTGTTATAACATCAGTAGCTACCTTCTATCTAGGAATAATTAATATTACAAATGGCAGAAGCTAGGGTTATTGTTAGCTAGCTAGCCAGTTAGAATCCCAAAACACAACCCGCATGCACAAAAGTAATAACAAATACTGTACAACAAAATGTATCTCGATAGCCAACTACAGTATAACCTGAAAACAACTAATGTTATATGGTTTGACAGAAAACCAAGTTCCTTTTAACGATTTTAGCACCAAAACCAATTTTCGATAACTTCGCTAAGTTAGATAACATTAGCGAAACAGCTCACACGTCCATATTGACAAACATGCAATTTACCTATATAGATGTAAAATTCTGTATTATTGTGGGCAGATAGTGTAGCCATTTCATGGTTTCCTGGCAAATTAGTTGCTAATGATAGCTGGCTAGCTTGATAGCCAACCTGCTATTTAGCTTACTTGCATCCCGTTAACACGCTAACTAACATTAGCGACAAACAAGCAGGCAAGAAGGCTATTTAGCTGGCCTTTTTTAATTTAACATTTAAATCGCCAGATTGCGAAAGCTATATTTCAACATATCTCTGCTGATGTACAGGGAATGGATTTTAAATGAGCTTTCCAGAATAGCTAATGTATGTGAATCCGCAGGCCACGGCCTTCGAGGGATATTTCCTAAACACTTAAGCCGGGATAAGGGTCTGATTTACGGTGTAGTCACTGGTAATGCAGTCGTTTGATTCAAAGGTGTACAGTAACATTACAATAAACTTACCTGAACAACTTTTGAGAACTCCTCGTACACTCGCTTTTTTAAGTGCGCTGCCATTGCTAAAACCTAGAGCTGCAAATAACAAGCCAAATTGTATTTATGATTGAGGGTAACCCAACTTAGCCAGCTTTTTCGCCATTGGGTATGCTGTATGTCCTCTTCCGAGTGCCGTAGTTCGATGTTTAAAACGTCATGCTTGACACGCAGTAGAGTTATTCTGTATTGACAGAATCCACAGCTAGTTAATATTCAAGACACACTTTATTTGCTTTGTATGTGGTTCACTTGACAGTCCAACAATGTTAATTATTTAGTATGTAACGTTAGCTACCTCATATCTTTATATATTAATTTAATTATATTCCAACTTTAATTTCATTTGAACTTTGTTAAAAATACAAACATATTTGGACAGAAAGGAGAAGAAATACCATTTATCCACAATCCCCATGTTCAACATCATTTAACAAAAATAAATCAAATGGATACAACCTTTATTACAACTTTTTTTATAAATGAACATCCTAAATGAGTAACAATCAATAATGCATTGCTTAAATGTAAAATGTAAAATGCTTGTACTCAGTTTATATAAAACACTGAGAAAACAGTTTATGCTCTTACATTCAATTAAAGCGGCGCCTGCCTCTTTTGTCCAATGCACTCAAGCAGTGAAAGTAAGGGTGTTCAAATTGATACATCTAGGAACTTAGAAAACAGAGAATACAGGCCTCAACCATTAGTGCTGTATGTAGTGCTGTACATAAAAATGGGGCTAATCATTAATATTATTATTAAGTCCAATAAAGGTTTCCCTGTATAACATTCTAATGCAGATTAAGCACAAAGTCTTTATGTCCAGAATTTGTTTTGCAACATCACAAACACATTTCACTCTGAGGAGGATGTTGTAGACATCAAAATGTTAGTTCACTTAGTTCATTAAATGTGCCAAATAGCTCTAAAGCTCTGTGCTCCAGCTCTCTTCATTCCTCAGGTTAGTCCTTTTAAAAAGTACACAGGTAAGGATTCCTTTTATCACAAACTTTCTATCTGTGTAACTATGGTTTTGGGGATTTATAGACTCTTTGAATGATCTAGATTGAATCTGAGTTTACAAACTGCCAAGATAAATTTTTTATGCTTCTACCAAATAGGTTTAAATCACTGAGTGACTAACCAGGATTGGGCTCCGTCCTCAGTTGTGATGAACACTTCAGCACCGGACAGTGGTAGGTCAAGGAAGTTTTTGTACTACAATCCCAGCAGGGTAGTTTGAAAAGTTTAGGGCACATTCTTTGCCAACCGATTGCCCTGTACCTGCTGTGGTTACAACATGAAAACAATAATTTCACATAGTTTTTTTTTATTGAACTGGTTGATCATTAAAACATACACATTACAGTGTGAGTGTCTCCCACTCCTCTCTGGTGATCTGGCTGTCGCTGCTCTACCACCATGTGAAGATCAACCTGTAAAAGAAGTCGTAACTCCTGAAACGGAAGCCCTTCTCCACACTGTGTGGCTGTAGAGTGATCTTGTATCCCTTTGCTTCGATGTCCATTTTGATACAGTCAATCAGGTCTCCAACAGTGGGCGGGGCTTTCCAAGGGCCAAAACTCACCACCGACTCTTTGTCGGTGTCCAGGCTGTTGATCGCATCATTGTAACGACTGACATCCTCCTCCGTTCTCAGAATGCACACAATGATACTGGAGTGGCGATTGGCAATGGCCTCTGCCCGGGCTATCCTAATAATCACCTCCAGATTCTCCCGGTAATTGGGCACCCTCGCCAGGAACTGCTGCCTGCTCACCGTCTCTCCAAAGAGTTGCGGCATGTCCTCCAGCTGCTTCATCAGTGGTTTGATGTCATAGAACATTGCTTCTTGATACACTTCCTGCACATGCTCAGTGGGCAGCCGCTGGGTGCGCAGGAACTCGAGGACGCCTTTGAAGTGTGTCCCCTCTCTGTCGATGAAGAACCGGCCCTTGGCATCCGTCCGCAGCTTGTGCTGCCCAGTGAACATGTCCGCCAGCTTGGAGTTGGGGCACTTCCTCAGGGTGCTCAGTGAGGTGCAGTACACCTGACCACCGATGTTCAGCTGCACTATTTGTGAATGCTGAGGGTTTGGACAAAAGAACAAATTGTAAAGAGATACACCATGGACTGACCACACATCTTGGTTTATTAATGCACTACTGATGCTGGAAGCTTATTTAAAAATACAGAGTGGAGAGTTAACTGTAGTATTACTCACAGGCGAAAATAGGGCATAGGCCTGAATTATAAGGCTCGGGCTAAGGGTCTGAATAAAAGACGGGACAGCGACGGGACCTTGAGCAGTCTCTGCAGTACAAATTTCAAGAGTATACAGTGCATCCGGAAAGTATTCATATCGCTTCACTTTTTCCACATTTTCTTATGTTACAGCCTTATTCCAAAATGGATTAAATTGTTTTTTTTCTCAAAATTCTACACACAATACCCCATAATGACAAAGTGAAAAAAGTTTTTTTTACATTTTTGCAAATGTATTAAAAATAAAAAACAAAAATATCACATGTACATAAGTATTCACTCCGTTTGCTATGACACTCAAAATTGAGCTCAGGTGCATCCTGTTTCCACTGATCATCCTTGAGATGTTTCTACAACTTGATTGGAGTCCACCTGTGGTAAATTCAATTGATTGGACATGATTTGGAAAGGCACACACCTGTCTATATAAGGTCCCACAGTTGACAGTGCATGTCAGAGCACAAACCATGAAGTCAAAGGAATTGTCTGTAGACCTCTGAGACAGGATTGTATCGAGGCACAGATCTAGGGAAGGGTACAGAAAAATGTCTGCAGCATTGAAGGTCCCAATGAGCACAGTGGTCTCCATCATTCGTAAATAGAAGTTTGGAACCACCAGGACTCTTCCTAGAGCTGGCCGCCTGGCCAAACTGAGCAATTGGGGGAGAAGGGCCTTGGTCAGGGAGGTGACCAAGAACCCAATGGTCACTCTGACAGAGCTCCAGCGTTCCGCTGTGGAGATGGGAGAACCTTCCAGAAGGACAACCATCTCTGCAGCACTCCACCAATCAGGCCTTTATGGTAGAGTGGCCAGACGGAAGCCACTCCTCAGTAAAAGGCACATGACAGCCCGCTTGGA
Organism: Aldrovandia affinis; assembly: GCA_029706075.1. Lineage (NCBI taxonomy): Eukaryota > Metazoa > Chordata > Actinopteri > Notacanthiformes > Halosauridae > Aldrovandia > Aldrovandia affinis. The sequence goes on along the minus strand of JAINUG010000025.1, from coordinate 3,845,818 downwards.
GTTTGCCAAAAGGCACTTAAAGGACTCTCAGACCATGAGAAACTAAATTCTCTGGTCTGATGAAACCAAGATTGAACACTTTGGCCTGAATGCCAAGCGTCATGTCTGGAGGAAACCAGGCACCGCTCATCACCTGGCCAATACCATCCCTACAGTGAAGCATGGTGGTGGCAACATCATGATGTGGGGATGTTTTTCAGCGGCAGGAACTGGGAGACTAGTCAGGATCGAGGGAAAGATGAATGCAGCAATGTACAGAGAGATCCTTGATGAAACCTGCTCCAGAGCGCTCTGGACCTCAGACTGGGGTGAAGGTTCACCTTCCAACAGGACAACGACCCTAAGTACACAGCCAAGATAACAAAGGAGTGGCTTCGGGACAAGTCTGTGAATGTCCTTGAGTGGCCCAGCCAGAGCCCAGACTTGAACCCGATTGAACATCTCTGGAAAGACCTGAAAATAGCTGTGCACCGACGCTCCCCATCCAACCTGATGGAGCTTGAGAGGATCTGCAAAGAAGAATGGGAGAAACTGCCCAAAAATAGGTGTGCCAAGCTTGTAGCATCATACTCAAGAAGATTTCAGGCTGTAATTGCTGCCAAAGGTGCTTCAACAAAGTATTGAGTAAAGGATGTGAATACATATGCACATGTGATATTTGAGTGTTTTATTTTTAATAAATGTGCAAAAATTTCAAAAACTTTTTTCAATTTGTCATTATGGGGTATTGTGTGTAGAAATTTGAGAAAAAAATGAATTTAATCAATTTTGGAATAAGGCTGTAACATAACAAAATGTGGAAAAAGTGAAGCGATATGAATACTTTCCGGATGCACTGTACATATGAAATGTTATACTGTCAATGTACATTATGTTCTAAGAGTGGAAATAAACTGTCAAAGGGGAATTCCTGAAATTGTTTTTTTCCTGAATTTCTCTATTTAAAAATACATCCTTTAGTGATGCATTTTAAAGTAACTTGTAATATTACAATGGTAAATCATTTAATATAGATTATTATGCAACTGTTGCTGCATTTAAACAAGTTTAACAAAGCTAGTTATATTTAAAAATGCTAATTCATACACTTTACAACGACGATGCATCATCATAAGACGTACTGACCCCAGCAGTACATGAACTGACGGTGAACTGACTGCACTTAAAACCGTAAGAGCGACCTCAGATATCACAGGAACTGGTTTGTTTTCATACAGTTTTCGCAACATATTTAACATTTTCGACTTAGTTGAGTACGAATAATACTGAAGTAGTTTACGTTTCCTTAAATATGCCAGGTTGGACCTTCTGAGTTCGTGCAACTGTTGCCAAAAAGTTCAATGAATCAGTCGTCACTCATTCAGTACGAAGTTATGGAAGTTCCTGGTACTCTAAATCTTGCCCGTACCAGATATTTATCATCAACTAGCACTGTCCCAAATATTAATAAAACACATCAACTATGACGCTTTTTAGCATTTACGCATTCAAAAATAACTTTACCATGTATTAATGCACTCTTGTACGTCGCTCTGGATAAGAGCGTCTGCTAAATACTTAAAATGTAAATGTACTGAGTCGGTTTAACCTTACCAGCTGGAAATTGGGGGTGGACGGTTTCCCCGGAGATTTGCAATCAGGAAGACTCATTTTTCAGCTTTTCGCCTCAGGAAACTTTTTAGCCTCTCGATGTTTTGTTAGCTTTCTGGGAAGGTACAGGTGCAGTATCCCGGCGGGCGTGGTTAGTGTACAAAACCACGGTATCAACTAGGAAGAATCAGAACCTGCGTTTCAATACGCATGCGTACTGGAATCTCCAAGCATATGATCCTTTCTGGACACAACCCAAAAACGATCCTACGCTTGCCAATGCCCTTGTTTTCAGTTGTTCCTCAGTTTCTCATGTCCCATATCTTATCAAATACAGCGAGTTAAATATTAAAACCTTTTTTTAGAATAAACCAGCTTTGTCCCCCATGAACGGAGACATAGGCTACTGCTTAAAAGTTTTAACGTCCCAACCCCACGTCACAGACAAGCTTCACAATTCACACTATCATTTGTTTTAATCGGTAAACATTACCGTGCGTTTCAGTCAACGCCTTGACACCGGATAATATAATAGCCTTTTCACATCCTTAATATTTGAATGTATAACAACACATATATATCTGCATTCCAAAGCACCATTCAAGAAAACCAATTCATCCGATTTTTACCCTGTTAAAATAGGTATAATTTTAATATTCACAGGCTATTATTTGCTGCAGGAAGAAATTGTTGAAATAAAAAAAAACGTTGAAGTTTCAATAATGCACTTCATTAGTTGAAGTGCGCCAGTTTAGAATGAAATTGAGACTGCTGCGGCGACGTTTGACTGACCACTCCTCCATGTATTTGATGAAATAAAGTATTTTCAAATGTTTTCTGATTTCTATGGTGTTTTTCAAAGTACATTGATAATTCACACCTGGTAATGAGAAAGCCTGCACTTCCCCACATTTTAGTGGCGTCTTTGCAAAGCAACGGTAGCGATGTTACACTTCAGGGAGTTCAAAAGCAGCGAAATGTTTTCAATTTGCAATTGGCGCGATGGCGAAATTTTATTTTACGAGTATTTGCTAAGGAGGTAAATATTCTTTGGTAAATATTAAGACTACTGGAATGTATACGCACACATTGCAATACTTTTAATGCATTTTCAAATAACGTAGTGCTTAGTGTGCGTCTCAACCCAAATACAGTAAAGCAACTTCATTGTACATGTTCGCAAATAAAGGTGATTCCATTAAGTCCATTTTTGCCAAAAAATGAGCACCACCTGCAACTACATATGGCAACGCATGTTTCTGCTGTAAATTGAGCGTTAAAAGCGGTTTAGTCCCATAGAAGCCGCCCATAAAACTATTGTGTTGTTTCCAAAAGCGATTAAGTCCCACCTGGTTTCATTTCCAAAACCTGTTAAAGTCGATAACCAATAGCGTGAGGTTTTCAACGTCACGTGATATTTTGTTCAAGTTGTTATGGCGGAAGATATTTGTGAAGATTATTCCGAGCTTGTTTCTCCTTCTAGTAAAAGTAGAAAGCGTAAAAGATGCCCAGAAAAGTGGAAGAAAAATATTTTGAAAGAAAAGCGTTACAGCGCAGAAGGAAAGTCGCCTTCGGTCAACTGTACTCATGTGACAAAGCCATCCAACCGTCGGTGTCGCGTTAGCAAATTGGCACAGACGGACATTGACCTATTTTTCGGGCAGTTGTATTCTACCACGGACAAACAGAAACAGGACTTTTTCCTACTGAAATGCATGACTGTGCTGCATCCGAAACGCAAGCGTCCACGGAATAAGGAGTCAAAACATCGCTCCGTGACAGTGAAGTACCAGGTTCTGGGTGTGCCGGTGTGTGCCATTGCGTTTCAGGGTATCACCAACATCAAGCGTACACGCCTGCAGAACATCGCGAGTCATTGGAAACAACATCACAACATACGAAATGAAACAAGAGGGGGACGCCGGCTTTGTCGAGATCACGAAGAAATGAAACGCAAAATCCGACTGCACATTGAAAGCTTCAAATGCCGGGAGAGTCACTACAGTCGGTCGGACTCTGAAAACCGGAAGTATTTACCACCAGAACTGTCCGTTCGCAAGATGTGGAAACTGTTTAAATGTAATGAACCGCATTGTAAATATTCTTTGTATTACAAAATTTTTGGCGGGGAGTACAATCTTGGATTTGGAAACCCAAGATCTGAATTGTGTGGGCATTGCGAACGAATGAAGGCAAAGATAAAGCTAACACAAGATGCGGCAGAAAAGACTCGGCTCATGACTGAGTTACAAGTTCATAAGATGCGTGCAAAATATTTCTATACCCTTCTCAACAAAATCGATGTTGAGGAACCATGCATTACTGTTGCATCAGCCTTTGCCAAAGGTGGCTGTATCGGAAGCATTTTATGCACGCCAAGTTTGGGTTTTCAACCTCACTTTTGTTGTTCACGAGAACCGAACCCAAACTACCGACAAGGTGCACATTTACACTTGGGACGAGACTCAGGCTGGCCGCGATTCAAATATTGTTGCCAGTGCATTGTTACATTTTTTGCAGAATCTCACGATACCCCAAGGTATTAGCAAAATAAGACTATTCTCGGATGCTTGTGCGTCTCAAAACAGAAATTCAACTGTTGTGGGAGTGTGTCAGTACTATTGTAATGTTATGAAGCCTAACATTGTGGTTGAACATTATTTTCCTGTGAGGGGCCACTCATTCCTGCCTGCTGACAGGGTGTTTGGTAGGATTGAGAAGGTGTTCCGTAAAATGGAAACAATACTGTTGCCTACTGAATATCACCAGATGTATGCCACTTTTGGCACGGTTCATGTTCTTGGCCAGGATTGGGAAATAAGTGATTTTAAGGCACAGTGCAAGGCCCATTTGAAGGTGAAATTGGGTTTTAAGCTGTCTGAGGTAAAGACAATCAGATACGAAAATATGAAAGTCGGTGTTAAGTCGGTGTACAATGGCGAATATTGTTATCACACGATTGGCAAGAAAGGAAAAAGCTTTCAACATTTAAGGCAAAGCTGATACCACTCAAAAGTGTGATAAAGCCAGCCAAAGCTGCAGATGTAGGAAAGCTGCTGATGGCTGTAGGAATAAACCTGGAAACTGCAACCAAGTTGCAGCCATACTATCAACCCATCTGTCAGTCCGCTTTGGATAACAAGTCCGTGGATGACGGGAAGATGAAAATGTGACATGGTTATTTGACTATGGCAATGATGCGTGTTTTAGATTGTGTTAACATAAACAACCATTAGCATTATTGTTTACACATCTGCTTATCGGTTTCTGATGATATCAACATTTTAATTTTTCGTTTTAGTTGTGTTCCTTGCAAAATAATATGTCTGCAGTCTGAAGTCAGTATTATGTAGTTTTTAGTTTCTTTTTCCTACAACATTTACTATTTCTCTATTCCAATGTACGTTTTAACAGTTCTGCCAATACAAAAGACTGTACTCTTTATGTTTCGTTCAGACAACAAAATGTTGAAAATAAAGTAAAAGTTTTCTAAGCAACTTGTTTTTACCGAAGTGCCAACATCATTTTAGAGCTCTTATAACCGGTCTTTGTGTTATATCATCCATCTATTATGCCACAATACTATAAAAAATATAGTCCAGTAAGCCAGAGTGACAGGAAATTTCACTTCGTCCAAATTCGCCGGCTCTCCTTTGTCATTTGGTTTAAACCCAAAGAAAAGCGCAATAGGTGGTTGTATTTTTCTTTTGAACAATATTTTCCATCTGTCCGGCATGTAGCCTAGCAGTCTACAGGAAAAGTTCGTGCGCAAGAATATGCGCTATAGGCGTTAGTCTGTTGTAAATTTTTGCGCATTGGCATAACGAAGTAAATTTGATTGACCTTCAAACATACGAGAAACATTCATCCATTTTTTCACTACAACAACCAGAGCAAATGTGCTGAATCCAAGGAGGAATTAGGCAATTATGAATATTGTTCTATATCGGGGGAGTGAAAACTATTACCAGTCTACCAGTCCGCTGCACGATAATATCGCCTAAGCCTAATTTACAATGTTATTTTCTTGCCAACTATTCAGTACAACCAACATGTTATGCAAGGAATAAACCAGGATGGGCTATGCAGTTGGATGAAAATAAACCAGAACAAGTTGGCCACCAAATTGGGAGAACAGGGAACAAATATGAAACAAATGTTTAAAAAAAGAAAAGTAAAACAAACTACTTTGTTTTTTCCAGGTTTTATTGTTTTTGTACACAAAACTTCCAAGTGTTTCTGGCTTCAGGAAATGGTGAATACCTGAAAAGAAATTAAAGATATATCCATTACAAAATGTTTTAAAAATGGCATTATACTTGACTTTAACCACCATGCATCACACATACCAGACTACCACAGAGCAAGCTAATAGTCTTCTAAAGTGAAACGGGCCCTTCTCAGACAAATGCCTCATATGTCATCAAGCGATGAGGACCCGCTGCCCTGGGGACTGAACCCAGAGACACAGAACGTGACCCTGCGCCAGAACCCCAGAGACAGGCTGTGCCCTGTTCAGACTCGTCATCGTATCATCACTGAAGGGGGAGTAGCTCGTAACGCCTGGCTGAGACCAATAAGGACTTGTTAAAATCACATTGAAGGAGGTGCTTTTGGTGATCACAGATCTGTGATCAGTGGGGCTGGAGTGTTCTGGGCTGCAGCTCATTACATTACATTACAAGCATTTAGCAGACACTCTTATCCAGAGCGACTTACACTTCTTTACATACAATCCATTTATACAGCTGGATATTTACTGAAGCAATCCAGGTTAAGTACCTTGCTCAGGGGTACAACAACAGTGTCCCCACCTGGGATCGAACCTGCAACCTTTGCGTTACAAGCCCAGTTCCTTAACCATTATGCTAACACTGCCGCCCAGCTCGAGAGGGGGACACTTGTGTGCCGGTGTCAGTCGTCCTCACCTTTAGGCAGTGGCGACGGGACCTCCCTGCGGCATCACAGGAGCCTCTGGCTTGGCCCCCTTCTGCTCAGACACTGGGGTGGTCGGTAGGACCTCGTCCTTGGGCTCCACGATGCTCACGTGGTCAGGGAGGGGCTTCTTGGGCCCGATCTTGCCACTAGGGTCCCAGGGCAGCATGATCTTCACCTTGATCCCCAGCACACCTGTGGACAAGCAACACATGATCTCAGTCAGACTCCTTGTGAACTGCGTATGTTGACTTGATTCATAGTGTGAAAAGAAACGACCACTTCCCCCCCCTCCCCTTCCCCCGAGTCAATGAAAAAAACATTTCAGGTGCAGACAATGGACTGGATTCCTGGAGTGTAGAGGTATAATGAAACCCTTCTCAGACAAATGCCTCATATGTCATCAAGCGATGAGGACCCGCTGCCCTGAGGACTGAACCCAGAGACACAGAACGTGACCCTGAGCCAGAACCCCAGAGACAGGCTGTGCCCTGTTCAGACTCGTCATCGTATCATCACTGAAGGGGGTCATCAAAGCACAGCTAACCTCAAGCACAATGTATGAGATGAGATTCCCATGTCTTAACGGCCCTTTTGGAACTTACTAAGTTTACATGAACTACAGTGCAGATGTAAGAACACTGTGACAACCAAAAAATCTAGTAGGTTCACATTTTGGGAAGAAAATAATATACTGTGACAGGGAACAGTAGTTTCACACAATTTCACATACAAACTAAACACACTGGTCATATCAGAATCCCAAATTTGTATGAAAATCTCCAAATTCTGTGTTCAGAATTACGATATTAGGGTGGCAGCATGGTGCCGCTGTTAAGGAACTGGACTAGTAACCAGAACGTTGGAGGTTGGTCTGCAAATCAGGCACCGCTGTCGTACCACTGAGAAAGGCAATTATCCTGAATTGCTTCAGTAAAATATCCAGCTGAATGAAAAGGATATGTAAAGTACATGCTATACAAGTGATCCAGAACAAGTTCAGCAAATGAATGCCATCAGAACAATCCTTAACATGACATGGGTTACCCGTGGGTGTTTCTGGGGTGTGAAACGGGCATGGTGAAGAGCCAACTCACCCTGCCTGAGCAGGACGTGGCGGACGGCGGTGTCGACATAGTAGTTCACAGGGTCCCCGCTGTGGATCATCAGGCCATCGACAAACTTCATTGACTTGGCCCTCTGGCCCCTGAGCTTCCCGGAAACGACCACCTCACATCCCTTAGCCCCGCTTTCCATGATGAAGCGGAGAACGCCATAGCATGCCCTGGGGGAAAAAAAGAGAGAAGGCTTTAAACCCAAATGTCCACATCACCTGCACAAAAGTTCAAAGTAGGGCTCTTCAGCATTAATCTTCCTCCTCAAAGGAAAACTTGATGGCGTTCCCGGGATAGTTCGGTGCAATACTGCGGCAAGCATTTATTTTTTTTTTTTCTAATCCCCCCATTTTTCTCCCAATTTGGTTGCCAATTATACCCTCTATTTATCTCAATTCACCCTCCCCCACAAGTCCGCCGCCCGTCCTCCGGGTCGAGACACTATTTTCCGGGCCGATTTTATTCGCCTCTTCCGAGACGTAATTCTACCACAGACGCCTTTTTCCTGCTCCTCGACGGACTCGTGCCGGCTCACCCTCCCCCGGAGGCGGACAGCCAAACGCCACCTCAGATCAGGGCTGACGACCAGGGCCGGTCTGGTAGGGACGCAGGTTTCGAACCGCGTCTGTGACAGGCAGCGCACGCCACACTGGACCAGCCAAAGTGTGGTGCATTAGACCGCTACGCTATCCGCCAGCCCCGGCAAGCATTTTCTTAATTGTAATTCTGAATGGAGATTCACAGCCCTTCTCAGACAAATGCCTCATATGTCATCAAACGATGAGGACCCGCTGCCCTGGGGACTGAACCCAGAGACACAGAACGTGACCCTGAGCCAGAACCCCAGAGACAGGCTTGTGCCCTGTTCAGACTCGTCATCGTATCATCACTGAAGGGGCAAGAACTCGAACACAAGCGACCGTGCGACAAGGCACAATGGGAGAATGCTACATGAGCACAAAGCCTACGAGGTACTGTGTGTGATTGAAGTAGCGGTAAATGCGGCTCACCTGCGCACGGCCAGGCCTCCCAACAGCTTGTAGCGCAAAGACTCTGCCTGGGCGATGGCACACAGGCCCCTGGTGGCCACCTTCTCAGCATACAGCTGGAGACACAAAGGAAGGCAAAGATTATAGAGAGAACAGGTCATATCTCCAGGGGTTACTGACAATTACATACAAAACTAACCCAATTTAATTGAATGCACAGAATTGATACTTTGCACAACTAGTGGAAAAGTATCAGAAACAATGAGTACTGTTCAATGATGCAACTGACTTCATTCTCACAGAAGGTAGAACAGCACACTGGGGAAATGGTGAGCTGTATGTCAGACAAGAGCAAGGGCCCACTGTACCATCGGTTTGTATCCCAGTCAACTGACCACTTAAATCCTTGAGCAGTTCTTTACCCCTCACAACAGCTTCAATGAGAAATTAAAGACCTTCAGGATCAATCTTCATCCCCAAAAGGAAACTTGATTGGGTTTTTCTTCATAGTTCAATCCAATACTGCAGCATGCATTTTTGTCTCTAGTCATTCTGAATGGAGATGTGCAGCCCTTCTCAGACAAATGCCTCATATGTCATCAAGCGATGAGGACCCGCTGCCCTGGGGACTGAACCCAGAGACACAGAACGTGACCCTGCGCCAGAACCCCAGAGACAGGCTGTGCCCTGTTCAGACTCGTCATCGTATCATCACTGAAGGGAGTGTACCAATACCTCGTACACAAGAGACTGCACTGCACAATGGAAAAATGCTATGTGAGGAAGTTAAGCACAAAACCGTGGAATTGGAATTGTGTGTGACTGAACTTGAGAAAATTAGGGTGAGCATACCACAAGGTTCAGGTTTCCCTCGAAACATCACCAGGCCCACACTCACTGGGTCATTGCCTCTTGCCACTTCTGCAGTTATTCTGATTACTTCCAAAGAACCGCTCTCTCGCAGGCACTTTCTCCTGAATAACTAGCCCTCTGAACCTCTCGCCTGACTGGTCCTAGCCAGGCCTGGACCTTCCTAACTCCCTAGAAAATACCATCTTGAACCCCTCCTGAAACCGCAAGCAACTTTGCAACATAGGACAATGTCTTCTTTAGGAAAACAGTGTCTCTAACCTGCACCTTGGCAAAAATAAGAACCTCACCACCTACTCCATATGTCTACCAATGGAAAAACAGGGGAAAATCTGAAAACAACCCCAGTCTCATCTCACTGGCTGGCTCACACCCTGTACTTGTCCGCTGCTGGGCGTCCAACTGTCCCTCTCCTCCAAGGCTCCATTGCAAAGGCCCACGCCATCTCAGCCACGTACCTTAAATTACTATCTAACAACTCGCCACACTCCAGCACGGTCTTTAGACTCGCCTTGCACTGCATTTCACATTTCCCCTCTGCTGCTAGGACAGAGACTGTACCTGAATCCCAACCCGTGAGTATATTGATAAACTTAGCAGAATATTGCAGCAGCTACAACCACAATTTATATTGGCTCGATAAACAAAAAAAAGGCATTGAGTTTACTTGTGGAGACAATGACATTGCCAATTAAAAATGTGTTTATATCAAGCTGCTTTTTGTGGTCATGCTACTGGTTAAATTCTACTTACATAATTGGTATTTGCAATTTGCAGTGCATTTCTTGCCTGTGATTGTAAAGGCATCTGTCTAGCAATGACTAGATTACCACCAATGCAAGTATAACTGCATTGGGTGGTGTAGAGGCAGCAGAATTGAATTCAATGACAATGGCTGTGGGTTTAACAGTTAATACAATTAGGCCTGGCTATAGACAAGCCAGGAAAATGAATGAAGAGGTACTGGACAGATTACTTTCCCCCCTCCCAATCACTCACCTCAACACTGCCCTCAGGGAAGCCAAACCTCTTCTGGACAACAGCGGTCAGTTCACGAATACGCCGTCCCTTCTCACCCAGGACGTTCTGGGTCCTAGAACATCAGTGGATCAGCTACCATAGATCGGTCACAAGGTATTGAACATAGTTTGCACATTAATTGCAAAGTCATGGACTACTGTGTACAGACTTATCAACTTTAAAATCAACTCCTCTATCACAAAAAGGAAAGGCCACAATTTCAGATATCCTGTCAAGTTAGTGAGCATGTGGAGACTAAGACGACCACTGTTCTAACATTGCGACTGATAGTTGCTCACCTTGTGGCAAGAATGATGATCTCTGTTCTGCTCGGGGTGACTCGCACCTCCACTCCAGAGTAGCCATCCTCGGCAAGCTCCCGAGTGAGAAACTCGTTCAGCTCGGCTTTAAAGATGCCATCCGACACAAACTGCAAGAAAACAGCCACGTGTTAAGACCAACTGATTGAAAAACCTCTGCTTTGGCACTCCCTCTGAGGCAATGAGCTAGATGTCAGAATAGGACTTTTGACTTGATGCTTGTACGACCGAATCAGGTTGGATAACGGGGGTTGTACTCACAACAAACGGTGAGTTACTTAAATTGTTAAGTACTTACGTTAGTCTGGATTGCTTTAAATTGGTTTTAGTTTCAAGTTACAAACATTTATATGCATGCCGAGTAAGTCGCCCTGGATGATGGACCTGCTGCAAAGAGCACTAACGGTCAGGCCAGAGCAGAATCGTAGCCGCAAAACAGTTCATTACTTAGTTAGTCCTAAGTAGACCATCTTGTGTGTGAACTCAAGGAAACTGATCAATTATCAACTCGTTAAAACAAAAGCACAACGTAATGGCATCACTAACAACGTTCCGTTCCTCTCAGTTAATTGCTTTCTGAGGAGGAACGATATCAATATCTTATACTTGGCTATCCAACTATCGTTAGCTAAAAAGTAATACTGCCAACACTTAAAGTCATTTAGCTTGTTGGCAAGGAACTAAGTTTAGGTTACAAAGTTTAGTTTACAAACAGGGAACGCAGTCATACGGTTGATGAACTGGCTTCTTGGTTATGATAGAAGTTAGTTTGACGGAGAAAGGTTTCCAACGCTAACTAAGTACTGAAATATATCACATGGTAATGCTTCAACACGTATGCCATGTTTGCCAGGCAGTAATGCACTGCCGGTGCAATCTATAGCAATCTCCTGTTCGTGCATACGCAAAAATACAAGCAGATACTCTGGTAGTCTTGAAAGCACCTTTACCACAACAGTCAATAATGATTTTATTTTAATTAGGCTGCTGGTAGTAGCTATATTAAAATAAATACCCGCTAACCTTCCTCTTCTTGGAGATTTGCGCCGACATCTTACTGCATGCCGTGGACAGGAAAGGGATGTTCCTTCGTGCGGAAGTGTATTTATTAAAAAAAGTGGTTTCCGTAAACGGAATGTCATGATGGGAGATGTAGTTTTTGAAAAGCTACCTTTATGATTTAATTGTGTGCAGTGTATTCAAAGCTGATCAGGCGTGTGCATTGATGAAGTCGATGCAGTAGAATTATGAAAATATGAAATAATTATAAAATATAACGGGCACTAGTTTGAATTAATAAATGATGTTATATTGATATATTCCACTAATGTTGCAATGAAAATTCAACTTACATTTAAAAATTATGGTACACATATAATTGTGGTTGTAATTGCACATTTTATTGAATACATTTTCATTGAATACATTTATTTTATTTTGTTTTTTCATCACATTTCATTTAAAAATACACAATGAAAGTACATAATTAATTCATATGTAATCACTCTATACTAAATATGAAGCGAACCACTGTACATGCAATAGAATTGAAAAAAATGATAACCACTGTAAATGATCTGAGCAACCTATTTAAATGAAGTGATAATTTATTAAGCCGATGAAGGAAATTAGTCTAGTTACAGTTTCCATTTAAAATAAAAAATAAAACAAAAAAACTTGATAGACATACTCTAAATATTACTTCATATAATTTTACTTTAAATATATTACTTGATTAATTAGCTCATTATTAAATTAACTTTAGTCTCTATTTTTGCTTTAATCCTAATATAAATTATTGCATTTTTTAATTTTCGCCCTTTCTCATCCACACTACAGTATTTAAATGGCAGGCTCCGTTCGTACGATGCTGGGTTTTTCCAGGGGCAACCATTGATGGGGCTCCTCGCCAAGACAGGGCATCCTCTGGCCCAACGAATGGAGGCATTTCCCAACCATCACACTGCTCTGTGCTGCGTCTGATATGGCGTAGACCCCCACAGACCCATCCCCAAACCCCACATATGCACAGAGATCTTCAGAGAGGCTCAGAGTAGAGGGAGTCTTAAACAGGTAAAACCTGCCCACAGTCTTCTCGTTGGAAATGCGTACAGCACTCAAAACTGGCCTGGAATGGAGATCACAATTGCAGCTACCAGGGTTGTCAGCATTACAAATGAAAACGACATAGCATCCAGTCATGTCCAGGCAGACCATCAGAACTTCACCTTCGGCCTGCAGTGGGCTTATCTTTCCATGAAGGGTGTCTAGGATGTTAATGGTGGCTCCGGCTGTGGATAGGACAGCACAGTTTCCATCAGAAGAGAGCTGAAACAGCTTTGGATCAATCAGGGGGGCACCAGCTAAATGAACGTGCTTGCACACAGTTTCCTCTGTGACCTTCCAGGTGAACAGATTCCCGGAGGTGGTGATCAAGACAACGTAGTCTGGATGGTCCAGTAGAGGCTGGAAGGCAATGACTTCACATTGTTCTGAGCAGGAGAACCTCTTGCTGACAAAACCTGACCACAGGCTGACTGCCAGCAGGTCACACCCGTGCAGGCCCAGAATGAAAGTGCTTTCAGGGGAGATGACAGCGTTGCTCAGATACAGGTGAACATTGCACACCACATGCCCACTCTCCAGGTTCCACACAGGAGAACGGCCATGTTTGCAGAGGGACACAGCAAAGTTGCCGTTGGGGGTGATCAGCAGGGAGGACACATTGCTTCCGCGAATATGGTGGAGGTTCTCCCCTGTGGCGGTCTGCCAGACGTAAGTGTCCCCTGAGGATGCGGTGACTAAATGCTTGCAGTCCATGGAGAGGGTGAAAGTGTCCACTGGACCATCATGCAGGAAGCAGCCCTCAGCCCTGCTGCTAAACACATCCCACTTCCACACCAGCTCAGTCCCATCTGCTGTGTAGAAATTTCCCCCCGTAGATTCCACCATTAATTTTTCCACCCTTGCTCCAGATTTTGATATCATGGAGGCAGACCAAATCAGATCCAGGTCCCATTTGGTGATAATTCCATTCACAGTCACAGCCAACAAGGTTGATTGCATTTTGAGAAGTTTGAGGGTTTGGGAGTGCCCAGTGCTCAGGCTTAAAACACACTGACCAGTGGTCCTCTTCCACACCAGCAAGAATGGACAGTCCTCCAGGCAAGCAATGATGAGGAGGCCCTCTTTGGCCAGCACAGCCTGGATAAATCCTTTCTCCTGAGGGGGGTTGAAATGATCATCTGCTGTCCACTTACAAGTGTCCCAGAGCACAATCTGGTGTCTCTTACAGACAAGGAATGTGCTATTCTCCAAATGATCAGTGTTTAAGACTTCTTCTTGGTCATTTGTATTATATAATTCTTGTCTGAGTTTGGGATTTGTTCTGGTTTTTATGTCCCACACAAACACATTCCCGAATCTGTCCACACACACCATCATATGCTTATCCTCATAGTAAAGCACGTTCATGATGGATGTTTCCATGGAACTGGAGCATGTGGCAAGGTGACAATTATCTTGGACATCAAATATCGAGACTGTGCCTTTGTCCTGCCCACATAAAATGAACTGTCTGTCATAGGAGGATGTCATACATGTCACAATGTGGTGGCTGCGCAGCTGCATAAGTCTTGCACCTGTGTTTACATCAAAAATTTGAATGTAATTTGCACCTCTGTACCACAAAATGATCTTGTTCTCAGTGAGTAAGAAGCCTTCAATTTGGAGTGTGAAGTCTGGGTCTGTGGTTGAACTGGGGACAGATCTATGAATGTCTAATTCACAAATATGCAAGGATGTTTTCAGATTGTACAAGATGAGTCTGTTGCAACTTGTGGATAGAAGGAGAAAATGGTCTGCACTTTTCACATTTGAAATGTTGAAATCGGACAAATGAAAGGGTTTAAACCCATTGATGACATTTTCATGCCATATCCAGACGGAGCTGTCATGAAGAATTATAACCACTGTGTCACATTGTGTGTCCAACACCTCCATAACAGGGAGCGTGTCCACGTCTTGTAGTGTCCAGCAGGTGGAGGGCACTGCTGAAACAGGGGAATGCAACACATTCACACCCTGGGTTCTCACTCCCTCCTGGTAGATCTGCTTTGCATAGCTCTCCAGCTCTGGTAAAACATCCAGGAATGGGAACAGCTTAGCCTGCATCACTGTTATTAGATCTCTGGGGGAGTCCTGGAGCAAGCAAGCCGCATCCCTTACAGTGCTGGCAAGAAATTCAAGCGCCTTGCAGGACATGAGCTTTGAGGTTTCCTTGAGCTCACTCACTAA
This sequence comes from Aldrovandia affinis, assembly GCA_029706075.1. NCBI lineage: Eukaryota > Metazoa > Chordata > Actinopteri > Notacanthiformes > Halosauridae > Aldrovandia > Aldrovandia affinis. The sequence goes on along the minus strand of JAINUG010000025.1, from coordinate 3,830,683 downwards.
ATCCTCCAGGTGACCTGCCCTTAGCATACACTGATGGAAGTCTGGTGACATCATCAGGTCCTTGACCAGCTCCTCCAGCCTGTCACTCTTTTCAAGTGGAAGGGTAATTCCAGGGTCTTCCTCACATTAATGTCAATGCCCTCAGAGGAGGAGTCAAAGACCCATGGTTGACCAGGAACCTGCCTGTCAATGTAAATTTTCGGCAGAGGTGTACTGGGATGTTCAGTTTGCATGTCGTGATCTTGGCTGATGAGCATTAGCTTGGCCCTGCCATACGCCCACTGACCACTGAAGTAGTTAGCCAGTGCGCTGTGCATCTCTCTCACCATTTCAGCGGAGTGCAGGTAGAGCTTGTGGATGACTAGTGGGAAGTGTCTGCTGGGCCAGAATAGCACCTGGGAACCTGAGACATTTCTCTTCATCAGGAACCCCCTCAGGTCCTGCAGCATGTTCTCCACCTTAGCCTCTGGAACCCGAAGCCTGTAGGGCAAGACTTCTCCTGCTGGGAGGTACTGAGTCAGCACATCATCTTCACAGGACAGAATGTCAGTTAACTCAGCCTCTGTGATGCCTGATTTAGCTATGGTGAGGTAACACATGGCCTTAGAGACCAGCTCTTTCCCATGGTCCCGCTCGAGTTGAGCCAGAAACCACATGATGTTATTATGGACTCCTTTGATTATGGACTCCTCAGTGACTTCTGATCTCGAGCTCCAGTTGCTCACCTGCCTGTGCAAGAGCTCAATGAAGAGTGGGAGGGAGCACTCCTTCAGGGCTTGGTTGACAAACATCTGCTGTCCTGAGGTAATTCTCCTGCTACAGGAGGAGAGAAGGTCTGTCAGCATCCTGCTGCAGTCCCTCCTCTCCTTCAAACTCACCTCCAGGAACAGAGAGGATTTGGGGTACAGAGCCCTGAGAGCTTGTAGAGTGCCTGATTTTTTTGGCGCTGTGGAAATTAGGAGCTTGACATTAGCAGGTAGGGAACAGGAAGCCACCAGGTACTCTGGAGTCCGTTAGCCACAGGCATCTGGTCCAGCCCATCTATGATAAGGACCAGGGGACGCGGTGATGAAGAGGCCACAGTCAGAAGATTTGTGAAGTCTTTTCTCAGTTGACTGATGTCCCGGGGTAAGTAGTGCTGGGGCTGCTCATAGCTTATAGCTAGCTGAAGACATATACTGGCGAGAAGCTGTTCCACAGTACTGGTGCCACCGTTTATAAAACGAACGGCCACAATGGGGTCTCTGCCATCCAGCCAAGCATTCACCTGAAAGGTTGGAGGAACAAGTCAATAGGAGCTCTGCTGGAGACAAGTATAGAAAATATGTACAAATGGTTTATATAAAAACAAATATGGGAATTTGCTCTGTAAAAATATATTGTCCCACTTGAGCAATTTATGAGTAGCAGTCAAAAATTGACAGGTGGTGAAAAAACCTATAAGAGCTCATTATGCATGAACCTTGACACCTAATCCAGTGGTTCTCAACCTTCACAGTACCCCTGTGTATGCTGGTTTTTGTTCCAACCATAGTTTAAGTTTCTAAAGTATAACACGCTTTTAATAGACACTTTTATTGTCTAATGAGGAAGATTTAACATTTCCCTCTTAATGCCACATTATGTCAGAAACAGATATTCATGTTACAAATAATTAATATTCTATATTCATTTAAGGACTAATCAATCAGGCCAGTATTTTCACAATGCATGCTTTTATTGACTGTAATGTGTTATGGCAAATGATTCCTTTTTAAAGAGGTTACATTTTTTATCGATTTATTGATAGACCTGCTGCTAACATCCTAAATGCTGAAAGTGTGGACACCTGGTCATTAAAACTAAATCATTTGTGTACAATTAAGAGTTCAAAGACAAAGCAAATGGTAATGAGCCAAACCTACACCATGTTAAAATCGTGTTTCAGCTCAAAATTATGGAAATTATGGAATCTAAACATGTTTTCAACAACCTTTATTAATCAAAGGATTGATTGGAACCACACCAGCATACATGGGGGTATTTCCAGACTGAGACTGAGAACCACTGACCTAGCCATTATGTGTTTGCCTAACATTATCAGTAATAAGTATAATGTTACACCTGTTCACTTACTTGACTGGCACAGTAAGCCAAAAGTACTGTTTTGCCTATGCAAGGCCCCCCGAAGAGGATGAGTGGATATTCTGTCTCTTTCTGGTTGAGGTAGGCTTTGACATGCTGGACCTCTTCACACTTGACCCTGTAGAGACTGGAATAGACATGACACAGGTCGGCCTGCTGGACAAACTCCCGAGAGAGCGTGTCATCAATGTGAGCTGTTTCCCTGGCAACAGTGCAATTGATGAGGTTCAGCAGGTCGGCATGGAGCTGCTGGCACAGTCCCTCTGTGTACCATTTCCTCATCTCGGCAGTGTAGCCTGGGAGCAGCTCACACACTGAGGTGGAAGTGTACACCTGAAGTTGACAGGAAGTGACAAGGCCAGGCAGGAAGTGGTCACAGAGTTCACTCAGAGGGTCACCAGTTGAGGTCTCCAGCTCAGGGTCAGTGTTGAGGCCTCTAAGGGTCCTTCTCTGGCGCTGCTTCCTGGTGATCTTGTGGACGTAACAGAGGCATCTTGCAATGTCCTCCTTGGATCGGTTTTCCAATGCAAAGTGCAGTTCTTTATCAAGAGCTAGGGAGACATACAGCATTTAAAAATGTGAACTCAAATTCTCACATTCATATAATGTTAAAATCTCTGTACTCTGTCGATACAATTGGCCACATTGATCTTGATACTATATCCATATGGAAGATAAGGTAAGCTTTGGAAACTAAAAACTATTAACTAAAAAAATCTATGCCAATCGTAAAGTTTCCAAAGTGTTTTTATAAATGGCTCAAGGTATTTATATCAGTCTCAAAACATCATCCTCCTATTAAAGGCCATTACTGTTTGCATATTGCACTGAAAAATGTTAATGATGTAAATGCAGGGGTAACACAGATACCTAACCTGATCTGAAATATTCCTGTGCCTTTTCCGAGGTTATGCTTCCTTCCTCAATGCATCGTGTCAGGATGGTGTGAAAAATGGTCATCAATTCTTGGTGTACATCTTGCAGATTCATTTTACTGGGTTTGTTTGATTCATCTGTCTGGGATAATATGATGTTGAATGAATCCATTAACATCATTTGATGATGATCCTAGTGCAATTTGCATACATTGTTTGCTGCTGTAAATAGAACACAGCACCGTGCATTCACCTGATCATGGTGGTGATGGTCTAAGAGACAGAAGGAAGGTGGTATGGTGTTCTCGTCTCTCTGGTAGCAGCGTTCCAGGAGCTGAGTACTGATGCCCATTCGCTGGCCAGTCTGTACCATTTGCTGGAACTCAGAGACCTCCACCTGCATAGGTAGGCATGTGCTGCCATATTGTCCCCCAACCAGGGCCTGAAAGCCCACCCACATCCCAAAAAAACAGACGCATTACCTGAATTTTTCCAGGAAAAATCATTTTTAACATGACAACTGCAATGTATGGCAAGCCAACTATATACTTAGTGTCCTCGAAGTCATATACTTTATACATAGTAATGTAGAGTGAATGTCATAATATCATAATACAAATTATGAATAGATTGCATTTACTCATTAGATCATATTGTTGATGGTCTTACAGTGTATATATTTTCCACAAAATGATCTATTAGCCAATCAAACTGTAATCTTTACATTCTATATTTTCTACCAAAGAGCAATCTGGTAAAGTCAGTTAAGAAAATTGTATATGAGGGGATTTTTAAAATATTCTCTCCAGATATTCTTTATATAGAGAAATACATTTTGACCTGTGTTTTGTATGTTACTGCCACCTGAATTATGTGTTTAATTTAATTGGTGTTCAGATTTTGCAAATGACTTCTGGGGTGACTTGTAATACAGTAAATGTGGTAAAAATCTGTCATTGAATCACCACAAGGAAAGGCCCTGCTGAGTTCCTCCTGCATTCCTCTATCTGCTCCAGTCGGGCCTGCTGTGCCCTGGGGCCCAGCCCGTCCTGCAGATTGAGCCCCTCATACGGGTCGATTACCTGGGGAGGACAGCACCTTTACATTTACATGAATCAAATTGGGAACCACAATTGACAAAAATAGTACCATAACTAATGTACTATAATCGAGGGAAGAGGGGAGGGTGGGAGGCAATTGAAGAAAATACTGACTTCCCATTGTATGACGGTTTTGTTTTTGATTCTACAAAATATGAATATCTATTCACAAACATTTGAGATTGAGGATATCTGAAAACACCATTCTCTCGTGTTTTCTCCCCCCCGCCACCACCCTACCTCGGTCTCCAGTCAAACTTTTTTAAACAAACACTGTGTTACTTATTAATATTAATGTTCACTATGCATAATTTATGACATTTGTTAAAAAATGACAACCCCCCTCTGGCCCTTTTGTATCATTGTGTGTTTTGTGAAGTAGCGTTTAAAACCAGTTTTGATTACCTAAAAGAGGAAATTAAGTTGTTAAACCTTCCCGATAAAAAGAGAAGTGAATTTGATGTGGTTGGCCAGGCCCTTGCGGTTGGGCTGGTGCAACGGGAATCTTACCCTGAACTCCAAACCATGGGTGCGTCGGCAGTAGTCCCTGATCCCTGGGAAAACATATTCCCTGAGAGCTCTCCTCTCCTCCACAGAATCTAAAATCATATATTTTTTTGCCAGTGATTGTAACGGTTCTCAAAAAGCAGTACAGACAACACACACTATTGAACCTCTGGTTCAACAAACAAGCAAATCAGGTTAAATAGACAAACAAGGAAATCAAACAGAAAAAAGCACTATAGATTTCATGTCTAACACACATAACAATGACAACAAGTAGCTAATTATGGTAGTCAACAATAAGAACTTTACCTTCAGGATTGGCGCATATGTAAACTTTGACGCAAGACTTGATCGAGGCTCTTTGGAAGTCCTCCATCTAAACAAAGTATTTTATTCCATCGTACAGAAAAAGAAATAAGCTGTGGGAGCTTGTGGATAGATGTTTCCAAATTACACAAAGTCCAAATTGCATTCCGCCTGTCTCACCCCCTTCCTCCCTTTCCCTGGCCTCGGAAAGCAGGTTCCTGACAGGAAATATGCACTAATGATGTTTTCACTGGAACTCAGATATGCCCCCGCCCCCCCCCCCCCGCCTATGCAATCCCAATGAGTGCCAGCTGGCTCTCGATAAAAACATGAAGAATGAAGAACCCTCACAGACATACGTGCACACCTGTCTACCATCATATACAACTGAGACTACTCCATGTTTATTGATGCAGCTGGTTGAATTATTTTTCATTTTAAATAATCACTTAGAAAAATGTAGAAAATGACTTTTGCATTGGGGCAGGAACCTGGATCTCATATGGAAACTGGATATTCCCTCATGGGTAAATGATAAATGACAATATAAACATTTTATGGGTATGTGTGTGTAGGGGTCAACCAAAAAAGACTGTTAGGGTTCAAACGCATCTCAGTTAAGTGTGTCGTTTTATCGCACCAGAATGGTTAATTAGGGTACCTAATGACACTGAGATTAGTTTTCCATTTGAGAAATGAATTGCATGGAAATTAAGAGAATGAAATTATTTTATTACTTCTTTGTTAGCACATAAAGTCGTGGCCAAAAATATTGGCACAAAAACTAACAATTTAATGTAAAATAAGTTGTATCTGGTCTCCACAATTCTTTATTTCACTGTTAATAGTACAGAAACTTTGTTTTTGATTCAGAACATATCCTTTTAAATCATAAAATAAACAGAAATGACAAAAATTATTGACACCCTAGATTGAATATTTGGTAGCACATCCTTTGGAGAAAATAACTGCAATAGCCATTAATGAGATTCCTACACCTCTCTACTGGCAGTTTGGCCCACTCTTTTGCAAACTGCTCCGGTTCTCTCAGATTTGAAGGGTGCCCTCTCCCAACTGCTGTTTTCACATTCTTCAAAAAAGGATTGAGATCAGGACTCATTGCTGGCCACTCCAGAACAATCCAATGTTTTCTCTTGAACCATTCCTGGGTGCTTTTGGATGTGTGTTTTGGGCCATTGTCCTGCTGGACCCATGACCTTTGACTGACACCCAGTTTTCTGACACTGGTTAGCACATTTTGCTCCAAAATCCCTTGGTAATCTGCTGATTTCATGATGCCCTTAGACATCCTCAGACAGATCTTTTCTCTTCACTGTTGTCACAGGGGAACAGGGTAGCAGAATGGACTGTTTTCGCACTTTTAAACGGATAAATGGTTAATTTATACCATGTGGGCACCTGCAACCTGTCACAGGTGAATTGAATTACATTGCAAACGAGAATCTATTTCCTCCAACTAAATGTATTTAAATTGTTATAAAGGGTGCCAATAATTGTGTCATGGCCACTTTACAATTTTGAAGCCATAAAATATTTACATTTTAGGCATTTAGCAGAACCTCTTATCCAGAGCGACTTACAAAATGTGCATTAATACATGGTATTATAGATTAATCATTGTCCGTGCCAGAGATCAGTGGCGTGATACAGTAACAGACATAATCGTTGGCAGCTGCAAATCGTACCTGTAACAAAAGGAGGGAAAAGTTAGGTGTTTTTTTGGGGACAGACATCAACATAGATACATATTACAAAATGCAGTATTGAACATGGAAGCAGTGGTGATGACACTTAGTGGTAATGGAGTCTGTAGAGGTGGGTTTTCAGTCTCTTGCGGAAGATGGCCAGTGAGTCGGTGGTCCTGACCGAGTGCGGAAGATCGTTCCACCACTGGGGGGTCATGACAGACAAGAGGCGAGACCACGAGGAGCAGCTGCTGGGTGCCCGCAGGGAAGGCACAGTCAGTTTGCCCGAGGAGGCGGAGCGGAGGGGTCTGGCTGGGGTGTAGGGTGTGATGAGTGACTGGAGGTAGGAGGGAGCAGTTCCTCTAGCAGCTTGATAGGCCAGCACCAGTGATTTAAATTTGATGCGTGCTGCAATAGGGAGCCAGTGAAGAGAGGTGAGTAGAGAGGTGACATGTGTGTACTTGGGTTGGTTGAACACCAGACGTGCGGCAGCATTCTGGACAAGCTCCAGTGGCTTGATGGCACAGGCCGGTAGGCCTGCCAGCAAGGAATTGCAGTAGTCCAGGCCTGAGATTACCAGGGCCTGGACCAGGAGTTGTGTGGCCTCTTTGGTGAGGAACGGTCGGATGTTATGGAGGGAGAATTGGCAGGTCCGGGTGATTGCTGCGATATGGCCTGAGAAGCTCAGCTAAAAGTCACTTCAAGTCTCCTGGCAGACTGAGATGGAGACACTATGGAGCCTTCCATGGTGATTGAAGCATCAATCATCGGGGAGCCCTTCGCTGGGAGGAAGAGCAGCTCCGTCTTCCGCAGGTTCAGCTTCATTCAGCCTCACTTTAAAATAAATATTTTTATATATATTTTTTTTATAATTTGTATTATTATTGATTGATCTTGTGCTGTTGTAAATCAAACAGATGAACGCGTGAAGACCGAAAGTTGTTTCAATTTACAATTATTTCAGAAAAGATTGAACATCATCTACATGAAATACAAGGGTGGCAATAATTTTGGCCATGACTGTACTTCTGAGGAAATATGGAAGACAAATTATAACACTACTACACAGCACTAATATCAATTCACCAGCTGGAGTTTACCCTGAACACTTCTTCTTTTAAAATAATTATGACAGCAATATTTAAATTAATTGACATTTTGAATTGAATATTAATTTAATTTAATGAAAGAACTTGTGAAAAGAAAGTATGTACATACCTGTGTTCCACATATGCACGTGTACCATACAAATACACACAACCTCTTTCAATTTGTTTGTTTTTTTATTTAACATTTGTACACAATAAATACAAACTTTTTTACAGCCAATAAAATGCAGAAAGAATTTTGCACCACTGCTCTCTGATATTGTCACCGCGACAACAGTCTGAAGGGAAGGCCTGTTGTTGTACTGGATCTTATAGCAGCTCTTAAACATCTTCAAATCAAAAATGTAAAACTAAATAAATCAATAGGCAAGTGTGGCTGTAGCTCTGTAGAGTAAGAGTGGTAACTGGCCAGAAAGATTACCAAGAAATGTGTGGTTCTGTGGATGAGAACAGCTTTCTTAAATGATGGGACAGCTGCAAACCATAAACTTCAAAACAAGTTTGATAACATTCAAAAGATCTCAATGAGATCAACAAGAAGAGAGAGAAAACGGACAGACAGAGCACAGATATGTATATATCTTCCCCTCTGATCAACTACTTTCAAAATCTGGACCGATCTATTTCACGTTGAAATCCACATTCTCTTCACAACATTTTAATTGTTTCTATTTCCTTTTCTCGTTCCCAGCAATCAGCTAATTATTGATAATACCACGCAAAAGCATCGCACCCTCCAGAAAGGATCATCTCCCTCTGTTAGTTTCGGGAGTAAGTGTCAAAAGCAGATCAGGGCCCGTATTCACAAAGCATTTTAAGGGTAAAAGTTGGTCCTAACTCCGCAATTTAGGAGCAACTCCGAAAAATAATGGGCGTGTCACTCATAAATTTAGGACTCCTACATTTTTGGGATAAGAGTATTTCACAAAGGGTTTGAGAGATAAAAACAGCTCCTAAGTCCAGGAGAAGTTAGAAGCAGCCAAGAGGACTTCTAAGTCGCTAAAGACCTACTCACGGCGATCCGAAAATCTGCTGCTGCTGGCAATCGTTGTCGCAATCGCGTCAACACTGGAGATATTGAATGATACAGAGCTCATAAAAAGGTACCACCTCAATCGCGACGGTATTATATATATAATATTATATATATTATATATAGATACCCGCTGATTGTTTACGAGATGCAGACATGTAACCAATTGACTAGTCAGTATTCTTGGTTTCATGTTAAATCAGTGACACGTAGCCTACATTTGTATTTTAGAATCTTTATTCGAATATAATAGGGGTGCATCGGATCATTTTTCGGATCAGCAAAAAAAATTATAACGGGGACCAAAGGCGCGTTTCCACCAAAAATTACTCAAGGAATTGAATGAATGATAATTTCAGTTTTTCAATTTAAGTTATTTCACTAAATCTTTATTCAAAAATTTCACAAAATAAATTTTTAGATTCAGGCGATTTAACTAGGGTGGTCTTATGCCTGAATTAATTTAATAAAAAATTTAAAGATCGCTAATGTTTAAATTTTATTTAATTCGGTCGCGTTTCTACAAACCTGCCTGCCAGAAAGGCATTTAGTATGAAAAACAAAGCAAACCAAAACATACATGGTTGTCTATCTCTTCGCTGTAACTCTGCGTCGAGATTTAGGGAATTGTTTAAAACGTGACAGCGGCAGAAAAACTGTATTTCTCTATGATGGTTCAATTTAGCTATTAATCCGCGGATCATATGCGTGCCGAACCGTGGGGGTTGATCCGTACGGATCACGGATCAACTGCGATCCGTTACACCACTAGAATATAACAGGAACAGGTAGTGCTACATACCCATTTACAGTAGCATATCATTTATACTAGGTTGAAATCGTGGGCAGAGACCCATCCCCTATATCAGCCAATCGCTGTGGGCATTCTGAGTAAGCTCGTTCATGAGAAACAACGTCATCCTTAGCAACGACGTCAACCCCGCCCTCACTCTTAGCTTGAAAATTCTAGGAATTCCTTAGTATGAGTTTGTCTTTGCAGCTTTGTGAATAGGTTTTAAGGTGGGACTCCTAACTAAAAGGTTTTAGTGCGATTTAGAAGTAGTCCTAGTGGTAAGATAAAATTATTTGTGAATACGGCCCCTGGTCTGCAGGACCGCGAAAGATACACTAATGCAGGAGAAACACAATGAACTCACAAAACATACGAGTTACAGTGCCAACGCACCAATGAGGGGCAACCGCACAAGAGCAATACTGTAGGGTTTAAACAGAACAAAAACAATGAACAAAATAACGAAACAAAGTGCTGGTATGTCTTCCGGTTCAATGGGTTTGTTTAGTTTGTTAATCGTTTTGATTATTTTGCTTACAAGCAGGATGCAGGAGGTCTGCCGGGTTGGCAGTTGTGGAAAGTCTGTTTTAACATCGTCTTTCAAAATTATCACAGAATTCCTCGTTTACAGTAAACAGATATGCACACACACACGTACACACACACAATGGCAGAGAATTACAGTCTCTATATACTGTGCATGGACACCGGTCAAGCCCAAATAAATGGATAGTATTATATAAGATTTGTACTTATTGAGAATATTGCTACATAGCTTGATTCAAGAGAACTAGTTGTTTTGGGCATCGATTCAACTGTGTTCCTCCTTCATCTCCTATAGTTAGTTTTGTCTTTTTTAATGGCAGTGAACTGAAATTGTGCTGGATGCCTCTTCTCGAATTCAAGTTTCTGTGCCACTTCATAACTGAACCCTGTACGTACGTGCCTCTGGAACATCTGTTCTCTGCAAAGTCCCAATCGGCCAATGAAGTCCTGATCCCATTCTGGCAGACTACTGGCGCTTACTGTTGTATTTATTTTAAATGGTCACTCTTGGGTAAAAAAAAAGTTGAAATGATTTTTTGAATGCTTATCTTTGACAATGTATGGAAAAACACATTCCACTAAAGTTGATTATAATGAGCCTCTAGTGGTGCGTATTCTCTACGCGTTGCTCCTAACCACAATATGAGAGGACTCAAAGGGTATTGATAGGTGGTGATGCCCGACTTCTGACAGAGGCCGTTCACCTCTTTAACGGGTCCCAGTGTCCCGTCAACCAAAGGTCACGATGTCACCATCACCTGTGAGACATGTCCCTTTTTTCACAACGTAGGAAAAGCAAAGAAAAAGCTCAACATCGGCAAGGAGGGAAAAAGCAAACCAAGGACAACCAAAAAAACTGTGTTCTTTAAGGTGTGAAGGAAACGGCTGCCCCACGCAAGGGGGGAAATAAGAATACAAAAAAGGAGGACATTTCTAAATCTGTCCTTTCATATTCCCAACCGCGATAAAAGGTATCTTAAGAGACCAGACCCTCCCCTCTGTGAAGTTTTTATTTTTCCCATTTTCACGTTGTTCCAGTCGGAGAAAGAAATCTGCGAGTCATCACTGCCTTGATGTTCTAATGAATTAAATACTGTTTCTCGAATCACAAAAACATCCCGTTCAGTCTTCAACAGTGTTACACGATAGATATTAATGTAAAAATAATGCACTTCAACTACTGTTCAGATATTGATTCGCATATATAAACGATAAAGTCAGGCGATGATACAGTAAGAGGAATACGGCAGGGCTACACAAAAGATTAACCTGACGTTCGCTGATCACACTTCAGAAACGTATATCATCTCATCTGTATTGCGTTTCTTCTTTTTTTTTTCTTTTGAGGACTAAATATTAGTAATACAGATCCATGTCTTCATAATAAAAGCTGAAAAGAGTTATATTTGTGTAATTAGTATTGTTTCAAATTGCCACATTTTCTTTATCTATGAGATAAAGAGCGACTCTTTGTTCCTGCCAGGGGTTTTTTGGGGGAAGGGGACATCTGCAGGAGGAACCAGCCTCCTCCATCTTTCCTTTCCTCGTTATACAATTCCCTTTTGCCTAGAGGTGTCAATACTATCTACTCCATACCACACGGTATCGACTTGGTAATGCTATATGACAAAATGCTGCGCGTATTTTTGGACATTCCTATGACAACAGTAATGTACTGTACTAATGCACATTAAATACGTATGATATGACTACATGTAGCTGGGGCCTGGGGAACCCCCATGTCCCAGATATAACCCCCCTCCGAACCCCCAACCCCCCACTCCTCAAACTGAACTCCTACACCTCACATGTCCACTGAAAAAAAAGGTGTGCAAGAAAGGCACCAGACGTTTGTGGCTCTGAGGAGTGTGTGTGTCTTCCCTTTGCTCCGGTCTGTCGGCGAGGAGGGGGGTGTACGCCGGTCCCCCCACCCCCCTCTCCCCCTTGCTGCTAATGGAGAGGGGAGCTCTGAGGGGGGGGAGGGGTTTGCCGGCGTGGTGAGCTGTTCGCCCGTCCCCCTCGCTCTCACAGCGCCGAGCGAGGGGCCGGGGCCCGGGTACAGTTCAGTCAGCGAGCCACCTGCGGCGGCGCTCCTACACCAAGGTGATCTCCACCTCCTCCGTCTTCTCCACCTGCCTGCGGGGATGCTGCTTCGGGGCCGGGGGGGCCGCGCGCACCTGGAGCGAGGAGAGGAGAGAGCAGAGACACGCGGGTTCTGAATCACGTGGACGAATGAAACGTTGACAATCATCTGGTGCCTTCACCCATGCACTTGGTTCTCTGTAGCTCAGCAGGTAGAGCATGGCGTTGGTAACGCTTAGGTTGTGGGTTCAATTCCCACTGGGACCACATGTACTGAAAAATGTATGTGTTCACTACTGTAAGTCGCTTTGGATAAAAGCGTCTGCTAAATGGCATATATACATATATATATATATATATATATACTTGTGCGGTCTCTGTGCCCAATTGACTGCATGGGAATCTTGGGCTTGAATGAGAAGTGCCTGAGAAGTGTTTGGCTGTTTAATAAATGTGGGATCTGTGGGATGTGCAGGTGGAGTTTAAGGACCATTAAGGACGGGACTTGATCCATTGTGGCAGGGCGATGACACTATCAAGGCTTCGTTGAAGGAGAATGGGGTATCAGCGATTGACACATAATAGGGATGGGGTCATAGTGGCAGCAGAATGGAAGAGGGGCACTCACAGGTCGTAGCTTCCCGGGTCCGCTGTCGGGGGTGAACCTCGGGGGCTGGGAGAAGCCTGGAGAATCACCGCCCAAACTGCTGCTGTGATCTGTGAGTGAAGAAAGGGGAGAGAAGAGAGAAGAGGGAAAAAGAGGAGAGGAGAAGGAGGAAGAGAGAGAGGGAAAGAGAGAGAGGGAAAGAGAGAGGGAGAGAGAAGAGAGAATGACAGTCAAACACAAAAATAATGATTTCCAAAAATATATATATCACCAGCTGTCACGACTATTGCCGTTACATACTGTATGTACATTGTTGCGGTTATATATACATTCTCCATTTATAACCCTGCTTTCCAACACTGTGCTGTGGAATTTTAAAATCAGGCCAACAAAGCCCTGTTAGCAATGCAACTTAAGAGAGAGGGAGCAAACAGACAGAGGGTCTCTGACACCCTGGTCCTCCAGACAGCTACAACCCACCACACATCACCCAGTGGGAGGAATGGAGCAGGCTGTGGACTGTGGAGGCACTGGGCAGTGAACTGACACGACAGGCTAACGTTAGCCCCTGCACAGGCGAGAGGGATAGAACTGTGGGCGAGAGGAGGTCTTACTGTGGGCGGGGCCCTTGTGTGGCACGGGCGTCAGCTTGTGGTCGCCATTGACGGAGGGCGAGCGGGGGAAGGGCGGCGCGGCGCTGCTCTCGGGGCTGGTGTAGGGGCTGCAGGGCGGCTGGTCGTACAAGGGCAGCGGGGGCAGGGAGGAGTGCAGCTGCTGGGACGGGGACACCTGCAGGAGAGAGCGGGAATCACAGGCAGCCCTTTGGCTCTGACACATCGCTCACCAGCGCGCGCGCACGACTTTCTCACAGGAGGCTTGTGGGTAATGAGCAGAGAGACCCTCCCACCCCTGAAAGTGGCTCTTTGATAGCGCCGTAAACAGCTCAACTGCAGGAAGGATACAGCCCCTCCTGCTTCAATTAGGACTTCAGAAGCACAGAATCTGATCAGCTTCTGCACAGCACAGGCACCGTTGACGGCACAGGAAATGTGCCGTCTAGCATTCAGCCTGTGCGTGTGTGTCCACTCCTGTGCCTGTGAGATAGCGAGTGCATGTCAGTGAATGTGTGAGCTTTGCGTGCATGCATATGTGGTGCGTATTTGTGCAAATATATATACATACACGCACACACTGTATGTACAGCGATGCTTGAAGGTTTGTGAACCCCTTGTGCAATCATAGAAATTTAGACGTTTTACCACAAAATCCTTATTTAATCAGAACCAGTGGAAATTTAAGAGGAAATTGTGCATATAGTAGAGTGCATATATAAAAATACAGGAAAAATAATTAGTGAAGGTCCAAAAATAAGTGAACCTCCTGTTACCTTAGTTAAATCAAGTAGGTAAGTAGAATCAGATGGGTATATAATTGGGTACCAAGTTAACCAATCAAAGGCCAGATCTTTAGGAAAGAGTTTGGGTGGCACTCTCATAAATACAGGTAAGAAATCTGGTCAGTTTGGTGTTACCCGTACAGGTGAATGCCAAACACACCATGCCGGGATCTAAGGAGACCTCAGAGGACCTCAGGAAGAGAGTAGAGTGCGCATCAGTCTGGAGAATGATATAAAATCATATCTAAAAGACTTGGGCTCCATCAGTGCACTGTGAGACAAATAATATACAAATGGAGAGCGTTTAACACGACAGTGACTCTGCCTAGAAGTGGTTGTCCTTCTAAAATATCACCAAGAGCCACAAGAAAAATAATAAATCAAGTAAAAAGCAGCCAGGGATCTACAAGCCTCTCACACTACACCTGATGTCATTGCACATCCATCAACAATAAGAAGAACGCTGAATAGAACTGCCATTCAGGGGTAGCCAGGAAGAAGCCTCTGCTGTCTAAAAAGAACCAAGCTGTCTGTCTTAAGTTTGCCAGAGACCACCTGGACAAACCTGAAGGTTTCTGGAAGTCTGTTCTCTGGACGGATTAGTCCAAAATCTACCTCTAAAAACCCACCACCAAAATAACCTTATCCCTACGGTCAAGCATGGTGGTGGGAGTGTCATGATCTGGGGCTGCTTTTCTTCCTCTGGGCCTGGATGACTCGACATCATTAAGGGAACCATGAATTCTGAGGGATATCAGAGAATTCTTGAACAGAATGTTAGGCCATCGCTCTGAGAGCTAAAACTTGGCCAAAAGTGAGTGTTCCAACAAGACATTGATCCAAAGCATTCAAGCAAATCTACCAAAGAATGGCTCAGGAGAAAGACATTTCATGTTTTGGATTGGCCAAGTCAAAGTCCCAATCGAGATGCTGTGGCAGGACCTGAAGTGGGCTGTTCATGCCAGACAGCACTCAAACCTCACTGAGTTGGCTGGGTTCTGTAAGGAGGAGTGGGAAAGAATCCCTCAAAGAAAATGCCAGAGTCTGATCAGTGGCTATAGGAGACGTTTGCTTCAAGTCATCGCTGCTAAAGGAGGTGCCACAAGTTATTGATGGAAGGGGTTCACATATTTTTGCACACAAGGATATCTGAGTTTTTGTTAAATAAACCAGTTTTGTTAAATTAACAATGAAAATATATCATATTTCTTATGAGTGTGTCCTTTATCTGGGATACCTTCGTTAAGAAATGAGGTTTAGATAAATATTTTATAGGGTCATGTTTCTATAATATATGAAAATAATGACCAGCCCCTGCAGGGTTTCAAGAATCACTGTACGTGTGTGTGTATATATATACCCATATGTTTTGACATATGTATCCGTGTGTATTCTTGTGTGTGTGTGAGTATGTTCCTGTGAGTATGTGCCTGTGTGTGTGCGTGTATACCTGCGCGTCAGGGCACCACTGTGAGTCTCCGTTCTCCGAGCTGGTCAGGTCCTCCACCAGCACTGAGGGGAAGACGCCCACACGGCCGTTGAACTCGCCCTCCCAGAAGCCGTCGTCCTCCTGGTTGTCCTTGTTGAGGATGCGGATGATCGCTCCCTCGGGGAAGGACAGCTCGTCGTCCGTCTGGCCCTCGTAGTCGTACATGGCCTTCACAAAGCTCACTGTGCGATGGAGGGGGCGCCCGACGAAAACACACAGAGAAGGAGGAGGGGAGAGACAGGGAGGAAGAGGGGGAGGAGACAGTAGAAGGGAGAGGGGGAGAAAGTAGGAGGGAGAGAGGAGAGTGGGAGAGAGAAGGGGAACGTTAAGTGTTAGTGAAAGAAGGAGAGTAAAAGAGAAATAGTAAAAGCAAGAGAAGGAGAGGGAGAGATTGAGAGAGTAAGTAAGAGGTTTCAGAATCACTGACTCATATTGCCTTAGACACAGATATGAGGAAATCTTAATTGAATAGAAGTCACAGCGGCTGCTTCCTGCTTATCATATTAAATCTTGTAAAGATCATCAAAGCTTAGCAAAATAAACGAATATCTGTTCAGCCTTCTGTACAACATAAGCATAGTTTATGCAATATTTGCATACAGACGTCAATGACATCCCATCCTGCATTACCTTGCAAGTCCACTAGATGGTAGCAGTGGTCATAATTGCAACAATTCATTGTTCCATACTCAAAATGCATGGCCTTCTTTCAAAATACAGGCAAAGAGTCATAGTAGGCATTGTTGTCCCAGGACTATTACCACACGGAGAATATGTATCAACACATCTGTGTATGATGAAGCTATGTTGATACAGGACTAAGGCGAGGGAGTATGGAGTATGAGCTTGACTCTGTGCATCTTTCTAAATTGATTATTACTTCTGGCATGGCCATAAGAAACAGGCATGATCATGGGTGGTCTTGGATGTCTGTAGACAGATGTGTGTACGTGTGTGTTCACAAATGTACAGTGGTGTGTGTGTGCATGTCTGTGTGTGGGAGTGTGTACATGTGTGTCTCTGCGTGTGTGTGTGTACATGCGTGCATATGTCTGTGTCTTGTGTCTGTGCGTGTACATGTGACTCACAGTTGGCGTCTCCGTTCATGCTGCCTGAGGCCAGCTCAGGCTCGGTGGAGTTGCTGGAGGTGTGCGATCGGGCGTCCAGGGCTGCCAGAGACTGTAGCATGCTCAGGAGGCTGTTGGAGGTGGGGAACTGCAGGTACTTCTCTGGCACGTAGCCCACGTGACCCGCCTTGTTCCTCGCCTGAAACGCAGTCAGCCAATCGGTGTGAACATCGCAGCAGGGACTCAAACACACAGTCACATTGCGGTACGCACACCACGGCAGGGACCAAACCCATAGTCCTATCACAGGACGCACGCGGCGAGTACCATGGAAACAGGCCCGTTTACTTATCCTGGGCAATAATGATGTTGGCTAGGCTGGATGTCTTAAAGAGACCTCCATCAACAACGGCAGAGGCTTTTTCTTCTACGGTGAGCAGATGGGTCAATGTGGTGTCAGGTCAGTTTTAATTAGGAGTTTATGTGCTCCTGGTTTCTAATGCAGTTTGGTTGTTTTACACGATGAAACGTCAGGCAGAGGAATGCTGGGAGACAAGCCCACGCTAAACGCCGGTATGGAACAGGGCGTTGCTGCGGAAACCGCCTCCGCTGCCTTGTTGCCGGGGTGTGAACCAGGAGGAGGATGACGGGTAAAGGCCCGTGATCGCAGCACGCTCCTCGACGCGCCGCGTGGCTCACAAAATTGATTCGACTAGACACCCGCCCCAACCCCCCCCCCCTCCCACCGCAACCCCCCTTCCAGCCCCCCAGGGGGAGAACATTTGACAGGAACGTCAAAGGCTCCTGCAGTTCAGAGCGAGGAGGGTATCAAAGCGCAGCCGGGGCAGAAACAAACCTGACTGTCACACCTCGCCTCTGAACTCAACTCACACACCGTAGACAGGCACTTTATGCAAGCAGCATAATACAACCCCATCCAGCTGCCTCACCTAGACACCATACACAGACAACAGATACTATGTGCAGACACAATCGGAGAAGAGAGGTGTGGAGATGTGGCCCATTAGACAATAGGTCTAATGGGCCTCTATTCATCCATCCATCTGTTCACACCATCCATCAATCAAACTATCAACCCCTCCCTCTATGAATCTGTCCTTTGTCGTCTTTCCGTCACCTCCTCTCTCTACAACTTGTTTTTCATCTCCTTTGAACTTTGCCTCATCCATTTGTCTGAGACCATGTACAGTTTGCATCGTGAATGGCAGCTCGGTTGATGCATTGCACCACAGTGAGCAGGCAGATCATTTTCACTCGCTGTGGCCGGGCAGGTTACCACGGCACACAACAGAGCTGCTGCACACACGGTGCGAGGCCACACGGTGACACAATGCATTTTTCACCAATGCTGTTATTGTCATTGTCATCATTTATTTGCTTAAACACTCACTCATAGGTAGGGTGGCTGACACGGTTCATTTGATGTGTTTATTCTTCTGCATACAATTTATTAATTTATGCAGATTGACATTTATGAGGTTAATTACATATGGTACAATCCTATGCAATTTAGGATTTGACCCTTTGACCTTCTGGTAACAATCCAAGCCCCCCAGCCACAGTGACACACTGCTGCCCATTCAAAGATGTAGTTTGTCTGAATCCTTTTTAGTGTCCTTCATTTTTACAGATGAGAGGACCAAGACTGACCTCCAATCATACAAGGTACAATATTACAGTCCATGTCATGGAGGGGCACCTATGGTATTTCTGTGAAAAAGTCCAATAACAAACCCATCGGGTTTTCATTCATAAGATGTATATGATAGGAACCATTCAATTAATTCTCAGTTCTCTGGAAAAACTGAAACCCAGTGATAATGTTTTGGACAGACATACCCAAGATCGCCCCAAGCCCACACCCTTGCGTAACAAATGTGTCTTCAGGCTTCTGGTGACCTGAAAAGCACGAAGGTTTCATATTTCTCTTGAGGAGAGGAGCGTATGCCCCATCCACGGTGGATGGCGTCTCTCGTACCTTCACCCAGTCCTCCATGTCTCCATCCTCGATGACCTCCAGCACTTCCTGCTCCTCGATGGTCAGCTCGTCCGGCTGCGAAGCCTGCGAGGGACAGACGGACAGACTCAGAACTCCCGTCCCGTGCGCCTGACACACGGCGTGGTACACACTGCAAGGCGTCTCTGTGTGCGCACACAACCCCTAGTGGATCTTGCGCGTGTAGCTGGGAGTTGTAGTCCAATGTCAGGTGTGACTCGATATGGAGCAGTGAGGCCTGCGTCAGTGCAGACGCGACCGAAGGGAACAGAAGCGGAGCGACTGTGGACGGAACTCCTCCCCTATCAGAGCCCAATGTTTGTTTTACCTAAACACACACGACCTCTGTGCTGCCTTGAAGGAGAAATGTGCAGTCGAAAACATTACGTTTCATTTGCGTGTGCTTGTTTACGAGAGAGAGAGAGAGAGAGAGAGAGAGAGAGAGAGAGAGAGAGAGAGAGAGAGAGAGAGAGAGAGAGAGAGAGAGAGAGAGAGAGAGAGAGAGAGAGAGAGAGAGAGAGAGAGGGAGAGAGAGAGAGAGAGAGAGAGAGAGAGAGAGAGAGAGAGAGAGAGAGAGAGAGAGAGAGAGAGAGAGAGAGAGAGAGAGAGTGCTTGTGCGATTCCCTATAGGAATACAAAACGTTGTTGGGGCGTTTGCATACACGCGTCTGTAAATGTTTGTGTGTATGACCTTTTAAGCGGAGAACTTTAAAGGTGCGTCCGTCTCTTTTCCATTACAGAAACCTCAGTACCGTGCTGTGCATTTTCCATTAGACTGTATGAGCGGTGCTCCTTACAGGTACGTGTGTATGTGTGTGTGTGTGTGTGTGTTTTCCATTACCTTATAGGAGTAGAGCACCTTACAGCTGTGTGTGTGTGTGTGTGTGTGTGTATGTGTTTTCCATTACCTTATAGGAGTAGAGCACCTTACAGCTGTGTGTGTGTGTGTGTGTGTGTGTGTGTGTGTGTGTGTGTGTGTATGTGTGTTCTCCATTACCTTATAGGAGTAGAGCACCTTGCAGGTGAGCGGGTAGTTGCGCAGAGTGCCGGACGGGCTGGAGCTGCTGTCGTCAAACACCTCCATGTTGTCCTCGAGTTCCTCGCCTTCTTCCCTCTCGAAATCAGCCGTGGCCTGCCGACACAGAATCCCCCGAGGTCAGGGTTCACACCAGTCTGGGTTTGAGCGCGGCGGATCCCAGAGGACAGATCGCGCGCGGTCACCGTTCGTGCTCTGCTGTCCAGGCAGACTGGGAGGAGGAGGAGCGTTTGGGGGCGTGGTTTTCCGGTCACCTGATCCTACTGTAAGGCGATTAGGCTCTGCCCTTCCTGCTCTGCCTGTGGGAATCTCACCGGCGCTCACGGATCAGGTGAGCCACCTGGAGCCCGGGCCCACCCCCTTGGGACAAGTGAAGGTAACCCGACCAGGACACAACAATGCCCCGATGCCAGAAAACACAGGGGAGCGGGGGAAGTCTCACTCATCACAGAGTTGACACAGTAAATTCAAAACTTGTATTTTTTTGTGTTGTTAAATGAAAGCCGACACAAGATCCTGCCCTTTCTGTACGTGAATGGGTGTAACCTCGAATATTGGCTCGGTCGGGCCGTTTCAAGCCCGTGTAAAGGAGTCTTGAGGAATTTAGACTCTTCTTGTCCTGGGATAATATCCTAAAAAAGCACTGTAACACTAGTACAGTACAGCGACTGGTGTACTTCCAACGAAACGACCTTGAGCAAGGGTTTCAAAGCCGCCTGTGTTTTTCACGTTTTTCACACACTCACGCACATGTATACATATATGGTCATGATCTCTTGAGAATGAGACCCCGTGTCTCAATGAGATTACCTGTATAAATAAAGGTTAAATAAAAAAATATAAAATGTGTCCGTATGTGTGTGCGTGTGGAGATATGACTAGTCAGTTCAGAGACCGTGTGTATACTCCCAAGATATTAAACGTACAGTGGTCTCTCTCGCTCGCTCTCTGAGGACCGACACTTCTCGAATGACTGCCAAAGCCCTGCTCAGTTCCTCCGAATCCGTGCTTACCCTCATCATGGAAACACTGATAAAGTTTGACTTCTTATCCCCTCGGACCACAAACTATCTCAGGGAACACCGTGGCTCAGGCGGCAGGTAATTACACATCGACTTCAGCGAAGAGCATCGATTTTAAAGGGCTTTGAGAAACTCTCTTTTGGGAAAATCGCGAGACGATGCTCTCCCTTCCGTGTCCCCCCCCTCGCGACGCGCTGCAGTGTGATGTGAGCGGAATGGCAAGTGTGGAGGATGAGAGGCTGCTAAACGGGGCCTGTTCAGAGTCCCGCAGGAAGCCGGGGATGGAGCCGCTGAGCTGTGCCTCGTCTCCTCCAATCACAAACCTCTCGGCCCCCACGGCCACACTGGGAGGACAAACTTCTCAATGAAACCTTTTTAAGACCGCCGGAGCGCCATTTCCAGATGAAAAACAACCCGTGAAAAATACGGGAATGAGTGTTTCGTCTTCATGAAGATACAAATGTGCACTCAAGCAAGACGCTGTGAATACCTTGAAAAAATAGAAAACGAAAAAAAAAAAAAACTGGTTGTGATTGGCTCAGGTGCTTTTTAGTGATGACACCACCTTTCATATACTGTTTAGAGAATAATAATTTGCGACACGCGACCTGACGCCTCTTCCGAGACGGCACTCGCCCAAGTATCAACCGTAACCCGGTATACTGCAGGGCCACTCTTATGCGCAGCGAACATCATGTCAGCTTCCCTCCCCCCTCCCTGGGGCGGACAGCCAATCGCCGCCCCCGGTGGCACTCCCAGCCAGAGCCGACTCTGGCGAGACGGGGAATTGAACCCCGGTCTCCGTGGCCAGCGTCGGACGTTGTAACCACTGGACCACGCGGGAGGCCACAAGGTCGAGATTTCGGACATTTTCTTGATCCTTTTCGCTGCCTTTAATGGCTGTTTGAGGCGCCGTGGCTACAGTGAGGACACCAGGAGGAGGTGTGATTAATCATCAGAGAGTCGCTCGCTTCTATTGCACAGTCATGGCGTGTCCCATAAGCTCCTGTTGGAGGGGTTATGACACACACCTCCACACATGGCTCCACACATGTCCTCCAGCCGAGGATCAGATGGGGAAGGGCTTGATCCAGTAGACATAGATCAGTGGGTGAAATGCACCAGAGGAAGATGCCCACTGTAACGTCACGTGTACATGTGTGTACATGCCAGAGTTATCATAAGGGGCACAGTTTGGTGTGAGGTACACCAAGCAGATGTGACTCATTTGGTGCTTGGTAACTATCCCATTATCAGGCAGTGGCGCTAAGTTCTACAATTTCACAAACACAAAAGCCAAATGTAGCTGTGGTTGCAGCTTGAAACGGAGAAAGTATTACAGCATACCCACATTGTGCATAGCTCAATTCATCCACCCGGGGTGACTTGCATTACTCATATTTTTACATGTTATCCATTCATACAGCTGGATATTTACTGAAGAAACTTCAGGTTCAGAACCATAACATTAAGTGTACAATGGCTCCGGAATCAAACCTGCAACCTTCTGGTTACAAGCTCAGTTCTGTTCCCGTTAAACCACAATGCCGCTACATTGCTCTATAATGCACAGCACTATATAGAGCCCCCCCCCCCCCAATGCAGATAGGCTAACACACTGCATAGCTGAAATTAGCATATAAATGAACTTTCCAGCGTGTAGATTTAAAGCGACAGTAGCACTGGTAACTTCATTTGCAACCCTCAAATGATCAACAGGCAGCGTCAATGGAGTCAGTCCTGTCAGAGGAATGCAACTGTTCACTTGCAATGTGGAGCAGCCACGACAGAGGACTCGCAGTAACGACGCATTTTGTTAACGACTCTGACCACGCCCTTGGATTTCTGAACGTTTACGATTTTGGTTTCGGAGTGCAATTTGAGGGCAAGAGGAAAAGACCCCTGTAATAAAGCAGAGAGGGTTCTCCATTACGTACAAATACTCTATATTCAACCAAACGATTTCACAACCTCTAGACGCTGAATAAATGATGAGGCACATTTGGTCTGCGATGTGTTTGTTCAGACAAACGACAGGTACGCTTAATGCGGTTTAAGATGAACCGATGAACCGAACTTCCCCGGAGCACACGGAGGAAGAGCAATTACGAGGATGACGAGGATGATGATCTTGACAAAGGTGTTCTCTCAGAGTCCCCCGCGGTGTCGGGCTCTCACTGAACCGCTTCGTACCGAGCACATGCTCTTTTACCTTGGGTCTGAACCTGAGACAAATACTCTCGCGTTTAATTACACCCAACGCGGCCGTTCCCTGTTTCCCCCGCGCCATGAATCACCTCAGACCAGGCGAAGGAGGGAGACAAACGCTCTCCATTTATTCACACCGAACAGAGTGTTCCCGGGCGCCGCGCCTGGCGATGCATCACCTCGTACCGGGAAATGTGCTATTAAACAACCCCCGCTGAGAGCTGCTGCTCCGCTCCACTCCGCCCGGCGACAGCTGAAGGTTAGCGCCGGCGCCATCGCCACCGCCACGAGTCGCTCAGCGCCGCTCCAAGGACGCCAGTCTCACCCAGGCCTTTGAGTCGGGACCTGGAGACGGTGTCGCCCATGTGCAGGGACGCCCCCCAGCCCCCCCCCCTTGCCCCTGCCCCCCCACCCCCACAGGCTGAAAGCAGACGTCAGCATGTCTCCCTTAGCCATCTGGAAGCTCGGGGGTGTGGCACCTGTTTTGTCTTACACACAATAACGATGACAGCACCAGAAAGGAAAGTGCGCTGGCGGTTTTCTCAATGACGTGAGCAGGGCGGATGGTGTTTGTGTTGGGAAACGCAACAATGTGGCATGTCCGGAACGAAAGGCTCGCTCTCGCACCGCTGGACACAGGCGCTGGGGTCGTGCTGGCATGCCAACCTGCCACGGACACTTTCTTTTACTCTGGGTGAGGAGGGCTGGACAGTTCACACTAACAAAAATGTTATCAAAGATTCACTGTTATAGCTACAGGTTTCCTAACGGTACACCAGCCTCGAGAGGGCCAACAGACCTGGGTATTGGCCATGAACTAGAACATATTAAAACTGGTAATTGTGTGATTGAGTACAGTGTGGTGTCTGTGAGAGTGAGCGATACAGACTGAAGGATTGCGGGTAATCAGAAAGGGACGCTAGTGACGTGCTAATAGTCTAACAATGCTCGCAGGGAGTGTGCGCATGGGGAGTGAGGGATTATGGGTAGTCAGCTTGTGTAGCGGAGTGTGTAGCATACACTTGTGAGGGTCTTTGCTGACGGGGAGGAGTCAGGGATAATCGGGGGTGGGCAGGCAGTGTGGCGCGCGTGGGTGAAGGCGCTCACCGAGAGTGAAGGATCGTGGGTAGTCAGGGAGGGGAGGGTGGCCCAGCGCTCGTTCTCCAGTTCCTCCATCACCTGATTCATGGCGCTCTTCAGCCAGGTGTCCACGGAAACGCCCACCTGTCTCAGCAGGTCCAGCCGCGCCTCCGCCTTCAGCTTCACCGTCTGCACAGAGAACGCCAGCGCCACACGGTCACAACTGCACCAAGAGCTCACGCAGCACAGGCACAGAGCACAGGCAAAACCGACGGCACAGACTCCACCACATGAGACACAGGCACAGAGCACAGTCAAAACCGACAGCACAGACTCCTCCACATGAGACACAGGCACAGCGCACAGTCAAAACCGAAAACACAGACTCCACCACATGAAACATAGGACACAGAACACAGAACACCGACAGCACAGACTCAGTTGAGACGCCCCACGTGAGACACAGGCACAGAACACAGTCAAAACCAACGGCACAGACTCCTCAGACTTCACACAGCTAGAATCGTGACGACGACGCTGTGAGGGAAAAGAACTGAGGCGATGAAGAGCAACGATGTGGAGCTCCGAGGTGGACAAAATGTCCACGGAGGGTGGCGGTCCAGTGACAAACAGGTCTCGGTCCAGCTCTTTGGATGACCGTGGAGAAAATGACCGGGTGCTGCATTTAGGGGTTACGTGCCGTGATCACGACCCGTCCCTCAAATCCTAACAAAGTCCAGTTTAATTTGCCCTCAATAGTAAAAGCTGCTGATTAATAGCCATCGCTGTTAGCAGTCAAACACGTCTATCCAGCAGGCTGTCATTTTGATGCGAGGTCGTTTTACATTTTAATATCCCTGCTGCCATCCGCTAAGGAAATCCCGCGGCCTAATCAAATAAAGGCTTATTAAGTTCGATGTGACGAGAAAAGGCTCCAGAAACCCACAGCGCCCGTTGCTATAAATAGGATCGTAAAGGAGGGAGCGGCAGGAACCGTGCAAAGTGGAGTCCGCTGAGATTGGACAGGAGGTAATCCCTAGGGGGCCAATCAGGAGACATAGAGTGAGAGGTAAAGGGCTCGGGATAATTGGCCCTTCCTCTCCTCGAACGCTCACGGTAAGCGGGGCCCGGTTCATGCCCGCCGGCTGAAGCGAGATGTCGGCCGTGTCGGGAACGTTCGATTGGCGGCGCGGCGGCGCTGTGGTCGGATCTCTGAAGTGACAGCGCCCTGCTGCGGTGTCGATCTGCCCCATCGACGTTCCGCGCTCCTGGATCAGCAGTTCTGTGGTCGTCAAAGCGTCTATGGTTGCTCAGCACATCTATGGTGGTTTAGCACCTCTGCAATGGATCACCACCCCTTCGGGCATCAAACCTTCGCTCTGTAACGCAATGCCCACAAGCCGCAACCCCCACATTTTCAGAGCGTGCACGCGTTGACAACCACAGCAAGAGTGCACGCAGGGCCTGAATGGAAGCATATGGAGTCTGTCACATAGCGTGGCAAACGAAACTCATGTGCTCTACACATGAATAACCCTTTGAGTGCTTCTCTTTTGTTGTGGTTTCTTTTTTTTTTTTTTTTTTGGAAAACAAAAGGTTTGGAATGGTGATAATGAACAGGAAACCCAGTCGTAAATATTTGATGTTGAGTACACTTTCTGTAGGCCATGGGATTGTTCTATAGCCGAGACTTCCTGCTTCGCATGACACTCAAAACAAAAGATTAACATTCTCAAATGTTTGCTTTTTTGTCCATTAGCGTTTAATGGGTAATTAAATATTAAATACTGCTTATTAAACTAATGGGCTTTGGGTAGTGAAAGCAGGAAAGGCGGCAGTGAAACATTTGGTTTATTTGCTTGATTTACTTTGTGACCAGTTTCGCTTGTTAAATGGCACAGTCGCGACTCTAGTTAGTGATTAACAATATTATTTAACAGTTACCATTATAATCTTCATCATAAATAATTACTATTTACAATATGTTGTCCAGTAGGGGGCACCAGACACCTCTGAAAGCATGTGATGTCTTTTTTTGGGAGAGGACAGAAGATACGTTGATACTGAGACTGGCAGGCTGTGCTCTCAAAAGATCGATTGAGAGAAATAAAACACAGGTTAATGTATTCATCAGACAGAAAGCAAGACTGCCCTGTCCCAAGTTATAATATCTCTTTTAACCTAGCATGTGCACACAAGCGGGTGCACACACACACACACACACACACAGATATACAAATTCTCTGCCAAGGACACACCAACAAACATGCACAAATATGTCAACAGTGTAGACCCAGACACACACACACACACACACACTCACACATGCATAAAAATACACACAAAAACAAACAGGTGGGTACCCATACACACGCATGAGCAAATGCTACCTCTGCTTTTCGGATGTTCTCCTTGGCCTCCTCAATCTTCAGCTCCAGGTCATTGCGGCTCTGCTCTGATGGCGGGACGCCATGAGTCTCACACTCTTCCAGAGCCTAACGTTAAAATAACAATGAAAAAACAAAACACAACTTCAATAATCGGGTTCTGAACTCAAGTTGGGCTACATTTCAATTCAATTATATTCAAATAATGTGTAGTACTGAGCATGCAGTCACTGCATACAGAACATGGGGTGGCGGTGTGGTGTGGTGGTTAAGGAACCAGGCTAACCACAAGGCTACTGGTATAAATGGATATTATCTCAAATGTGAATGGCCCTGGATAAGGGTGTGTGCTATGCAAATAAGTAATGTATGCCTACAAACATGTAGACCAATTATTATTATTTATTTTTTTACATAAGAAATACTTTTTTTTTTAAAGTCACAAACCTCCATTGTGACTGAATTTGGTCAGCCCCAATCTGTCATCACAGGACACATGCCCATCATCTCGATATTCTATTACTGACCAATGGAATGCTGTGTTTCTTTCACTATCGAAAACCTCCATTTTGCAAATACTATTAACCTTTCATCTCTCTTGAGGTGAGATAAAAAATTTTTTAAAGGACATGTTTGTATGGGCATATATATATGCGCTTTAAAATAATAGTGTATGCTTCCAATGTTTATTCAGCAACAACCGAAGACAAACAACAGTGCACCCTCACACGCCCCAACCTTTGACCCTGCCCAATGATCCCCAGCATTAGTTACATAAGCAGGCCCCACAGTAAGCCCATAATGCCCTGCTTTCTATCTAAATGTTTTTTTTGTGGGTTTTTTTTTACCTCTGCAACCGCTTCCATCTGATCAAAAGCAAAGCTGATAAAAGATGAGCGGGCGATACCGCGCTTGCCGGATTACGCAGTTTCCCCTACGGAGCGGAAGCATTGATTGGTGGCGACCTCCGCCTTCGCTGCTTACGCGGCAGAGGGAGAGGGAGAGGGAGAGGGAGAGGGAGAGGGGGCACCTGACGACCGCGTGTACTCCTTTATCGGCGTTGCTCTGTGATAGCGCAGAGCTGCTGTAACCTTTAGTCAGCGCCTGAAAGCCCAGAGCCTTTCACCCTTCTGATGTCACTCGCGGCAGCTGACAGCGCAACCAAGCTGTTTAACCAAACCACAAGTGAACCTTTTCGGTGCCTTTTCCTCCCCCCTGCTAGAATGCTGCTTGCAGAATACCCAATACCCACAGACAGGCAAAGATGTTCCAGAAGTAAACCTTTTCGGTGCCTTTTCCTTCCCCCCTGTTATAATGCTGCTTGCAGAATACCCACAGACAGGCACAGATGTCTTCACTTTCAACACAAAATAAAATAAGATTCTCAACGGCAATGAATTTCACATGAGTCATCGGCACAGCACTCATGGGAGAGACTGTTATCGGGTATAGGCCTTCATCATGTGTTTTGTAGAGCCACCAGTAGATAAACTGAGGTACTGTGTTATTGAGAATGGAACTTCTGAGGATACCCCAAAACTGCAATCATGTGGAGGTGTTTGGCATAGATCAGTGATGTTTGATGCCAGGTATTTTATCTCGGGGATGACTGGTGATGTCCGGTACATGGTACAGATCGATAATGTCTGGTACAGTCACCGAGGATGGGACGGTCAAAAGCTGCTCTGGCCAGATGGGGCTACAAGACTGGCCCAACCACCTGTGAATGTGGTGAAGCAGACCACACTATGGAGCACTGCCTTGTCTGCTCTCTACTACCCAACCCTTGCAGCTCAAAAGACCTTGCAGTGTTCAACAAAAATGCAAAGGACTGTGTGCAGAAATGGGAAAATGTCATATAAACACCACGCTTCAAAGAAACGAAAAGAAGAAGACTGAGGAACGCAACAGGGCATCTCCCGACTTTCATTACACGTCGCTCACTTGTGGTTCTAATCGAAGCGTGTCGGGGCCTGAGCACACTCCGCCATCTTGTACGCTGCTCACAGGGGCTCAGACCGGGGTCAGAACTCACCCTTTGGTTGTGGATGATGTTCTTGTGCTCCCTGGCCACGCGGGTTGCCCACTTGCGGGCCTCTTTGTTCAAGCTGTGCTCCTCTGTAGTTCCGGTCTCTGACTCCAGCTTTCCACTCTGCAACACAAAGGGGCTGGTTACTGAAAAGGAAAGGATGTGCGAATCTGTGTGTGTTTGTTGTTGTTGGTAGTGTGTGTGTGTGTGTGTGTGTGTGTTTAAGGGGGCATGGGGCCACCCTGTGAGAAGGGGAAACACCTGACACACAGGACCAATGACGGAGAGGGCTGGAGTAAACCGAACCCACTCTGCCTTCGGATTGGCCCTTGTGATGGAGACACAAAGAAGTTTGTGGAGCCAGATGAGTCCCGGGACAGACAGGTTCTGTTCACCCAGCGCACCTCTGTTACAGTGCCTTACACATGGGCCCCATCACTATAAAGAACACTATCAAACCAGAATGATCCCTCTTGCTTGCTTGCTGGCTGCTTTCTTGCTAGCGGTCATACCAGAATTTTTTTTTTTCCATTTAACTAACCTGTCAATCAAGTCCTCGCTCTTTAAAGTGCTCCATCACTGTCATGACCTCTACACCAGTTTGTAATGATGTGCAGTTTAAAATGGCCGATATACTTTGCTGCTGATTTTTTTAACAAAAAGGACCTATCCAGGAAACAATACAAATGATATAAACCCTTATTGTTCTCGGTCAGGGTTCCTCAAATCACGGTCCTCGTGGGCCGAGCACTGCTGTTTTTCCACCCTCCCTTTACCTGGAAGTCAGGTGTGAAGACACTCTGGCCAATGAATTACATGAATTGTTCAATTAGCTACCTGAGAGAAAATGAAAACCAGAACCGAGTCTGGATTCGCGGGCCAGATTTGAGGAACCCTGTTGGAGGTCATGTCTATAGTGATCATCATGGTGTGGTCAGCTCTACTCGTTTGGACTCTGAGCGACAGACACATTGTTATGGTTGTAGTTGTGGCTGTCATCGTTCTCAGTGTGACCATGCTGGTTCTTACAGTATCACTTCCCTTAACGGCCAAACGTTACGCCTGGAGGGGAGCATACAAAAGCCATAAATTGCCGATGTTGTGACTCCTTTTAAAGACTGTCTGCCGTGGGTTTATAAAATGGCCTTGTGGTAATCTGAGTATGGGGAGTGCACAAGGAGGAACAAAGATGTGATGCTGTGCTGGCTCTGAACATCCGCTAACGTTGGAAATCCATCCTCCGTCATTTTAATGTGCAGAGGACATCGCACGAGAAACTGAAATGATACAGAAGATAAAAACTTAACAGCTGAACTGTGTTCTCCCTGAACATAAAAGTAATTGCGCTAATCAATAGAATTAGCACAGTCAGATGACCCACATCAAAGCGGGCAATGCCATTGGCAGATATGCACAAAAGGCGAAAGATCATTTCAAGAATGAGATGAGGCTTTGTTCCTTCAGCTACTGCCATTTTAGATAACCGAAACAAGCCTCCGCTTCAATTCTCGAAAATCTCTGTTCCGTAAAACAAAAAACTGAACGGTGCCGTTCAAACCGGCTATGTCATCCTGACATCCACGGTGGCACTTCCAATAAAAAAAATCTCCCTTTCTTTATCTTTTTGCTCACACAAAAAGTATAAGCAAACATTGTTGTGTGAGGAAACACTGTGATGTCACGATAGCATTAAAATGGCTCCATTGAAAGGCGCGGCATTCCTCGTCGGATGTCAGAAAAACAATTATCTTGTTATGCAGCATTTTATAACTAGTCCAAACACAGCAATCCCTGTTGGCCTAACTCCCACAAGCCCAGGCCTTGTTCGAAAAGGAAAACAAGCTGCTCCTAAATCTCAGGAATAACATGTGAACGCTTCCCCACAGCAGAGGCACAGCTGAATCTGTGTCAGGCCTGAATGAACAGGGCCGCCGCGCTTCCTCACGTGACGGTGGCGGGAGACCGCGAAAACTCACAAAGACTGAACATCGAAAATGACCCCGGCCGTCAAGAGAGGGTGACGTGGAAGACCGGAGGATGTTTTTCGGGGACCGTGATTCCTGAACATGCACCACAGCACGAGCGGAAATGAACCACCGATGATGCACAATGGAGACGAGAGGCTGTCTCAATAGGATACGCACAGAACGCCGCCAGGAGGAGTTCAAAGGTCAACGACCCCAAACTAATGATTCTAAAATGCCTATTACGGTATTATGAATATTCAATGCGCCCCTCCAGGTGCAAAATCGCCTTTGCTCGGATGAGAATGTAATTCAAAAAGAAAGCGGAAGTCGGAAGGCCTGAGGCCTTTCCATAAAGGGTTAAAATGTTTTGTTTTTTTAAGCAGGTTTCTGGTTTTTAAAAAAGGCAGATGAGGGTGAATTACCTAACAGGCGGGATTTTTCTTCTGCGCTGTGTCTAAAGATCATAAATTAGGACGGAGGTAAGAAAGGAAAGATCGTGTT